>CM061538.1:52556830-53816830 GCA_030864215.1 Capsicum pubescens
GGTATCACTTGTGTGAACCTCTTTTTATTCTGAGTGAGTTGTGTGAGGTTGTCTCTCTTGACAGTTTGTACTCTCTTTTATATAGTGGATTACTCATCTTTTTTTGTGGATGTAAGTCGATTGACCAAACCACGTTAAATTCTTGTGTATCTTTTGGTGTATTTCTCATTTATCTCCTTATTCATGGTCTTTTGAGGTTTTCTTTGCTAGCTTCTGCATGACACTTGCTTATTTCGGTCCTAACAAGTGCTATCAGAGTGAGGTTAAAACAGAGTGTTCATCTTGGCGGATTCAGTTATAGCCGCAACCTGTTAGACGATAATAAAGATTTTGGTTCGAGAAATTTTATTAGAGTGTTACTCTGTGTAGAGGCAGTATTTAATGAAGGAGATTTTGGAGATGGAGATTGAACTTGTTGAAGACTACATGAAGAAGGTGAAGAAAATTTATTTTATTAGAAATTCAGGTCAAGGGAGAAAATTGTTGGTGTTTATCCCGACTTTCTTACCATAATTGGGTTTTCCTTTAGGTACCATAATTGGGTTTTCTTTTAGAAACGAAAGACATATTCTCCATATTTTGCTAATCCTTATTCTTGTAGGAAAAGGTTATAGACTCTATAAATTGAGGCTCCTTTCTTATAGTTTTATAGCATCCACAATGTAGTCCTAGGGACTTGAAAGTTTCTTTTGGGAGGAGACTTTGTGAGACACAAGTGTTGGGGTATCACTTGTGTGAACCTCTTTTTATTCTGAGTGAATTGTGTGAGTTTTTCTCTCTTGACAGTTTGTACTTTCTTTTATATAGTGGATTACTCATCTTATTTTGTGGATGTAGGTCGATTGACCAAACCATGTTAAATTCTTGTGTCTCTTTTGGTGTATTTTTCATTTGTCTTTTTATTCATGGTCTTTCGAGGTTTGCTTTGCTAGCTTTCGCATGGCACCTTCTTATTTCGGTACTAACATTAACCTTCAAACAAATTGGCTAGATTTATGATTTGTTCACAGAAGATATGTTGACAGGATTCAAGAGGCATTGCCATAGATGGAGGTCCATGTATTTGTATGCCATCAATTTTCATTATGAAACTAATGATTGTAGGTCGTTGATTTTTGTTAACTTTAATCGACTTTGGGGAGGGTCCTTTTTATCCTAAATTTTTCCATAGCTTCTGACTCCTTACCTAAATTCCTCCACCAAGAATCAACGTTTCGCTGAGATTTGATTGGGTGAATCTCGCATATTAGAGGATGATAGATCAGCTAGAGAACGGAGGAGAGGGGTCAGAGATGGTGATAAATTTAGTGGGGATAGTTTGACATTTAGACACTTTCAAAACTTATTTTGGCATTTAGACACAAGTCTTGGAAAATCAGGTGTTTAGACACATTTATGACATCATCCATTCTTTCATCCAAACCTACCACACAAATTTTAAACTTTACACTTTAGTCCCCCGCCTCATCCATTTAATATTTAATATTTTCCACATTTTGTTATATTCCCATTATTTTTTCATATTTCCTATTTTAATTTAGAAAATTGTCCAAGAAGCCATCAATAGGAGCTCCCTTTTTCACCAATAATTTCCGATTCCGGCCACTTTTCTGGCCAATTTTCCGACGAAAAATTGTTCATCCCAACTGAAAATCCCCATTCTTCATCATTGCCTCCATTGTTATTCCATATTTTTTCAAAAAAAGTATAAAAAAAAAATTCACCATTTTTACTAGCTCGAAAAGCTTTCCAAATCTGCTCAATACCTCGTCATTAGATATATTTCAGTAGTTTATAAGTCTTACACATACATTTTTCCATCCCATAGCTAGGAGGGAAACAATTATATCAAAAATCAGTTGATTCACGTCTTTATATAGACATATTCATACCAGTGATCAACCAATCATTGACCATCTATTGACCTAAACCTTGATCTATTATCGATTTGTGTGGTCTATTATGGCAGTAACTGAGGTAGTTGTTGTGGGTGGTAATTATGTGGGTGCGTGGGAGGAGGTTCCCAACTGTTGGAGGTAGAAATTATCTACAAAGAAGACAGTGCCCATCCCACTGCGTCACAATAGATCGTACGACGACATAGTTTGAAGCGTAATTGAGAGCGGAGAATTAGAATGCGAGCCAAAGAATATTGTGATTAGCTATGTAATAAATGAGCGTGGTAAAATACATCCCACATTCATAAATAATGATCGGCATGTGTCATTATTTATGTTGGATATCTCTACCAATGGCTCTAGGCCATTATTAAGGATAAATATCATTTCCGGGTCTCCGACAATCCTGCCACCACAGCTGACAATCGATGAACATGATTATTTAAAGATGAGAGTTTGGATGCTCATCCAATGGATTCTAAAGATGATTCAATGGAATTGGAAGATTCAATTTCTCTAAAGAAGGGGGAGAAGAGTGCGAATTGGGAGGACAAACCAACCACACCTTCTCCGACGAAATAATTTTAAGGTAAATCAAACATTTAGCAGTAAAAAGGAGATAAAATTGTTGATGGACGTAGCAGCTGCAAGAAATTCTTTTAATTATGCTACGTTGAAGAGTTACAACAAATTCCTCAAGGTAAAATGTATTTGTCCTAGCTGCAGGTGGATGTTGCGGGCGAAAAAGTATGAATGCACGGACAGGTTCGTTATCTATAAATACATCGGCGATCATAATTGTGGCATCGAATACGCCACCCGCTGTCATAGGAAAACCTCATCTAAATTTATTGCATCACTATGTGTGAACATGTATCACGAAGGAAAGGGTCCGGACACTAGCGAGATTTGGCGAATCGTGTTCAAGAACTTTAAAAGTAGACCAAGCTATTGGAAATATTGGCTGGGGGGGTGTGATTTCAGAAAAAATAATTTGAGGGACAGCGGAGCACGGGTATCGCTGCCTGCGTGCTTTTTCGTACATGATCAATGCTCTTAATGTTGGCACTACCTATTCCATCATGGTAAACATGGTCAATTGTAGGTTTATGTACTACTTTTTATCGTTGGGAACTTGCATTAAGGGATTCACACATATGAGGAAGGTTATTGAGGTCGATGGCACTCATTTATACGGTAGGTACGAGGGGGTGCTGCTAAGCGCAGATGCACAAGATACGAAGAACTATATTTATCCCATTGCCTTTTGCGTCGTTGACAAGGAGAACAATGCATCTTGGACGTTCTTCTTTGAGAAGATGAAGTCTATTATGGTCGATGGACCATATTTGTGCTTTATCTCCGATAGGCACAAGAGCATCGCCAACGGTATCGCGAAGGCATACAACCATGCTCATCACGGGTATTGAATGATGCACTAGGTTAAAATCTTTGGGTAAATTACCACTACGGAGAACACCTCTATCTATTCTACAACATGGCAAAGGCATATTCTCCCAAGGAGTTTAGCAACAATTTTTTGGAATTCAAGAACTACTGTCCCGAGGTAGCCTTTTTTCTCGAGCATGAGCTTGGTTTTGAGAATTGGAGCAGGGCATATTTCCCCGGTAATAGGTTTGACATGATGACCATAAATATTACCAAGTCGGTAAATGCTATGTTGATTACCGAAAGGGAGTACCCTGTGGCATCCATATTCAATTCGATTGCCAAGAGGTTTAGAGAATATTTAGGGAGAGGCGTGCCTACATCCTCAAATGTAAGGATAACAAATTTGTTCCCGCCACCGAAAAGATATTAAGATACAATATAAGCGAGGGAGACTCCTTTTATGTGCAGAACATAAGCGGGGATAAAAGGCAATACATTGTGTTTGGAAGTGGCTGTACGACCAAAGTCAACCTACTGGAAAGGTCTTTTTCTTGCAAAGAGTTTAACCTGGTCAAAATACTATGCGATCACACGATGGCCTCGTTGCGATTGAAGCTCAGTGAAGATTATGGTTTGAGAGTCTATGATTACTCTTTGCCCCTATATAATGTGGAAGAGTACCTCCTTGCGTATTTAAAATCAATTAATGTTGTCCCTTTGGAGTCCGACTGGCGCGTTCCACAAGAATTGCTAGACGTGAACATTATTACACCTATCGTGGTCACCAAGCTCGGAAGGAAGAAAAGAAAATGCATTAAGGGCGTGGGAGAAACTTTCAAGTCAAAGAGGAGTAACAAGTGTTCATTGTGCAAGATACCCGAGCACAAGAAAACCACTTATAACAACAACAAATCACAGTTAGTCTTGTGTCAATTTGTGTTTTTGTAAGTCATGGCAGTGTATGTATTTTGACAACCCTTCAGTTGTCTGATTAATGCCAGATTTATTGACTGCACTCTGTGTCTATTATTGACCTTTTAAAGTATTGCATATATTGTGTGTCCGGTCTTGCTTTTATTTTTTATTTAACATATGATTTATTATCAATCCTACATAAGGTCTATTAAAAACCCTAAATATTCAAAGGGATAGATGAATAGTTGAGCATTTATTACACATCAAAAAAGCTACTGCACGTCTAATCAGACGTTGTGTCGATTGGGTAAATGCTACCTCTCTTTGATTTCCACCATTCACATTTCTACCAACCAAAGGGCGGGAATAACAAAGGATTCTATTTTGGTCTATATAAACACCTATCTACTTCCCCAAAATTCATCTTCATCAACTCAAAATCAGATTAAATTGACAAAATGCCATTGTAACACCTCGTATTTTAGGCTAGAATGAAAACCATCATTTCTATGCGTAGATGATCCAAAAGCCAAAAATCCTATGCAAATTTTCCATTTTAATCAATTATGTAGTGTGGGAAATTGAATGAGCTTTCCGTCGATATAAGATTCTCCCAAATCCGATACCCGGTCAAGATGTTATGGATAATTTAAGCCCTAGTCTTAAAACACCATCATTTTGGTGCTTGGCGCATCGCGGAGGTGGTCTATTTAACAATTGTCAAATTTTAGTAGTCTAGCACGATTATGGCATATCGCGCTGAAGTTCCAGGTCCCAACGAGTGGGACAACGCGATGGCTCCACGTCGCGGTGACCCCAAGAATCCCATTCGTCAATTCCTAGTGAGCCACCGTGATAGTGGTGCATCGCGGTGTCCCATAAAATTGGTCTCCCAGTTATATTTTTATTCCATCTCATTAAGGGTATAATGGGTAATTTTCACCCCTCTTGTCAGCTTAAACACAAGATTTTTCTCCCAAGTGACCTCATTATTCATATTTTCTTCAAAAATTCATAAGAACACTCTCTATGGTTTCAAACTAAAAACCCAAATAACTCAAAATTCAACCGTGGGTTTTTGAAACTGATTTAATATTTGGAATCCCCAAACCATAGGCTTCAAGAATCATCCATCAAATTTCTAAATTGAGGTACGTGGGGTTTATCCTAAAACTACATGGGCTTGTTGAAAACACCCAATTATGATTTAAAAATCATCAAGAATGAATTTGTTAAAGGGGTTTTGAGATCCATGATTTTATTATGCCTTATGCATGTTCAATGATATTGTTGTTTTGGCCTTTAGGCCTTATCCCCTTAAATTGATTTACACATATAAGTATATGTATGAAACTTGAAATTGAAGATTTGTTTGAGAGCACAAATAATGAAAAATCCCTATCTTGTGATAACCTTATGTTTATGATCTTATGGTGATTGATTGAAATGCATGATTTATAGCTTGAAAATAGTTTACTCAAATACCATAGTATTTTGAACGCGATTTAGAGATTTAAGAGAGGGTGTTTCTTGATGTAAATATATTTTGTTAAAAGAGAAAAATTTTCATGAGATTAAGAGCTTTGACATGACCACCTTGCATCATTGAAAGTTTGACAAAGACAGTTGCATACATGTGTTTACATGAGTTTTAGAGAAAGAGTTCTTTGAAATAATTTATTGATATGGAGGTCCCGAATTTATGTTTTGAAAATAGAGATGGGAATATGCTAAAAATAGCTCAGAGATGTGACTTGCAAGTCAATGGTATGAAGATACTATATAAATATATGCCATAATAGAGTTAGAGTTTTCAAAGTATTCATATTTTAAAGAGTTAAAACTGGGCTTAAAGAGGGTTAGGTGGTTACCCAAAGAAGGTTTAAGTTCAAGTAAATCTTAACCTAAAACCATGATTTGACGATTTAGGTATATTATTTACACTGGCGACGACTGTGTGGCATAGCAGAGTCAGAGACTCCAACCCTTGCGGCACACTTGGGTTGGAGGCTTCCCCGCCGAGTTAATGGTGGATTCCATATAGCCTTTGGAATTTCAGAGTTGTAGGGTATACCACCTAGCACGGAAGTAAAACAAAGAATGTCTCAGAGTACAGATGATTTTCTTTCAGAGTCTTTCAGAACTGCCCATGAGATTTCTTACTAGATGATATGCTTATGAACTATTTTAAATTGCTCTCATATATGTTGAATATAAATTATTATTTTGGATTTGCTCTGCGTACCGGTACAATTGTATTGAACCCCTACCTTCCAGGTTCGGAGGCTCAGTCTAGGGGTCCGACTAATCAGTAGAGTATCTAGGGAGAAGTGATCGGTGCAGTGGTGAGCCTTCTTTGTTCCAAAAGGCCTGTCATTTCAAATTATATTATTTCTTTGTTCTGGTCTACTGGGGGCCTTGTCCCAGCTTTACAGACAGTTATTTTTAGATCATGTAGTAGAGATTTCGTAGACTATTCCAGAAGTTGATTAGTTGATTTTGGATTTCATTCTGTGTGGTTACACTGAATCCAGAGTATGACCATGTTTCTGTATTAGATTATAATTTTGCATTTTCTTTTAATATATGAATGTTGTGCCTAATTACCAGATCAGATAGAATAGAACATCCGTGCTTCATGGTTCGGGATGTCCGTCACGGCCAGGCCCTAGTTCGGTCATGACAAACTTGGTATTAGAGCACGGTTCATGGTCCCAGGTGTCTGCAAAATTACGTCGGGTAGATTCTTTTTTATGGGCATGTAGCGCGCCACACTTATAAGCAGGAGGCTACTAGGCGTTTAGGAATATTTCCCTTTCTTTATGTTCTAGTTCGTGCTATGGAGTCAGAATGTTCCTCTTTTATATTCTAATTCGTTCTATGGTGTCACCTATATGGAAGTAAATTCATCCCAATTCTTTTCTAACTTCGATGTGCTCAGATATGTCTAATTTTTGAAGTGATTCAGGCGCAGAAGTCTAGAATCTAAATGGTATAGTCCTTTCTGATTGAGACATATAAGTTTTTGAAATTGGACAAAGACTTGTGAAGAGTCCGTTAGTGGCTCAGAGTGTATTGATTCTAGTGTGAACTTTGATTATGATGAAATCGTGCTTTGAGCCTGCGATATTAAGTGTATTTAGTCCCTTTCAAAAATTTTATATTGCAGATGTCATGCTTAAGAGAGAATGAGGGTAGCAGAATGTTGGAACTGTATTCCCACTTGAGTAGTAGTATAAGTTAAATTGTCGGTGTCATGACCTATTGGTAGTGAGACTAGACCAAGAAGTTGGTGATACAAAGTCACAAGGTTAGAAATTAGAGTGAGGATGACTTTTGTGTAGATAAATGTGTTTAGTTGAATAACTGATGATTGAGGATGATTTACCCCTTTTATAGTAATAGACTAATGTGGTAGCTAGTAGCATGTGCGGATTGTATGGTAGTCTGTGGAGGGAGTGTTTGACTCAGAATTTTTATTCATATAGAGTAAGATATGTATTCTTAGATCCTTAATTATTATGTGTTAAGTTTCTATCTCTTGTAACCTTGTTATTGTTGTGTTGTTGAAAATCAAAGTCTAGTGGAGCCGTGTGGGGTCTATTTTGATTCACTAGCAACATGATGTCCATCTTGTTGATTCTTGTGTTGGTTGGAACTGGGGGTTTAGAGGCGTAATAGAAAGAAAAGTGGTAAGGGTGATTTATTGAATGTATGTATAGCCGAACCTTTTTGCATGAGATTGAGTTGGTATTAAAATGATACGTCCTTGTGTATTAGTTTAGTAGAAGGTAGAGAAGGAGTTATTAGCTAAGGTGAGTTGTTGTTTGCTCAAAGTATGAAAATGGCTAGATTAGCCAGTAAGTTTTAAATTATAGACACAAGGTTGTTTATGGAATTTGAAGGTATTCTAAATGTACGCTTGGGTAAGTAAGTGTGATGTGAGAAAGTATGTAGTAGATTTTAAGACATAGCAGTGATGTCATGAAGGTGTTTTGATTGTGGGTTGTATCTAAATAAAATGATATATTTGGGTAGAATATCCCAATTTGATGGACTAGTATATTATGTTGCATTCTTCATTAGTGGTAGATGATTGATGCTAGACTATAGGCTTGATGTGTTGAAATAGTGCGTGTGAATGAATTATAATAAGGAAAACCGTAAAGTCATGATCGATTATTGTGGCTACAGAGTTCTAGTGTACTATTGTTTCTTGATGTTTTATTTCATAGTTTCCAAGTGAGAATTATGTGTAAGGTTGGGTTGTAAATCATGTTTATCCCTAGACATTAAGTTTGAACAGTTGATGGCCATGAAGGTGGATGTGATTATTTCCTGGTTAATGATACTAGTTTTATGGAAGCGACCTAATAGGCTTGAACAGTGCATACAAAAACTTAAGTGTATTTGATTCGTAATGAAGTATGATGTTGTATGTATGAAGTAGAAGTATACCAAAGTGATATGAGGGTGCGATATTTTTCTAAGGCTATTACATGTTGTGTGTGGCTAGTGGTACCGTTTAGTTGCTAGGTGGAGAAAGACTAGTTAGATGGTATATGGTGTTCTAAATAGCCAAGTTAAGGAGTTTTGATAGATAATGTTGAGCCTTTTGATGTGATCTTGATTCTTATAGTAGAGAGATATAAGTTTGGAGTTGTGATACTGGTAGACTATGACAGAAGTGGTATGGTCCGTCAAAGGTTTGGAGTTATCCATGTTTAGTGTTAGAAGAATCTGAGATGGTGAATGTTTAAGATGTTATATGATGAATTTTGGGGCTATAGAAACCTAAGGGTTGAATCTTAGAAGGAGGTATTATCATTGGTTGTTATACATGAAGATACCGTCTTACAGGGTAAGTTTAGTTTTATGTGTATTGTTATATCCCCGACTCTAGAGTAAAGTAATTTCAGTTTATACCAGAGTATATATAGTGGTCCACAGACTTAGAGTAATGGCTTAAATCTAAGGGGGAGATGATAGAACGAGTAACCAAGTCAAGTTTCCATATGCTAATAGATGTTCTAGTAAGTTATGGAATTGGCCATGAGAAATAATGATGCTCAATCTATTCTTATTTCAGCGGTTTACCTCAGTTAATCCGACACATACTCATGCTTTATGTTTCAGTTTCATGATCATAGCTCTTGTTCATGCATATGATAAGGAATCATGTACTCTCCTAGTTCCTAGTATGATGAGTTCCCAATTTTTTTAGCAGTCAGAATCGCTTTCCGTAAGTTATGAATTCCAAAATTCAGATCATGCAGTTCATGACTCTTGTGCACATGTGATACTCTTAATGATCAGTGAAAATTCAGATTTGTATTAGGTACATCCTCAGATTAGATCTCTTTAATGAGTCCATGCCGTGAGTGCTCTATTCCTCACCCCTCAGTAGGGTATCAAGTTATGCTTAGTACTCCCTTTATGTTCCGGATCCCGATATTCCAATTTACAGTGACATTTTCCCTTAGGTCGAGATAGTGATGATGAACGGTAGTTTAGATGGGAAAGAGTAAACATTTCTTATTGATGAAAGATAGTTGTATGCTTATTTGAGTTAAGGCGGTAATTGTGGAGTAAGATTGAGGCTGGGTCTTTGATACATGTCAAGGTTAGTTGAAGTTTTATGCGTTATATTTTGAAAAAATTGTTGTACGCTTGTGTTATGTAAGTCTATAAGTTGAAAGAATTTTGAGGTGAAGTTTTGTGTATGGCTTGGTTAGTTGAGGATATTCTATGTGTATCATCTGAATAGTGCAGGGAAGTTGTTATGGATAGAAGTATTTGAGAATATGAGAAATATGTTTTATGAGTGGTTGTTTAGAAGTGCATATGTGGGTAAAAATATAGGCTTGAATGTTATGTTTGTATGCATATGGATGGATGCCTTGAGTGTTTATGAATGTCTAATACGAAGTTGAAGGTGATTGCTGGAGTGGCAATAAGAATTATGCATGAGATGAGGAATTGTGAAATGCAGGGTGTGCTTAATTCATGATTCGGACTAGTACTACAGTATTATGTGGTGCGACTTGTGATTTTGAGTTAGGCTTGAAGATGATGAGGGGATTTAGTTCAGTTTAGACATTAGTATATGGAAATATCAGCGGCCATGTGAGAAAAAATATGTGGAGTCAATGAGCATGGTATTTAAGGGAAAAGTATAGTTGAGAGAGTATTTTAGAAGTGTGGCTAATCTTGAAAGTAAGAAGTTGCAATGCCTAAGGTTTAATAATTCTATCCTAGTTTACGAGTTTTATGTTTATATTCCATGCTATAGAGTAGTGTCATTGTTGTGATTCCTTAGTTGGATGTCTTGTGTAACTCATGTCAGAGATTCGTTGCTCTCGAAGGCTGCTAGAACTTCTTTAGAAAGAGTGTTGAAGAGATACTCCAGTTAAGTATAAGTGTCCAGTATAATTTAGTTTAACAGTCAGGCAGGCGAGTTACTGTGGTTTTCCACCTTTTCACCCAGTCCTACTATCTGAATTCCAATGCGTATGACCATCCCAAAAGATAATCTATTCCATCCGTGTAAGTTACGAACTCAGTTCAGTCCAAGAATCATGTTTCAGATTCAGTTATTTAGTCATGACTCAGTTCATAAGAGTTCAGTACATAATCTCAAATTTTTCTGGCTATTTTAACTCAGACAGTGTAATACCTTTGTACGATCTAAATCTTATTGCCTCATTGTAATACCCCGGGAAATTTTTCGTTGAAATTTTGTGCGTAAACGTGTTGGGTTCTATCTTCTAGAATAAATTATAAATTTTCTGTGTGTAATGTCTTAGATTATGACCCACCATTGCATAGAGTATCGAATAATCTTTCCAACTATATGTGGATCATCCAAAACGGACACTCGAGCGACGAGTTATGAACATTCTGATCGAACCGTGAATAGTAGTGAACAGTAAAACGTGCAGGAAAGAAAGTACTGAGGCCAGGTGTATTTTTGGTCCAACTTTAAACGATCATAACTCCTTATACATAATGATCTGGGTAATATACTATATATCAACAGAAATCTCTGCGAGTCCTCTTTCTGATGAAATTGGTTTCATCCAATTTGTCTATCGGAGCAAAAAGTTATGGTCGATCTACTTCAGCCTATCAAAAGTAAATTTTTGGATCAACTTCATGTGATCATAACTCCTCGTACACAATGATATGGGTGAGATACTATATATAAATGGAAAGATATGAGAGTCCTCTTTCTAATGAAATTAGTTTCATCCAATTTGGATATCGGAGTAAAAAGTTACGGTCGATCTACTTCAGCCTATCAAAACAGTCCACCAAAGGACAGATTCGAGAATTATTTGATTTTTAGGGGAGTTTTGGTCATTCCCCCTCACCCAAAATCCGTCCGAACCCTATATTAAAGCATATTAGAAGCATTATATGTTATATTTCATCAAATTCCCTCAAAAAGAAAACCCTAAGATCCTACATCCAACTTCAAAAACCTCCAAAGTTCACCATTAATTCTGCAAATATTTTCAAGATTACAAGTTTCTAGTTCAAGAACTCCAAGAACCATCATTCAAAGGAACAATTAACATCTCAAAAATGAATATCGATCTAAAGTTCATCATTCAAGGTATGTGGGGTTTTTCAACAAGAACAATCTTTCGTTCTTGTGCCCAAAAGTAATTTTCTTTACGAAGATATGATTTTTATATGTTTATTATGATTTTGGAGCATGAACTTATATTCTATCTTGGTTATCTTGAGATTATGATGTTTATGACTTTGAAAAGTTGAATTTATATGAAATTATGACTTAAAGCATGATGTTGAAAGAAATTTACTATGATTTTGATATTTGGGTCTTGAACCCCATTTGAAATTATGTCTTTGAGAAAATGTGTGCTATATGCACGTTAATGTTGAATATTTGAGATGTTTTGAATGATTTGACCTTTTGGTCGTGAATGAGTTATTTTGAACTCGACTGTGAAAGAAATCCACGGTTTTTATTGATTATGATAAAGGGGTAGCAAATTGGCTCTCGATGAAAATTGTTGAAGTGTTTATTGTGGATTTTCTGTAATGTGAGCCTGAGGCTGATTTAAATTTCTGAGCTAAGTTCGGGAGTTATCTTTAGCACCAAGTGGGAGGTATAAAGTGACCTTACTTCCCTAGAACTACATGCCCCCCGTAGGATGTGAGCCTAAGGATGATTTATATAGTGATCACTAGTGTTTTTGGATTGATATTGGAAGTCCTACTCCGATGGAAAGGATAGGACGGCTCTCCGCAACGTGGGTTGTACGTTGGACTCCATGTAGCTCACATGGTTTATGTCAGTTATTGGATCTCCCAAAGTGTGTGTGTGTTTCCTTGTGTCTATGGTGAACGGTGAAGTGATTTGAAAATGGAATTGTGAAGTTATTCTTTCGAAAGATTTAAATGATATTTACATTATGAGAATTGAAATTCTTGATGAACTGAAAGTGATTGACAAATTATATGATGACTCACATGTGTTATTATACTTATTTCATCCTCTCATGATTATGATGATTTTCTTCAGTCTATGTGAATCTTTCATACATCTTGTATATTTCTTATAAATATTTATTATGATGATATTTATACAACTGCATACACCCCCATATGCTTGGTATTTTTCTATGATACTGACCCATATATTCATATGTGGGCTACATTTTCTCGGAATGTAGGTACAAGGTATAGTTGCCCCTTTGGATCCAGTCAGTTCGTGGTATCCAGTCAGCAGGTGATGAGTCATTTTGATTCAAGGGCTTGGGTTAGTTATTCAGAGTTTATAGTGTTGTATTTTCTTTATTCAGTCGTACTGAGTTGGGGTAGTCGGGAGTCATGACCCAGCTACCTACAGTCAGTACTAGTAGAGGCTTCATAGACAGTCAGTAGAAGTTGATGTATTTTGTTTCAATTCTGGTTGTAAAGGAAGAATTGTAATCCTGTTAAATTCCATTTTTGTATAGATCAGATTCAGAATAGAGTTAATTTCTGCTAATTTGTATGGATTTGTATTTTTATTCAGTTGCTTATGAGTTATGCCATTAAAAGGGTTAACTTGGGGTCACTTGTGACCCTAAGCACCGTGTGACGTCTCGGGACCCAATTTTGGGGCGTTACAAACTTGATATCAGAGCACACAGTTCAAGTGTCCTAGGGTGTCTATGAAGTCGTGTCTAGTAGATTCTTGCGGAACGGTACAGAGACGTCTATACTTTTCTTCGAGAGGCTACAGGGTATTTAGGAAATGTTTCCCTTCTTTCAAGTCTAAGATCGTGCTATAAAAAGGTTCTCCAAGAAGCTTATATAAATTCTCATCTTACTCTATTCTGGTAAACTCTGCCTCATTTTTAAGGTATTAGAAACAGTTAAGCTTAATTCTCCGTAGATAGTTCTGGGATTGTAAGAGAGCTAGAAAGTATCCTGTCAGTTCTTTTGAGTTCCAAAGATTGAATTACTTTATTCATGTTCATAAAAGTCGTGAACTAAGCCTAGGTTAGGTGTGCTTTCAGATTCCTCCTCAGAATCTACAATGTTAATCTATACTTCTCCCTCTATGTATTATTTTTGAGATAACATGATTCGCAAGCTATAGTTCTTCCCCAGGTAATGCTTCTATATTTTCTAGAAGAAATTTCAAAAGTTACACAAAGGGCTTGAGTGGAGCTCTCTAGTGTGTTAAGTTCCTTAAGTTGAAAGTTATGTCCTCATTCTTATGAGTTATTTAATTAAGACAGAGTAAGGTGTATTCTTAGATCGTTGAATGTTATGTGTCAAGTTTCTAACTCTTGTATTATGTAATCTTGTTATCATTATGTTTGTGAAAAATCAAAGTCTAGTGAAGTCGTGTGGGGCTCTTTCGATTCACTAGCATAGCTTCTTTGTTATTCATCTCATTTTCTTGTTCAAAATACAAACCAAAGTCTAGTGAAGCCGTGCAGGCCTATTTCGATTCACTAACATAGTTACTTTGTTATTCATATAACTTTCTTGATCAAAACATAAAATCAAAGTCTAGTGAAGCCGTGTGAGGCCTATTTCGATCAACTAGCAACTTGTAGTTCATCTTGTTCCTTGTGCTGGCTGAAAATGTGGGATATGGAGGTGTAGTAGTAAGAAGGATGGTAAGTGTGATTTGTTGAGCATAAGTATAGCGAAATCCCTTTTTGCATGCAATTGGGTTAATAGGAAGTGATATAGTTTGTTCGAGGTATGAAACGGGTGTTGACGGTATTTATATGACAGAAAGTATAGGTTAGTGATGGAAGTACTCGGTGGGTAAGTGTTGTTAATCTAGGCGCTCTCCAGATTGCAAGAGGAAGTTAAGTTAAGACGTAGAGAGCTATGAACTATGTTAAGTTATGTATGAAGGATAGATAGTAGTGACGGGTGAAAAAAGGATGTGCTAATGGATTGTGAATAAGATAAGCTATATGATTAGGACCAATTATTATTGTTATGAAGTTTAAGTGGGCTAGTGTTCATGGATGTGTTGTTTTATAATCTCCACGTGGGAGTTATGCATGAGATGGAGTTGTAAATTATGTGAAGTGTGAGACCTTAAGTTTGAACGATTGGTGATCATGAAGCCGAATGTGACGGTTTCTGGATTAATGGTATTAGTTGCCGGAAGTGACCTAATAGGATTGAATAGTGTACACAAGAGTTTAAGTGTAGTTGACTTGTAATTAAGTTTAATATTATATTATGATGAGAAAGTTCACTCAAGATATTATGGGACTGCTTTAATTTCGAGGATTAGTGTATGTGGTGTAGTGAGTCATGCCATGGGATTGTTAGATGGATAAATACTAGTTAGATGATGGATGATGTTTTGATGGCTAAGTTAAGGCGAGGCGTATGATTGGAAATGTTGAGCCTCTTAAGTGTGATTTTAATTCTTATGGGTTAGAAACATAAGTTCATAGGCATGGTATTAGAGGGAGAAGACAAAAGTAGCATGGTCTATCAAAAGGTTAGAAAGTATTTAAGTTGAGATAATAGAAATAAGAGTTGAAGCACTAGATGGTGTACATTCCGGCGATAGAGATGTTCGTGGAGATTCGAAATTAGTAAGCATTTGAGAATTTGAGTGGTGTCTTAAAGCTAAGGGGGAGATGATAGAACAAGTAGTCAAGTCAAGCTTTTACATTTTAGTAGAAGTACCAGTAAGTTGTAAATTTGTTGTGAGAAAGATTGGTGCTTGACCAAATGTTATTTCAGTATTTTCAGTTGTCCTAAAACCTACTCATGCTTTACATTTCAGTTCCATGATCTTAATTCATGTTCATACACGTGATGGAGAATTACTTACTCTTCTAGTTTCCAAAAATGAGAAATTCCAGTTCTTCTAGCAGTTGGAATCACATTCCATAAGTTATGAGATCTAAATTCAGGGCATGCTGCCCATGACTCATATACTCAAGTTTTACAGTATGTTCAGTTCCAGTACTCAGGCAATACTCTTATTGATCAGTGAGATTCAGTTTTCGTTATGGGTGTCTTCAGTTTTGATACCTTAATGAACCCATTGTATTTGATATTTTATTCCTAAGGCCTCAATAGAGAGTCAAGTTATTTACATTATCCCTTCATGTTTCAGGTTTTCATGTTTTAAAATTTTGTGACCTTTTCATTAAGTCAAGCTAATGGTGTTGAACAGTTGTCTAGAAGGGAGAGAAGATACTTCCTTATCTATGATAGAAGGTGGTGTGCTCACGGCGGTGAAGTGAAGTTAGATTAAGGCTAAGTCCTTGATACATGCCGTGGCTAGTTGAAGTTTTAAATGTTTAGTTGGAAAGATTGTTGTGCGTTGGTTTTATGGACTTCTATGAGGTTGTAGGAATAGTAATATAGAGTTTTTGTGTATAGTTCAATTGGTTGAGAAAATGTTATGTGTGCCGTTTAAGGAATTGACCCGTATGTGTGAATGATGTAGTTGATGGAATCTTAGAGAATGCGAAGAAGATGCTGTATGAGTGTTCGTTTAGAGGTGCATGTTCGAAGTGCGTATGTGGTTATGAGTATAGGCTTGAATGTTATGGTTGTATATCTAAAAGAATGCACCACAAGTTAGCGGATCCCTAGTATAAGATTGTATGTGGTTGTTGGAGTAGCAATAAGAGTTATGTTTGAAGTGAAGAGTTGTGAGGCTCAGTGTGTATTGAGGTTCATGATATAGATTAATATTATAGTGTTATGTGGCGTATCTCATGAGTACTTGGAGTTAGGCTTGAACATAGTCGAGGGAGTAGTTGGGAAGTGTTGCTAAGTTTGGAAGCAAGGAGTTATGTTTCCCAAGACCTAGAAATTCCTATCTTAATTTATGCCATATGGGTCCTTGTTCCCATACGATAGGATTGTATCAAATTATGGTTCATTTTCTCCCCGAACAATGTCATTTGAATCTTTTGGAGGGAGTGTTGAGGGACGTTTCATTTGGGCGCAAGTGGTCCTTCTTTTGATGAGATCCTCTTCGAGACCTTTGATTCTCAGTCTCTGAATAAACCAAAGATATCGATTCCTTAAAATCAGTCTCCTTTGTTTAAGATCCAACAATGTGACCATTCTCATTATGAATCGCATGTTCTATGAAGTATTCGAAAGTTCGGAGTGAAGTAAGTGGATTGACTTCGTTAACCCAGCCTTTTGTCCTCATTTCCATGGTATTATGTACTTATTCATCAACATTCGAGGATGAATGTTTCCAAGGGGGAGATGATGTAATACCCCGGGAAATTTTTCGTTGAAATTTTGTGCGTAAACGTGTTGGGTTCTATGTTCTAGAATGAATTATAAATTTTCTGTGCGGAATGTCTTATATTATGACCCACCATTGCGTAGAGTATCGAATAAGATTTCCAACGATATGTGGATCATCCAAAACGGACACCCGAGCGACGAGTTATGAACATTCCGATCGAACCGTGAATAGTAGTGAACAGTAAAACGTGAAGGAAAAAAGTAACGAGGCCTGGCGTATTTTTTCTCCAACTTTAAACGATCATAACTCCTTGTACATAATGATCTGGGTGATCTACTATTTATAAACGAAAAGCTCTGCGAGTCCTCTTTCCGATGAAATTATTTTAATCCAATTTGTCTATCGGAGCAAAAAGTTATGGTCAATCTACTTCAGCCTACCAAAAGTGAATTTTTGGGTCAACTTCAAATGATCATAACTCCTCGTACACAATGATATGGGTGAGATAATATATATCAATGGAAATATATGAGAGTCCTCTTTCTAATGAAATTGGTTTCATCAGATTTGGATAGCGGAGTAAAAAGTTATGGTCGATCTACTTCAGCCTATCAAAATAGATTCGAGAATTATTTGATTTTTAGGGGCGTTTTGGTCATTCCCCCTCACCCAAAATCCATCCAAATCCTATATTAAAGCCTATTAGAAGCATTATATGTTATATTTCATCAAATTCCCTCAAAAAGAAAACCCTAAGCTCCTACATCCAACTTCAAGAACCTCCAAAGTTCACCATTAATTCTGCAAATTTATTCAAGATTCCAAGTTCCTAGTTCAAGAACTTCAAGAACCATCATTCAAAGGCACGATTAACATCTCAAAAATGAGTATCGATCTAAAGTTCATCATTCAAGGTATGTGGGGTTTTTCAACAAGAACAATTTTTCGTTCTTGTGCCCAAAAGTAATTTTCTTTACGAAGATATGATTTTTATATGTTTATTATGATTTTGGAGCATGAACTTATATTCTATCTTGGTTATCTTGAGATTATGATGTTTATGACTTTGAAAAGTCGAATTTATATGAAATTATAACTTAAAGCATGATGCTTGAAAGAAATTTACTATGATTTTGATATTTGGGTCTTAAACCCCATTTGAAATTGTCTTTGAGAAAATGTGTGCTATATGCACGTTGATGTTGAATATTTGATATGTTTTGAATGATTTGACCTTTTGGTCGTGAATGAGTTATTTTGAACTCGAATGTGAAAGAAATCCATGTTTTTATTGATTATGATAAAGGGTAGTAAATTGGCTCCCGATGAAAATTATTGAAGTGTTTATTGTGGATTTTCTTTAATATGAGCCTGAGGCTGATTTAAATTTCTGAGCTAAGTCCGGGAGTAATCTTTAGCACCGAGTGGGAGGTATAAAGTGACCTTACTTCCCTAGAACTACGTGCCCCCGTAGGATGTGAGCCTGAGGCTGATTTATATAGTGATCACTAGTGTTTTTGGAATGATATTGGAAGTCCTACTCCGATGGCAAGGATAGGACGACTCTCCCCAATGTGGGTTGTACGTTGGACTCCATGTAGCTCACATGGTTTATGTCGGTTATAGGATCTTCCAAAGTGTGTGTGTGTTTCCTTGTGTTGGTTATAGGATCTCCCAAAGTGTGTGTGTGTTTCCTTGTGTCTATGGTGAACGGTGAAGTGATTTGAAAGTGGAATTGTGAAAGTTATTCTTTCGAAAGATTTAAATGATATTTACATTATGAGAATTGATATTCTTGATGAACTGAAAGTGATTGACAAATTATAGGATGACTCACATGTGTTATTATACTTATTTCATCCTCTAATGATTATGATGATTTTCTACGAGCTATGTGAGTCTTTCATACATCCTTCATATTTCTTATAAATATTTATGATGATGATGTTTATACAACTGCATACACCCCCATATGCTCGGTATTTTTCCATGGTACTGACCCACATATTCTTATGTGGGCTACATTTTCTTGGAATGTAGGTACAAGGTATAGTTGCACCTTCAGATCCAGTCAGTTCGTGGTATCCAGTCAGCAGGTGATGAGTCCTTTTGATTCAAGGGATTGGGTTAGTTATTCAGAGTTTATAGTTTTGTATTTTCTTTATTCAGTCGTATTGAGTTGGGGTAGTCGGGAGTCATGACCCGGCTACCTACAATCAGTACTAGTAGAGGCTTCATAGACAGTCAGTAGAAGTTGATGTATTTTGTTTCTATTCTGGTTGTAAAGGTAGAATTGTAATCTTGTAAAATTCCATTTTTGTATCGATCAGATTCAGAAAAGAGTTAATTTCTACTGATTTGTACGGATTTGTATTTTTATTCAGTTGCCTATGAGTTATGCCAGTAGAAGGGTTAGCTTGGGGTCACTTGTGACCCTAAGCACCGTGTAACGTCTCAGGACCCGATTTCGAGGTGTTACACTCATGATTTGTACTTACCTAAGTTATCACTTCCAAATCCAATGTGTGTGATTTGAGCATAAACGCTTTGGGGGAAATCCTAAACTCTCAGCATGAATCAGCTCCTTAAAACAAGTAAGGGCAAGTCAGCTTAGAATTCAGTTTCATGATAGAAGTTTAAATATTTCAGATCAGTTATATCCTTTCTTAGAAGACACATCAGGTCTGTGTTATTCCATACCTTTAAGATTCAACGTTCCTACCCATCATTCGGGGATGAATGATCCCAAGGGGGAGATAATATAACACTCCACATTTTGGGCCAGAACGTAAACCATCATTTTTGTGCGTAGATGATCCAAAAGCCATAAATCCTGTGCAAATTTTCCATGTTAATTAATTATGTAGTGTGATAAATTGAATGAGCTTTCCGTCGATATAAGATTCTCCCAAATCCGTTACCCGGGCAAGATGTTATGACTAATTTAAGTCCTAGTCTTACAACACCGTCATTTTGGTGCTTGGCGCATCGCAGAGGTGGTCTATTTAACAATTGTCAAATTTCAGTATCCTAGCGCAATTGTGGTGCATCGCACTGAAGTTCTAGGTCCCAACTAGTGGGACAACGCGATGGCAACGCGTCGCGGTGACCCCAAGAATCCTATTCGTCAATTCCTAGTGAGCCAACGCGATAATGGCGAGTCACGGTGGCCCATAAAATTGTGCTCCCAATTATATTTTTATTCCGTCTCATTAAGGGTATATTGAGTAATTTTCACCCCCTTGTCAGCTTAAACATGGGATTTTTCTCCCAAGTGACCTCATTATTCATATTTTCTTCAAAAATTCATAAGAACACTCTCTAGGGTTTCAAACTAAAAACCCAAATAACTCAAAATTCAACCGTGGGTTTTCGAAACTGATTTAAGATTTGGAATCCCCAAATCGTAGGCTTCAAGAATCATCCATCAAATTTCTAAATTGAGGTATGTGGAGTTTATCCTAAAACTACATGGGTTTGTTGAAAACACCCAATTATGATTTAAAAATCATCAAGCATGAATTTGTTAAAGGGGGTTTGAGATCCATGATTTTATTATGCCTTATGCATGTTTAATGATATTGTTGTTTTGGCCTTTAGGCCTTATCCCCTTAAATTGATTTACACATATAAGTATATGTATGAAACTTGAAATTGAAGATTTGTTTGAGAACACAAATAATGAAAAATCCCTCTCTTATGATAACCTTATGTTTATGATCTTATAGTGATTGATTGAGATGCATGATTTATGGCTTGAAAATAGTTTACTCAAATACCATAGTATTTTGAGAACGATTTAGATATTTAAGAGAGGGTGTTTCTTGATGTAACTATATTTTTTAAAAGAGAAAGATTTGCATGAGATTAAGAGCTTTGACATGACCACCTTGCATCATTGAAAGTTTGACAAAGACAGTTGCATACATGTGTTTACATGGGTTTTAGAGAAAGATTTCTTTGAAATGATTTATTGATATGGTGGTCCCGAATTTATGTTTTGAAAATAGAGATGGGAATATGCTAAAAATGGCTCAAAGATGTGACTTGCAAGTCAATGGTATGACGATACCATATAAATGTATGCCATAACAGAGTTAGAGTTTTCAGAGTATTCATGTTTTAAAGAGTTAAAAATGGGCTTAAACAGGGTTAGGTTGTTACCCGAAGAAGGTTTGAGTTCAAGTAACTCTTAACCTAAAATCGTGATTTGCCGATTCGGGTATATTATTTTACGCTGGCGACGACCGTGTGGCATAGCAGAGTCAGAGACTCCAACCCTTGCGGCATACTTGGGTTGGAGGCTTCCCCGTCGAGTCAATGGCAGATTACATATAGCCTGTGGATCTTCAGAGTTGTAGGGTATACAACTTAGCACAGAAGTAAAACAAAGAATGTCTCAGAGTTCACATGATTTTCTTTCAGAGTCTTTCAGAAATGCCCATGAGATTTCTTACTAGATGATATGCTTATGAACTGTTTTAAATTGCTCTCATATATGTTGAATATAAATTATTATTTTGTATTTGCTTTGTGTACCGGTATAATTGTATTGAACCCTACCTCCCAGGTTCGGAGGCTCAGTCTAGGGATCCGGCTAATCAGTAGAGTATCCAGGGAGAAGTGATCTGTTCAGTCGTGAGCCTTCTTTGTTCTAGAAGGCTTGTCATTTTAGATTATGTTATTCCTTTTTTTTGGTCTATTGGGGGCTTTGTCCCAGCTTTTCAGACAGTTATCTTTAGATCATCTTGTAGAGATTCCGCAGACTATTCCAGATGTTGTTTAGTTGATTTCGGATTTCATTCCGTATGGTTAAACTGAATTCAGAGTATGACCATGTTTCCGTATTAGATTATAATTCCGCATTTTCTTTTATTATATGAATGTTATGCATGATTACCAGATCAGATAGAGTAGGATGTATGGGCCTTCATGTTTTGGGATATCCATCACGGCGATACCCTAGTTCGGGTCGTGACAGCCAGACATTACTTTTATTCCAAGAAGGAGGATCAACCATAACTACAACCTTATCCTCCCCTGTAATGACTTCTACCGCCTCTTCTATGGACTGGGGCAGGACCGGGAGCATGTCCAACCGAGAACTCCGGTGGATTTCCCATTTTTACGGGCGATTGTGGAGTGGCTCAACATGGAGCCGGAGGTGATGATCATCCCCCCACCATCCATGGACGGAGCCACCTTAAACGAATGGTGGTCAGATGAACATCCTTCGTCGAGTAATTACGTGGTCTACAGATGTTAAATGTTAGCTATTATGTGTAAATATTTAATTTTGCACACTCTTAACGTAACTGGAAAGAAAATTTGCACACCCTTTGCTAAATTCTTGGCTCCGCCACTGCCACCATCCCCTTAGTTTTAAGTTTTTATGTCTGTTTTTTTGTTTTAATGTCATTGCAATGGGATGCTTTCATGGTTAGGTTTATGTTAGATGAAATCTTCTTTATTTGTAGTTTTTTCTTGGGTTTTGCTGTAAATATGGGTCTACCATTTGCAATGAAGAATGAATGGATAAAATATGTTGGTTTTTCCTACATCTGTCTCCATTTAAATTTCTGCAATTTTAGACCCGTTTGAATTTTTGTGCAATTTCATCTGTTAGAACATGAATCAAACAATTGTGAATTAATGAAAAAATAATTTTTGTTTCCTGCATTTGTCTCCACTGTAATTTTTGGAAAATTAATTTCTGATGTTAGAAGATGAATCAAAGGGTTGTGAGATGTGAATTTAATTCTTGGTTAATTCTTATTTCTAGTTTAATTCTTGTTTCCTGCATTTTTCTCTAGTGTAATTTTACATTTTTTTTCTTTTTAGAATTTTTGTATGAGATCAAGGTAGAAGATGAACGAGACAGTTTTCAGACGTCAAATTAATTCATATATGCCAATGGAAAACTAATCTGGTCTATCCGCGATTACATTAATTTATACAAAATTAAATGAAAAGTCGATGACGTTTATTAGATACTTATCTCAATGTCTATGCTCGAATAAATACATATTCAATGTATTAAATAATACCGCGCCATCGATTGTGTTCAGTAAATTTCATAGACTGTAAGCCTTGTCAATAATATGCAGTATTGGTTTATTGCCCTTAGTAGCATATTTGGAAAATAAAAGAAATAATTAATCAACAAAATAATTAATAATTAGATTTTATGCAATTAAAGGAGCTTGAACAAGTCATGTGATAGTATGAGAGTCTATGTCAATTGGATAAGGTGATCAATGATGTGTGGGGATGGGTAGTGGATGAAAAAATGAATTCCTCAGAACATACTTGATCTTTGGTAAACATTGCCCTAAGGATGTTGGTTGTTCAACCACAACTCATCACCTCACATCTTGTTTCACCATTTTCAATTTATGTGGACTCTCCTACGATCACATGACTTGTTTAGACTCATTCGATTGCATAAAATACAATTACATATTATTTTATTAATTAAATAATCCTTTTCAAAATATGTTCTTGTCAAGGTCTATAAATATGTGTCATAGTCTAGTGCATGTATAATTAAGTTGTACAAAATCTGTGCTAGACTATGCTTAGTTTTGTCCTCGACCTGATATAGTCTAGCATAGACTCTTAACTATTTCCAGAAATAAATCACTAGACTGTGCTACATATTCATAGACCATAACTAGCACATATTTTGAGAAGGATTAATTAATTAGTAGAATAATCAATAATTGAATTTTATGCAATCGAATGAGCCTAAACAAATCATGTGATCGTATGAGAGTCCACATAAATAGAAAGTGGTGATCAAAGACGTGAGGTGATGAGTTGTGGTGAACAAATGAATTATCCACAACATACTTGTGCTTTGGGTAAACATTTCCCCAAGCATGTTTGTTGTTAATGCACTACCCATCCTCACACATCATTGATCACCTTATTCAATTTACGTGAACTCTCATACGATCACATGACTCACATCACTTGTTCAAGATCCTTTAGTTGCATAAAATCCAATTATCTATTATTTTATTGATTAAAAAATCTTTCTCAAAATATGTTCTAGCTATGGTCTAAGAATATGTAGCACAGTCTAGTGCGGTTATTAAGGAATTAACTCTTAGTATATGCGAGACTGTATATCTATTCGGTGAAGAATCTACCAAAAGCCTGAGAAGGCATCAATTATAAATAAGGTCTATGAAACAAGACCAGCAGTAAACAAAATAAAAATGTCAGATTTTTACAACGGTCATAAGTACATGTCAAATCAGCACCCAATGGTAATAGTTTACTTTTTTCTTCTATAAAAGTAAGACTATTTTTGTGTTAACACTCTCATTTTTTTGTCTTTAATTTTTGTTAACAACTACAATGTCTCAAGCATCCCCAAAATCAAATGCAAAAGTGTCCTACATTTGTCATTGTGGCAATCCAGCTGTTTTTAGGACGTCACACACCGATTGAAATTCAGGTCCAAAAATTTTTAATTGTGTGGTTGGAAAGGATAATGACGGATGCTCTTTTTTTAAGTGGCTTGACGAAGACTCACCGACGAGCAACCCATCAACATCAAATTTTCGAGGCGCTTCCAAGTTTCATATACTCCAAAGGCTTCGGAAATTCGAAGAAAATAGAGATCTACTCATAACATTGCTAAATGAAGTCGAAGAGAAAAATAATTACTTGAAAGGATCTCTAAAAGAAGTCGAAATAGAGAGGGATCAAGTAAAGTAAAGACTGATTTTGGCCGAGGAAAAAGATAAAGGCCTAAAAATTTATTGTAGGGTTTGTTATTGTTGTTGGCTTTTTGGAAAGGTGTAATAGGGATATAGGAAACTGAATAAATAGACGTAAGGTTTCTTAAATCAATCCTGGGTGTTATCTATAATTAATAGAGAATTATGTCTACGTCTTTTATCATCGACCTCTATAAACCATGATAGTTACGGTAAGGAAATACATGCATTACTCAATCAATAGTATGTTAAGTCTATAAATTATAGAGAACAACCTCTATTATGTTTCCAATCAACCACTATAAATTAGGACAACAGCTGAACTGGTAACACAATGCAACCAGCTGTTTAATATTATTTCATCAGTAAATGCCATCATTGACATGTCAAATATATGTAATTCAATTATCCATATAGAAAAAATCACTAAAAAACATAAGAAATATATATAATTCAATTATCCATAAAGAACAAATCACTAAAAAAAATAAATCATTAAAGAAAATTGTTTGGTCCAAATCCACAAAACTACTTATTTTCTTGACTGAGTTCCGCAACAATGCCCATCACATCCACTTCTTTTTCTTCCTATTTTTTATCCTCTTCTTCAACTTCTTTCTTCTCATTTTCCTTCTCTTCTTCTTCTACCTATTTATTCTCTTCTTCTATGTTTTCAACCTCCTATTCGACTACTAATTCTTCTTTAGCTTCCTTCTCGTTTTTGTCTTTTTCTTCTTCTGATTTTTTTCACCACATTCTTTTGTTTTCTCCTTATTTTCTTCTTCTGCTTCAGCTTTCATCTCCTCATCTTTGTCTTTTTCTTTTTTTTCTTCTTCTTCATCTGCTGCATTTTCCTTTTTCGTTTCTTCTTCTTTCTTCTCTTCTTCACTTTTTTTATCTGCTGCAACCATGTCCGTCACTGCAACTGCAAGTTCTTTGAGGTTTACTTGATGCCGGCTAAGAGGGGGGCTATCGAGGTGCACTGTACTATTTTGAAAGGATTACTAAACATATGCAACAAAATTAAATTAGAAGAAAAATAAATAAATTAATTTACCTTCTTCTTGTTGCTTCTTCTTATTCTTCTCGATTCTCCTCAGCCTCTCATCTTTAACGAAAGAAGCAATATCCAGTAGACTTTTCTTGAGCAAAGCAACTCACTCGTGCAGGTCATTGTCATTAGAAGCGTCTGGTGAAGTTTTGAGTCCACTTGAACCAGCATGATCAGAAGCGCGTGGTGGACTTGGAACATAATAATGGCCACCCAAATCTTGGTTTTCGTCTGCGACCTCCGCTGATGAAGTCAGGACAATCATGCCTTTTAGCTGCGCATTCAACGCATCGATGAAAATATCCTTAACTTTGTCCGTATATGGCTTAAACTTTTTTATGTATCTCTGCTCTATCTCACGGACAATAGGGGTAAGGTACGGGTGCACAATCTACAAAAAATAAAAATAAATTACAAGACATTTACTCATATAATAATATTAGTATCATATCATAATAAGTATAATTTTACCTTTGTGCTGTTTTCTTTATACTTAAATGGGTCGCTTTTCATTATGTTGTCGCACTTCGACGTGTGCTATCGAAGAAGATGGGGAATGGGTAGGAGAGAATCCAACGACTTGTCGGCGTACCTTCCCAGATGAGGAACGGCCTCATATATCCAAACCTCCAATCAATAGAAGCATAAGTAAGTCTACAGTGTCTATGTATTACTGCATAAATAAATAGGAGTCTATAATAAATCAATAGGCTGGTTGATTATAAGTACCAGAAACGCACAGGGAAAGCCAAATAACGCGTATGATGCATTATTCCTCTTGACAAAAGCTTCTTTCTGCTTGGTCAGTTCAGTCTTGTTTTTCAGATAGCTCTAGGTCAGCTCAAAGGACTCTTTTCCCCATGGATACCCCCCGAAGAATTCTAAATCAGCCGCCATCTTGATGTGGTCCGAATCCACCTTCTTTGATAGGTCCTTTGCCAGCAGCATCGCGTGCACAAACCAAACCAAAGCACACTTCAACTTTTGTTGATTATTCAACCTATTACCTTTCATCAGGCTAATCAACTTTGCAGCAGTAATGCTCTTGTTCTTCATCACCTTAAAATGAAAGCTTTCTCCTTTTTGAAGGACTTTGTTCATTTTTGATTCACGGGGATATGCTAAATAATTTATCCCCGTAATCAAAGAAAATTCCTTTAAGCCGAAACAAGCTGGCTTACCATTCACACAAAATAAAATTTCATACAGTTTTTTTTATACGTCGCAACAACATATAATGAACCATCTATCCATTAAACTTAAAATGTTTCGGAATATGCCTCAAGTGTCCGAAACATGTCTTCTTAAAATCACAATACAACTTTTGTTCAACAAGAGCCCATCTAAACTCTCGATACATCGCCATTCTCTCTCTCACAGAAATCTTTACAGGAAAAGACCCAAGATCATCCATCCAGGATGTTAGGCTGTACGACTCAACGAAGATATCTCTCGCACAAATTGACAAGGATAGGGGATCCTCCTCCCCGTCTCTACTATCTCTCCTATCCTCACCGTCCCCGCTATCATTTTCACTTTCTTCTTTGCTTTCCCCCTTGCTTTTACCTTCGCTATCCTCAGTATCCTCACTCTCGTGTGCACTACTTTCATCATATTTGAAAATATCGACAAGGATTCTTGATTCGTTTTTGACTCCGATTCATCGACTATGGGTTTTTTCTCTTAGGAGTTTTCAAAACTTCTTCGGATTTTCGCTTCCTGCTGGTAGAAGCAGTGGAAGCAGGCCTTTTAACCGCTCTATGAACTCTTCTCACCATTTATGATCTATAGCAAAAAACAAATCTGTAGTGGTCGATTTATCGACCACTGCTCTATTAAAAAAATGAACAAATGCAACAAAAATAAATCTGCAATAGTCGATCTATCGACCACTAGTCTATTAAGAAAAATGAGAAAACGCCTCACATCAAACATGTAATTCAAGTTCCAAGTGCAATTCACAACAACAAGAACACTACAAAAATGAGTCCAATTCAGTATAAAATATTCAAAATCAAACGCAATATTACCACAAAAACTGAATTTTTTTTTAATCATTATCCAAAGCAAAACCCGATTTAACATGCGAAATCGACAATGTTAACTAAAAATACTCAAATTTTGACTAATTCAATGAAGAATAGTGCAATTTTTGTCAAAATCAAAGAACCCCAACACAAAGCGTCATCGAAAAATTACTAAAATGGATCTAAAATTGATTGGGGAAGAAAATTATACATACCTGAGCAAGAGAAATTGAAAAATTTTGCCTGAGGAAGCAAAAATCAATTGAATTGTTTTGTTCGAAAATATAGGAACCAAAATTGAGAGAAGGGAGGTTTTGAGGAGAGAGAAATGTGTAGTTGAAAACATTAACTGATTTTAATAAATATTTTAAAAATGGAAAAATATAAAAAGGGACCATGTTGTAGTTTTTAAAAAGTTGTATTTTTTTCCGACGTTTTAAAAATGTTAAAGGAATTCATGACCCCACAACCCTGGCCCACTTTTTACCTTTTTCATGACCTAACCCTAAAAAATAAATCAAAAAGAAATTTGGTGTCTATAAATCAAAATAAGTTTTGAAAGTGGGTAGGAATCAAAATTGTCTCAAGTTAGTGATGGGGGAGAAATAAACAGTACCATTATTATTATTGCTAGCTTTTGCATGCACAATAAGAGTTTAAATTTCATTCAAAGAGGAATTAAAAACTTTTGAGTACGTTTTTGGTAACTCTTCAAATGTATCAAAATATGTTCGTCATACATTTTCAACATCAGACATCTTATGTACATATTTATATAAGAATGATTAGGAAATATCAAGATTTAGTAGATGAGATAGATAAACAAGGAGAAAGATTATTGAATTCGCAAACCAACTGAACCAAAGCTCGGTATGACAGCACCCTGCGAATTCTGGTGCATGTTGGTGGCACTATTCACATTCCTGCATATACGAAGGCAGAAGTTGATAACCGAAAGAAGAATAAAATATGCAAACAAACTAAAGTTAATCAATCTTGCTTATCAAATCATCCATGATATTCATCTGAAGTGAATTGCTGCATTTGCTTTTTCTTCAAGCGGGTTGATACTAAAGATTTAAATTATTGACATTTACAGGCAATTTTCCTACTCTAAGATCCGCCCTAAATCAGTTTAGAAATTATTAGACTGATATTCGTAGAAACAGACTTTTGATTATGTCAGGTAACATTGAAGATATGTTGCTCCCTCGGAGCTAGCAACAACCTCCGTCCTCCAATATCACTATTTAGGGATCAAAGGTTAAGAAAATTTAACATGTTTAATACGTATGATTTTCTCTTAATTCACTTTTTTTCTTGAGCTTTTTATTATTTTGTGGGTTTGGATTGTCTTATTCTATCAACGTGAGGGCTTTGTTCCGTACGATGAAAGAGTCAGTCAGGAGAAGGTGAACAAGGGATCATTGTGTAGCTCTATTGACTTTACATTATTAATTTATTGCCTATTTGTAAAGGTAGGTTATTCAATATGCAAAAAATATTTATTAATCCATGCATATTTTCATTTATAGTATCAAAGTGATTTTATAAAATTAATTTATTGAAGTGAGGTACACGGGCGGGGCGTGAATTATAAGACTAGTATATATATGTATGACATGTTCAAAATCAAAAAACATTTTGAAGATCCTTAAACTTAGTCATCAATTCCTTATTATTCGTTTTTCTCAGGAATATAAAAAATATATCAAACAAATTAAGCAGCATATGGATTTGCAAATTTTTCAAAACTAGTTAGGACAAAATGTTTATTTGAACTTGAAAATTACTAGCTTCTTCAGATATCTCTTGTTAATCTTCAATAATGCTATTTTTACCCAAACAAATCTCTTCAGCGTTCCGCAACACTTATTTCATCACGAAGTTGTGTGTGGATTGTTATTTCCTTATACGGGTACGCAGAATCTGTATATGCAGAACAACAACTTCAACTAGTTCAAGTTTAAAACAAGAACTCAATGAAGTACAAAAAATACCCTCAACACAAGATCAAAATGATCTTTCTTAGAAATGTATTTTATTTTTAGAAATCAAGATGAAACAGAAATGTCCAAGTCGCCCAAATTCATGGACTTTCCTTAAGAAAATAATTCCCCTCACTGTACCCGAGGTTGCAGAATTTTCCTCCCAGGATAAAATGGCCAAAAAGACCAACTGTAGTGGTACCTCAAACAACTGGAATATCATCGAACGCATAGAACATTTTGATTGATCACATAGAGTAATTTTGAAGACAAGAAGAATTTTTTTTTATTCTGTAAATTTCGTATCTAAACCTGTGAATGAAAGAAGGTTTATATAGCCATAACATGCCTCTTTGAAAAGGTGGCATTGGTTTAATTACATGGTGTGTCTTTTCTGGAAATTCATGTCCGTTCATCCAAAGAACATGTCTTTTCCCGAACAAGTGTACCAGTTCACGAAACAAGCATACCAGTTCACGAAACAGTGACACCAGTTTAATGAAGTATTGCATCAGTTCAAAAATTCTGCATGCATGTATAAATGGAGGTTTGAAACCAAAAAGATAAATCTCATCTTGAAATCCGAATCCGAGCCGAGCGACAACGACGACGGCACGAGGCATCTTTATTTTCTTGCCTCACTTATCATGTGGAGTAAGTGTTCATTACTATAAACACTCCAAAGTTCCCTTCTCCCACCAATGTGGGAGACTTAGTGAACTTTCCAATTTTGGGAGTACACTTTCCAAATCAGTGTCTCCTTCCCTCCACCATTTTTCTCTCCATTTTCCATTCACACTTCGAAACCAACATGGATTAGCTATTGCAGGTAACAAAATAATGGTCAAACAAGAATTAGAAAAAAAGACACATAAAAGAGCTCAAGAAGGTGACGAGTCATCAGTCGAGAGGTGAGAAGTAAGGACAATCATAACGACCTTACTAGAGGTTGGTAGAGTTTATAGGTGTTGGTTCACTATATATAGTCAAACCTCTCTATAGTGAAAGCATTGGTTCAAAAGTTTTATGGCTGCTATAGAAATGTGTTGTTATATATATATATATATTGGCATTTGACGTTCAGATTTTACAAATGTAATTACTCTTCGAAAGCTTTCCTCAGTGTATAATTTTGTTAGTTTTGATCATTTTTACTATCATGTAGGATTAGTAAGGGAAGTTATAGTTTCGCTTTTGGGGCGTTGGTTTAGTAGTAACTGCAACATGACTTGGAAAAAATATTGCTACTCTTGTACAAATTTGCTATTTTCCCTTCTTTCTCTTCTACAGGAATAAGATGATGTGCTTATATTTGTTAAAAAGTTTCATACTTTTTGTGTGTCCAAGAATGATAGATATCTTTGCAAAGTTTCTCAAATTTTATCCCAACTTATCAAGTTCCTAATAGAAATGACAGATGTCTAAGCATGTGTTCCAAACACAATTATGTGGCTGCAAGAATTCCATCAGTTGTGATAGTTATCTTGTTGCAGGCCTTCCAGCAATTCACTGGACTCAACACCACTAGGTTTTATGTGCCTGTCCTGTTCCAGATTACGGGTTTCAAGTCTGATGGCTCCCTTCTGTCCGGTTTTAGTACTGGACTTGTTTATGTTGGAAGCACATTTGTTTCCATCTACCTTGTTGACAAGGTTGGAAGGAGAAAGTTGCTCCTCCAAGTTCTTTGCCAAATGTTAATCTCTCAGGTACAATATAATTTTCATCTACAAAACTATGTATGGTTCATCAAACTGTCATTACTAGATATGTAGGTCAAATTTTACTTTATACATGTATACTAAATATTGAAAACGCTCAAGGGGATCCAAGAAATGCTTAAATGTCACTACTAGGAGTCGAACACATGATCAAAAACATTTTCTTGAACCCCTTTTGTGGCTACATTAAAACTTTTCATAATAGAGAAGCTACTTGTTAATGTCCCTTTTCTGATGGCGAGCTTGTTTTAATGTTGCAAATGGCAATTTGAGTTATTTTGGCAAAACATTTGAATCTGTGGACACAATTCTATGAAGTTTCTCATTAGTTAAAGAAACAAAATTGATTTCTATTTATATATAGTTAGCTCATCAAGATCGACAAACATATGTTTAGGACTTCCTTCTTTCTTAAAAAGAAGACTTTTCTTGTGATAAGGTTAATAAAATAAATATAATATATACATGATCTTGAAAAAAATTGAACACGTTGAGATAGGGTACACGCGCAAAGAGCGTGCCCACGAACTAGTATATTCTAAATATGCCATTTTGAAACTATACTTAAAAAGGTTCTTGATAAAACGCATAAATCTACATCTTGATTAGACTATCATATAGTTGAAGATTCTCCATATAGATTTTACATTTCAAGAAACGATAAAACTGAACCTCAAGTGTCTATAAAAGACGTTGTATCATTACATATTCAATCGTAAAACTCTTGTCCAGCTGCTAAAACCTCCGAGTCCTCTACGAATCCCTGCATTTTGGCCAACAATCTGACAAAAAAGAGAGAAAGCGTTTGAGCCAATATTCAAGGAAATGCAGTTAACAAGAAAGTCTGATTGCTTCATGTACCAGCAAACAAGAAGAAATTAAAGCAACACAAATATATATACTAACCTAACTGCTTGGTTTTGAAGGATGCTTGCAATTATTAAAGAATGTAGTAGGCACCATCCGTGGTTCAGGAGATAGTTTTTCAAAAATATGACGGAGACCCTCATGCTTAACCATGGCTTCAAGTATGTCATCCTCTGACGCAGAACATGAAGTATTCACTTCATTCCTGGACAAAAGTACATCTGAATGATATCTTTTTCTTGCCTACCATTCGATCTTGTCAACCTCCCATTTTGATGTCACTGGACAGTAAACATGAAAAAAATAAATTCTAACCGTTCGGGTAGGCTCGACTGATGGCTTGCTGCTCTACTGAGGGGTTCCTGCGAATGTCAAGCAAAACCACTCTTGAGGCCCCTATAAGACTTATTCCTTCTGAACAGGCTTATGTCGATGCAAGAAGCACTTTGTAGGATGAACTCCTTCCTATTTCTTTTAGTCCAACAACAAATTTCATTTTCACTCCAATATCTGGATTCAACCATCTTATTTCTTGTAGTCGACTTTCAAACTCACAGACCTCCTTCCTCTTAGAAACTAAGGATGAACAAAAATCAGAGACGCCAGATTTTGTTCGTAAAAGGAGCCTGTTGGGATTCGTTTAAGCAACTCCTTCTGCAAATATGCGTGCTTCAGGTGTACCACTGTATCCCTTATGCTCAGAAGGCCTACCCTCTTTACATTTTTGCTACAGTTATGGACCAGTGGTGAAATAATATCCCTTAGCTCTTCCAATGCTCGGGAATTCTTCTCAAGGGAACTGCTAAGGGAAGCCCATTGCTACTCCATATCACTAGCAAATTTTGGACTTATAACACAGAGTGTTGTACAACTCTTTGATGTTGTTCTGAAATGGAGTTCCAGAAAGAACTATGTGCTTTTCTGTTTCAACCTCTTTCAGTGCTTTCCAAACAAGGCTTTGCTCATTCCGAGCAGTGTGCCATTCTTCAAGAACCAGAAAACCAGGAAATGTTAAAAGTATTTCTCTAGTATCTTTTGTCTAACCCTTTCCATCTTCTCTCGTCAGAATCCTGAACAAATCATAGATGATTCCCAAAATGCTCTTACTTTTTGCCCACGATCTCAGCTTCACCATGCGTATAAGGTTTGAATCTTATTTTGCGGCATGGGATAAGCAGTTGAAGACACCAACTATACCTTCATCTTCCCGGAAAGACAAATCCTTGTTGTTCAAGTTGTGGAAGGGAATGTCCGCCTCCCAATTTTGGAACTTGGCTTCCCAATTAAGAAGCAATCTGGATGGAGCAACGATTACCGTCCGACACTTTGGAAACACCTTCAGAAATGACTGAAGAAATACAATGGTGAGTCAGGTTTTTCTGGTGCCAGGTGGATGTGAGATAATGCATCCTCCCTTACTATCTGATAGAGGCTCTCTCATTCTCTTAAGATCTATATCTCCAGCTATATTTTTCCACATGAACTCAAATCCTCCACGTAGATGAGGATACATGGTACTTCTTATACTTAAAGGAACTAAATCCCAAATGGTTCCTTCTCCATAAATAGGAGAATCCTTTACTGCAGAAGAATCAAAAAATCTGAAGCCATCAACATCCAAGAGTGATGGTGACTCTTCAAAATATTTTCTTCCATACCCCCTCGAGTTCTCTGATCCTGCATATTACACCAGTTCAAGAATTTAACAGTCAACACGATAAAAGATGGAATCTAATAAATCAATAAGAACAAATGTTGTTGGTAGGACAAATCTTGTAAAGAAGGGGAAATGTAATTATTCTCAAAAACCATATGGGAACAAACTTTATAGATAAGTCAAATTTGTTCATCCATAAAAAGACGTTGGTTGCCCGCTTGACAGACACATGTTTGTCTACATTGCATAGGCAAAATAGATGGATTTGTAAAGCCAATATTTGACTCTGAGTTGAACATGTCTATTTCATAAAAAAGATTATCCATTTTCTTTTCCCAATCTTCTTTCTCCAGGAGAAGAGGTTCCTCATTTTCAAATTGGAATATCAAAGAGAGTGTTTCTTTGATAGGAACCTGTTCCTTCTCTTCAGGAGGAATGACTTTATCACAATCATTACAATTTATTATAGAGTCAACAACAAACTTCAAAAATGCCAATTCTTTGAGAGTCTTCTTTCGAGTCTCTGAGTCATTAACCTCGCAGTCCTCTTCAAACGAGCATTCACACTCCTCTTCACCTTTATATTGCTTTTCATCCTCAACAACAAGCTGAGGTACTACTCAATGAGGTTCTGGTTCCTTGCCATCAGAAGCTGGCGATTCAATTTCTCGGTAAGTTTTGTCATTGGGGTCGTCATTGTTTTCATCAATTGAAGCTTTAGATTCCGAATCAGAAGATGATGTAGTGTCATAAAGCTCCTCCTCAATGCTTATAACATCAGGACGACTCTCTTTTAGGTTGTGGAGCCTGATTAATATGTGATGTACTGTTATATATTGATGTTATTTTAGGTTGTACCTTTTATTTCTATTTCTCTGTGTAATTGTACATACTCTAAGTCATTAATATAAATATCCCATCTACCGTGGAGGTTACCCAAGGGTGTTACCACAAAATTACTTCTGTCTCTCTATCATGAACTCTCTATAGTTTTCTTCATCCTCTCTATAGATTTAGTGTGTGTTCACACAAATCGATCCTAACAACTAGTATCAAAGCTTGGGAGATTCATCACGATCACTGAAGATGGAAGGATCGAAGTTTGGAATTGAGAAGTTTAATGGATCCGATTTTGGTTTCTGGAAGATGCAGATCGAAGACTATCTGTACCAGAAAGATCTTCACAAACCCTTGACCGGGGTGAAGCCGGAGTTCATGAAGAAGGAGGACTAGAATCTCAAAGATCGGCAGGCTCTACGGCTGATACAGTTGACTTTATCGAGAAACGTGGTGTTCAACATCTTCAAGGAGAAAACCATGTCCGGTCTATTGAAGGCACTATCCAATATGTATGAAAAGCCATCTGTGATGAACAAGGTATATTTGATGAATAGATTGTTCAATTTACAGATGCTTGAGAATGGATCTTTTGCTGATCATATAAATGAGTTCAATATGATTGTTAGTCAACTGTGTTCTGTGGATATTAATTTTGAAGATGAAATTAAAGCAATGATTTTGATGTCATCTCCGCTCTAGTCTTGGAATACTGTTGTTGCTGTGATTAGCTGTTCCCGTGGATCTGAAAAACTAAAGTTTAATGAAATCCAAGATGTTGTTCTTAGCGAAAGCATTCACAAATGAGAAATTAGGGAATCATCTGGTAGTTCTCTTAGTGTTGACCGAAGGGGGAGACACTAATCGAGGGGTCAGAATACACACAACAGGTCAAAATTGAAGAATCGTGGAAAATCTCCACAAAAATCCAACGTGACATGCTAGAATTGTGGAGAGAAAAGACACTTTCGGACAGAGTGCAGAAAACCCAAGAAAAAGAAGAATCAGAAATCTGGAGATAATAATGATTCTGTTAATTTAGCAGAAGGCATTGGGGATGCTCTAATCCTTAGTGTGGACATACCGGTTGAATCCTGGATATTGGATTCTGGTGCATCTTTTCATTCATCTCCTAGCAAGGAATAGTTCCAAAACTTCAAGTCTGGAAACTTTAAAAAAGTGTATCTTGCTGACAATAAGCCGTTGGCGATTGAAGGAAAGGGGGATGTCTGCATAAAAACTTCAGCAGGATATCAGTGGACATTGGAGAATGTCAGATATATTCCTTTTCTCAAGAAGAATCTGATCTCTGTTGGTCAGTTGGATAGCACAGGATACGCAACAGATTTTGGGAAAGGTTCGTGGAAGATTGTGAAGGGTGCTATGGTTGTAGAACATGGCACAAAATCTAGAACTTTGTACACCACTTCAAGGTGTATAAACAAGGCTTCTGTTACTAAGGGTGCTTCCGGTTCATGTCTGTGGCACAACAAACTTGGACACATGAATGCCAAAGGAATGAAGATGGTGGCTGTAAAAGGAGATTTAGAGGGGCTGAGATATGTTGATATGGATCTTTGTGAGAGTTGCGTTATGGGTAAATAGAAACGAGTAGGCTTCACGAAGACTGCAAGAGAGCCGAAGAAAGTACGGCTGGAGATGATCCATACAGATGTTTGGGGACCATCTCCTATTTCATCACTTGGTGGATCCAGATTCTATGTCACCTTCATTGATGATTTCAGCAAGAAGGTATGGGTTTACTTTTTGAAACATAAGTCAGATGTGTTTACCACTTTCAATAGGTGGAAAGCTTAAGTTGAAAATTAGACTGGCTTGAAAATCAAATGCCTGAGGTCTGATAATGGAGGAGAATATGACAAGTCAGAATTCAAACTATTCTGTGCAGCTGAGGGAATCAGATTGATGAGGAAAGTTCTCGGGAAGTCAAGGCAGAATAGAATTGCTGAAAGGATGAACAGAACATTGAATGAGTGTGCAAGGAGTGCGAGGATACACTGTGGGCTGCCTAAGATGTGTTGTGTAGATGCTATGAGCACAACTACATACTTGATCAACAGGGAACCATCAGTTCCTCTGGTGTTCAAGATTCCGGAAGAAGTATGGACAGGAAAAGAGCTTAAGTATTCTCACTTGAGAACTGTTGGTTGCACTTCTTATGTTCATATTGATCTAGAGAAGAGAGATAAGCTTGATGCTAAAGCTATAAAGTGCTAATTTATAGGTTATGGTTTTGACATGTTCGGGAAGAGATTTTGGGATGACAGAAACAAAAAGATCCTAAGACATTGTGATGTGACATTTCATGAAAATGTCTTGTACAAAGACAGAGAACAAAAGGTTCAAGAAACTATAAAGCAAGTGGGAGTTGAGCTTGAGTTCCCGAAGAGTACACCCAAAGATGTTGTAGCAGATACTCAACAAACTCTAGAGACTGTCGTTGAGGAACCAGAGGTAGAACAAGTGACACCTGAGTAGGCTGAGAGGACATTATCCAGGACCATTAGAGCACCAGATAGGTATTTACCATTATTACATTATCTATTGTTGATTGATGAAGGGGAACCATAGTCTGTTGCTGAGGCCCTGCAGGTGGAGGATTCAATCAAGTAGGAGAAAGCCATAGATGATGAGATGATCTCACTTGAAAAGAATAACACGTAGATGTTGACTGAGTTACCTACAGGGAAGAGAGCCTTGTTGAACAAGTGGGTGTCCAGAATCAAGGCAGAACCAAATGGCAAAAAAAGGTTCAAGGGTCGGTTAGTAGTTAAAGGATATTCACAAAAGAAAGGTATTGACTACGATGAAATATTTTCTCCTGTTATGAAATTGACTGCTATCCAAATTTTATTGAGTATTGTTGCATCGGAGAATTTTCATCTTGAGCAAATGGATGTAAAGACTGCATTTTAACATGGAGATTTGGACAAGGAAATCTATATGCAGCAACCAGAGGGGTTTGTAGTTCTAGGAAAGGAACACATGGTGTGAAAGCTCAACAAGAGCTTTTATAGGCTGAAGCAAAGACCTAGACAGTGGTACAAAAAGTTTGACTCCTTTATGAGCAAGAGTGGCTTTCAAAAGAGTGAGAAGGATGAGTGTTTCTACTTCAAGAAATACACTAATTCTTATGTATTTTTACTCTTGTATGTGGATGATATGTTGATTGCAGGATCCAATATGAAGGAGATAAACTCTCTGAAGGCAAGTCTATCTTCTGAGTTTGAGATGAAAGATTTAGGTGCAGCGAAGCAGATTCTTTGGATGAGGATTTCTCGAGATAGATCTGTTGGCATTTTGAATCTATCCCAAGATTAGTATATTAAGAAGGTGCTGGTCATATTCAGAGTTAATGATGCTAAACCCAGGACTATTCCATTGTCAAATCATATAAAATTGTCAAAGGAGCAGTCACCGAAGATAGCTCAGGAATGGGAACACATGGAACTTACTCCATATGCTTCTGCAGTTGGGAGTCTAATTTATGTTATGGTCTGTACTAGACCTGACATAGCACATACAGTGGGATTTGTTAGCAGGTATATGGAAAACCCCGAGAAAGAGCATTGGGAAGCTGTGAAGTGGCTTCTAAGATATCTACAAGGTACATCCAGTACTTCACTTTGTTTTGGCAATAGTGAAGTGATTTTGCAAGGTTTTGTTGATGCTGATCTTAGTGGGGATGTGGACTCAAGCATGAGAACTTTCGGGTACATTTACACCGTAGGTGGTACAGCAGTGAGTTGGATGTCCAGGCTTCAGAAGTGTGTTACTTTTTCATCTACTGAGGGTGAGTATGTGGCAATAACTGAAGATGGAAAAGAGATGATATGATTGACAGATTATCTAGAAGAACTGGGCAAGAAACATCTTAAGAAGATTCTTTACACAGATAGCCAGAGTGCCATATAGTTGGTGAAGAACCTGATCTATCATTCAAAGATGAAGCACATCAAAAGATGGTACCAGTTTACTCGCAGGGTAGTGGAAGAAGGAGATATGTGTTTGGAAAAGATAGAGGGTGCAAAAAATCTAGTAGACATATTGGCAAAATGTGTTGATGTTGGTAAACTAAGGTTGTCCAAAACCTTAGTTGGTTTTTTGTAGTTGTGTCTACAGATGTTGTGGTGTGGCGAACATATTGATGATGGAGGAATATTTTTTATTTTATTTTTTGAGAATGTAATTCTTGGATGACAGAATCAGTCTCCACCTTAACTTGTTGACAATCAAACACTTAGCCACAAAGTTAGCAATATCTCTTTTCATATTGTTCCACCAGTAAATCTCTTTGAGATCATGATACATTTTAGTAAAGCAAGGGTGAACAACATACCTGGAAGTATGAGACTCTTCAAGAATCCTTTCTCACAACTCATCCACATTCAGCACACATAACCTACCTTGGTATCTAAAAACCCCATCACCTCCAATTTCAAATGCCATGAACTTTTATTGACCAACACCTTCCTTAATCTGCATCAAAATGGGGTCTTTGATCTACTTTTCCTTAACCTCAGCACATAGGGAAGATTTAGCCACCTCTTGTACAAATACCCCTCCATCCTCAAAATCTAAGAGTCAAACTCCCAAATTAGCAAGCCGATGAATATCCTTCTACATATTCCTCTTTTTTTCATCCACATGAGAAATGTTGTCAAGACCCGAGCCGAGGCCCTAGCCACGATGGGCATTCCAAACCATGAAGGCCCGAGAGCCCTATTCTAACTGGCAATCATATGCATAATTCATAAACTGTAAAATACGAAAATACAAAATAGAAACATGGTCATCTGACTTCATCAACTAAACAATACGGGCTCAAGTTCAATAAGACCCCAAAACCATCTAACACAAGTCTACGAAATCTCTACTAACAATTGAAAACGATGTATGTATGAAAGCCAAGACAAGGACTCCGGTTGGACCATAAACCAAGTCCAAATAAAAACAACACATGGAATATGGCCTTTCGAAATAAGGGTGTCTCACCAAGTCCAAACGTCCGACAATGATCTACAGCTTAACGGGACCCCGGGGTTGAGCCTCAGATCCTAAAATACAGAGGGTCAATACAAATGTACTGGTACGCAGCGCAATAAAAAATAACATACTTTTATACAACATAAGTGAGAGCAATTCGTAAAATATTTTTACATACGGTATATGAAAACACATATGCATAGTAAAAAGACTTCAAAATATTTTTTTGAAATTATGAACCACTCTTTATTTTACTTCTGGGCTAGATGGTGCACCCTACAAGTCCAGTACCCATGGGCTATATGGGTCCGCTATTAACTTGCCAGCAAAGCCCGCACATCCAAGTTTACCGCAAGGATAGGGGTCGTACATACTAGTCTAGTATACCAGTGTCTCAAGGACAAGTATACATTGGTGTTAGCCAATCATATCACCTGAATCGACAAAACTTGGTTTCCAGTGATGATCCCTTGCACTCATCCTTTTTTGAGTAACCATCTAACTCTCTTTAAGCTTATTTTTAACATTTTAAATCATGCGTCTTTCTAAAATGTAGCCTAATGTATGAAAACTTTATGTGGTCTAGTCTGGCCTGATTCTATTATGGCATTTGTCTGATTTGGTATCGTCAAATCAAGACTTGCAAGTCGTTTAAGCCATACATTATCATATTATAGTCTTTTCATTCAAACCATGTTATTTGGACCACCTAAATCATTTAAAAAGTACAAGAGAATTTGTATTTCAAAATATATGAAAACTTATACAAAAATTCTCTCTTTTAATTCTTAAACATATGGTGGTCAATTACATTGTAGCAACCCACGCAATTCTTTCAATCATCATCTTTAACATTTACAAACAATAAAACACCCTCTCTTTAATTCATAACCAATATAAAATTCTTAAACAATAGTAAAAATATTTATCTCATTCTTCTCAATATATAATTGAACAACCCGTAGCATGTGAAATCAAGAGGTGCAATAACAAGACAGGGAGATTAATTATTCATACTCTCAGTTTGAGTTTTCAACACCAAAAATGCCTATATATACATATATATATATATGTATATACATAGATATATGTATATATATATGTATATATGTATCTATGTATCTATGTATCATATATAGATATATATATACATACACACATACATACACAAGCATAATTCAATTTCAAGGGAAGGCCTTAACACCAAAATATTATATATCATTAAAAAAGGTTTCATAATTTGACTATTCAAAACAATTGTTCAAACCCTTGTTCTAAACATCATGACATTCTTTGAAAATCTTAGTAAAACAATAACTTATGCCCCTAGAGTTTTAGGACAATCCCACGTAGCTTTTTTATGGAAAGGAATTTGAGTTATCTTGAAATCTGGCCTTGAAAGAAACCCTCATTTTTATTTTTCTTGAGAGTGGAGAGGATTAGGAGATGAGAAATTGAAATAATAATGGGAAAATGGTGTTTAAACCATGTTTTAAGTTGTGGGGTAGGGTTTTAGGATGAGGATAAAGACCAAAATACCCCTTTGAAGCTAAATTAGAATCGCTGAAATTTTTAGTTGATGACTTAGTTGATAGCTTATCAACTAGTTGATGGATTATCAACTTAAGTCATCAACCCATAGTTTGATTTTGACCCTTTCTGTTTAAGGGTGATGACTTGGTTAATAAGTCGTCACTTAGTTGATGGCCTATCACCTCAAGTCGTCACCTTGTTGACAGATGAACATGCTGAGGTAAATGTGGGGTGTTACATTATCTCCCTCTTTGAATCATTCATCCTCGAATGATAGGTAGGAACTTGTTGAAGCTATAGAAGTATGGAATAAAGGACGTAACCTAACATTAGGAATTCTATTTTCCACAAAAAAAAACATACATAGGCATTCAAGAAGAGCTTCATGGCATCACCAGGTGAATTGTGTTAGCACAAATCACGAGATAACGAGGCTTGACATAGACATGATTATGGAATGTATTCTATGGAGCATGATCATAACATTGTATGTCATGAATTTTCCTAATAATATGATTAAGATTGATACAAGATATGAGATGAGATTCCCACAACACATAATAGTAGATTAGAAACATTCTTTACCTCAAATGATACGTCTAATAGCCTTTAATTTTTTTTTCTTACGACACTTCTCCACTGTGCTTTCAGATATGACTACCACATTTCAACATCTCAATCTTATAATTCTGCCGCTAAATACATAGCCACTAGAGCTTGAGTCTAACTGCATCGAAATTCTATGTTGAAGCCTAACCTGGAGTAAAAAGGTGCTAACTGAAGATATGGTACTCTATACTATACACCCCTTTAAGAATACTTCTCCATCTTATCACTATAATATAACAGCCTCAGGACTTAAATCGAGGAGTACTATCCACATAGAACATCGATTTGAGTATACATTAATAACAACATTCAAGCCTATCTCTACTACACCCATTTTATAGATCTCCCTACTAAAACAAGCAACTTCAATCATTCTCACAAAGATTTTTTCCACATCTCCTTCCTAACTATTTCACATAACAAAAGTTCATCTCCTTCTTCTGCCTTCTCCTATAACCTTAGCTCAAGAAATCACATCCAAATTTTCACCTTCAAGAACATCTACTCCCCTACCTAAAATATTACTACGCTTCCATAACCACCGTCATACTAACATACAGAGGGTCATTGAGGGACCCGAGCATAAGCATCATGAATAAGAGTAACACTACTCTATTATAACCCATATTTGTTTATCTACTCAAGGTGGGACATGTGGTGAATATACGATACAATAATCATGAAGTATTTCTTACATCAGATGTCTGGATCATAAATAGAGAGTCGTTTGGGCGTAAACATAACACAACATAAGTTCTTAAGATAGGCTACAGTGGGAAACATAAGTTCATATATCATGAGTTGTATAACATGAAGGTGTAATACATGAAGTCAACAACTGAGACATGGATTGCTAATTGGATCTATTGTTTCTCATTTTCAAAGATGAAATAGTTATAAGTTTGCATACACCTTAGCACTTTGGCTAATCCCGACATAAAATGAATCAGTAAAATATGAAAACATAGTTCCTTAGAACCAAGCATGAGTTGGGACATGGATTTATGGATCATGAACATCATAACATAGAGCTTGAATACGTGAAAGACTGAATTTACTGAGACATCATTGCTTCTAGTTTGGAGGTCGGAACATTACATGAGTTACATAGAGAGCTCAAACCTTTGACATAGGCAAAACTTGAATACATAAGACATTGGTAGAATGACCTCTTAAATTGAAGTAGGAGGAATATGCTTGAATAGGAATAGGTTTATCATGACTCCTCCCCACAACTTGCCACATTGAGAAAATTTGGGAACTACCTTAATTCATCATATCCCCCTTAGATCAAAGTCATAGTACTAGACTTGGGGACATATCCCCTCATAAAATATACAACCACAACTCTCAACAGAATGGGGTATCACCATACACATAAAAGCTAAACGTCCCTTGATAAACTATACTTTGAAGGCATTGCTTTTCGAGAAGCTAGTTTTAACTTTGGCTAGCCTCTGTAGCCATCACCCAACAACTCACGCTCTCATGAGCATTCACATCCACACTCCTTATCACACAATGATCCATTCTCCACTACTCAACCCACTAACCTTAGATCTCTAATCACATAACTTAAAACTTAACAAAATTTGTAAAATTTTACCAAAGGCGCATATTGCCTACCCATATTTCCTTAATTCAACTCTAAATAATGCTATACAACAACTCCCAGGCTTCTCCATACTACAAGATTTGGAATGAAATCTAGGTACACATGACACTCATACACATCACACCTTATCTAACAACATGCTACCTCAGGGTACAACTTATTCTTATATACTCACACTCTTATCCACTTAATAATTCAACCACAATTCATTGTTTTACTTATGTTCCCATGTATACATATACATCACAATTGTCCACTCATTATTCCACAAGTTTTCAACCTAGGCTATTTCACACCTCATATCAAGCCTACAAATTTGTGCCCACAAAATGCGCATCATTAGTCTTAATCTACTATTCTTATCTCCATAATCCACGTCTAGAGTTCAAGCCTATAGTCTAGCATCAATTATATACCACCAGTAAAGAAAGCCACATACTATACTAGTCCATCAAATTGGGAAATCAACCTAAATACTTCATTTCACTTAACTACTACCTACAATCCCAACCCCTCTATGACATCACTATTACAACTCAAAATCTACTACATACCTTCTCACATGAAGTACTAGCTTGCAACTACTAGAGAAAAAGATAATCAAGGGGGGGGGCAAAGTCACTAAATAAGAATAGACGATCTTAACCTTATAATATAACCTATTATAATTTTAATAACATTATTCTACTATCTTACATCAAACTTCCTTACCTATGCATACATCATAACTACCTTCAAAATTTCATATATAGCAATGAGTCTATGCTCAAAAATTATTGGCTAATCTACCTATTTCCATTCACAGCCTATAAGTGATTCCTATAACCACCATAACTATCCACTCTGGCTCCTTCCCTGTTTTGAATAAATAATAATCATACCCATACACTTCCTCCATAGACTATCATACAATCAACAAACACCGCTACCATATTAGTCTATCCCTATAAAATGGCAACCCATCCCTCAATCAATGGATGTACAACTAAACTAGCTTCTTTACACAAAAGTCACACTCATTATGACTTCTAAGATTGTGACTTCATATCACTAACTTATTGACCATCTTACAGCTCATAGGTTATGACACTTTATTACATACTACTAATCGGGTAGAGATAATGTTCCAATATTCTTCCACACATCATTACCCTTAAGCATGACATCTACAACAAGGGTTATAGAAAAGGGACTGGATACCCTCAATACCTCAGGCTCAAACACACGATTGATGTAGATAATGGTAAAATCTTAAATCAACACACTTTAAAGCACTCATGGACTCCTATCAATTCCTTGTGCACTTTCATAATCATTTATGACTCAATTAGAAAGAACCGCATCATTTAGACTCTAAGCTTCTACACTTGAAGTAAGAAATCTCCAATAATATTAGAGTAAAGAAAGAATTGGGATAACTTTAGTATGGACGATGCTATAGCATGATCTAGAATATGAAAGGGAAATATTCAAGCTCCATAGCACAAACTAGAATATGAAGAAAGAGAAATATTTCTAAATGCCTAATAGCTTCCTTATAAGTGTGGCATGCTACACACCCATAAAAAGGACTTTAACCGATGCTACATCACAGACACCCTGGGATCATGAACCGTGCTCTGATACCAAGTTTGTCATGATCCAAGTCAAGTCCCTGGTTGCGATGCGCATCCCGAACCATGAAGGCTCAAGAGACCTTTTCTAGATGGAAATTATATGCATAATTCATAAACTGTAAAATGAAGAAATACAAAATAGAAACATTGTCATCTGACTTTGTAAACTAATCAATATAGACTCAAATTCAATAGGACTCAAATTCAATAACCGTCTAACACAAGTCTGTGAAATCTCTACTAACAACTTAAAATAACATCTGTTTGAAAACCAAGAAAAGGCCCTCAGTCGGACCATAAACCAAGTCCAAATAAAAACAACACATGGAATAAGGCCTTTCAAAATAAGGAAGGCTTACCAAATCCGAACGTCCGACAATGATTTACTGCTTAGCGGGACCCTGGGGCTGAGCCTCAGATCTTGAAATATAAGGGGTCAATACAAATGTACTGGTACGTAGAACAATCCAAAATAACATACTTTTATACAACATAAGTGAGAGTAATTCATAAAATATTTTTACATACAATATATGAAAACACATGGGCATACTTAAAAAACTTTGAAACATTTCTTTGAAATTATGAACCACTCTTTATTTTACATTTGGGCAAGATGGTACACCCTATAAGTCTAGTACCCATGGGCTATACTAGACTATCTGTAAGCATAGTAATATTACTACGCTTCCATAACCACCATCACTAGACTTATATTACTACCCCCACATCCAAGTTTGCTGTAAGGATAGGAGTCCTATATACTAGTCTAGTATACCAGTGTCTCAAGGACAACTATACATTGGTGTTAGCCAATCATATTACTCGAATCGGCAAAACTTGGTTTTCAGCGATGTGCCCTTACATTCACTCCTTCTTCGAGTAACCATCTAACTCTCTTTCAGACCATTTTTAATTTTTTAAATCATGCATTTTTCTGAAAAGTGGTCTAATGTCTAAAAAATTTATGTGGTCTTGTCTGGTTTGATCTATTATGGAATTTGTCTGATTTGGTATCGTCATACCCAAACTTCAAAGTCATATAAGACATACATTATCATAATACAGTCTTTTCATTCAAACAATGTTATTTGAACCACCCAAATCATTTAAAAAGTACAAGAGAATTTGTATTTTGAAATATATAAAAACTTATGCAAAGATTATCTCTTTCAACTCTTAAACCTGTGGTGATTAATTACTTTGTAGCAACCCATGCAATTCTTTCAATCATCGTCTTTAACATTTACAAATAAGAATACACTCTCTCTTCAATTCATAACCAATATCAAATCCTTAAACAATAGTGAAAATATTTATCTCATTCTTCTCAATATGCAATTGAACAACCCGTAACATGTGAAATCAAAAGATGCAATAACAAGAGAGGGAGTTTAATTATTCATACACTCAGTTTGATTTTTCAACACCAGAAATGTATATATATATACATACATACATACATACATACATACATACACGGGCATAATTCAATTTTAAGGGAAGGCCTCAAGACGAAAAAATATATATCATTAAAAAGGGTTTCATAATTTGACTATTCAAAACAATTGTTCAAACCCTTGTTATAAACATAATGATATGCTTTAAAAATCTTATTAAAACAATAACTTATGCCCATAGAGTTTTAGGACAGCCCCACATACCTTTTTGATGGAAAGGAATTTGAGTTATCTTAAAATCTACCCTTGAAATCTAGCCTTGAAAGAAACCCTAATTTTGCATGTTCTTAAGAGTGGAGAGGATTAGGAGATGAGAAACTGACATAATAATGGGACAATGGATTTTAAAACATGTTTTAAGTCATGGTATAGGGTTTTAGGGAGAGGTAAAAGACCAAAATACCCCTCTGAATCTGAATAAGAATTGCTGAAATTTTTAGTTGATTACTTAGTTGATGGCTTATCAACTAGTTGATGACTTATCAACTCAAGTTGTCAACCCATAGTTTGATTTTGACCCTTTATGTTTAAGGGTGAAGACTCTGTTGATAAGTCGTCACTTACTTGATGGACTATCACCTCAAGTCGTCACCTTATTGACAGAACAACATGCTGAGTTAAAATTAGCATAACTTCCCCACTACGATGTCAGATTTATGTGAAACCAGTTGTGTTGGAAAGAGGACTCGAAGATATTTCTTTTGGTATATAGTAGTCCATGTAACTCATTATGCATAAGGAGTAATGGTCGTTGAAAGTTGATGCTTGCTGAAACATTCTTTAAAATTTATTCGATAGAAGCGTTCTCAACTCGTCTTTGAGTTAGGAGATATTTGTGACCTCAATCCATATTCAAAGGTATTCCCAAACTATATAATTTATAATCAAAATATATTTACAAGGAATCATTGGGTTCGGGTCTATATATGTAGGAACGATGGTTTGAATTCTAGCCCAAAAAATGTGGGGTGTTACAAATACTTCCCATGGACAACCTGCTAAGGGCGTCAACCACTACATTGGCCTTACCTAGATGATAGTTCATGCTCAAGTCATAATCCTTCAATAATTCCAACCACCACCTCTGCCTGAGATTCAGCTCTTTCTGTGTGATTACCTACTTCAAACTTTTGTGTTCAGTAAAGATATCAACGTTCCCTAAAAAGATAATGATGCCAAATTTTGAGTGAAAATACCACAACCGCTAGATCTAAGTCATGGGTAATGGGTAGTTCTTATAATGCACCTTCAATTATCTAGATGCATAAGAAACTATATTACCATAATGCATAATTACACTGCCAAGTCCTACCCGGGATCCATCACAGTACACAACAAAATCCTCTGTACCCTATGAAAGGGTCAAATAGGTGCAGTAGTCATCATGTCCTTCAATATTTAAAAACCATTCTCAAGGAGTCAAACCATAAGAATTTCACCATCTTTTGAGTTAATCTGGTAAGTTGAGCAACTATGGATGAAAAACTCTCTACAAATCTTCTGTAATACCCTGCCAAACCCAAGAAGCTTTGGATGTCGATTGGAGTCATAGGTCTGGGCCTATTTCCTTACTGCCTCAACCTTTTGGGGATCTACCTTAATTTCCTCACTAGAAACAATATTCCCCAGAAAAGCTATTGCACTAAGACACACTTTGAAAATTTGGCATACGACTTATGGTCTTTAAGAGTTTGAAGGATAATTTGGGTGTGGTTGGCATGATCTTCCTCACTATTGGAGTAAATCAACATGTCATCAATGAAGATTTGACAAACAGGTCCAAAAACTAATGAAACACTCTATCCATGAGATCCATAAATGTTGCAGGGGCATTACTCAGTCCGAAGGACATGACTAGGAATTCATAGTGACCATACCAGGTTTGGAAAACGGTTTTGGGTATATTGGCCTCCCTAACCTTCAACTAATGGCACCCCAAATGAAGGTTTATCTTAAAGAAACATTTCGCACCCTGATGTTGGTTAAAAGATCATTAATTCTATAAAGAGGGTACTTGTTCTTAACTATGACCTTATTTAAATGACGGTAATCTATACACATGCGGAGGGAACCATCTTTATTATGCACAAAAAGTACTAGTGCACCCCAGGGAGAGACACTAGGATGGATAAATCCTTTTTCAATAAGGTCTTTTAACTATTCTTTCAACTCTTTCATTTCAGTAGGAGCCATTCTATATGGCGGTATATAAATAAGTTGGGTGTCTTGCAACATGTCAATGCCTAAATCTATCACCCTATCTAGGGGTACCCCAAGAAGATTATCAGGAAAGACTTCTGGGCATTAGTTAACTATAGGGACTGACTGGAGAGAAGGACTTTTAGTCTCAAATTTTTTGACCCAAACAAGATGGTACACTCAACCTTTAGATATGAGCTTATGGTCCCTAAGTTATGCTATGAACTTCCCTCCAGGTACAAGAAAATACCCTTCCCAATCTATTATTGGCTCATTTGGAAAAGAGAAAGTGACCTTTCTGGTTATACATACTATTGTAGCATAATATGAATGGAGCCAATACATTCCCCAAATAGCAACAAAATCAACCATGTCAAGTTCTATAAGATCAACCATAGTATCATGATGAAAAATAGACACCACATAATTTATATAAACTCTCCTAGACCTAATACAGTCACCAATAAAGGTAGATATAGAAAAAAGTTCAAAAATATTTTCTGACTCAAAACCAAAACCGACTACCACATAAGAGGTCACATAAGACAAGGTAGACCCGGGATCAAGAAAAACATACACATCATGGGAGAAAATTTGTAACATACCTGTAACAACATCTAGTGAAGCCTCTGAGTCCTAATGTGCAGCTAGGGCATACAAGAAGTTGCAATCACCCCTTGTAGAAAAAGTGGTTCCCTTAGGTCGCAGAGCTATGGATGCATCTTGGGACTTATCAGCCCCAATATTTCCTCTAGATGAAGGACAATCTCTCTAAATATGGCCTGCTTGTCCATAAGAGTAGCATGTCCTACACCAAATATAACACTTCCCTGGATGATTCTTTCCACAAATACTATAGCGAGGATGAAATCTAGAGGGCTAGGTTACTCTTTCCTAAGACTGGGTGCCCTGGCCTCACAACCCACTACGAGGATGTGATTTTTGTCACTTGAAGGTCTGGGTGCGGCTGCACTAGGTAAGACTGAATAGTACTACAAAATTTCTTCTTAGACCATTTCTTATCCCATTTAACACCTTTCTACTGACTAAAATTCTGATCTACAAACTTAGACCTCTTATCCTGCCTTTTTTTTTCCTCTACCTCAGCCTGGCTCTTCTTCTCCTCTTCTACCTGCTGTATATACACTTTTAGCCTGGAGGTATCTATGTCCTTGTTTAGCATTGACCTTATATTCTAACACCAAATCATTTGAGAGGCCATATGCTAACTTTCTCAGAGGATCCCACATATTGCACACCAAATTTGGAGCATAACGGGACAATTAGGTAAATTTCAATGCATATTCCTTGACACTCATATTTTCTTCTTTCATATTGACAAATTCCTTAGCCTTGTCCTCCCTCAATTCCTAAGGAAAGAAGATATCCAAGAAGGCTTCTAAAAACTTCTCCCATACAATAGGCGTATAACCCTCACCCCTGAACTCTTTCCATTTCTCATACCACTGGTTAGATATGCCTTTCAGCTGATAGGCCAGAAATTCTACACCCTAAGCAACACTAGCATGCCTGACTCTGAATATTTTCTCCATTTTATCTATTTACCCTTGGGTATTCTCCTTAACCTTGGTACCCATAAAAGTAGGTGGGGTTAGCCTCCTAAACTAGCCAACCTGAGTAATTTCAGAGAACAAGTCCAGATCGATGGGACTGAGAAGCCATAAGTTGAGCAATTATATGGATGGATTGACAGAACTTAACATTTGAGACCTCTCTCTAAGTAGATTGGGTATGGTTAACATCAAATCAAGGATCCCGAGGTGGGCTATTTTGGACTTGAGAAACACCTAGAGTAGCAATGAACTCTGGGGTATGGGCTTTATAGTGGGTTTCGCATCCCATGAGGTGGGCAGACATTATCAACATAGGTGTTCTACCCACTAGATAAATGGGGAGGCATGATCTAAAACATAGAAATTATGAGTTAGGAAACATTCAGACACTATATCATAAATAGAACATGAATAAAAGAGAAACATTCCTAAATGCCTCATAGCTTCAGCCTTATAAGTATGGCGTGCTACACATCCATAAGAAGGACTTTACTTGACACAGCTTCATAGACACACTGGGACCCTAAATCATGCTCTAATACCAAGTTTTTCACGACCCGAGCCGAGGCACTGGCCGCGACGGGCATCCCAAACCGTGAAGACTCGAGAGACCCCTTAGCATGTAATCATAAGGATAAGTCATATGAAATGGAAGTACGAAAGATAAACTGAAAACATGATAGTCCCATAATCAAACTTAAAACTTCATAACATTAAACTATAAGAAAACCCAAATCCAATCTAAAACATTCTACGAAGCCTCTACTAAACTAAACATATTAGTCTATCTAAACCGGGACAAGGCCCCCGATCGGACCATAAAACTAAAAAGGAACCAACACATGGAAAAGATGTCTTTTGAAGTCAGGACGCTCACCAACTCTGGATGATGAAAATAATCTATTGGTTAGCAGGACCACGGGACTGTCCCTTATAACATAAAATATAAGAGGTTCAATACTCAAAAGTACTGTTATGTAGAACAATCCAAAAATAGCACATAGTTCATGAAAAATAGTGAGTGAATTTTGAAAACAATTTATCATTATATATATATATATATATATATAAACATGGGCTAAATGTAAATGGCTTCAATTTACGTTTGTAAATAATTGACTTAACTCTTTGCTTTAGTTCTAGCTACATGGTACACCCTATATTTCTAAAATTTCATGAGCTATATGGAATCCATTGTTGATTCGGTGGCCAAGACCCAATTCAAGTTTTCGTCAAGGATTGGAGTATTAGTAAGGGGGACACATAAGATCATAAAGTAGGGTGCCATTATCCCCCAATCAGGTCAACATGCCATGGTAGTGCATAAGATCACAAAGCAGGGCTCCTAACCATCGTCCCAATTAGGACAACATGAATAAAAAATCCACAAGATCACAAAGTAAGGTACTATAATTTTGCATTGGAAAATCATTGATTTGGGTTATGATTTATCTAAACTCGTGCCTTCTTCGAGTAACCATCAAACTCTCTTTAAACCCAATTTTATCCTCTTTAACCTTCTTTCATTCTTGTAAACCTTTTTTCTTTCATATTAAGGGAAATTTCATGATTAGGTATCATCATACCTAGATTTACAAGTCATATCATATCATACATATCATATCCCTTCTCATTAAAAAGTACATTGATGACCACCAAAACATTTACATAACGTATGAGAGTTCTTATTCCAGTAGAACACAAAAACTTATGCAAAAATATCATTTTTTCAAGCTTTCAACATAAGGTGGTCAACTCTTTCATAAATTGCATGCAACTCTTTCATTTAAAACAAATAGCACATATATAACAAGAAAACACCCTCTCATCAAATCATAACCAACGTCAAGTCCATAAATGATAGTAAAAACATTTGAATCATACTTTAGGACATGCAATTGAACAACCCATAATGTGTTAAATAAAATAAATTTCTCGTTGAAAGGGAAATTTTATGAATCTTGCTCTTATATTAATTCTCGAAAACATATAACGTTTAAACAAATGAATATAATTCAAATCTATGGAAAACTTTATGATAATCTCATCAAAATGGGTTCATGATGCATGTTCTTCAAAGTGTTTTCAAGACCCTTTTTATATACATAATTTCATGCCTTTTAAACTTGTTAAAAACTATAAACTACGCCCATGAGGTTTAGGATAATCCCACATACCTTTTAATCAACGAAAATGTTGAGAAAATTGACCCTTGAAGCTTAAATCCACAAACCCTATTTAGTCTCTCTTCTTTTGCTTAAGGATGATGATTTGGGGATTTTCAGAAGTGAAATAACATATGGTAAAACCTTAATTTCGTCCATGTATGATTAGGAATTTTTATAGGGTGTAAAAAGACCTCAACTCCTTTAAAATAGAACAAAATGGAGTGACTTATGGAACTTGGATTATGTCTTGCGGCATATGGCCAAAGCAAACCACAAGGTTTGCGGCGCAAGGCCAAATCCAACCCCAAGGTTGGCAACGCATGGCCATATCCAACCTGAGGTATTGAGCATTTGGTTTCCCTCCGCAATGTGAAGCCTTAGTGGAGGGTCCCCCTTGCAACTCCAAGCCATTTTCCACACCCAAAAGCACCCCCAATGCATCCCATAACATCTAAACATGGTTTAACATAGATATAAGGGTCCTAAATTTCATTTTTAAGGCATCACTCAAGAATTAAATATTTTCAACAAGACTATCCAATACGACTATCCATTTTTTATAACTTTGACCTATAATAAGGAAGCCAATCCAAATAAAACACTATTTCCAATTTTAGTTTCTATGATAGCTAAAAAAAGACATTAACAAGAAAAAATAACTAGACTATACAATACAACTGTCTATTTTTAATAACTTTGATCTATAATAAACAGTTTCAAGATGATCTCTTTAGTCTTGTCGTGCATCATCTTGCCATTGACTTAACCGTCTACAGTATCTATCTAACCAAACCTGGTATACAGTGGAAACAAGGAGAGACTCGATGATTGATGCTTTTAGTTTAGATCTTTTGAGTAGGAAAGAAAGCCATTTCACTTTCTCTTATGATGATCCTATTTGCCGAGTAATGCCTAACCAACCCAGTAAGGTTTTCCATATTGACCTGGAATAATAGCACTCGAAGAAAAGGTGTGCATGAGTTTTCTCATCCCGTGATGAACATAACATGCAGTGATAATTAACATAAGTTCCCCACTTGATAAGCCTATCAATAGTATTTAGTCATTGATGTAGACTTAGCCATAGGATGAACTAGTACTTAGGTTGCTTTCCTTTGTCCAAAACCAAAGACTTCTATTGCATTTTACGAAATTATAGATAGGAGCTTCATTCTTCAATAAAAAGTAGATAACATTGAGACCACTAGTATTCTTGGGCTGGAAGATTTTATCCCAAGAGAGTAGAGCTCGTTTAGAAACTACTCCTGTAATGACCCAAGAGTACACCTTGGACGCCACACGGTGCTTATAGTCCCGTGGGATCATAAGCTAACCCATGAGTTGGTACATCTTGTGATCACTAAACAAAATAAATAAATAACATATGTGGAATTTCAATTGAAATGACATAAGGTTTTAACAACTGAAAACAATACTAAATAATGATTTAGAACATTTGAAAACAAACTGGCAATACTGATAAAAATTTGATAATCACCACTGAAAACTGACCAACTTTCTGTACTAGTCTGAAAGCCTGTAAAAGTCTAACGGTGGAGTTGATGGGACAAGCCCCCAAATAACTCCAACTGAATAAAAATCTAAAACAACTGATATAACTGAATATAAAGTAAGTCTTCCTCGAAGTAAGGTGACTCACCACGACTGTTGCTTCCGATGCACCGGAAAGTGTAAGCATAATTAGGAATCTGAGCGACTGAAACTATGATATAAGACATCATAACTGTAACGACCCAGTACTACCCCCTAGTCATCACACGATGCTTACAGTCTTGAGGGACTACAAGGTAACCCATGAGCTGGTACCTGCTATGAGCGCTAAATAATAACATCATAAATACGAAAAAATACTGACATTACCATAAGGTTTTAATAACTGAATTCAATACTGGAATATAAATCTATACAAAATAGTTGTCCACATCTGAGAAAAATACTGAGAAACTGATATGTCAACTGGAAATCTGAATACTAAATACTGACTCAAATGTATAAAAAGCCTCTAAGACTGGATGACTGGAGTTGATGGGACAGGCCCCCATCTAACTCGACTAACTACTGAGATAAAGACCTGAAGTAATATAATTTGTACTCGGATGATGAGGAATCACCACTACTACTGTACTGCTGATGATCTGAGGGACTAAGTGTGATCCGAGAACTGAGCATCAACACCTGTGATATGATACATCAAAATACAAAAGAAAGGTATGCGATCAGTACTTTGAAAGTACTGGTAATGCTAAATGAGGTAGGCTGATATGCAAGGTTTCGTGAATAGAAATAATAACTACTAACTGATTATACATGTAAAACATAGGGTACTAAGTAGAGAACATGAAATCCATAGGTACTAAAAATATGTGAAGCATATAAATACTGTCTGTGCAAGAAAATCTTTAAATACTGAAGATACGTGAAAATCTATAAACACTGAGGATGCATGACCAAGCATATAACAAGAATTGAGCAAAGTCTGTAAACTAAGCTACTAAAATAACTAACATCTATATGCTTTGGCCAAACAACACTAAGACTGAATAACTAAATGGGGACTGTTACTAAGACTGTATCTGAGACTGTGGGAGGTATCATCTAACCGACATGCCCCAATCTAAGCTAATCGGGGTCCAACCTATAACCCAGTTGGAAGGGTGTTAATACTGTGCCACGATTTCCAACACTAGCTGTGTGGATTCACTAAACTGATATAATGTCCAAAGGACTAAGGGTGTCAATCTTGAACTGACGGGTGATCCTTGCAAAATAGTCAAGCCTAACTTGATGGGTGTATTCTCATATCCTACACTGGCTACATAGTTCTGGAGTAGAGGGACTGCTACTAACGAATCTATTTATCTAACGGGGAAGACGCTATCCCTACACTCTCTCGGTGCTAAATCCTACTCCAAACTGAAAGACAATGAGATACTAGACTATTCTGAGTTTAATCACTGATATCTGACTATTCTGATAATGCTCATAGTATAATCTGGAGACTATTCTGTAATGTACTGAGACTAGACTAAATAAATAGCTATGGCTTTTCAAGTATTCAATACCCCCAGGACTCAAAACAACAATACTGAAAAGATACTAAAGCTTAGGGGATAAAGCATGAAGGTTTTAATTAAATCAATCACACTTGTAGGCATTTTATCAAATACTCATAGTTCATGGTTCAAAACGATCATAGGAATGTCCTAAAAAATATAGAAGTAGCATGAATAGAGTTAAACCACGGTCTTGTTTAATAAATAATAACATTAAAACATGGGGGATTTAATAATAATAATAATTTCATGGTAACATGGTATAAAATCATAGTTCATGGAGATTCATGGGTGAAATCACAATTTAAAACATAATAACTTGAAAAGATCACAATTTTATAATTTAAAAAGGGTTGCTTGGACTCCATGGATGAAAGGGATCCATGGATGAACATCTAACATACCTTAATGGATAAATTTTTTGAAGTTCTTGGTGAGTTCTTGAGGATTGGCCTTGAAATTGGAGAGCTAGGGTTCTTGATTTGGGGGAAAATAATCAAAATAATGAGTTTAAAAACATTTTTAGGGCTTAAAAATACACCTGGACAGATTAAAATTAGGAGAAAGGACTGTTTTACCCTGGGGCAAAACTTTTAATTTTTGTCAAATTTTTCTAAAATGGGTACCTGGCGCGACGTGGCGTTATCGCGTCGTGTCATTGAAAACTGACAATTGGGAATTGGGCTGATGACGCAACGCACCATTATCGTGTTAAGCCTTTGGATGCCATTTTTGCCACCACCGCGATGCGCCAAAATAGTGGAGGCCCACTGGAAATTGACAAATGGGAAAATGGCCTACTCCGCGACGTGCCATGATTGCGGAGTCACACTGGAAATTGACAATTGTCATTTGGGCTGCCTATGCCATGCACTAAGGGTTAAAATGACGATGTTTAATGACTGAAACTTTAAATCGCCATAACTTCTTACTTTGTTATCGAATTTAGGCGAATTTTATATTGTTGGAAAGCTAGTTCAATTTCCTACGCAATGGCAGGCTCTAAACTGAAAAATAATGAGTGTTTAATTTTTTTTTTATATATGAATACTCATGTATTGGGACTTAAATTATGCCAGGAAAATATGGGGTGTTACAATATCTCCCCCTTGGGATCATTTATCCACGAATAAAACTGGTTAAGCTAAGAAAACTGATGGACTGAGCTTACACACTGAATATACATGTCTGATACATAGAATACATGACTGAATTGATTCATGAATGCATGACTGATATGAACATGATGTGCGGCTGAATCTGAGCATGATAGAGAAAAATCTTAAGAAAATTGGTACCTTATACTGAATCTGGATTCATGGAGAAAAGATGAGGGTAGTTGGTCCGCATATATGCTTCTGATTCCGAAGTGTCTCCCTCAATGGGCTGATTCCGCCAAAGAACTTTGACTAGTGGAACTTCTTTGTTCCTTAATCTATGAACTTGATGATCAAGAATTTTGACTGGAACTTCCTCATAGGAAAGACTGTTCTTAACATCTAAACTTTCTAAGGGAACAACTATAGCTGGATCACCAATATACTCTTTCAACAACGAGACATGGAACACTGGTTGTACTGAGGCTAGATATGAAGGCAACTCAAGCTAGTAAGCTACCTTTCTGGAGCAGATGAGGATTCTGAAGGGACTAACATATCGAGGACTGAGTTTCCCATTCTTGCCGAATCTCTTTACTCCCTTCATGAAAGAGATTTTTAAGTAGACAAAATCCCTGACCTCAAACTTGAGATCCTTTTTCCTCACATCTGCATACGATTTTTATCGGCTCTGGGCAGCCCTAAACCTTGCTTGAATCAACTGAACTTTGTCTAAAGCATCAAATACAAGGTCAGGCCCTACTACTACAGCCTCACCTACTTCAAACCAACCAATTGGAGATCTACATATCCTACCATAAAGAGCCTTAAATGGAGCCATATGGATACTAGAATGATAGTTTTTATTGTACGCGAACTCAATCAAAGGCAAGTGGTCATCCCAACTACCTTTAAAATTAAGTGCGCATGCTCTCAGTATATCCTCAAGAGTTTGAATGGTCCTTTCTGCTTGACCTTCTATCGGAGGGTAGAAAGCTATACTGATATGGACTTGGGTACCGAGACCTTTTTGGAATGCTTTCCAGAAGTGAGAGCTAAACTGGGTACCTCTATTGGAGATGATAGATAAGAAAACGCCGTGCAACCTAACCAATTCTCTAAGATAGAGTTTGGCATAGTCCTCGACTGAATAAGAGGTATGGACTGGCAAGAAATGAGCTGATTTGGTCATCCTATATATGATAACCCAAATAGAATCATGCTGATGACAGGTACGAGGTAAACCTGTCACAAAGTCCATGTTCACTTTCTCCCATTTCCACATAGGAATACTGAACTCCTGCATGGAGCCACTAGGCTTCTAGTGCTCAACCTTAACTTGATGACATATAGAGAACTTAGCTACAAACTCTGCAATATCTCTTTTCATCCCACTCCAGCAATAGATCTCCCGCAAATTGTGGTACATCTTAGTGGCCCCTGGAAGAATATAGTATCATGCACCATATGCTTCTGCAAGAATTTGTTGCCTTAAATTATCTACAACGGGAACACATAATCTACCCTGACATCGCAACACACCATCTCCCCCTTGGGAGAAGTCCTCCACTTTTTGATCTCTGACTGATTCTTTCAACTTAACTAGACTGGGATCTCTATTCCACTTTTCCTTTACCTCGGAAACTATAGATGATTCTAAGCTACTTTGCACCCACACACTACCCTATGCTAAGTCTACTAAGTGGATACCTAGTTGGGCAAGCTGATGAATTTCCTCAGCTTACTTCTTCTTACCATCCTCAATGTGAGCAACACTACCCATAGACAACCTACTGAGAGCATTAGCCACTACATTAGCCTTACCCAAATGATACAGAACACTCATGTCATAATCTTCTAATAACTCTAACCACCTTCTCTGATGCAAATTCAAATCTTTCTGAGAGAAGACATACTGGAGGCTTTTGTGATCTGTGAACATATTTACATATACCTCATACACGTAATGCCTCCAAATATTTAAGGAAAATACTACTGCTGCTAGCTCAAGATCATAAGTTGGATAATTCTTCTCATGAGGCTTAAGATGTTTGGAGGCGTAGGCTATTACCTTGCCTCTATGCATGAGGACACAACCCAAATCTACTCTAGATGCATCACAGTACACAAAAAACCCATCAGAACTATCTGGTTGAGTAAAAAATGGGGCTGAGGTGAGTTGAGTCTTCAACTCCTGAAAACTCTTCTCGCAGGAATTTGACCACTGAAACTTAACTTTCTTTTGAGTCAATCTAGACATGGGGGATGCAATAGAAGAAAAAACTTCAACAAACCAACGGTAACAACCATCCAAACCCAAGAAACTTCTGATGTCTAATGAAGAGATGGGTCTAGGCTAGTTTCTCACTACCTTAGTCTTTTAAGGATCAACCCTAATGCCATTATAAGTAATAATATGGCCAAGGAAAGAAACTGATCTTATACAGAACTCACACTTATTGAATTTAGTGAACAACTGATGGGCTTTAAGAGTTTGTAATACTATCCTGAGATGGTCTGCATGATCATTTTTTCTACGGAGTAAACAAGAATATCATCGATGAAAACTATGACGAACATGTCTAAGTACTTCTTGAACACTCAGTTTATCGAGTCCATGAAATCTACTGGGTAATTTGTGAGATCAAAGGACATGACTAGAAATTCAAAGTCACCATACCAAGTTCAAAAAGCTGTTTTCAGAATGTCACGTTCTCTGAATCTAAGCTGATGATATCCTGATGTAAGGTCTATCTTAGAATAGTAACTGGCACCTTGAAGTTGGTCAAACAAAACATCGATTCTAGGAAGTGGGTATCTATTCTTGATTTTGACCTTATTCAACTGATGGTAGTCAATACACATTCTGAGAGAACCATCTTTCTTACGTACGAATAGAACAGGTACTCCCCATGGAGAGATGCTGATTCTAATGAATATCTTATCTTGGAGATCCTTTAACTATTCTTTTAACTCTTTGAGTTTAGCTGGATCCATTCTGTATGGCAAAATAGATATGGGCTGAGTATCTCGAAGAAGGTCTATTCCGAAGTCTATTTCCCTTTCAGGAGGAACTCTGGGAAGATCTTCAGGAAATACATTTGAGAATTCATTTACTACTGGGACTGACTCAAGAGTACAAGTTTCCAAGATATAGTCTTTGACTCGCACAAGATGGTAGACACACCCCTTGGATATCATTTTTCTGAATCTAAGGTATGAAATTAACTGACCCCTAAGAGTTGTAGTACTACCCCTCTATTCAAGGACTGGTTCATTTGGAAACTGAAAATGAACTATTCTATTTCTACAATCAACTAAGGCATAGCATGAGCAGAGCCAATCCATACCGAGAATCACGTCAAAATCCATCATCTTTAACTCCACGAGATCAACTGAGGTAACTTTTTGAGATATTGTGATCGGAAAGTTCCATTATACCTGCCTGGCTACAACGGAAACACCTACTGGGGTATACACTAAAAAGGGCTCTGCTAAAGTTTCATGACTAACTCCAAAATTGACGGCTATATATGGAGTTACAAAAAAAAAAGAAGCTCCAGGGTCTAGTAAAGCATAAACATGTAAGTGAAAGACCAACAATTAACACATATTATTATTTTTGAATTTAGGTACTGGGGCACTGGCTGAACAGGGCGCTGGGGCTAAAGACCTTTGGTGAAATGGAGGATGGTTACCACCCTCTAACTTTGGCTAACTGAAATTAAAACTACCCATCCTAGCTCTCTTGTTTTCTCTCTCCCTCTCCTTAATCTTTTGCATAATCTTCTACTTCTCTATCTGTTAAGTATGGACGATTATTCTAGACAAGTCCATCTCCAAAATAAGCATTGCGGACCTACACTCCTTGACCACACTATCAGACATGCCAGACACAAACTTACTCATCTTGGACCTACTGTCAGCTACCAAATGAGGAGCATATCTTGCTAACTGAGTGAACTAAAGAGAGTACTCCCTCACACTCATGTTTCCTTGCCTCAAATTAATAAATTTTGACACCTTAGCCTCCCTCAACTCCAATGGAAAGAATCTGTCCAAGAAAGTCGTGGGAAACTCTTCCCATTCTATAGGCCCTGCATCAATACCTCTATCAACTTTTCACTACATAAACCAAGTATGGGCTACATCCTACAATTGATATGTAGCCAACTTGTCTCTCTAACTAGACGTCACCCCCATAGTGTCCATTACCTTCTGAACCATATCTAAGAATTCATGTGGATCCTTTTCAGACTTGGACCCCGTGAAGAAAGAAGGATTCATCTGGGTAAAGTCCCAAATTCTGGTTACAGAAGTATTGGACATTGGTTTGGCCAGAAAATAACCTGGTCGTTCATTTTGTGCTACTATGGAGTACGCTAGAGTAGTGAACACATCCCTGAATTATGCGCGAAAGACATGCTAGTCTAGAGAATCTGCCTGCATGGGCTGAGGGGCTGGCTGAGTTTCTGTTCTTCTTCCGTTCTTCTTAGGAGACATGTTCTGTAAACGGAAGGAGGAAACGGATTATACTGAGAGTTTAACATAAGATCATGCTCAATCATATGACATGAATACTAAAAGAAGGGAAAATTTTCCTAAACGCCTTATAGCCACTCGTCCATAAGTGTGGCGTGCTACACACCCATGCACAAGACTCTACTCGATGTGGCTTTTAGACTTCCTAGGACAATTTAAAATCTTAGGCTCTAATACCAAGTTTGTAATGACCCGAAACTACCCCTGGTCATCACACGGTGCATACAGTCTCAAGAGACCACAATCTAACCCATGAGCTGGTACCTACTGTGAGCATTGAATAATAACATCATAAATACAGAAAAATACTAACATTGCAATAAGGTTTTAATAATTAAATTCAAAATTGGAATATAAATCTATAGAAAATAACTATCCATATCTGAGAAAAATACAGAAAAACTGACATGTCAACTGGATATCTGAATACTAAATACTGACTCAAATATCTGAAAATCCTCTAAGACCGACTGACTAAGAGTTGATGGGACAGGCCCCTAACTATCTCTACTAACTACTGAGATAAAGACCTAAAGTAATATAATCTGTCCTCGAATGATGAGGACTCACCAATGCTATTGTACTGCTGATGATCTGAGGGACTAAGTGAGATCCGAGAAATGAGCCTCGGCACCTATGATATGATACATTATAGTGAAAAAGAAAGGTATGTGATCATTACTTTGAATGTACTGGTATGATAAATGAGGTAGGCTGATATGCATGGTTTGATGAATAGGAATAATAACTACTAACTGATTATACATGTAAAACATAGGGTACTAGGTAGAGAACATGAAATCCATAGGTACTAAAAATATGTGAAGTATATAAATACTGTGTGTGCATGAAAATCTATAAATACTGAAGATACGTGAAAATCTATAGACACTAAGGATGCATGACCAAGCATATAACAAGAACTGAGTAAAGTCTATAAACTGAGATACTAAAATAATTGACATTTGTATGCTTTGGCCAAACAACACTAAGATTGAATAACTGAACGGGTACTGTGACTGAGACTGTATATGAGATTATGGGGGTATCATCTAACTGACATGCCCCAATCTGACCTAATCGGGGTCCAACCTGTAACCCCAATTGAAAGGGTATTAATGCCATGCCACGGGTACTAACGCTGGCTGTGAGGATCCACTAAAATGATATAATGTCCAAAGGAGTAAGAGTGTCAAGCCTGAACTGATGGGTGACCCCTGCAAGATAGTCAAGCCTAACCCGACATGTGACTTCTCATATCCTATGCTGGCTACATAGTTCTAGAGTATAGATTCTGCTACTAACGACTCTGCCTATCTGATAGGGAAGTCATCATCCCTATACTCGCTTGGTGCTTAATCCTACCCCCAACTGAAAGACACTGAGATACTAGATTGTTCTGAGTTTAATGACTGATATCTGACTATTCTAATAATGCTTATAGTATAATCTGGAGACTATTCTATAATGTACTGAGACTAGACTAAATAAACAGCTATGGTTTTTCGGGTATTCAATACCCCTAGGACTCAAAACAACAATACTGAAAAGATACTAAATCTTAGAGGACAAAGCATGAAGGTTTTGATTAAATCAATCACTCTTGTAGGCATTTTATCAAACACTCGTAGTTCAGGTTCAAAACAATCATAGGAATGTCCTAAAACATATAGAAATAGCATGAATCTAACATAATATAGTTAAATCATGGTCTTATTCAATAATTAATAATATTAAAACATGGAGGATTGAATAATACCAATAATTTCATGGTAACATGGTATAAAATTATAGTTCATGGAGATTCATGGGTGAAATCACAATTTAAAACATAATAACTTGAAAAATCACAATTTTATAATTTTAAATGGGTTGCTTGGACTCCATGGATGAACATCTAACATACCTTAATGGATGAATTTCTTGAAGTTCTTGTTGAGTTCTTGAGGATTGGTCGTGAAATTGGACAGCTAGGGTTCTTGATTTGGGGGAATATAATTAAAATAATGAGTTTAAAAACAATTTTATGGCATAAAAGCACACCTGGACGGATTAAAATCAGGGAAAAGGATTGTTTTACCCCTGGACGAAACTTTTAATTTTGGTCAAATTTTTCCAAAATGGGCAACTGGCGCGACGCGGCGCTATCGCGTCGTGTCACTAGAAACTGACAAGTGGGAACTGGGCCAACGATACGACATGCCATTATTGCGGTAAGCCTTTGGACGCCATTTTGGCCATCTCCGCGATGCACCATGATCGCGGAGTCACACTAGAAATTGAAAAGTGTCATTTGGGCTGCCTACGCGATTTGCTAAGGGTTAAAATGATGATGTTTAATGACTGAACTTTAAATCTCCATAACTTCTTACCCGGTTATTGGATTTGGCCAAATTTTATAGTGTTGGAAAGCTAGTTCAATTTCCTATGCAATGGACGACTTTAAACTATGAATAATGAGTGTTTCAAAAAATTTATATAAGAATACTCATGCATTGGGACTTAGATTATGCTAGAGAAATATAGGGTGTTACAATAGCATAAGAAACGAGTATGCAATCAGTACTTCTGAATGTACTGGTATGATAAATGAGGTTAGGATGATATGAACGGGTTCATATTCATGAGTAATAACTGACTGAATGTATGGCATGAGGTACTGAGTAAAAATTCATTAAAACTATAAAGACTGAGAATGCCTGACCACATATAAAACAAGTACTGAAGTAGTCTATAAACTGAGATACTAAAATCTGATAGGTAAGTAACAAGTAAACTGTTGCTATGGTCAAACAAGATTGAACTGAATTTTCAACTGAGTACTGAAACTGAAACTGTGGGAGGTATCATCTAACCGATATGCCCCAAATAAGCTAATTGGGGTCCAACCTATAACCCCAGTTGGAAGGGTGTTAGTACCGTGCCATGGGTACTAACAATGGTTGTGTCAACCCTAATATGGAAGGAAGACTCATGGTATATATTTATATTTCAACCCTAATCTGGCAGGAAAACATATCTACCTACAATGGCTACATAGTTCTATAACTCAGGGACTGCTACTAAGGGTCAAACCCTAAACTAGAAAGAATGCCCTCATCCCTGGGTTCACTCGGTGCTGAATCCTACTCCCAAATAAACTGAAACTGATCATCAAACTGGCTAAGCTTAACAATGTTAACTAACTGAAAGATATTGTTCCTGGCATGACTGAAATCATTCTATAGATGCTGGAAACTAAGTAAACAGCTAAATTTTGGGTATCACAACCCACGAGACTCTATAGCAATAACAATAGGAAAAAAATACTATTTAGGGACAAAAATCCCATGTTAAAGTAAGGGGAAAATATTGAAATGTCCTCCTGAGCTCGAGATTAAAATAGTCTAAAAACGTGCCTAGTGACACGATAAACAACACGTCACATCACCCACCGACACGATGTCCATCGCGCTGCGTTGCTGAGGCCAATGTGGTACCCAATGCGAGGCGACCTAATCACGTTGGTTCACTGGTTTGGTCATCCAAACATGCTCCCATACATCATCTGGAAAACCCAAAACTCTCCAAAAATGAACTATAGACAACCCTGACCATGAATTAGCTTAGAAATTAACTTTTCAGGGTTGGGAAAGTTAGGAATAAAATCATCAAAGTTTAGGGTTCAAAAATGAGACTAAGTCTCCAACACTTAGCTAAATTTTTAGGTTCTAAGCCTCTTACATATACACTGGGAGATGAATTGGGTTAAGGCTAATATGGGGTGTTACAGTAACTCTCCCTTGGGAACATTCATCCTAGAATGACACTGACTAGACTGAGAGTAATGCATGAAGGTAACTGAGATCATATTCTGAACATGCATGACTTGGAACATGACTTGTATAACTAAGTCTTAAACATGATACAAGAACTGAACCGATTATCATGAACTGAACTGATTTCTCAAATACATGCATTGACATGAGAATATTTATAAAGATGTGATAGGATGAGAGAGTCAACTTATGAGTAACCATTACTTCAAGCTGGATCTTGTTTTGTGAATAAAAGAAGAAAGGTTTAGAACATGAATACTCGAGGTATTACAATATCTCCCCCTTGGGATTGTTCATCCCCCGAATGATACTGGCTTGGATGAAATACTGAGGAATAACTGAGAGGATGCAAGGGACACTTATAGACTGAATCATGACTGAATACCTTGAATCTGAAACTGATGCATGAATTGAATTTAATTTACAACTTGCATGATCGTGAAGGGATTACCTCATGAATAGGAAAGATGGGAAACCATAAGAACTTGTGCTTAACTTAATTGCTCAGACTGAATTATACTGAAATCCTACACTCAACTATACATTCTACTTCAAAACTGCACTCCCTTTGAGGCTACTGAAAATATTCACAAGGGCACTGATAACTCTACCTCTAATGTCTGAGCTAAACTAAATTTTCTCATTGTATTCAAGCCTACCCAAATCTACAAAGTACACACTTAGCACTGTGATACTAGTCTGACCCATGAATTCACTACACCCTGCATTTTCACAATTTCTCATCGCATGAATAATGCTTATGACCACCTCAACGACTATATTCAACCCTTACTAGACAATCACTGATGCGCAATGCATTCCTCCACATATATACAACATGATATCCAAGCCTATCTACGCAGTTCTAAACAAACTCTCATAAAAGCATCTTTCTCACATCCTCCAAACCTTTATAATTTATAACTTTCATGTGCTATTCTTAAGGAAATCACATACAAAACTATAAACTAACCATGACATATATCAAAAACTTGGCCCCGATTTTACTTCACACTTATAATCTTGGATCAAACAAGCATACAACAATTTCTCCTAATATGAAACATTTACTTTTTCCTATCTAAATAACTATTCATCATCCCTATCTTGACATAATGAAAGGTCACTGAAAGGTTAGAACATGAGGACCTAAAATATGAAAGAATACTATGCATAACTTGGACATATAATTGAGGCCTGGGGAATATAGTATCAACATTATAGATTCCTCATGGAGATCTAAACAGAGGGAATACATAACATAAATAGGATTTTGCTGATCATTAAGAGTGTAGAATGAGTATTTGACACTAAACATACTGTAAGGAATGAGTACATGAGGTAGGAGCTGCGTGACATGGGTTCGAAGTTCATTATTTCACGAAACATGACTCGTACTGCTCAGCAAATTGGAACTCCTTAGACTAGGGACTGGAATTGTATATGGTTCTATGAAAAGTGAATGAATAAGAGTTATGATCATGGTGGAAACATGTAAGGAATGATTAGATATTGTGATAAGTGAAAAACCTTGCACTGAGATAAGAATGGGTCGGGCATCTTCCTTCCCTACTAGAATCTAAGAGCCTAATTTAGTTTCTTGTTCTATCACCCCCCTTCCCCTAGATTAAAGACATCATTCTATGTCTGGAAACCACTTAATCAACACCTCTAAACTGAACTACTGCCACCTTAATCTAGAATCTGGGGTATAATCATACACATAGTTGGTAAAATCACCCAGAATGACTGTACCCGATAATGAAAAACTTGATGCTAGAACATTCTTCTAAGACAACTCTTAGCCCTCTATAGCCCCTACAATCATCATGTAACAACTAAATTGACCAACATAGTATTTTCAATCTATTTATTAGCTCAACCTGAAAATATTCAAACATAGATTCTAACACATAACATAGATATCCCCAAATTTTTAATAACCATACTACTTTTATCATAACATATGAATATCACATCCACAACATATGTTTCAAATCAAAAAACTTAAATTCTTGCATACACTACTTTAAGCCTACTGATTTACCTTTCACACAACTATCCCCATGAAATATAATCTACCTGAATTCAGATAACACTATCCCAACTCTACTACTGTTGCTAAACTCCTGGTTTTATGCTTCTAATTCTAGATCATATGCTATCATAGGATTCTAAGAAGGGATCTAAAAACATGTATGACTCCTAAGCACTGAGGTACTACCCCTATATTCAATAACTGGTTCATGGGGTAACAGAAACTGAATGGCTCTATTTCTAAAATCATCTGAAGTAGTTTTCTGGGATACTATAACCAGGCAATTTTTGTATGCCCACCTGGTAATGATGGATTTACCCACTGAGGTAGACATTTAGAAGGCTTTATTAATATTTCAGGTCTGACACCGAAGTTGACAGCTATATAGGGGGGTTATAAATGAAAGTGAAGCTTCAAGGTCTAGTAAAACATAAATAAAAATATGAAAGGCATGCCACATACCCGTAACCACATCAGGAAAACATTCTTGATCATGGTGGGACTGAAGTGCATATAGCCTATTCTGACGCTAGCCACAGGTTGCGCTGGAGGTGGCACCCTGTAGAATTGGGTGACCAAATGGGATTGGAAGACGGTTTGACTGACCCTGTTGGCTTAAATACTTTCCCCTTTGAGACATTACTCTACACTCTCACTCTTGTGGCCTGGATTACCACATCTAAAACATACATCACTGCCAGCTTTACACACACCTAGGTGATTTCTACCATATTCTCTACAAATGGATTGGCATAACCACCCTTTTCACTCCTCTGTGACCTAGATCCTGGTGCTCTATTTCGACCGTCATTCTTAAACTTAGGCACTGGCATACTGGTTGAAGGCAGAACTGGGGCTGAGAATTTCTGACATAATTGGGAGTGGTTACTACCCTTGGATATTGACTTAAAACTACTTGTTTTGTCCTTCTAATTCTTTCTCTCTCTCATCCTACGCTCCCCTCCCTCACTCTGCTGAGCATGAGTCAGAATCCTAGAGAGGATAACAACCTGCAAATTTTTCTAAGCAACTATTGAATAATCTAAGGTAATGAAAGCAGCTCTAAATTCGGCATGGGAGACATACCCATTCAGTGGATCATCTTAAACATGCAGAGGTGCAGGCTGAATCTCGTTTCTTCATTCGTTGTTCTTTCTGGGAGGAATTTTTTGTACACAGAAGGATGGATGGGTTAGGAAGAGATTTTAATTAGAGCTCATGCTATTTCGCATAACATGAACACTAAATGAAGAGAAACTATTCCTAGAATGTCTCGTAGCCTCTTATCCATAAGTGTGGCGCGCTACACACCCATGCACAAGATGCTACTCAACGCGGCTTTCAAACTCATTTGGAAACTTTTTAAACCTTAGTCTCCAATATCAAGTTTGTAACTATCGTGACTCGAACTGGGTCCCTGGCCATGATGAGCATCCTGAACCGTGAAGGCCCGAGCGCCCCTTTGTTAACAAACAATCATACACATGTTCATATAATTATAAAGAGAATGAAGAAATGGATTCATATGGAAACATGACCAATAAACCTTCCACATCATCTAACATCTGTCTGCAAAATTTCTAGTACATCACAATCATCATAACTAAAAATTGGGACAAGGACCCAGTCGGCCCTAAAATCTAAAATGAAACAACAATATCTAAAATAGGCCTTTCAAAATAAAGAAGGCTTACCAACTGCAAACTTTGGACAACCTAATCTACTAATTAGCTGGACCCCGAGACTGTGTCTAAGATCCTAAAATATAGGGGGTTAATACAGATGTACTGGTATGTGAAACAACTCAAAATAACATGTTCTTATACATAATAAATGAGAGCATATCATAATAATAGTGAATATTATGTAAATAAAAATACATGGGCATATTTAATAATTTAAAAGAAGTTCTTGAACACCTTGAGTCACTCTTTGTTATTCTTCTGAGCTAGTTAGTATACCCTACAAATTTGAAATTTCACGGGCTATGTGGAACCCGCCTTTGACTCGGCAGCCAAGTCTCTAATCTAAGTAGCCGCCAGGATTTGGAGCTGGTTATATCCCCCATGTGAGCACACCACAGGAATCCCCCCATGTGAGATGTCCTAATTATTTTATTATCCTCCCATATAGGATACAATATCATAAGACCCGCATTAGCAACTATGGTTTCCAGCGATGAGCCCTTACGCTCAAATGCCTTCTTCGGGTAACCTACTAGCTCTCTTAAGCCCAACTTTTAGTTTTTTTAAAACAAAAATGCTTCATACTTTCAAAACATTCAATACTTATCTTTTTAAGGGCATGTAATCACCGGGTATCATCATACCCTAACTTGCAAGTCAATCAAATCACATCATCTAAATCTGTAGTCCTTTTCACTTATTATCATATTAGTGACCACCCTAACTTCTAAACATCAGATGAGGGAGAGTTATGCAATAAATCTTTCATTCAAAATCTTCATCAAAACATTCTCCTCCCAATTGCAGAATCAATAGGTGGTCACCTCATATTTGTAATTTCTTAAAATCCCAGAAAGTTGTTAATTTAACACAATAAACATTTATCATGTGAAACCATATACTCAACATGTCATAAACAATACCAAACCATGATTATTTAACAAGTATTCACCCATTAGTTTTTCATTTAGAAAGCCCATGCCTTTAAACAATCCATAACAATCAAAATTGACAATATCCCAATAAAAGAGGGAGTTTGGATCATTCATGCTCTCATTCAAACCTTACAAACATAATAAATCAAATATAAATAGTTATAGTTCAAATTCCATGAAAAATAGTTCAAGACACCATATATTTTCAGCAAAACAATCCCATGATGCATATATTTCGAAAACAATATCGAACAATTTATTAAGAAACATAATTGGGGATCTTTAATCTTGATAAAATATTTAAACTTATGCCCAAGGTTTTTATAGTAGTCCCACATACCTTAGATTATAAAATTTAAATGATGGAACCTGGATCTTGATCCGTTTCTTGAGAATCTTGTATTGAAAGGATTAGATTCTTGATTTCTTGTTCTTGGAGGAAATCCTAATTTGATCTTGTTCTTGAGAGTGAAGAATTTGATATATTGTAAAACTGATAAGATTTGAGTAAACAACATTTAGGGTGTTATTTAATTCGTTTGAGAGGTTTCTACGAAGGGAAAGTGCCAAAATACCCCGCTAAAAACATACTTTTTATGCGATTCGGCCTCGACTGACACCTCTCTGGAAAACGGGTATAACTTTTTACCTCAATATCGTATTAAGGAGAAATCAGTGGTGTTGGAAAGAGGACTCAAATTCATTTCATTTTATATATAGTAGGCCCCCTAATTCTTTATATACAAAATGTTATGGTCAATGGAAGGTGATGAAGTTTAGACGTACACTAAAACTTAATCGATAGGAAAGTTTTCAACTTGTCTTTGAGTTAGGGTATTTTGTGACCTCAATTCATAGTAAAAGATATTCAAACACTATAAGATTGAACATCACACATTATTAACAAAGAATCATTGGGTTCGGATCTATACGTGTAGAAAATATGGTTCAAATTTTAGCCTGAAAGTGCGGGGTGTTACAGTAACGACCTGGGAGTACACCCTAGATGTCACACGGTTCTTATGGTCTTATTGGACCACAAGCTAACCCATGAACTGGTACTTTCTATGAGCACTGAAGAAAATTAATAAATAACATATGCGGAATTTCAAGTACAATGTCATAAGGTTTTAACAACTGGAAACAATACTAAATAGTGATTTAGAACATTTGAAAATAAATTGGCAGTACTAATAAAATGTCTGATAATCACCACTGAAAAATGACAAACTGTCTATACTAGTCTAAAAGTCTCTAACTGTCTGACAGTGGAATTGATGGGACAAGCCCCCAACTAACTCCGACTGATTAAAATCTTAACCTACTGACTTAACTAAATATAAAGTAACTCGTCCTCAAAGGAAGAAGACTCACCACGCCTTCTACTGCCGATGCGCTGGAATGTCTAAGCGATCGGGAAACCGACCATTTGAACCTATGATATAAGACATCATAGCACAAGAAATGAGTATGCAGTCAGTACTTCTGAATGTACTCGTACGCTAGATGAGGTTAGGTTGATATGCACGGGTTCATGTTCATAAGTAATAACTAACTGAATGTATGACATTAGGTATGAATAAGAATGTATTAAAACTATAAAGACTGAGAATACATGACCACGCACAAAACAAGTACTAAAATAGTCTGTAAACTGAGATACTAAAATCTAATAGGTAAGTAACTGGTAAACTATATGTTATGGTCAAGAAAGACTGAACTGAATTTTGAACTGAGTACTGAAACTTATACTGTGGATGGTATTATCTAACTGACATGCTCCAAATAAGCTATTTGGGGTCCAACCTATAACCCCAATTGGAAGGGTGTTAGTATCGTGCCACGGGTACTAACAATGGTTGTGTCAACCCTAAATAGGCAGGAAGACTCATGGGATATATGTATATGTGAACCCTAATTGGTAGAAAGACATATAAACCTATGCTAGCACGTAGTTTTGAAAATTAGGGACTGTTACTAAGGGTACACCGTAATTTGGCAGGAATGCCACCATCCCTGGGTTCGCTCGGTGTTGAATCCTACTTCCAGCTAATCTAACACTGATCATTTTACTAGACTAAGCTTAAACATGTTAACTGACTGAATGATATTGTTTCTGACATGACTGAAATCATTCTATAGATGCAGGAAAGTAAGTAAACAACTAAATTTTTGGTATTCATAACCCCAGGACTCAATGGCAATAATGATAGGACCATACTGATGCTTCAAAAATATAATAAGAACCCATTGTTCAAATTATTCACTTAAGCATTTCATCAGACACATAGGGCCAAAACTTTAGCATGGGAATGCTTTTTAAACATGATGAGATAGAACAATCATATGACCAAATCCTAAACTAAGGGTTTTATTCTGAATTTATGTGAACATGATATGGAAGCCACCATAGTTAAAACATATTATAATGTATTACACGTGGGATCAATTGAAAACATAACTTGAAACAAAATTACTAAGATATAGCTAGACATACTTTAACTATCAAAGTGTAAGGGATCTTTTCATCAAAAACACTTGGAAACATAGCAAGGGGTCTTTATTCAAACCAATCCTGTAGGCATTTCATCAAACACTTAAAAATTCATAGACTTGAGCATGTGAATAGTAAAAACATGAGATGCTAACTTAATTGAAATACTAAAAATCATGGATTTATGGAGTTAACAAGCGAACAACACCATTTAAATGTGTACGGTTTAATTTCAGCAACAATTACTTGTAAACATCATGTAAAATAGTAATTCATGGGAGTTCATGGATAAAGTTCATAATAACATGTAAAGATCATTCTTTTAAATATTAAATTGGATTCTTGGACTCCATGGGTAGAAAGGGCCCATGAATGAACATCCAACATACCTCAATTGAAGGATTCTTAGAAGCTCTTTATGGATTTCTTGAAAATTTTCTCTTGAAGGTTTAAGGGGCTAGGGTTTTGTTCTTGAGAGGATTTTGAGAGAAATATGAATTTAAGGGAAAAATTGTTGTTTTGGGACTTAAATCTCATGTTAAAGTGAGGGGAAAAGACTAAAACCTTTTAAATACCCTCCTGGGCTCGTGATTAAAATAGGCTGAAAACATGTCCAATGACGTAATGACCAATGCATCGTGTCACCAACCAAAGCAATGGCCATCACGCCGTGTTGTTGAGGCCAAAACGGTACCCAAAGAGGCGTGACCTAATAGCATTGGGTCATTGTTTTTTCATCCAAATATGTTTCCATACGTCGTCTGAAAAATTTGAAACTCTCCAAAAATGAACTATAGACAACCTAGACAATAAATTAGCTTAGAAATAAACTTTTCATGGTTGGGAAAGTCGAGAATAAAATAATCAGAGTTTAGGGGTCAAAAATGAGACTAAGTCTCCAACACTTAACTAAAGTTTTAGGTTCTAAACCTCTTGCACATACATTGGGAGTTAAATTGGGTTAAGGGTAATACAGGGTGTTACAATATCTTACCCTTGGGAACATTCATCCTCGAATGAGACTGACTAGACTGAGAGCACTGCACGAAGGTAACTGATATCATATTCTGAACACGCATGACTTGGAACAAGACTTGGATAGCTAAGTCTGAAACATGATACAAGAACTGAACTGATTATCATGAACTGAACTGATTTCTGGAATACATGTAATGACATGAGAATGTTTATAAGGATGAGATAGGATGAGAGGGTCAACTTATGAGTAACCATTACTTCAAGATGGATATTGTTTCACAAAGAAAAGAAGAAAGGTGTAGGATAGGAATACTTGGGGTATTACAATATCTTCTCCTTGGGATAGTTTGTCCCCCGAATGATACTGACTTGTATGAAATACTGAGGAATGACGGAGAGGATGCACGAGAAACTTATAGACTGAATCATGACTGAATACCTAGAATCTAGAACTGATGCATAATGCATAAACTAAACTGAATGTACAACTTGCATGGTCGTGAATGGATTACCTCATGAATAGAAAAGATGGGAAACCATAGGAACTTATGCTGAACTGAATTGTTGGCTATACAGACTTAATTATACTAAAATTGTACACTCAACTATACGTTTAACTTCAAAACTGCACTCCCCTTGAGGCTTTTTAAAATATTCACAAAGGTACTGATAACTCTACCTCTAAAGTATGAGCTGAACTGAATTTTCTAACTGTGTTCAAGCCTACCAAAATCTACAAAGTGCACATATAACACTGTAATACTAGTCTTAACCATCAATTCACTACACCTAATATTTTCACAACTTCTTATCTCATGAATAATTCTTATTACCACCTCAACCACTACATTGAACCTTTACTTGACATTCGTTGATGTGCAATACAATCCTCCACACATATAAAACTTGACATTCAATCCTATCTATGCACTTCTAAACAAACCCTCATAAAAGTATCTCTCTCATATCCTCCAAACCTCTATAATTAATAACTTCCATGAGCTATTCTTAAGGAAATCACATACACAACTTTAAATTAACCATGAAATATATCAAAAACTTGGCTAGATCTTTCTTCACATTGATCATCTTGGATCCAACAAGCATTCAACAATTCCTCCTAATATGAAACATTTACTCTTTCCCATCTAAACAACTGTTCATCATCCCTATCTTGACATAAGGAAAGGTCGCTAATAGGTTAGAACATGGGGACCTGAAACATAAAAAAATACTATGCATAACTTGGACACATAATTGAGGCTTGGGGGATAGAGTATCAACATTATGGATTCCTCACGTAGATCTACACTGAGGGCATACATGACCTAAACTGAATTTTATAGATTATTAAGAATGTAGCATAAGTATCTGATACTGAAAATATTGTAAAGAATGAGTACATGAGATAGGAGCTGCTTGAACTGGCTTAGGAGTTCTTGATTTCACTAAACATTACTTGTACTGTTTAACTAATAGGAACTCCTTATACTAGGGACTGGAAGTATACATGATTCTATGAAAAGTTCATGAATATGAGTTATGATAATGGAGAAGACATGTAAAGCATGAGTAGATATCGTGATGACTGAAAACATTGCACTGAGATAAGAATGGGCCAAGCATCTTTCTTCCCTACTGATGTTCTACAATACACTAGCATCACTACTAGAATCTGCGATCCTAATTTGGTTATTCGTTCTATCATCCCCCCTTCCCCTAGCTTAAAGACATCATTCTAAGTCTGGAAACCACTTAATAAACACTTATAAACTGAACTACAACCACCTTACTCTAGAATTTGGGGTATAATCATACACATAGTTGGTAAACTCACCCTAAATGACTATGTCCGATAATGTAAAACTTGCTGCTAGCACTTTCTTTTGAGACACAACTCTTAGCCCTCTATGTCCCCTACAATCATCATATAACAACTTAAAATTGACTAACTTAGAATTTTCAATCTATTTATTAGCTCAACCTTAAAAGATGCAATCTTAGATTCTAACACATAACATGGATATCCTCAAATCTTTAATTACCATACTACTTTCATCATAACCTACAAATATCACATCCACAACATATGTTTCAAATCAACAAACTTGAATTCCTGCATACACTACTTGAATCCTACTGATTCAACTTTTACACAACTAGTCCCATGAAATATAATCTGCTTAAATTTAGATAACACTATCTTAACTTTACTACTATTGCTAAACTCCTGGTTTTATGCTTCTAATTCTAGATCATATGCTATTATAGGATTCTGAGAAGAGATCTAAAAACACATATGACTCCTAAACACTGAGGTACTACCCCTTGATTCAATGATTGGTTTATGGGGAAACTAAAACTGAATGGCTCTATTTATAAGATCAACTAAAGTAGTTTGCTGGGATACTGTAACCGGGAGATTTCTGTATACCCACCTGGAAATAATGGATTTACCCACTGAGGTAGATATTTAGAAGGCTCTGCTAATGTTTTGAGTCTGACACCAAAGTTGACAACTATATAGGGGGTTACAAGAGAAAGTGAAGTTCTGGGGTCTAGTAAAACATACATAAATATATGAAAGGCATGCAACGTACTCGTAAATGCATCAGGAGAACTTTTCTAATCATGTCAGAACTAAAGTGCATATAGCCTATTCTGACGTTGTCCACTGGTTGCACTGGAGGCGGCACCCTATGGATTCGGGTGACCGGATGAGACTGGAGGATGGTTGGTTTGACCCTGTTGGCACAAATCCTTTCCCCTCTAAGCCATTACTCTACAGTCCCACATCCGGTGTCCTGGCTTACCATATCCAAAACATACATCACTACCAACTTTACACATAACTAGGTGATTTCTACAATATTCTCCACAAAGCGGATGGCTATGACCACCTTACCAAATTCCTGACTTGATTGAAATCATTCTATAGATGATGAAAACTAAGTAAACAGCTAAATTTTATGTATTCATAACCCCCAGGACTCGATGGCAATAATGATAGGACCATATTGATGCTTCAAAAACATAATAAGAACCCATTATTCAAAATTATTCACTTAAGTATTTCATCAGACACATAAGGACCAAGACTTTAACATGGGGATATTTCATAAACATGATGAGATAGCACAATCACATGAACAAATCATAAACTAAGGGTTTTATTATGAATTTACATGAACATGATATGGAAGCCTCCATAGTTAAAACATATTATAATGCCTTCCACGTGGGATCTATTGAAAACATAACTTGAAACCAAATTACCAAGATATAGCTAAACATACTTCGACTTTAAATGTGTAAGGATCTTTCCATAAAAAACTCTTGGAAACATAACAAGGGGTCATTATTCAAACCAATCCTTTAGGTATTTTATCAAATACTTGAAAATTCATAGACTTGAGCATGTGAATATTCAAAATATAAGATGCTAACATAATTGAAATACTACAAATCATGGATTTAGGGAGTTAACATGCGAATATCACCATTTAAATGTGTAATATTTAATTTTAACAATAATTACTTGTATACATCATGTAAAATTGCAATTCATTGGAGTTTATGGACAAAGTTCGTAATAACATGTAAAGATCATTCCTTTAAACTTAAAATTGGATTCTTGGACTCCATGGGTGGAAAGGACCAATGGATGAACATCTAACATACCTTAATTGAAGGATTCTAGGAAGCTTTTGGTGGATTCCTTGAATTTTTTCTCTTGAAGGATGAAGTGGCTAAGGTTTTGTTCTTGAAAAACTTTTGAGTAAAATATGAATTTAGGGGCAAAAATGCTATTTTGGGACTTAAATCCCTTGTTAAAGTGAGGAAAAAAATACTGAAATACCCTCTTAGGCTTGGGATTAAAATAGGCTAAAAACATTCGCAGTGACGCGATGACCAATGGATTGTGTCACCCACCGACGCGATGGTTGTCATTCTGCGTTGTTGAGGCCAATGAGCTACCCAATTTGACGCGACCTATTCACGTTGGGTCACTGGTTTGGTCATCTAAACATGCTTTCATGCGTCATCTAAAAAATCTGAAACTCTCCCGAAATGAACCATAGACAACCCTGACCATGAATTTTCTTAGAAATCAAATTTTCATGGTCAGGAAAGTCGGGAATAAAATCATCAAAGTTTAGCGGTCAAAAATGAGACTAAGTCTCCAATACTTGGCTAAATTTTCAGGTTCTAAGCCTCTTACACATACATTGGGAGATGAATTGGGTAAAGGCTAAACGGGGTATTACAACTACCTGACCATAAGAAGTTCCTACGGATGATGTTTCTGATTAATTAAAGAATCTTCTTTGGTAAATGAAACACCTGGGATCGATAGGTTTGTCTCTCAAACAACACAGAATTAATGAGTTGAATTCTACCTCCATAGGATAATAATTTTAAAGTCTGGCATTTGATCCTAGAGATCATCTTATCAACCAAGGACAAACACTAACTAATATTAAGTTATACGGATGATAAAGAGATATCCAAAGACTTAAAGGGTAAGGACCCTAGTGAAATATGCATCTCATTCAAGAGTTGATCCCTAACAACATTTGTACTTCCATACATATACATAGACCTTTTTTCCATGTTAGCCTTAAGACCTGAGACTAAGAGAAATGGTTAAATTGTTAGATCATGAATCTAACCGAGATACTATCTAATCTATAACACATCAGCATGTCATCAGTAAAACATATGTGACCAGCTTTAGTTTTGCACAACTTTGATGGTACTTAAAGATCGGCGCAATGTTGAGTTTTTTAGAACTCTATGTATGTATCCTATGACTTAAGCAAAAAGATATGGGGACATAGGTCCCCTTCCCGGAGTTCTTTTTTATCCTGTAAACTAGTAGTAATTCCATCATTAATCAACAATGAGCAATCTCATAATAGTGACACATGTCATAATTAACTATATCATTTTCCTGGGGATACCATAGTCAGACAACATCACTTTGAGAAAGCCTTATTCCACTGAGTCATGAGCTATCCAACTATCTACATTAATAGTGCATCTAAGAGATACATATTAGTTCTGGACTAGAAAGCCATACCCCTTGATATGTATAAATACTTGAGACTTTATTTATTGTTTTCCTAGACATCAGATGTGTATGAAAAAACATGAAGTTAGAGTCCTAAACATTAATCCAAGCTGCCTCAGACTTTTATCTCAACAATCTCTCCTGGATGACATCCTATCTTCTGAAATGATAGATAGTTTCCCTTTCTTCTTAATTAACTGGGTGTTCAGTAAGTCCTCAGATAATAGATCTTGAATATCTTAAAGATTTTAAGGTATCAAGTTTATTCTCCTATCCAGGTTGTTGTATTGCATTGTTATATGTTTTGCTGCTAACTAAATATTCTTGATCTTCCACTAGATGACATATATGTGACAACCCTCAATCAGTTGTCGTCATACCTTTTTGTATTATTTTCTAATAGTCCTCTTGTTCTAGCAACACATTAAGAAGCTTATAAGGCTTCTTTGTTTTATGAAACAAAACCTCAGTGTTAAGTAGAATAGGTCAATGATTAGAACATTCAAGCTTCTGATATAAACTTTCAATCCACCATACATATGAAACCACTTAGGTTCTCAAACATCCATTCAATATGGCTATAAACCCAGTTCTCAACATCTCTGTTGTTACACTACAAGAACAAACAACCCTTTCTTACAACTTGACCTAAACCTATATCCTTAATACTGGCTTACAAGTTAGCATTCTTAGATATGTGGACTAGTGCCCTTTTGAGTCTATCTTTAGCATAGAGTAGAGTGTTAAAATCACCTATTATTAAATAAGGTCCAAATGATGTTTTAGATATCCCTCTCAACTTATCTTGTAAAACCTTTATTTCAACCACTGTATTTAACCCATAAAAAAATCTAACAACACATGCAAACATGGAATCATTATTGGTGAGTTGACAGTGCATTATTTGAGTAGAGGTAGATCATAATGTCACAGAAACTTGTATTGATCTCCAGCTAACCCAGATCCTGCCATCAGGTGTATTTTTATAGTTAGAAACAACTTGCCAGTCCATTCCAAACTTTGTATGAATTTTTCCAGCCTTATGCTTTGTCACTCTAGTCTCCAATATAGTAATGATGGAGACTTTACTCTTAAGCATAAATGTTTTCTCCTTATTTTGTTTAAAGGGCAAGTTAATCCCTCTGATGTTCTATAAACTATGATTATGACCTTTTCTTGGTCCTAAATTATGTTGTCCCTTCCCTAGTTTACCAGAGTCAATAGACAAACATCTATGCATTTTTTTGGTTCTATTTCTAGAGTTTTAGGCTACCCATGCCCTCAATATGGATGCACAATCACTTTATTTCCTGTACCTAAGTCCAACCTTTCCCAGGTTGGTTAGTTCTATTAAACTATATAGCTTGGTCTAACATAAATAAGATCCTTTTATGATACCTGAAATTTGTAGCTCTTTCTTTGCTCTGCTCATCCGCAGGAGTTGTTGAAATTATTCACTGATCTTGCATAATTCCCCTATTCTAGTGAGGCTGACTCTCTTAGGATGTTTATGATCTTGTTTCTTATGTTCTAGTATAGTTTCTTCCTCTTTGTTTCAACCCACAGTGTTATAGCCAAAAGTGATAAAATCCTAACAAAAGTTGGGATGCCATTCATAATCAATTCTTTACTCATATATTGTGTCATCGGTTATTCAATCATAATCACACTAGGTAAAGGTTGGGTTAGGTCCATCTCTATAAGAATCCTGGTATAAGATACGCTTTTCTTCTTCACAGTGAGTTTTTTTGTACAAATTGGTTTGACTAAGATGCTAGCAATTTTTCCTAGGTTTTCCTCAATCCAATATAAGAGCGGAAAACTTAGAAAAAGTACCCAAAAAGTGATTACGCATAGAGACTCTGGCTGAAAAGGAAGTATGGTTCCCACTACTTTAGAATCATTAGATGGCTATTAAAAGTGTAAGGACCATTTTGCATAATAAATCTCCTTATCTTATATGGAATCGAACTAGAAGATGTAATAGCCATCATTGTGTTAAAACACTTTAGGGTTTAAACAATCCTCTACATTTGATCAATAAATTTCAGCATCTTCTTAAATGTAGGCATACCTTTTATAACATACCATATCGATGTAGTGCTCCATTTCTCACATTGATCCTCAATTTTATCCTGGTCAACTTGGACTAGCTTTAATCCATCCTTCAACACTGGAGGGAAGAACTGTAAAGTCATACCTTGTTGTGCTAGTCTGTTGCCTTTGATGATATCATCTAGCATAGGGCCTTTGCAAGTTTTCTCCCTTGGGAATTCTAGTTTTTGTGTTGTTGTTGAAAGCAATCACTACCTCCATTTGTGTTGTTGACTTGTTAACTTGGCTGAGCTCCCATTCATCCTCCTTAACAATTGAGTTCCCAAATCTGGGGGAAATAAATTGCGACTGAACTACTTCTCCGAAACATCTCTGTCCAGAGTGAAGAGGGAAGTGAGGTGTTAGATCTTGGGATCCAACTACCAAATTGCATTAGTCCAAAGCTTTGAGGCACCCCTAGTAGCATATATTTTTTATCTCTGTGGGGTCACAATCAAATTTCAAGGGTCTAATCAAAGTTGGTAGGCATGCACAAGGATCAATGATTGTTGATATCTTGTGTAGTCGCTTAAGAGGTCATGGTCCGCTTAAGCGGCAATTTATTTAGCGGCCCAAGACCTCTTAAATGGTTTCCACTTTAGTAGCCAAGCCTTGCTTAAGCGTTATCCACTTTAGTGGCCTAGCACCGCTTTAGAGGTAGCCACTTAAGTAGCAACCACGGTATATAACCCTTTTTCTTGATTTTTTACCCTTTTTGGATATTGAGCTTTGGTTTTGGACAATTCTTAGGATTTTCATCACCATTGAGATTGGGTAAGCTCTAAAACCTTAATCCATTACTTCTCATTGATTTATATCATCAAAACACTCTTTAATCTTGATTTTAACTTGGAATTTTGTAGATTTTTTTCTGAAAAAGTTTTTGAATGGTTTTTATTCAATTTGGACGTCATTTTTAACTCTTTTTGAGTGTTTTTTCAGTTGTAGATTTCTTTAATATTGGGGGATGTATTTCTAAAATAAAATTCTGATTTTACCCTTTTTATTTTTGAACTATTTTAAACTAATCCAAAAAATAAAAAGTATGAACAATAAAGTAGACAAAAAATATTGAGAGAAGACAAGAGATGAGAGCTTTTCATTCTTCCAAAAATATCAAATGTACAAGAGTTTCAAGTGTATTTTTATATGTACAATATGATATACTATGCTTCTATTTATAGTCTCATAGAGGCATACAAAATATTATCATAACATAAGATTAAACAAGAACATAATGAGGAGGTTAAAGGGTAGTTACACCTATAATGGTTCGTGGAGTAATGGAGGATTAACTACACATCATGGAGAAGATGGGTGGGGGAGAATTAATACCAAAGAGTTATGGACAACCATACATATTATTTTAAACTACTCCCCCTTGGATGTCCATAGATGATGTGCCTCATTAAAACCTTACTAGGAAAAAATGTAATACCCCGCATTTTTGGGCTAGTCTTTGAACCATCGTTACGACGTGTATAAGATATAATCTAAATGATTACCATGTGAATATAAGTTTCATGATATTTATTCTCATGTTTTATTTTCTTTTGAGGTGAAAAATGTTCTTAAGAATCAATTAGAACAAAGTTGAGCTTAGAGCCTTTGATTCATCCAAAGTTGATATTCGATTCTACAAGGGTCTATCTTAAATGTATATAACTTTTTATATACATATAAATTTACATATCAAGACCCACCAAATTTTAGATAATTTAATTATCTTTCAAACGATACCAATATCGCCTAAATCCAATACCCAAGCGAAAAGTTATGGCATTTTCCGTGTGAGGCAGTAATCCAACGCGATAGCGACGCGACGCATCGGCCTACATGTTACGGAACTATTTCACATGCTAATTCAGTATCTAAAGGGTCTAGGGGCTTTTTGTTCACTTTCTATCACCCAAATCTACCCATAATACTTAATTTCAGCCTCCAAAAGCAATATACACTCAATTATTCATCTTTTCTCTAAAAGAAAAAGCCTAGCCTCCTCAAGAACACCAAGAACTTCATCAATTTTTCTTCAAGAAAAGCGAGAACTCAGGTTTCCTAATTCAAGAATACTTTCAAGGTTGTGCTTCCCCTTCAAGATTAAAGCTTTAAGGTATGTGGGAGTTCATCCATGGGTCCTCTTTCACCCATGAGGCCCAAAAACTCTTTTCTTTTAATTAAAGATTGAATCTTCCATTACTATGGTATTTTGTATGTTCAAGAAAGATTGAATTTCATGTTTTCATGATATTTTTAATTCAATTCAGCCCATGTATGATTTCATGAAAGATTTAAAATTCCTCATGCTATGAATTTGAATTTCCATGCTTTATTCAAGTAAATTCCATGATAGATCCTAAATTCATGATGTTTAGCAATATTCTCATGTTTTAAATTCATGCGTTCCACATGTTTGATGAAATTCCCATATCATGTTAAGTCAATTTCAAGATGAATCCCCAAGCTATGAACTTTTCCATGTAACTTTATTGTTCCCTCATTATTAAGATATTTTTACATTCAAGATATGAACTTTACATGTTTCGATAAAATTCCCATGCCCTATTTCAAGCGAATTACATGTGAATTCCCCAATTCATGATCTTAGTTATGTAATCATGCAATGCTCCCATGTTTAAGATATTCCCATGTCCAAGTTCATGATCCACGTGTGTTTGGCGAATCAACCCATCTTAAAGTATTAATCTCCACGTGCTTGATAGAATGCCCATGTGAATTAAATAGGGTAATCATGACATGTTACCATGTGTTCTCATTCATGTACAAGTCCATAACCTTCAAGTGTTTGATAAAATGTCTCAGTGAATGAATTGTGAACAATTGACTATGGCTATGCTTTTCAAGATATGATATGATTTACTTTTCATGCTATCGAGTCCTGGGGGTATTCAATTCCCAAAAATCTAGCTATTGACCTAGAGCTATAGTAGTTACAGTATAGTCTCAGAAACATCACGATCAGTAGTATTCAGTCAGTACAAAACTCAGTGTATTCAGTAAGACATCAGAACTCAGTGAACTCAGTCCAGTTCAGTCAGTAAACACGATCAGTCACAGTTCACTCCAGCCTAGTACAATTTAGAAATTAGTTCAGTGTCTATTCGGTTGGGAGTAGGATTCAGCACCGAGTGAACCTAGGGATGGGGACTCATCTGCCAGTAGAGGGTGTGATCCTTAGAAATAGTCCTTGTATTCCAGAACTACGTAGCCACCGTTTGTTGAGACATCAACCTGCCAGTTGAGGGTCGTTGAGGTGTTTTACCTGCCAGTTGAGGGTACCACCATTCTTATTCAGAGCACCTACTAGATTGAGGGTGACTCTTCATCTTGTCTTTACTCATGGCACGGTACTGACACCCTTTTAATTGGTGTTACAGTTTGGACCCCAATCCACTTAGAAAGGAGCATGCCGGTTAGATTATTACCTCCCATAGTTTCAGACTCAGTATAGAACTCAATTCAGTTCTATAGATTTAGGACTGTCAGAAAAGTCACCCAGTTATTAGTAACTCAGTTATTAGTAATTACAGCTATTAGTTACTCAATTATCAGAAATCAGTATTCAGTTCTAGTATGAGTTTTAGTTACAATCTTAGTTAGTGTCCCAGTTACAATTTTAGTTATAGTCTCAGTTACAATCTTAGTTACACTCCCAGTTATAGTCCCAGTTACTGTCTTTGTTAGAGTCTCAGTCACAGTCTCATTAAGTAATCAGATCAGTAACTCAGTTCAATTTTAGGTTTGCTTGAACATAGCGTATAGTTATCAGTATTTCAGTACCTCAGTTTATAGACTATTTCAGAATCATGTTATACGTTTTGTCTTGCTTTCTCAAATAATGCAGTTTTTATGACTTCATGTTTAGTTATCTTGTGTTACTCAGTCAGTCCTTACCTTATATGTATAATACTCTACAATTTCAGTCCAGTTATTCAGACTAAGTACAGTTCAGTCTTACATACCCAGTATTCATCTATCAGACATTCAGTTAATAAGATAAGTTATTATGTTTATGCATTCATGCTCAGTGTGATTGTATATTCATATCCTCAGTTTATGTCAGTCTCCATCACATAGTTTCATTACCAGTATTCATATAGTATCCATGTTTTATCATATTCCAGCTTCAGTTATACTTATATCATTAAAGTAAGTTTACATAAACTAAGTGTAGATATCCACCATCTTATCAAAGAATGTTTGTCACTCATGCTTTAAGATATTTTAGTTTTCAGTTTATTCCAGCCTATTGGTGAGTCTACTTACACTTAGCATGCATGTTTTACGATTATGTATGAAATCAGTTTTTCTTATTGCATTCACCCCTGCGTACTCAGCATATTCCTGAAGTACTGATCTACATATATTTCTATGTGCCACATTGTCTCATAATGTAGGTATCAGTTATAGCCTATGCATCATGATCAGATAGTTGTAGATTCCAGCCAGCAGGTGATGAGTTCTCCTACTTCGGGAACTCCAGACAGTTTTAGTTCATGTACAGTTTATTTATTTTCATGTGTATTGATTAGTGGTAGTTGGAGGCATGTCTCAGCTATCTATAGTCAGTATAGTAAAGGCTTCATAGATGTCAGTCTGGGTCAGTCATGTAATTTCAATTTCTTCCTTCAGACTTATCAGATTGTAAAGCTTTATCTATATTGTATCTATTTTAGATTTTCAGTATGATTATGTTCTCGCATAGAAGAACATCTATTTATTATGTTATAATTCATTTGCTTAACAGTATGCCAGTTCATGGGTTAGCTTGGGATCACTTATGGTTCCAAGCACCGTGTGACGACTAGAGGATAATCTTGGGTCATTACAAAAAACCTCTGAATAAAATCATAGACATAGTATTTTATAATACTGCCCCTTGGATATCCATAGATGATGTGCCTTGTTAAATCCTTGCTTGAAAAAAAATCCTTTGGAAAAAATTTCCTAGTGAAGGAAAAAGAGTACGCATATCTTATAATACATATTTGTTTGTTGCCTTAATAAATACCTTGCCGGAAAAAAACATTGGGACAAAACCTAGGCCAAGGAAAAAAAGTGCAGCGTATATTTTACTCCCCCTGATACAAACATAATTTCACTTCTCAAATTCAACGCCTCCAATCTTACATGTTAGGTTTCAAATCTTGATATTGATTATGCCTTTGCGATCAATTACGTTCATGATGATGTTGTACTCTTGAAATCATCCCGATATATCATTTTCTTGTTTCTTGGATATGTTAAGCCTTCAAACTCAGCTAAATAAATTCTTGACAATCACTTTATTTGCAACCTCATCATCGCAAGTCATTTGCACATTAAACTTTTTCGTAGCAACAATAAATTAGTTGTGGACTCTTGTCACGAGCCAAATCGAGGCCCTGGCCATGACGTGCATCCCGAACCACAAAGGCTCAAGAGACCCCTTAGCTAGTAATAATATGAAAAAATCATCTACTAACATAATGTAGGAGAAAGTTGGAACATGGTCAATCTTATTAAATCAACTAACCAATACGATCATAAGCTCATAAGACCTGAAAACATCTAACACAAGTCTGTGAAATCTCTACTAGATGAAACAACATCTTTCTGAATCGAGACAAGGCCCCCGGTCAGACCATGAACTAAAACCAATTGAAAAACATCACATGAAATGGGGTATTCCGAAATAAGGAAGGCTCACCAACTCCAAACATCCGACAATAATCTACTGCTTAGCGGGACTCGGGACTAAGCCTCAGATCCTGAAATATAGGAAGTCAATACAAAATTTACTGGTACATAGAACAATCCAAAAACAAAAATACAACATTGGTGAGAGCATTTCATAAAAACATGTCAGCATAAAACATTTAAATACATGGGCAGTTTCAAAACATTTTTTGAAATTCTCAACTTAACTCTTTGTGTTACTCCTGAGCTAGACAGTACACACTACAACTCTGCAATCCCACAGTCTATATGGGATCCTCCTTTGACTTGGCGCCCAAGCCCCCAACTGAAGTTTGCTGCAAGGATTGGTAGTGCACAAGATCACAAAGCAGGTCTCCTAACCATAGACCTAAATTGGGACAACATGAACCAAGGTACACAAGATCACAAAGCAGGGTACCATCATCCCGAGTTGGTAAATCACGATTTTCAGCATGGATTCTATCAACTTGTGCTTTCTTTGGGTAACCATCTAGCTCTCTTTAATCCCAATTTTAGCCTCTTAAAATATAATTCATGCTTACTAACAAATCCTTTCGGGTTTTTATTAAGGGAACATCACAATAGGGTATCGTCATACCCAAACTTGCAAGTCATTCATTTCATATCCATTCCACAGCCCTTCTTATTCAAAACCTAAAAATGACCACCAAAGGTTTATCAACTCACACGTGGGTTCACATTATCAAAATCATATAAAACTTATGCAACCCATTTTATTTACAAGACATTGAAATGTGGTGGCCATTCCATTTATTCAACACAAGCACAATGGTTAAGAAAACTTTTAAGACTCAATAAGTTATCATGATTCATAAACTAGATCCTACATTAGTTAAATATAAATCTCATGATCAAAAAGGGGCTCTTAAGCCATGTTCTCAAAATAATTCATAATTCATATCGTGCACAGTCCATAAATTTCATCATGGAGATAGAATTTCATAAATTTCATTCGTAAACCATCTTTCAAATTCAAATAACAAAAAGCACGAGATTTATAAATCAAACTTATAGAAAACCCCATAAAATTTTTATAATTCCATCAAATTGATTTCACAATGCATGCTCTTATAATAATTGACCAAAACTTATAGCATATACGTTCATATATATCTTAAGTCTTGTAAAAATCATAAAACCTATGCCCATGTTGTTTAGGATAGCCCCACCCACCTTAAACTCCTTGATTGGTGAAGAAATCTTAAATGCCTAGTTTTCTTGAGGAAGATTTTGGTTTGTTCTTGGAGAAGGAATTCTTTCAATTGAGGAAATTTAGAGAATAAGATGACCAATAATTCTTTTGGGGCCCTAAATTCCGTGTCTTGGACCAATTGGGTGAAGGGAAAAGACCCAATTGCCCTTAGGAAAATGGAAACAAAATCTGGAAAAATAAGGGAGCATGTGCCGCGGGCTCTGGAGTGCCGCAATAGAGCGTGCGCCCTATGCTATATCGCGGGCACCCTTAGGGGTGAAATGGAGAGGGTGTTGCGGGCTAATCGCGGGCTGCTACTGTTTTGGACTTCAAAACATGCCCTTACTCGTCTCAAAATTCTAAAACTTACCCGAGATATACCTTTGACATCCCCGATCATGAATCAACTTAAAAACCAATATTTTAGGGTTGGGAAGGTCGATTTAAAAATCCGTTAAGTCTAGAGGTATTGAAAATGACTAAGTCCTTGACACTTCGTAAAGTTTTCAGGCCTTAAGACCTGTATGCATGTAACTTTAAGCTGAACGGACCTAAGATTAGCACGATGTATTACATTATCCTCCCCCCTTGGGATCATTCATCCTAGAATGATGACTCAAAACACAATAAGCACATTTGCAAGCACTACATGGAATGAAAAGAGTAGAATAAGATTAGTACCTTCTATAACATTATCCACATTTTTCAAAGAGGGTTGTATATCTAGTATGAATGGCATTCTACCACCCCCAAGTAGCCTCTTCAACTTTATGATTTTTCCACAACACCTTAACTGAAGCTATCTCCTTACTTCTCAACTTCCGAACTTGGCAATCAAAAATAACAGTAGGTTCTTCTTCATGTGACAATGCGTCCCTTACATTAATCTCTTCCAAGGGTAAAACAAGAGCATGACCTAGAATACACTTCTTCAACATTGAAACATGAAATACATGATGGATGAAATATAAACTTGCTGCCAAATCTAACTCATAAGCAACCCCACCAATCTTCCTTGTAATCTGATAAGGGCCTATGTAACAAGGACTAAGATTTCCTTTATTTCTAAATCACATGACCCCTTCATAGGGGAGAATTTTAGAAATACCCAATCACCAATCTCAAACTCCAACTTTCTCCTTGTAATACTGGAGTAGGACTTTTGGCAACTCTGAGTTGTCTTAAGTTGCTCCCTAATGACTTTTACTTTCTCCATTGCTTGATGAACAAGGTAAGTCCTAAACAAATGGGTTTCACCCATTTCATTCCACCTAACCGGGGACCTACATCTCCTACCATAAAGATCTTTAAAAGGAGACATCTAGATACTCGAGTGGTTGCTATTATTGTAGGCAAATTCTATCAATGGCAAGTGATCCACCCAACGACCCTTAAAGTCAATCATGCAAACCCTCAACATATATTTTAAGGTCTAAATAGTGTGTTCTTCTTGCCCATCAGTTTGAGGGCAGTACTAAGGTTTACTTAGGTGCCTAAACCTCTCTAAAAAGACCATGAAAACTGAGAAGAGAATTGCATACCTCGATCAGATATAATAGACACTGGATCCCCATGCAAGTAAACTATATCTTGAATGTACAACTTAGAATAATAATCCCTCGAGTAATTGGTCCGCACTGGAAGAAAATGCACAGACTTGGTCATTCTATGTACACTTACCCAAATGGAGTCATATTAGTTTTGGGACTTCGGAAGCCCTGTAATAAAGTCCATGTTGATCATCTACCATTTCTAAATAGGCAAATCTATCTCTTGGGAAGTGCCACTTAGTCTTAAATGCTCCACCTTAACTTGTTGACAAATCAGAAACTTATCCACAAAGTTTGAAATATTATTCCACCAGTAAATTGCCTTAAGATCATGATACATTTTGGTAGAGACGGGGTGAACAACATACCTGGAAGTGTGAGCTTCAACGAGAATTCTCTCTCATAATCCATCCATGTTTGGCACACACAGCCTACCTTTATACCTCAAAATCCCATCACCTCCAATTTCAAAAGTAATTACCTTTTGTTGACCAACATCTTCCTTAATCTATATTAGGATAGGGTCCTCCTCTTACTTCTCCTTAACCTCTACTCAAAGGGATGATTTAGCTACATCATGTACAAACACTCCCTCATCTACGAAATCCAGGAGTCGAACTCCCAAATTTGGAAGATGATGAATATCATTGACTATATTCCTCTTTCCTTCCTCCATATGAGAAAGACTTCCCATTGACAATCTGCTCAAGACGTCATCCAGCACATTGGCCTTGCCTGAATGATAATTCAGGATCATATAATAATCCTTTAATAATTCCAACCACCGCCTCTTCCTGAGATTCAATTCTTTCTGCATGAAAACATACTGCAAACTTTTGTGATCAGTAAATATGTCAACATGCACCCCATAAAGGTAATGATGCCAAATCTTTAGAGAAAACACCAAAGACTCTAACTCCAAATCATGGGTGGGATAGTTATTTTCATGATCTTTTAACTATCTAGATACATAGGCCACCACCTTACCATACTGCATAAGCACACACCCTAGTCCCACCCAGGACTCATCACAATACACAATGGTTAAGGAAAATTTTAAGACTCAATAACTTATCATCATTCATAAACCAGCCCCTACATTAGTTAAATATAAATCTCATTATCAAAGAGGGACTCTTATGTCATGCTCTAAAAACAATTCATAATTCATATCATGCACAGTCCATAAATTTCATCATGGGGTATGGAATTTCACAAATTTCATCATAGGGAATGGAATTTCACAAATTTCATTCATAAATCATCTTTCAAAATCAAATCCCAAAAAGCATGAGATTTATAAATCAAACTTATAGAAAACCCCATAACAATTTCATAATTCCATCAAATTGATTTCGCAATCATGCTCTTAAAATAATTTACCAAAACTCATAGCATAATATATATATATATATATATATATATCTTTAAGGCTTGTAGAAATCATAAAACCTATGCCCATTTAGTTTTGGATAGCCCCACATACCTTAAACTCCTTGTTTGGTGAAGAAAACTTGAATCCCTAGTTTTCTTGAGAAAGAATTTGGGTTTATTCTTGGGGAAGGAATGCTTTCAATTGAGGAAATTTTGAGAATAGGATGACCAATAATACTTTTGGGACCCTAAATCCCGTGTTTTGGACCAATTGGGTAAAGGGAAAAGACTCAATTGCCCTTGGGAAAATGAAAACAAAAGCTGAAAAAATAATGGAGCGTGCACCGCGGGCTCTAGAGCACCGGAATGGAGTGTACGCCATCTGAAATATACGTCGTCCTCGCTCCGTTCAGCTTTAATTTCCATGCTTAAGACGGCTCTATAGGAACAAGTCATATTTTATATTGTGAGAAATGCAATATACATCGTCTTAACTCCATTCCGGCGCTCTAGGAACAAGTCTTATTTTATATCTTATGATTTTTCTTTTCTCACAATCACCAATTTCTATCCCACTAACATTAAACCTTAGTTTATGGACTAATGTCAGAACATCACTTTTCAAGTAAAACATAATGTACTTGAATTGCATATTTTATCTGTCCAAACTATTTGATAGATTTAACCTCAATATTCTCGTTACTATTTATAAGGGTGAGCATTATATTATATCAAAAATACCATTGACGGTCATTTGATATCGGTTCTAATATGACCTAACTTATAGATCTCTTCATTTCATAATTTTTAGGTATCTGAACCTTTGTCAAGGTTTTATGAAGTGTTGTGTTATAGTGCTTTTTAAATCACTTGCCTCATTATCATTGACAATCTTTATCATTTGCTCCTCTCTTTTTTCAAGGAGTTTTACACTTGAAATCGATTTTTCTATCACGCTTCATGTGTGCCATAGACTCTGTCCTTCAAGAACTTCTCATTGAAGCACTTATAGCTAAATTATAGCATAGAATCAGTCTGACAATGTAGTTGCAACATTTCGCAAATAATGAATTATCTATTGAACTTCAAGTTCATATTTTTTTTACAAGACTCTAGATAATTCATTCCATACATTTCAGCTATTAATCATATCTCCCCCTAATATTAGGAAATTTAACATTCACCGTAATCTTATTTGGGGATCCATTTTATGCGTGGTGGATATTGCACATTCAAATATTTTGATTAATTTATTTGATTCTGAACCAAAATTTAAGAGTACCTTGTTGCCTTGATGCATACAAGTGTTGCTACATTTAAATAAACTCGTCTCATACCAAATTTTTTTGGGGGAGATTTGTTCTCATAACCAATGGTTCAGCTATAATTAGAGGCACATAATTTTCTGCTAAACGAATCAACATTATCAACTTTTATGTTTGGAACCATGCTCTTAATTTAACAATTTGAGCAAACAACATAGTAAGAATCACATTGCAAGTTGATAGCAAAGCGCATCTGACCAACCATAGTTTAATCTCATTTCATAGTAAACGGTCCACATGGTAGGTGAACGAGCCCTTATTCACCTTGTTGTCTTTCAAAAAATTTAAGGAATACAATCATAACCTTATATAATATAATATGTTATCGTGAGAACAAGCAACATAAGAGAATCATGAAGAACTTATTGTGCACCAGAACTTAAATCAATGTTTTATTTTCTTGGTGTGATGGAACTTAAATTCACCATCATATAGTAAATCAATGGCACAATAGGTCAAAGTAGAACAAAAATCACCCTTAAGACTTTAATAATTAATTCCACCTTTAATGGTTATAAACTTGTGGAGTATAAACACAAAAATATTCAATTTTTAGATTTAAAATGAATTCAAATTTAAAGAAACAATGTAAAATAACTTAACTTACCCAATTATATCACTAAAGTTTAGTGTGGCTAATCTACAACCCAGTAGACCATAACGGTTCAAACATTAAAATATTAGATATGATAAATGTAAAATATTTAAACTTAAGAATCATTTATAGATGGTGTATGAGAACGGAATAGCAAAAACTCAAATCATAATTGTTATGCAAACACTCATCAAATAATTACTCTTTTATATATTTAAATGACCTCTTTAAAGTATATAACAACATTCTCGTCGACTACAAAAAAATTATACTAGATAAAGGGTCTTTATCTTATTTTTGACAAGTTCGTATATAAGAAAAGGACTAACAAATAAAAACATGAAAAAAAAAAACCAAAAGACTTGTCCTTACTCTTGCAAAATAAAATAAACAAAGAAAATCTTACTTCACTGACCAGACACAAAATTAAAAATGTAGTAGTTTCTAGGGTCTTGGAGTTGTAGGTGACAAAAGAGTTTGAAAATGAGGAGTAGGTGACTCAAGTCTTAATAATTGAGTGTAGGTGACAATTACATTATTATGGATTAAGAAAGTTGGGTAAATTTGAAAATAATCCACAGGTTTTTGAATTTATACTTTGATCCATGTTAGTTAATATAACAGGAAACGAAGGGAAAAAAAGTGTGCTTCTCTCTCTTCTCATCCGCTGTTGTTTTCTCTCTCTTCATGATTATTGTTGTTCATTGTTGGTGCTGATTTATTCATCATCTTCTGCTTCATTATCTTCATCTTCTACTTCATTATCATCGTCATCTTCTTCTTTTCGACCATTGTCGTTGTTGTTACCGCTACTACTGTTATCTAACTAATTTCTTAGGTCAAATTTTGTTTCCTTCATCACTTTTCACTTCGGCATTAATTAATAGGTGACTTTGGTAAGTAAAATTATGAATTTTAGTTGAATTTGTCATCTGGGTACACAACTACTGCTATTTTTTTGACCAATGGATAGAACCCGATCATAAATCCAACATAAATGCCCACAATTTAAATAGATCAAACGGAAGACTCATATGTTGGATTCTTGTTTATGGTTTTATAGTGCTCGTAACATGAATCGAACAGATAGGTAATATGTTGCAACATAAGTGTTATCTATTGCAACAGACTAGTTATCTGTTGCAACAAACTAGTTATCTGTTCCAACGTAAGAGTTATCTGTTGCATCAAACTGATTATTTGTTGCATCAAACTGCTTATCTATTGTAATAGATGAGTAATTTGTTGTATCAGACTGTTTATCTATTGCAACAGATGAGTAATCTATTTGGAACAACACAAATCAGCCCCTGCCTCAAACCCAACAGATAACCAATATGTTTCAACTCTTGCTATTGCTACTGAATTCAAAATTATTCCTTACGTCCAATCGTCGACATATTTATTGAGAAGATAATAGACAAAATGAAAATTAAATATGAATTAAAACTTCAAAGACGATCAAACATAATTTTTTATTAAACAAATACAAATAAAAATACATAGACTAAAAGAAAAAATAATCTAATTATTATTATTATCATTATTATTATTATTATTATTGCTAGCTGACCAATCTTCAACCGACAGCAGCAGGGCCCTCCTCAGCCTGCGGATCTCACGAAGCATCCTTTCTCTCACTTCTCCCAACTCCTACTGCAGGTCATGAACCTACATCTGAAGTTCATTCACGACCTCTTGCAGAAAAGCAATGTCCCATACTAGACTAGCCATATCTAGAAAACACATGAATTTACAAAAAAAGTAAACATAAAAGTAAAGAAAAGAATCTGAATGTAATACAACGTATACTACAAATTGGGTATATTTACACACAAAGCAAGAAAAATACTTACCTGAGTCAAGGAAAAGAAAGTGGTGGAAGGTGTAATAATATGAAAGACAAGATTTAATAAATAAATAGTGTGTCGTTGAATGAACGATTGAGTAAGGAGGGACCTATTTATAGAGGATCAAATTTTAATGAGTTGGGCAAAAAGGCGCAACTGTTCACCTCTATTTATTAATTACATTTTTTATTACTGTGAAAAGTTGACATAATGAAATTAAGTAATATTGTGATAAATCATGACTTTTCATCTTATTATTATTAATTAGTTCTTTTCAAGAACCATTTTTATTGAGTTGTGACAACAGATTTTATATCTGTTGCATCAGATAACCCATCTGTGACAACAAATATATCATCTATTGCAACAAATAGACAACCTGTTGCATCAGATAATCTATCTGTTGCAACATATAATCTATCTTTTTTTAATATTATCATCATATCATTAATCCAAATTTGCTGACTTTTTTACTATATAAATTAAAAAAATAAATTTTAAAAAAAATTGTGAAAAGAAATGGAGCCTATTTAATATTAACGTCAATTATTCAAATTAAATAACCATTTTTTATTAAAATCATTTTCTTATTGTGTTTATCATTTATTTTTTTATTGTTTTCTGTGAAAACAAATGACTTAATTAAATCAAGTTGGTGAGTTTTTTATTATTGTGACAAGTTATGACTTTTCAGCTTATTATTATTAATTAGTTCTTAAATTTAAATAACCGTTTTCTCAATTTAAAAATTGAAGACACCTTTTTTCAACAATCATTTCTCTAATAAAATAATAACCATTTTTATTGATTTGTGGCAACAAATTATATATCTGTTGCATCAGATAACCCATCTGTAGCAATAGATATACCATCTGTTGCAACAAATCGACCATCTATTTTAGGAGTTTTTTTTATTTCTTCTAACAGCTGATTCATCAGTCACAATAGATGGGGAATTTGATGCATCAGTAATATTGTTGAATGTGTTTAGACAAAATGTCATGATTGTTTATCTTTTTCTTAACAATCAACATATTAACTTAATTAATACAATGTTGTGACTTTATTTTTATTATATAATAAGTAAATAGTTTTAAAAAATAGATTTAAAAACAAAAATGATAAAAAGTCACGATCAGTTATTAAAATTAAATAACCGTTCCTTTATGGTTATAAATTGTGTTTATCATTTATTTCCTTATTATTTATTTACGAACCATTTTTCATATTAAATAATCAGAAAGTCATGACTTTTCACCCTCTCAATAACAACAATAACCCTTTTTTTATTAATAACTATGTGTTGCAACATATGATCCATCTGTCGCATCAAATTAACCTCTGTAGCCACAAATACTCAATCCCTACCTCCAACCTTCGACATGTTGAGAATAAGGAATAAACAAAATGATAATTAAATATTAAATAAGAATAAAAAATTTAAGGTTGACCAAACATAGATTTTTGAATCCATTATTTACAAATATATACAATAAAAAAGCAGGCCGTTCAGTTGACCCGATATAAAAAATACATACATTAAAGAAAAAACATAATCTAATTACTATTACCAATATTATTATTATTATCATTATTAGTATTAGTATTAGAATTATTGTCATTCGGCAGCAGCAGGGCCCTCCTCAGCCTTGCTCTGAAGTCGCCCAAGTCCCTCCGGAGTTCATGAATCTGACTTTCAAGTTCCCGCAAGGACTCAAGATGAATCACCTTGTACAAATCTAGATCATCCATATCTAGAAGTGGAGTAGAATGAACGAGTAAGTAGGGACCTATTTATAAAGGATTGAATTCGAATGGGTTAGTCAAAAAGCCACGACTATTCACCTCTTTTTAAATAAAAATACTGACTATTCAGCTTATGTAAATCAAATAAATGGATCTAAATACAACATATCATTTTTATTGTATTTCGGGAAGAAAAGAAAATTGCTTTAAAATAAATCTAACAGATGGGTAATCTGTTGCAAAATATATTTCATCTGTTAGATAACTTACAACATATTAACAATCTGTGCAATAGATGGATATATTTTTTTGATTTATCCAACAGATATATCATATGTTGCAATAGATTGATCATCTATCGTAATAGATGTCTATAATTGTTTGACAATTTAAACAGATGTGGCATCTGTTGCAACTTTTTAGTCATTTGTTTATTCAATTGAAGCCATAGATGAGCTAGGAAGAATAAGGTACGTGTAAATGGATGGATCCACTTTCATGTGTGGGAGTTAAGTATTACTGATAAGGCCATCGGGACAACACACACAAAGTATAATATTTTTGTGAATGTAGTTTTTAACCGATTAGGCACTGATCATTCAAACAAGATCCTGCATTGTACAATTAAGTTTAATATGTTCAAATTGATAAAGCTGGGGGCCCCATGATGATGGTGTCGATACCCTGTTACAAATTACTGACAGTTGTTGCTCATGTTTATACGTGTCAAGTTTTAAGAAGGGATCAATATTTAGTGTCGTTATAGAGATCCAATAGCGATTGGACTTAACTTTAAGTGTGCATTAGACTCTGAGAAGGCCTTCGAAGCCTCTCACTGCATTAAACAAGAATGAAAAATCAATAAAAATTCCCCTGGCCTAAATTTATATGAAAGGGTTGATCGAGAAGATGATTATACGCCAAAAGGAGCCAAAGGAGAATGCATGCGAGGAAAAGGGGAGTTGATGAAAGACTATATCATCTAAAAGCTAATTGAAAAGGAAACATAGGGTATCAAGGAATTTCTAGCGAATTTGGATGATGAAATTGACTTAAAACATTAGAAATCTAAGTCAAGTGCAAATATGAAAGTGTATCCAATAATGTAAATCCGTCTGTTTCTCTAAAAGAAAAATTATGCAGATAGATACTTTGTAAGGGAGATGCGACTAGGAAGCATGGTCAGGATGATCACCTATATAGAAAATAGTAGAACACCAAGAAAGCATCCTCGTGAGCATCGAGGATTGAAATGATATACAGTAAGTCAAAAAACTTACGCCAATAACAGCTACAGTTAAAATAAGGAATCTAAGCGAAGGCGTCAATTTCTGAATTTTAAATTGCATCCCATGCCTTCTTGTTTATGGTTTCAATTAGGTCCACTGCTATTGATTTGACCTGATCGGAACCACAAACATGATTGAAAGAGAGAATAAGTATCATTAATCCCTTAGAAATATGTATATAATTGATTGTGTTTTCTAGCCTTAGCATGCTTTCAACATATCTTGGTAAAGATCAGGGGCTTATTGTAGTATGTGAATCTCGATAATTTTCAAGCTTGCCTTCGACTTGCTAATTCTGTATTCAATCTTGTTGTTGTTGTCGTTAAGGTCAGTGTAGAGTTCTTGGTTTTTTGTGAGCTAGTCAACGAGGAACAATTTCTTCAAAGTTGTGGCATAATAAAAGTCCTTCAAAAGGCTTCCAGAATACTTTCTTTGTTAGTCTTAAATGATACATGTACGGTTCTCTATGTTTGTTTTAGGTCAAAATATGTCGATGCAAACTCAAGCAGGGGTCCCAATAGTTGAACAGCTCACTTTTATCGAGCATTTTTTAATGCAGTTTGCTTAATAAACCTTCAAAGGTTTTGATAGGTCAATTATCCTAGAATTACGTAATGTTTGATCTAAACTGATTCTACCAAGTCTATCTAACGTTACGTAACTCCAGGCTCATTACCCTATCAAAACCTTTGTCCGAGTTAGTGGACAAATCAAATGAATTCAATCTCTCAGCCTTTCTTCTGATGAATCTTCTCCCATATAGTAGAAAAGATACCCGCCATGCAAAAGTCTACACCGTCGTCAAAAATTCTTGCCACAACGAAAGTCTTTAGAAGGCATGATTACTAGTAGTTATGACTAGTTGTCATGACTACTATGCCTTCTCAAGACTTTTGTTGTGGCAAGAATTTCTAGCGATGGAGTAGACCTTTGCATGAAGGGTATCTTGTCCACTATATAGGATAAGAGTCATCAGTAGAAAGGCTGAGATATTGAGCTCATTTGATTTTTGCACGAACTCGGGAAAAGGTTCTGATAGGGTAATTAGTCTGGAGTTACGTAATGTTTGATAGGCTTGGTAGAATCAGTTTATATCAAACATTACGTAATTTCAGGATAATTGACCTATCAAATCCTTTGAAGGTTTGTTGAGCAAGTTGCATTGAACAACGCTCGATAAAAGTGAGTTGTTTAACTGTTGGGACCAATGCTTGAGTGTGCATCAATATATTTTGACCTAAAACAAACATAGCGAACCCTACATGTATCATTTAATCCTACTGAAGAAAGTGTTCTAGAAGCTTTCTGAAGGCCTTCTTAAATGCCACAACTTCAAAAAAGTGTTCCTCATTGACAAGCTCATAAAAGAGCAAGAACTCTACACTAACCTCAACGACAACAATAATAAGATTGAATACAGAATTAGCAAGTTGGAGGAAAGCTTTAAAATTATCGGGATTCACATACTACAAAAAGCCTCTGATCTTCTCCAAGATATGTTGAAAGCATGCTAAGGCTAGAAAACACAATCACTTATATACATATTGCTAAGGGATTAATGGTACTCAATTTATCTTTAAATATTATTTGTGGTTCCGATCAGGTCATATCAGTAGCAATGGACCTAATCGAAACCACAAACAAGAAGGCATAGGATGTAATTTAAAATTCAAAAATTGACGCCTTCGCTTAAATTCCTTATTTTAAATACAGCTATTATTGGCGCAAGTTTTCTCGACTTACTGTACATCATTTCAACCCTTGATGCTCGTGAGGCTACTTTCTAGGTATTCTGCTATTTTCTATGCAGGTGATCATCATGACCATGCTACCTAGTCGCAGCTCCTTAGCAAAGAGACCATCTGCACTATTTTTTTTCAAAGAAACAACAGACGAATTTTTCATTACTGTATACACTTTCATATTTGCACTTGATTCAAATTTCTCATGTTCTAAGTCAGTTTCATCATCCAGAATTGATAGAAGTTCCTTTGTATCCTATGTTTCTCTTCAGCTAGATCTCAGTTGATATAATCTTTCATCAACTCCCTATTTACCCTCGCAGGCATTCTCCTACCACACCTTTTAGCATATAATCATCACCTCGAGCAACCCAACCATTTAAATTTGGGATAGGGCAATAACTATATTGATTTTCGTTCTTGGTTAAAGTAGTGGGAGGCTTTGAAGGCCCTCTTAGAGTCCAATGCAACCCTAAAAGTTAGTTCAATCACTATTGAATATCTTTACAATGACACCAAAACTAAATCCCTTCACAATGCTTGACACATAAACATAAGCAAAAACCGACATTAAATCATAACAGGGTATCAGAACCATATTCATGGTCCTCATCCTTAGCAGTTTGGACCTATCTAACTTGACTATAAAATTACATATATCTTGTTTGAATGATCAATGACTAAATGGTAAAAACAACATTCACAAGATCAGTGTACTCTATGTGTATTTTCACGATAAGATTATCAGTAATACATACCTCACACATATGAACTAGTTCCATCTGCAAGCATCTTATTCCTCCGAACCCATCTTTACTGTAGCCTCTTGTGTTGGTTGGGCAAAAGTTGATCAACTTTCAGTTTCTTATATCTACAAAGAAGAGGGAAAAATTAATGTCAAACAAGATAAGAACATAAAGAACATTATCCACCTATTGCAACAGATGTGTAGTCTGATGTAACAAATGTGGAGTCTGTTACAACAGATGTGGAGTCTATTGCAACAGATATGGAGTCTATTACAACAGATGTAGAGTATATGGAAATAGTTGTAGTGTCTGTTAGAATACATCAAACCAACCTTGCTAGTGGTTTGATTTGTTCCAACAGTTGCTCTGTTTGTTGCAACATCAACAACAGCATAAACTAAAAAGAAACAACAAATAAAAAACATCAACAACAAAGAAACATCATTTGTTCCAACACTATCAACAACAAAGAAACAACATCCTTTGTTCCAACACCATCAACATCACCACACAACAAGTTCCAACAACACCAACCCCACCAACAACATCAATAATATCATCAACAACAAAGAAACAAATAAAATACATAAAAATGATACTGTTAACAAGTCTTTTAAACTTCTCCCAACAGATGACTTTTTTCGCATATTGTAATAAAAATTCTCGATTCGTTTATTCAACACTTAAATATTTTTTCAAATTTTTTACCACACAACAAGTTCAAACAACCCCAACCCCACCAACAACATCAATAATAGCATCAACAACAAAGAAACAAATAAAATACATAAAAATGATATTGTTAACAAGGCTTTTAAACTTCTCCCAACATATGACTTTTTTTGCATATTGTAATAAAAATTCTCGATTCGTTTATTCAACACTTAAATATTTTTTCAAAATTTTTAAATAAATATGATTGGGTAAATGGTAACTAAATTAAAAAAATAGATGTAAATAACTTGCAAAGAAAAAGACGAGAATGAAAGAGCAATAGTGAACCATACCTTACCTGCAATGTCAAAAGGGGATCAAAATAGCAGAGGAAAAATACGAATCGATTTAGATCCGAAAGGATCTTTATGATAAAGAGGAGAGAAAAGAGAGAAAATAGATTGTGATAACCCTAAAGAGTAGAGAAAGAAAAAGATGAGAGATGAATAAAATAAATTTAGCCCTTAAGGAGAGAGAGATGAGATAAATCTAGATATAGACATGGGTTTAAATATTCATTAATTACTTGAGGGAAAAGAGGAAGACGAGTGACATTGAAAAGACAAGATAAGACTACTCAATGAGATTTTTGAATTATCCAAGAAATATTTTTTACCATATTTAGTAGTAAGTACTATTTTATCTATCTTTCTTCTTTTGGACAGAAGCTTGCTTTAAAATTAAAAGGAAAAAAATATTCAAACAGATATGTCATCGGTTGCAATAGATATCAATCTCTGTTTGAAAAAATCCAATAGCTCAGTCATTTGTAACAACAGATGCAAATGTCCATTTAATAATTAAATTAGATGTCATCTGTTACAAGAGATATCAATATTTGTTGGAAAAAATTCAACATCTCAGTCATCTGTAACAACAGGTGCAAATGCCCATTTGATAATTAAATTAGATATGTCATCTGTTACAATAGATATCAATATCTGTTTGAAAATTTCCAACAACTTAGTCATCTATCACAATAGATGTAAATTTCTATTTGATAATTAAATCAAATATGTCATCTGTTGCAATAGATATGAATATCTATTTCAAAATTTCCAATAGCTCAGTCATTTGTTGCAATAGATTTCACTGCAATTGATTTAGGTAGGGCTATTGATGAATTCATAGGGTCAACTACAACATCAATTGAGTCTTTGAAATTGCATGGTGTTGGTATTGTATTCATCTCTACCCAAGTCATCGATCGATTACTCTGGGTTGAAAATATTCTCATTAACTTAATATTAAGCCGGTACATAAATAGATTTAGGTAGAACTATGGATGAGTTAATAGGGTCAACTACAACATCAATTGAGTCTTTACAATTACATGGTGTTGGTATTGCGTTCATCTCGACCTAAGTCGTCGATCTATCACTCTAAGTTGAAAAGATTCTCATTAGATTAATATCAATCTAGGACCTAAATTGATTTAAGTAGAACTAGAGATGAGTTCATAGGGTCAACTACAACTTCAATTAAGTTTTTGCAATTGTATGGTGTTGGTATTGCGTTCATCCCGACCCAAGTCGTTGATCGATCACTATGAGTTGAAAAGATTCTATTTAACTTAATGTTAAGCTAGTACCCAAATTGATTTTGGTAGAACTAGGGATGAATGAGTTCATAGGGTCAACTACAACTTTAATTGAGTCTTTGCAAATGCATGGTGTTGGTATTGCGTTCATCCTGACCCGAGTCGTTGATCGATCACTCTGAGTTGAAAAGATTCTCGTTAACTTAATGTTAATCTAGTACCTAATTTAATTTAGGTAGAACTAGGGATGAGTTCATAGGGTCAACTATAACTTAAATTGAGTCTTTGCAATTGTATGGTGTTGGTATTGCGTTCATCCTATCCCGAGTCATCGATCGATCACTCTGAGTTGAAAAGATTCTTATAAACATAATGTTAAGACAGTACCTAAATTAATTTAAGTAGAGCTAGGGATGAGTTCATAGGGTCAACTACAACTTCAATTGTGTCTTTGCAATTGCATGGTGTTGGTATTGCGTTCATTTCGACTCGAGTCATCGATCGATCACTCTGAGTTGAAAATATTCTCATTATCTTAATGTTAATATAGTACCTAAATTGATTTAGGTATAACTAGAGATGAGTTTATAAGGTCAACTACAACTTTAATTGAGTCTTTGCAATTACATGGTGTTGGTATTGTGTTCATTTGGACCCGAGTCGTAGATCGATCAGTCTGAGTTGAAAAGATTCTCATTAGCTTAATGTTAAGCTAGTACCTAAATTGGTTTAGGTAGAACTAGGTATGAGTTCATATGGTCAACTACAACTTTAATTGAGTCTTTACAATTGCATGGTGTTGGTATTGCGTTCATCCCGACCCGAGTCGTCGACCGATCACTCTGAGTTAAAAAGATTCTCATTAGCTTAATGTTAATCTAGAATCTAAATTGATATAGGTAGAACTAAGACGGAGTTTATAGGGTCAACTACAACTTCAATTAAGTCTTTGCAATTATATGTTATTGGTAGTGCGTTCATCCCGATCTAAGTCGTCGATTGATCGCTCTGATTTGAAAAATTATCATTAGCATAATGTTAAGCTAGTACCTAAATTAATTTAGGTAGAATTAGAGATGAGTTCAAAGGGTCAACTACAACTTCAATTGAGTCTTTGAAATTGCATGGTATTGGTATTGCCTTCGTATAAACCCGAGTCGGCGATCAATCACTCTGAGTTGAAAAGGTTCTCATTAACTTAATGTTAAACTAGTACCTAAATTTATTTAGGTAGAACTAGGGATGAATTTATAGGGTCAACTACAACTTCAATTAAGTCTTTGAAATTGTATGGTGTTGATATTGCATTCATCCCGACCCGAGTCATCGATCAATCACTCTGAGTTGAAAAGATTCTCGTTAGCTTAATGTTTTAAAAACTATATCTTTTAAAATTTTAAAAATTAACTAAGATCAATTCGGACTAAATTAACAATTTCAAATCTTGTCATTCTTTTCCAAAATTACAAATCATCCATTTGTGGGGAAAACTTTTCCTCATTTCAAATCTCTCTTCTCTCTCTTCTCTCTCTCAATCATATAGATTAAAACTACTCAACATGGTGTTCAACCCTTCAAAACAGATCAATTTTTTTCTCATTTTCGACAATATAATTGTTATTTTTTACTTCATTCTTGCTTGTATCCATAATTTTCTCTGTCTTCAAAAATAACAAAGTTTGAGAAGAGTTCTACATTTGTTCTTTATTCTAAAAATTAGTGTTTTTTAGTTAATGATGAAAAATGCAAACTATGTATTAAATAAACATACACATATGTATATCAACACTATATTGTATAAACATATAATATTATACATTAACAATTAAAAGAATGGACATTTGTATATTGGGATCTTAATGGTCGATGCTCATTCTAATTTGTAATACACCATATATAAAAATCAGTATATGTATATAGAAACAGTTATACTTGTATGCATATGTATATATACACAAACATCGAACAAATATAGACACATATGTATATGCATAATCTATATATGAATCAACACATAACAAATATATATATATATATATGAAAACTGTAAAATGCATACCCATATAAAAAAAATACTCAAATCAGACTGAATATAATTAAACCACCTATATACAATTACCAAATTCACTAAGATTGGATTAAATACCCAGTTATGAAAAATTATTCGTTAAGATTGATTCTGTGAAATTAACATTAATATACAATTCGATTTTCAAATTATACATTATTTTCTATAAATTTTTCAAAAAACTGAGATGAAGCAGAAACATTATACTACGGTTTAGAAATTCTCGAATTGATTAAGATTTATCTCAAACATTCAACTGAATATGAGGTCAGAAAATTGAGATATTTCTGTTGTGAACACCACTGCTATCCTCCTCAACCACCAACCACTCTTCTCTCCATATCTACCCCCACCGATCATTTCGGTTGGACTAATCGAGTGGTAGTAAGTGGTCGCTATGACAGTGGCGTAGTACCCGCGGTGGCAGAAGCTGTTAGTTTTTTCATCTTATTTATCGGAGTAGAAGCGGAATGTCTTATTCTTGAAATTCCAATATATAAAGTACAAAAAAGATTCAACTTTTTAAATTATTCAAACAAAAAAATCCTAAAAATTATTCCATGAAAATTGATATTGAAAAATTAGAAGCTTTGTGAGAAAATGTGGCAGAAAAACTAAGTGTGGTAAAGAGAATTTAATAATGAAAACCCTAGAGAAAAGTATTGATTATATACTTAATGTAGATTAACCATGCTAGGTAATTAAGAGTTTATTTTATCTATGAAATGAGATTTTTCCATCCTTTAATTTGTCAACTCTAATGTAATGGTTAACTAGTTGTTTTGTACTTAAAAATAAATGTCTCATCTTCCCAAAAAAGAAAAGAAAAATTATTTGATGTATGAGCTTTGAGCTATTATTCATATTATATTTTATTCTCTTCATGGAAGAGTTCAATATAAAACTTTTTTTCTTCAAAATTTTAGCATCGACCTCTTTTGTTTTTTACCTACAAAAATAAATAAATAAAATCATTTTTCTCCAAAATTTGATTTTTCATGTTATATCATTACACCAAAGTAATTTTTAGAGGTAATTAATTAATGGCAATAGCTTAATTGCTGCTAAATATATTTTGTTAGAGACAATTACTAGTGATAGTTATATTTTAACACTCTTTGTAATGTTCATAAAACCTTCAGCGACATTAGATTCAATTGCGATTATCTAATGTTGGTGAGCTTCAGCACTCTTTGTTAAAGTGCATATTTATTGCCGTCAAAAGTTATTTTCAATGCAGTGTATCTTAATTCTCTATATACAGTCATACCTCTCTATAGTGGCAGCATTGGTCTGAAAATTTTATGCCTACTATTGAAATGTGTTGTTATATATGTATATTATAGGCATTTGACATTCAAATCTCATTTAGTTTTTATACGAAAAAAGTATATAAAATTAGACCGAGCATGAATATAAAAAAGGTAAACATTAGTAATTTTTTCCTCGTGAAGTTATGAAAAATTGATGTACGTCATATAATATATTTTTTTCCCATTAAATTAGATATTCATACTTGAATTTACTTTGTGCATGACACTAATGATGATTGATATAAATATTTTAGTATTTTATTTTGTACATAATATATCTCTTGCAAAACATTATCATGTAATATTTGAGTATGTTGTTATAGAGAGGTAATTTTATAAAGAGTGTACCCTTATAATAAACGTCAATATTGTTATAGGGAGCATGTTGTTATAGAGAAGTAAAATATAACATGAAAAATTAATTTCGAAGAAAATCAGATCGCTATGGCCTAAAATTAATTTCGAAGAAAATCAAACCGCTATAGTGAAATAGAGGACGTTTAGATTTAGGCGACTTAGTAGGGATTTTAACTAAGTCTAAACAAAACTAATAAACAAATAAACACATAAAAGGGGAAGGGAGGAGAAAGTAAACGATTTAGGCCATTTGGCCTAAATCAACGAGACATGTCCTATTCTAGTTGGGCTTCTGACCCATTTCACCTGTCCTAAACTATTTTTCGAGCCTTTGGCTCGAGTCTTGCTCCACATATATTAAATACAATTTTGGCTTCGAGGACGAAATGAATGAATAAATAAATAAATAAATGAATAAATAAAAAGAAGACAATAATAAAAATTGAGACTTTTCAAGTGTCTTAGTGACCTCATCAATGAGTTTTGACCCATTTTCTTTCTTCGTCTATCTTCTAGAACCCGCACGCCATGTAGTGGACGTTGGGTTTAAACTTCAAACTTGACTCAAAGGAGTGAGCCTCATTTACCCATTACGAAATGCAAGAGGAGAAGATTCCATTTGGACTCGAGACATTTTTTTTCATGCAAAGAAATGATAAAGAAATTAATATATGTTCAAGGCATAAAAGTGACATAGTTCAAAGTAAAAGAAACTATCAAGAACCAATTTTTGAATGACAAGAATAAGCACACTTGCACAAGAATGAGAGTCAACAAATAAAAAATGCAAAGCAAAGACACTCATTTACATGCCTCATGATTTATGTTCATATTAAGAATGAATAAAGGTAAAAGGAAGAAGGCCATATTCAATGAATTAATGCAAGAAACAAACAATGTAAGCTTGCGAAAGTAAAGGGACGAGGCAACCAGAAAAATACTCATGATTTCTAGAATTGAACAAACATAAACACCAATCCATATAACAAAAGAAAATAAAGGCTAACTTTTCAAGAAAGAGAATCTTTAAATTTTAATTAAGGCGACACTAACGAAAATTCATACATATAAATTACAACCAACATCTTATTGAAAATCGTGTAACGACCTATGATTTTTATTTCTAAGAAATCGTTGATTCTATTTTGATATTATGAATAAAAGATAGACATGAATCAAATCTTTAAACTCACAAAGAGCACATATAACAATCCAAACGGAGTAAGAAAATTAGAATAAAAGTTAGCATTTCCGAAAGTGAAATATCATTTAACAATCATACTATGCATAACTCGGAAATATCTAAATAATTCTATTTAGCCACAAAAATCTGAACTTTCTCATCATTTTAACAAATTTAAAAACATGACAAAAAAAAAACATCGTGGATGAAAACTAAAGCTATCACTTCATCTCTTATACGAAGATTTTGGAGATCCCTTAAAATAATTAACAAGCAAATGACAAATTCTTGATTTAATCAATTACTCTTTTTATTAAGGCGAAACAAACAATAGTAACTATTTTTTCAACATAAAAAACAACAACTTTACATGCTAAAACAAATATATTGGCCAACAATAAATTTAAACAAGGCATGAGTTCGCCTTTGAGAAAAGATCAAAACTTTATACATGACAATCAAAGAATAAGTCAAAAGGCAAAATAATCAATATTAACCATTCTTTTCAACATAAAAAAAATAACTTTACATGCTAAAAACAAATATATCTACCAATAATGAGTTTAAACAAGACGTGGGTATGTCTTTTCAAGTAAAGATCTAAACTTTATCCAAAATAATCAAAGAATAAGGTCAAAAGGCAAAACAATCAATATTAACTATTCTTTTCAACAAAAAGAAAATAACTTTACATGCTAAAAATAAACATATTCAACAATAATGAGTTTAAACAAGACATGGTTAGGTTTTTCAAGCAAAGATCTAAACTTTATCCAAAATAATCAAAGAATAAGGTGAAAAGGAGAAATATTCAACATTAACTATTCTTTTCAACATAAAGAAAATAACTTTACCTGCTAAAAGCATATATATCCAACAACAATGAGTTTAAACAAAGCATAAATACATCTTTTAAGCAAAGATTGAAACTTTATCCAAAATAATCAAAGAATAAAGTCAAAAAAGGCACATACAACTATTGCTAGCTCATTTTTATATCATGAACATGAAAATAATTAGAATATCGATACCACAACGTCCTAGGGTCTTCAAGTCCATCTAAAACATACGATCCCAGCAAAAAAAATTATATCTATGAACAACGAAGAAGAAAAAACATGAAGAAAAAAAAACGATAATAAAAACTAAAATAAAAAAAAAAGAAAAAGGTGTGTTTACCTTTTGGGGGGAAGCAAAACGAGACTACGAGCTTCGTCGGAATTAACCCCCACCGAAAAATGTCCCTGGCAACTCAAAAAATTTTATTAGCCGATCAACTTTATGAAACAAAAATTTTTACTAAATAAAAATAACTATTTTGCTCAAAAGGAGTTTTTCACCTTTCTAGCCTTTTTTTTCTTCCTTTTCCCCCTTTTTCTACCAAAGTAGTGGTAGTATTTATAGGAGAGAAATGGGGTTTTTTTTCTTCTCTTTCACCAATATGGGAGAAAAGTATTTATAGGAAAGGATGAGGGTTTATTTCTTGTCCTCCACCAATGTGGGAGAAAAAACAAATAAGGGTGTTTTTAGAATTTCAAAATTGAAGATAAGGTGAGGTGGAAACTAATGTGGGGGGAAATTGTACAATGTAGTACAACTTTTGAATTTTAAAATTGGAAAAAGACAAAGTTGGGGGGAAATAGTACAATGTAGTACAATTTGATTTTATATTTTTTGGGAATTAGGTAGAAGTTATGAGAGTTTTTGGGAATTTTGGGGTTATTTAAAATATAACCCCAATTGAGATATAAAATTTAGCCATATTTATTTAATTTTGACCAAATTACAAATCAATTGACGGATTGAATTACAATTATGGCCAATTTGATTTCAATTATGGCCAAATCTAATAGATTGACTAAATTAAATTGAAATTCGATGCAAATTAATACTTCCTTTAATCCCGGGCTTCTTGATTTTGTAAAATCAAACACATATTTATCCGAATAAATTATATTTTGAGAGTATATTATATTTAAATCAAACTTTAATCATTTGAATCGATAAGCCTTGATTAAAATCCGATATTTTAAAAAATAAATATTTAAGTAACAAAATTATAAAATCTCGTATAATTGAATACAATAAATTATAATCACTACTTAAAATAACAAAATTATGTACAAATATATTTAATAAATTTTTATTCGGATGAAATAAATATTTTAATTTTATTAAAAATCAAAGAAACTCAGGATTAAATTTAGTCATGGAGGACAAACATTAGGTGTCAAAAACTGCCCCCTCCCTTTGGGTAGGGTGGATATAAGTAACCCTGGGCAAAGGGAGGCTGGCGTTCCTAATTTTATTCCGACCACAAATTCATACCTGAATGAGGTTGGCTTTCGCATGAGTTTATAGAGTTATGACCGGACCTCGGTATCAGGTTTCCCACATATCTCACACATGAGAATTCAGGCTATTTGTAGTTCATAATGATTGATTTAAGGCACGATTTTCAAAAAGACTCACCCACTATCATGGTTTTAGAGTTTTTGATTAAACCGAGAAGCTGGGGAATAAAGAGATTTGGGGGAGGTTGGAATACAATCGAGTTTTCCACGTAGATCCTAGCCTACATATCCCAGAGACTCAAGGAATCAGACTGTTTGTAGTTAGACTCAATCAGTAGAAAAGATAGTGTTTTATTTAGACGATCTTTGGCTCGGTCTGACTGACAAGTTGATTGAGTTGCGAAAAAAAGGATTGTAACCTCTTAACCATGAACGTGGATCTCTTCACATCAATAGGTAAGAATTTACCTAGAAATAATTACCAAAACTATAGGTGTGTTGTCACTCGGATTTGAAAGAAAGAGAAATTTACCCTCGGTATGAGTTTAGGAATATCCCAAAGGTGAAGCTGAAACCAGAATATCCCAGAATTCCCACATGCCTTCTATTAGGGGTGTGGTTGGATGGTGGTGGCGATCATCCTTTATCTCGCGTTGAAAGAGTTTGACGTCCCTCTTTAGACTATGTCCCGTTTTGCTGCTAAGAAAGAATTCCACGTTGTGCTGCGTCCTTTTTGGAGTCGTCCGTACCTGTGGTTTTGATTTGAGATTTTCATCCGCTCGGATGCTCTCGACAATATCTTAAGCAAAAAGTGTTAGTGCTAAACATAATTCACGAAAAAGGTATGTAGTCTTTTACCATATCTCCACGTGAGTTGTGGTCTGAAAGGCGGAGTCATATCTTCATGTACCTATTTGGAATGAAATAACGGGCAACAACAAACAGTCAGTTGAATATGTTTTCAAAGTGGAGTGGCCTTTTTGGACACCGGTGATACTTTATGCAGAATGGTCTCTACAACCGTGTAATCTTGTGCTAATGTGGCAACCATTTTGGTTACCTATATCAGTTGTTGTATGTGGAAAGATAACCTCTTCGATTATAGCCGATGATCGATTTATAAATTTTCCTTAAATTATCAATCTTTGGATAATCTTGTGTATTATTTTATGTTGGATACGAGGCGACTTACAAATATCTTTTGAATTTCTAGCTTTTAGGTAATCCTGCACATTATCTGACTTTGGATAAGAGATGGCTTACAGATAGCCCTCCAATCGCTAGCTTTCAGGTGTTCCTGCACATCATCCGACCTTGAATACAACATGACTTATAGATAATCTATCAAATTGTTAGTCTTTGGGTAATCCTGAACATAATCGATCTTGGATATGACGCGGCTTATAGAGAACCCTTGGACGTATCAATTCGATAATCTTGCATATTCTACGGTAAGGATTTAGTTGCGACTTATGGATAACGTTTGAACTATTGATTTTTGGGTGATCTTGCACACTATCTGGTTAAGATGTTGTTATGGCTTACGGATGACCTACAGGATATCAACTCATAGGTGATCTTGCACACTATCCTATTTCAAATAATATGACTTATAGATGACCCTCAAATTGTCAATTTATAGGAAATCTTATATATCATTCATCATTAGATAGCGACTTAAAGACGTCCCTTCAAATCGTGTGCTCTCGATGCATTCAAATGCTAATTCATAAAATGATGAGATATGCTCGACGCCAGTGTTTGTGTCTAGCGTGTCAATAGATATTAAATGATGATGATATCCTCGACGCCAACATTTCTGTCTAGCGCGTCAACAGATATTGAATGATGAGGATATCCTCGACGCCAGCATTTCTATATAGCACGTCAACAGATATTAAATGTTGATGATATCCTCGATGCTAGCGTTTTTATCTAGCGTGTCAATAGATATGAAATAGCCTTCTTGGGCAATGGTATGAGATGACCCTCTCAGCAATGATATGTAATGGCCCTTTCGGCAATGATATGCAATGGCCTTCTTGGCAATGATATGCAATGGCCCTCTCGGCAATGATATGCAATGGCCCTCTTGGAAATGACATGCAAAGGCCCTCTTGGAGATAATATGTAATGGCCCTCTTGGTAATGATATGAAATAACCCTCTTAGAAATTTAAAAATAGTTTCACCTGAGTTCATTTGTCAGAGTCTTGCTTTCTACATATACCATTCTTAAGCATTATATGCTCTGTCATGGCTCCCGACTTGCTTGGGGATTTTTTGAAAGAAATGCTCATTTTTGTGTATCGATCCCTGCATCCACAGAAAAATGATTAGTTTGAATGAAACTACTCCGTGTTGACCTTCTTCGATTCTCCATTTTCTCCACACCATCTTTTGGGTACTCTATCGTGTTGGGACTTCCACCCTTGACTCCCAGTCCTAATTGATGTCTAGGAAATCACTAAGTAAAAGATTTATATAGATTTTTGAAAGTAGTCTTAATTTTTAAAAAATAGTTTTGAAAACTTATATAAAAGCTTTTAGAAAATCTCTGCCAGTCATGTCATGTAATAGCTCAACGACCAACTTTCTATTGATTCTGACAATGTCCGACATTTGATGGAGTATTTCTTAGGGATTCAGTATTGTCGAGGCCTTCTACCAAAAGTTTTATCAAAGACGGAGATTCAATCTTCCCAGACTTTATCAGAGGTGGTGATTCTCAAATCTCAACTTTGACCTCTAGTGCTGGGGAATTTGAAATATATTTCAATATTTGATGGAAATTTGGAGGCCTTCCTCAAAATTTCTGCCCCATTTTAAAGTAGCCTAAGATGATATCATCTCGAGTGGATCTGAAGTCTTTGCTGATCTTCATTTTCTTTATTGGATGTTGATCTTCTCTTTTGAATTTTTGAGATTCCTTCTCGAAAATTCTGCCCCAGTTTCCATTTCCTGGGTTATATGATCGAGCCGTTGGGGCGCCTACGTATCCCGTTGAAGCGGGAATCAGGTCAAACATAGTTCAAGACTACGCTAGGGATATATATAAATTTTAGTGGGTTGACCAAAGACGACATAGGCCGCCTACATATCCCTTTCTTAGGAATTCAGGTCATCACGTAGTTCATACATAAAAGGAAAGGATAAATTTTCCTAAGGGGTTAAGCGAAGCCGACATAGGCCGCCTACGTATCTCATTCTTAAGGATTCAGGTCAAACGTAGTTCGTACATAAAGTAAAGGGGTTCTAGGCAATTACACATCATGAAATTAATACTATTATAAAGGCAGTTACAAATAAACCAAGAAACAAAAACTATAACATCTTTCAAGCACAATATCTCTTTACCTCATCAGAATTGATTAGTTTGGTCCAATCTTGACCATCCATATCAGGTAGGATTAGGGCTCCTCCAGGTTGGGATTCTTTTGATTTTCACATTCTTCTATATCTACTACAACTTCTCCTTATCACCTTTTCTATTCATCATTATTTCCTTTGCTTTGTTCGTCTAACCCTTGACCTGACATGATATTGGCAGGTTTTTAAATTATTTCTACCAAAATAAACCATGCTAGATAATCATATTTAAAAAAAATAACTTCTTAAATAAAGGGAGGCCTTTGGAAAATAAAATAAACTATGACTCATGACCCACACAAATGTGGGCCTATGCCTTTTTGAAAGTTGTAAAACACGAAACAAAAATTTGAGACATAAATGGTGGATCACGAGGCCTCCTCCGAATCATCACTGATTTTAAAAACAATTAGTAATTTCCCTTTTCATCTACCACGATGGGTGACAGGTTATGAGTGGAGTGGAGATCCAGTTTTGCAAGGCCTCCTCTGATGCAATCTTCTTCACCCCACAGGACTTTGGGAAATCATCTGGTAAATCATGGTATCCTTCGAACAGATCTCCTATCCCATCCCCAAGACCATCAGCGTTTGATATCTCATGTACGGTAAATGACTGGAACAAGAGCGGAAAGGGCCTAAACAGACTCTCCTTTGAATTATCTTCGATCTCATCTTCCTTTCTTGGTTGGTATCCTACTCCATGCTTAAATGCTCTTTCCGAAACCATAATAGGCTCAATAATTCCTTCCGAATTCTTACTCAAGGCAGCCACAACTTTCTCTATCATTTCCACTCCTTCTGTCTTTTTGGAGTTTCGTGAATCCATATTAGCAATTGTCTCTCTAGATACCCATTCTCCTGCTATTTCGATCATGCTAACCGCGGCTCCCTCATGATTAGGCAATGGGTTACTAGCAATATTTGGTGCCGACGCTTGAAGAGTGATGATCTTCTGGTCAATCAAGTCCTGGATCTTGTGTTTCAGATTGATGCAATCTTCAGTATTATGCCCGGGAGCTCCTGAATAATAAGCACAGACTTGATCGGCATGAAAGAATCGAGAATTGAGATTGGTAGTCTTTGGTGGAATAGGCTATAAATAACCAGCCTTCATCAATCTTCCGAAGAGATAGATACGACTTTCAGCCAATGCAGTGAATTTTCTGGGAGGCTTATTCTCGAGGCTTACACGTGGGTAGTTATACTGATTTTGATTAGAAGGAGGAGGTACTTGATGATAGTTTGGAGGCGCTTGGACATTTATTTGATTGTTTGGAAGAATATCTTGAACATGAGATTTATAATTTGGCTGCGGAATTTGACACTGGGGTAAAATATTTGAAATTGGAGCTTGATATTGGGGATGGGCGTAGAATACAGGCTAAAAATTTGGTGACGTTGGTGAGGAAAGAATATTTCTAGGCTTAAATTTTCTCTTCAATTTATCAACAAAATCAGTAGAGACCGCAGTCACATCCTCTCTTTTCTTCTTTGAGAATGCAGAAGATTCAGATGATGTTGGGGTTTTGGCAATTTTTCGCTGTTCAGATGCCTTCCTCTAACAATTTCCCAATCGTTACTAAATCTGCGAAAGTTGATAGGACCGCGGATACCAACTTGGTATAATATTCTCCCTTCTGAGCACGAGAGAATACCGACACCATTTCTTTCTCAGACATGGGAGGTTGTACTTTGGCAGCTTCTTTTCTCCAACGGAAGGCATAGTCTCGGAAACACTCATCATTCCTCTTCTTTATCTGATCTAATGAATATCGGTCAGGGACTATTTCAATGTTGAATGCAAACCTATTAAGGAAACTTTTGGCCAATGCCCTCCAACTAGTCCATTTTTTCAGCTTTTGAGACGTGAACAAATCTAAGGCTTCACCACTTAAGCTTCGGCTGAATAAGAGCATTAATAATGCCTCATTTTTCCCTACTCCTACCATTTGGTCACAATACCTTCTCAGATGGGCCATTGGATTTTCGGTGCCATCGAACACTTCAAATTTAGGGACCTTATACCCTTCTGGTAGATCTAATCCAGGGTGAACACATAAATCATCGTAACCTAACCCGTCGTTATTCACCGCTCCATGAGATTCCTTGATCCTCATGATATCTTCATTCATAGCTAGCAAATTTATTTCATGCTCAGTCCTCCACTCTTTCTCCTTCTCCTTATAATGGTCCACCTCAGGATTAGGAAGGAAATTATAGATGTCAGGAGATATGATGACATGAGAAGGATTAGGAAAGACGACTTGATTTTCTGGATGAAATAAAGTTGGTTGGTGGGTGGGGAGAATATTTTGGAAACTGGAAAAGTTTTGTGGAATTTGAGATTAGCTTGGTGGGATTTGGGATGGATTCTTCGGATTCAAAAATGAAGTTTGTGGGTTCGGAGATAGATTTGGCAGATTTGGGGATGGATTTTGTGGATTTACCAATGGGTTCTGGGGATTTGGGAATGAATTTTGCAGATTCAGAGAAGGATTTTGTGGGGCGAGGGCTGGATTTTATGGATGGTAAGCACCTGGGTTATTTTCATGATTGGTATTTTAGACAAATGGAGGGGCAGAGATGGACAATATGTTATTTGTCTGATCCCCGAGAATAGGCGTACTGAGAGGAGAGATTTGGAGTGGAGTCCTGTGTCCTTCTGGAGAGGGAGCATTGACAGTAATGACCAGGTTAGCCAAATATCGAGTACGATTTATTTCCTCCTGAAGCATTTCTAGCTTTCTTGTGAGTTCCGCAATCATCTCACTCTGTTCCGCTATTACATTGTCCCTGATGGTCAATGTATTTTCTTCATCATTTCCAGTCATTATTGAATGATGGTCAGAGGATGGGATTTTGTGCGCTTTTGACCGGGTGAAGTAAGGATGTTCTGCCAGCTTATTTCAACACGGAGTAATTTTCTATTATCTGTAAAGTAAAACAACTCAAAGGAAAATGTGTTAGTTTCCACATGTGATAAGCAATGCAAAATACTCGACAAGAAATAGCCACGTAGATTTGCTTGTGTTATAGCCAAATAAATCCATAGAAGCATAGCGGATAAATTTGTCTTTGATCCAAACAAACGCACATAAACACATAATACAATTATATCACATAAGAACATTATACTAATGTGTATCCTAACTGGGGTGACCCTTTTGAGCCAAGGGTTTGGGCCTAATGATTTTTGAAGAAAAATATATTCTTGCTTAAGGTCAATCCATTATCCCCAACTTTATAGACACTAAAAGGGCATAAATGCCTACAAAATATAACAAAAGAGGGATACATTTTTTTAGGGAAAGGTAAATAACATGAAAGAAGAAACGTTCCCACACAGGGGATAGAAAATACTAATTTCTGAGTGCTTCTTCTATCAGCCTTGGCCTTGTTAGCTTCGTACATTTCTTATATTGGTAACATCCATTGACATTCAAACTGTGCCTTAGATGTAACCTCCCGAATCGATCAATTTTTTGTGTCAATTCTTCTTACGAAAGTAAGAAAATCAAGCTTTTTCCCGACCCCCAAATGATAGTGGATTGAATTAGAAAGGCATTGTTTTCTTCAACACATAAATATGGTTCGTCTATAATTGACTCGGGGTCAATAGACATAGGACAGGTTTTCTAATGGGCCCAATACCCCGCTCGAGTATTGGGTCGTCCTAGGCTCATGCCTAAATAGGGTTTTGGTTTCGTTTTATCGTAGGTGTCTAGAGTGGGTTTGAACACTGGTTCTCAAGCAGAAAACTTGAGTTTGAAAATACGAACAGCCATCAGACGACTCACGTGCTAATAAGCCGTTCGTATTTCCAATACTTTATTGGAATTGAACAATAGGGGCCGGGACATCCACAAAACCCCAAAATAGTTTAAGTAATGCAGGAATATGCCATGAGATGCGATAGTTAAACTTTACAGAATCGAAACATATAAACACATAAATAGTTAATCAAAAAATGAAATCAAATATTTGGTTAGAACCTAGTTAAAAATCCCCAGCAGAGTCACCATTTCTGATTTACGGAAATTTTGACTTTTTGAGAGTCGCCATTTAATTTTGAAAAGGAATTAAGAAACCTTTAGAGAGTTACTTCAAACGATTCAAAACAGAAAAATCATTTTAAGTTTTGAAGATTCCGAGTAAGTGTCTCCTATTAACGTTTTAGAAAGGTGTTAGGCACCTAAAACGTCCGCTAACTTGCGGTTATCCGGACTGTTTGAAAACATCTTTTGATTAACTTCTGAAAAGATTAATTTGTTGAAATAGTGATTTGATTTTATTTTTTTTAAAGGACTTGTGTTAGATAGATTTATGCGACTTAGTAGGGATTTTAACTAAGTCTAAACAAAACTAATAAACAAATAAACACATAAAAGGGGAAGGGAGGAGAAAGTAAAAGATTTAGGTCATTTGGCCCAAATCAACGAGACATGTCCTAGTCTAGTTGGGCTTCCGATCCATTTCACCTGTCCTAAACTATTTTTCGATCCTTTGGCTCGAGTCTTGCTCCACCTATATTAAATACAACATTGGCTTCGAGGCCGAAATGAATGAATAAATAAATGACTAAATGAATAAATAAAAAGAAGACAATAATAAAAATTGAGACTTTTCAAGTTTCTTAGTGACTTCATCAATGAGTTTTGACCCATTTTTCTTCTTCGTGTATCTTCTAGAACCCGCACGCCATGTAGTGGACCTTGAGTTTAAACTTCGAACTTGACTCGAAGGGGTGAGCCTCATTTACCCATTACGAAATGCAAGAGGAGAGGAGTCCATTTGGACTCGAGACATTTTTTTTGCATGCAAAGAAAAGATAAAGAAATTAATATATGTTCAAGGCATAAAAGTGACATATTCCAAAGTAAAAGAAACTATCAAGAACCAATTTTTGAAAGACAAGAATAAGCACACTTGCACAAGAATGAGAGTCAACAAATAAAAAATGCAAAGCAAAGACACTCATTTACATGCCTCATGATTTATGTTCATATTATGAATGAATAAAGGTAAAAGGAAGAAGGTTATCAATGAATTAATGTGAGAAACAAACAACGTAAGCTTGCGAAAGTAAAGGGACGAGGCAACCAGAAAAATACTCATGATTTCTAGAATTGAACAAACATAGACACCAATCCATATAACAAAAGAAAATAAAGGCTAACTTTTCAAGAAAAAAAATCTTTAAATTTCAATTAAGGCGACACTAACAAAAATTCATACATATAAATTACAACCAACATCTTATTGAAAATCGTGTAACGACCTATTATTTTTATTTCTAAGAAATCGTTGATTCTCTTTTGATATTATGAATAAAAGAGAGACATGAATCAAATCTTTAAACTCACAAAGAGCACATATAACAATCTAAAGGGAGTAAGAAAATTAGAATAAAAGTTAGCATTTCCAAAACTGAAATATTGTTTCACAATCATACTATGCATGACTCGGAAATATCTAAATAATTCTATTTAGCCACAAAAATCCAAACTTTCTCATCATTTTGATAAATGTAAAAACATGAGAAAAAAAAAAGAAAAAAAATAAAAACCGTGGATGAAAAATAAAGCTATCACTTCATCTCTTATACGAAGATTTTGGAGATCCCTTAAAATAATTAACAAGCAAATGACAAATTCTTGATTTAATCAATTACTCTTTTTATCAAGACAAAACAAACAATAGTAACTATTTTTTCAAGATAAAAAAAAACAACTTTAAATGCTAGAACAAATATATCGGCCAACAATAAATTTAAACAAGGCATGTGTTCGCCGTTGAGCAAAGATCAAAACTTTATACATGACAATCAAAGAATAAGTCAAAAGGCAAAAAAATCAATATTAACCATTCTTTTCAACATAAAAAAAATAACTTTACATGCTAAAAACAAATATATCTACCAATAATGAGTTTAAACAAGACATGGGTATGTCTTTTTAAGTAAAGATCTAAACTTTATCCAAAATAATCCAAGAATAAGGTTAAAAGGCAAAACAATCAATATTAACTATTCTTTTCAACATAAAGAAAATAACTTTACATGCTAAAAATAAACATATTCAACAACAATGAGTTTAAACAAGACATGATTATATTTTTCAAGAAATGATCTAAACTTTATCCAAAATAATCAAAGAATAAGGTGAAAAGGCGAAACATTCAACATTAACTATTTTTTTCAACATAAAGAAAATAACTTTACATGCTAAAAAAAAATATATCCAACAACAATGAGTTTAAACAAAGCATAAATACATCTTTTAAGCAAAGATTGAAACTTTATCCAAAATAATCAAAGAATAAAAGTCAAAAAAGGCACATACAACTATTGCTAGCTCATTTTTATATGATGAACATGAAAATAATTAGAATATCGATACCACAACGTCCTAGGTCCTTCAAGGCCATCTACAACATACAATTCCAGCAAACAAAATTATATCTACGAAGTACGAAGAAGAAAAAACATGAAGAAAAAAACGATAATAAAAACTAAAATAAAAAAAAGAAAAAGGTGTGTTTACCTTTTGGGGGGAAGCAAAACGAGACTACGAGCTTCGTCGGAATCAACCACCACCGAAAAACGTCGCCGGCAACTCAAAAATTTTGATTAGCCGACCAACTCTATGAAACAAAAATTTTTACTAAATAAAAAAAACTATTTTGCTCAAAAGGAGTTTTTCACCTTTCTAGCCTTTTTTTTTCTTTCTTTTCCCCCCTTTTCTACCAAAGTAGTGGTAGTATTTATAAGAGAGAAATGGGGTTTTTTTTCTCCTCTCTTTCACCAATGTGGGAGAAAAGTATTTATAGGAAAGGATGAGGATTTATTTTTTGTCCTCCACCAATGTGGGAGAAAAAGCAAATAAGGGTGTTTTTGAAATTTTAAAATTGAAGATAAGGTGAGGTGGAAGATAATGTGGGGGGAAATTGTTCAATGTAGCACAACTTTTGAATTTTAAAATTGGGAAAAGACAAAGTTGGGGGGAAATAGTACAATGTAGTACAATTTAATTTTTTATTTTTTTTTAAATTAGGTTGAAGTTATGAGAGTTTTTGAGAATTTTGGGGTTATTTAAAATATAAGCTCAATTGGGATTTAAAATTTAGCCATATTTATTTAATTTTGACCAAATTACAAAACAATTGATAGATTGCATTATAATTATGGCCAATTTGATTTCAATTATGGCCAAATCTAATAGATTGACTAAATTAAATTGAAATTCGATGCGAATTAATACTTCCTTTAATCCCGGGCTTCTTGATTTTATAAAATCAAACACATATTTATCCGAATAAATTATTTTTTGAGAGTAAATTATATTTAAATAAAAAATTTAATCATTTGAATCTATAAGCCTTGATTAAAATCTGATATTTTAAAAAATAAATATTTAAGTAATAAAATTATAAAATCTCGTATAATTGAATACAATAAATTATAATCACTACTTAAAATGACAAAATTACATACAAATATGTTTAATAAATTTTTATTCGGATGAAATAAATATTTTAATTTTATTAAAAATCAAAGAAACTCGGGATTAAATTTAGTCGTGGAGGGCAAAAATTAGGTGTCAACACTACTATAGGAAAGCAATAATCATACCTGAATTCTGAAGAGAAAATGGACAAAATGCCTTGATGTTCTAGAATTTCTGCAAAATTAACACATAGTTGAGTCAATTTACTCTAAAATTTTGGAATTAGGATACACAATTAAATGTGTAAGACTGAATTAATCAATATTCACTTAAGAGTAGCTTATTCTAGTCAATCATTGAGGGTGATTTATACAATTTTAATCATCCCCAAGGCTAACCTATTTTTTTCAAAGTGTTCTCTACTCAAAGCCTAAGTGAATATGTCAGTAATTTGTTCCTTAGTACAACAAAACATAATTGATATATGACCCTTTTCAACATTATCTCTAAAAAAGTGATGTCTAATATCAATATGCTTAGTTTTTTTATGTTGAACAGGATTTTTGGCTATATTAATGGAACTTGTATTATCATATAAAATAGGAACACATCCAACATCTATACCAAAATCCATAAGCTATTGCTTAATCCATAACAATTGAGCACAACAAGATCCTGCAACAACATATTCAGCTCCAACAGTAGACAAGGCTACTGAATTTTGCTTCTTAGTGGACCAGGTAATCAAACGTGATCCAAGGAAGTGTGCCATGCTTGAAGTGCTTTTCCTGTCAACCAAATATCCTGCATAGTCAGCATCAGAATATCCAACCAAGTTGAAATTACTACCTTTTGGATACCATAAACCAAGATCACTAGTTCCTTTGAGATATCTAAAGATCCTTTTTACAGATTTTAGATGAGACTCTTTAGGATTTGCTTGAAATATAGCACAAAAGCCTACACTAAACACAATATCAGGCCTGCTTGCTGTAAGATATAACAATGAACCTATCATCCCTCTGTACGTCTTTTGATCCACATTAGGACCTATTTCATCCAAATCAAGCTTTATAGCAGAGGCTATTGGAGTGTTGTTTTTCTTTTCCTCTTTCATGGAAAATATCTTAAGGAGTTCTTTTACATACTTCTACTGATGGATCAATGTTACAGATGTTGTTTGTTTGATTTGAAATCCCAAGAAGTAATTTAGCTCCCCTATCATGCTCATCTCAAATTCACAACTCATGAGTTTGATAAAATCATGAGTAATGTTCATCTTTGTGGAGCCAGAAATAATGTCATCTACATACACCTGCACAACCAACATATCTTTTCCATCAGTTTTAAAGAAGATAGTGTTGTCAATTTTACCTCTAGTATGTTCATGATCTGGAAGAAACTTTGACAATCTCTCATACCAAGCTCTTGGAGCTTGTTTCAACCCATACAAGGCGTTATCCAGTCTATACAGATGATCAGGAAACTCTTTTCTTTCAAACCTTGGAGGTTGTTTGACATATACCTCCTATTTGAGAATGACATTTAAGAATGCACTCTTAACATCCATTTGATATAGAATGCACTCCATGTAGACAACAAATGCAACAAGTAATCTAATATCTTAAATTATGGATACAAGAGAAAAAGCCTCATCAAAATCTATGCCTTCATATTGATTATATCCTTGGACCACCAATCTTTCCTTGTTCCTTGTAATTGTTCCATTCTCATCAACATTATTTCTATACACCCACTTAGTCCCAATTACTATTCTATCTTTTGGGAGAGAAACTAAGTTCCATACTTTGCTTCTCTCAAACTGATTTAACTCTTCCTGCATGGCTATGATCCAATCAGTATTAAGCAATGCCTCAGTTAACTTCTTTAGCTCAATATCTGATAGGAATACCTTGAAGGCATACATACTTCTTAATCCAGACTTTGTAGTGATCCCAGATGTGAGATCAGTGAGAACATTCTCAATATTGTGTGATCCTTGTTACTTGAACCTTTTGGGACAAAACCTAGTGAGCTACTAGGATCACTGCTGATGTTCTGAGCTGGGTTAGTTGGTGGCTCAGTTCCTCTTGTCATTGTGCCTCAAGATTTAGTTCCCCCTGTTGATGTGCCTCTATGTTTGGTAGCTCATGTTGATGAACCGGGTTGTGTAACCTGTTCGTCAGAGTCACTTCCTTCTTGCAAGTTTGTCTTAACATAGGATTCATAAAAAACTACATGCATTCTTTCTTCAACACAGTTTGTTCTGATGTTTAGAACCCTATAAGCCTTACTATGAAGTGAATAACCTAAGAATATTCCCTTATCACTTTTAGCATCAAATTTTCCTAGATTATCCTTTCCATTATTATGTATGAAACATTTATAACCAAAGTTTCTAAAATGAGAAATGTTTGGTTTTCTTACTTTTAGTAATTCATAGGGAGTCTTCTCTAACATAGGTATGATCATGCACCTATTTATGATATATGCTGCAGTACTTATTGCCTGAGCCCAAATGTTTTTAGCAATATTTGTTGCAAGCATCATTGTTCTAGACATATCTTCTAAGGTTCTATTCTTTCTTTCCTCTACTCCATTTTATTGTGGTGTTCTAGCACTAGAGAAGTTATGATCTATACCATTTACTTCAAAAATTGATCATTTTATTAATAGGGGTAAAAAAGTACAGGGGGATACAATAACTTCTAAAAAAATTAATGGTAAAAATATAGAAGGGGAAAGAAATTACAAGGAAGCACTACATATATATAGATGGAGTATGGTGGAAAGGGGGGATGACAGTAACAAGTAGGAAAGCTAGCCAATAACAACTACCTTCTTTGTAGGTGTTTGGTTTGAAGTTTTCCCCATTGTAATGAAATCCTAACTCGAAATGACGTGTGGAAATAGGCCCAACAGGTGTGGAAAGGAATCCAAAATCCACAAGTATATGATATGAATGTGTATGATATAAATGACACTCATTTCTTGTTCGAATTTCATAGCTAAAATGACGCTGAACATGTCTTCATCTATAACTGGAGTAGACAAGGAAAAAACCTGAGGCGTGAATGGTGGAATCCTCTGTCCGGAGCTTTTTCATAACTTGGTGAATTTGAATGGATTTGATTTTGAGTGTTTGGACTACCTCTTCACATGTGGTCTTCCAGCACCATGAAGGTCATCGGAGAAAAATGTGGTGGCTGGCTGGAAAACGAGGAAGAATCTAAGTTGAGAAACCATCTCCGATGGGATGGTATTCGAGTTAGAGGACCTCTTGAGTAGATTTCATCTATTGTGGAGATTTCAAATGGCGAGTGGATTTTTTCCTTACCAGTGTGGGTTGAGTCGCCGTAAAATATAGACAAAGAGAGTGGGTGTTCTCGATAGTCGAGATAGCATACATGTGCAGTAGAGAAAGCTGACAACTTTAGTCTAGAGGGAAAAGAAGACATCTTAGAACACCCGCATATATACTAGCTTCAAATTTGAAATTGCTCAAGGAAAAATTGAAGAAATGGAGTAAAGAGAATAAGGGAAATTGGAAGCAAAAAAAAGGAGAAGACTCTAAATTCACTGGCTGCACTAGATTTAGTACAAGACATGAGGAGGTTAATAGAAGAGGAAATGCTTCAGAAAATCTATTTGACTATGGACTTGGAAGAAACCCTTAAGAAAGTGGAGATCGCTTCAAAACAGAGATCCCGAATCCGATGGCTGAAGAGTGGGGATAAAAATATTAAATACTTTTTCATGTAAGAGTTTGAATGATATTGATATATTACAGGTGGAAGGAAGCACCATCAATTATCCTGAAACCATCAAAATCCATAGTCAAGACTTATATTTCAAGTTATACAAGGAAACAAAAAACTAAAGACCAAACTTTATTATGCAGGATGCTCCAACTATCAGTAGATAAGATCAAGATTGGATGCAAAGGGAATTTGAGGAAGAAGAGATACTAAACTCAGTCAAAATGTGTGCAGGAGATGAGGACCATGGGTCTAATGGTTTTCCCATATGTTTCTTCCAAACCTATTGGGAGTACTTGAAGGAGGAAATTATGAACACCATCCACCATTTCCATGCTCACCATGTTTTTTTAGAAAAGCTTTAATGCCACTTATGTGGCTCTTATTCCCAAAAAGATGGGGATAATAGAACTCGGGGATTAAAGACCTATTATCCTAATTAGTTGGGTGTATAATATTATCGCAACAACTCTGACTGGGAGATTGAAAATAGTTATTAACTCTCTAGTGGACAAGCATCAAATGGCTTCCACTAAGGGAGACAAATAATAGATGCAAGACTTATTGCCAGTGAATGTATGGACACTATATTAAAATGAGATGTACTAGGTATCATGTGTAAATTGGATATAGATAAAGCCTATGACCATGTGAACTGGAATTTCCTCTTTGCCATGCCCAGACAAATAAGTTTTGGGGGAAAATGGCTAAGATGGATTGCCTTTTATATCAAAACTGTCAGGTTTTTCATACTCATTAATGGAGAACCTGTGGAGTTTTTTTCCTTCAGAAAGGGGATTAAGACAAGGAGACCCTTTGATACCAAGAGGTATCTATAAGTGCACAAAACAGTCCACAAACTCACAAAAACAGCCCACACGTACAAAACATCAAATGGAAACAACAAACAAACTTGAAAGATAAGGAGATACATAACTTGACACAAAGAGACTATAAAATGTAGCAACTAAAGAGTGTATCAAACTCTTAAACCTCGAAAAATCACATTAAAAGGAACCAAGTTCTTACGGGAACACAAGAAAAACTCGGTTCACTCAAGCACTCTCATTTCTAGCCGTCTCACAACACAAGTGGAACCTTTCACTTGTGAATCTTAAAATGTTTGGTGTTCTACTCTCTTCTTGGTCGGAAATATGGTGTTCAATATTACAAAGTGATTTTAAAAAGAGCTAACTCCAGAACAAATCTAAAGAAATACCTTAAATAGTCTTTACAAAAAGGATAACAAAAGGACCCCTTTGCCCTTAATGAAGGGATGACGGGTGTGGACTATTTGGGGTAGAATTGGGGTGTATTTTTTATCACCTAAGGTCAGCCCCCACATGTCAATACATATAATCCCTTGGGCGAGTTCGCAACAAGCTCAACCACATCCATTTTCATAAACACGCCTTGAAGTCTTTGTAGTTCACGAGCTTGACTTCTAGTAAATGGTCTCGAGCTCGTGACACCCGTATCATCCTCTCCATCTTGAGAGGAGTTTGACCTCAAACTCATGGGTTATTCATCTTCAATGGTATCAATCCATGAGAGATCACACACGTTGAACGTATTATGCACTTGGTATTCCGGTGGAAAATCGATCTTGTAAGCATTATCGTTGATTCTTTCAAGAACTTGTAATGGACCGTCACCTCTTGGCAGAAACTTTCCCTTTCTTTGGTTAGGAAACCTATCTTTCCGTAGATGTACCCATACCTAATCTCTCGGCTCAAGCACAAGATGACTTCTCTCTTTGTTTACTCGTTTGTCCACCTCTTGCTTCTTCATCTTAAGCCGTAACCGCACCGTCTCATGCAAGATTTTCATTTCTTCAGCACTCTTGTTTCCATATAAGATAACAACAACATCACTTGGCAAATGAGTTAGATCCGAGGGGGTTAGGGGATTGAAACCGTAGACATATTCAAAGGGCGTGATGCCCGTGCTCGAATGTATCACCCAATTGTAAGTAAATTCTATGAGAGGTAGGTAATCTTCCCAAGATGTCAACTTACCTTTAACCATGGAATGTAGCATGTAATCCAAGGTTTGATTCACTACTTCCATTTGGCCATCGGTTTGTGGGTGGCAACACGTAGTAAACAATAATTTAGTTTCGAGCCTACCCTACATTGACTTCCAAAAGTGACTAAGGCACTTAGAATCCCTATAACTTACAATGGTCCTTGGGATGCCGTGTAACTTAACAACATTTTCAATAAACAAAGAAGCTACACTAGTCGCATCTTCACTATTTTTGCAAGGAATAAAGTGTGCCATTTTGGAGAAACGATCAACGACAACAAAGATGCTATCCCTACCCCTTTGAGTCCCTGGCAGCCCCAAAGCAAAATCCATAGAAATATCAAACCACAGGTGTGATGGAGTGGGAATCAGGGTGTATAACCCGTGTAAAAGAATCCTAGACTTAGCACTCTTACAATCCATGCATTGGCCGCAAATTTTGACAATATCTTTGCGCATCCTTGGTCAATAGAATCACTCCTCCAATATTCCGAGGGTCTTATCAATTCCAAAGTGACCTATGAGACCGCTGTCGTGTGCCTCCATTACAAACAACTCTGTCCAAGATCTAGAAGGTACACACAACCGTTTTCCCCAAAACAAGAACCCATCAAACACGACATAAGAACTAAAATCTGAGGGCCTCCTTTCCCTACCCACAACTTCACTTTCCCTAAAGATAGGAGAGAAGTAACGGTCCCGGGGATACAAAGACTTGAGTCTCTCAAACCCCATTAGCTTGGACGACAAAGTGGACACAAGAACATGATTTCTAGACAATGTATCAACTACCACATTATCCTTCCCCTTTTTGTATTGAATCACATAGGGAAAGGTTTCAAGAAATTCAATCCATTTGGCATGCCGTTTGTTAAGTTTATCTTGTTCTCGAAGGTGCTTCAAGGATTCATGATCCGTTCATAGTACAAATTTCTTGGTCCAAAGATAGTGTTCCCAATTTCCCAACGCTCTAACCAAGGCATACAACTCCAAATCATACGAAGAGTAGTTTAAAGTTGCTCCTTTGATCTTTTCACTAAAGTAAGCAATGGGCTTTAAATCTTGAATTAAAACAGCCCCTATGCCTACTTTACTATCATCACATTCAACTTCAAACATCTTATCAAAGTTAGGCAATGGCAACAATGGTGCCGAAATGAGCATATCTTTCAAAGTCCTAAAGGCCTTAGATTTCTCTTCACCTTACTTGAAAGGTTGGTCCTTCAGGATGATTTTGGTCAAGGGGGCCTCAATGGTACTAAATACTTTGACAAACCTCCTATAAAAACTTGCCAACTCGTGGAAGCTTCAAACTTCCCCCATGGTTTTTGGGATTGGCTAATCTTTAATGGCGGTTATCTTGGAATCATCAACCTCCACTCCCTTTGAGCTTACAACGAATTCTAAAAACACAACTTTATCAACACCAAAGGAGCATTTTTCAATATTAGCTTACAAATTTTCTTTTCGAAGAACACCAAACACACTTCTTAGGTGCAAAACATGTTTATTAAGGGACTTACTATAAACTAAAACATCATCAAAGTACAAAACCACAAACTTGCCAATAAACGTCTTCATCGCACGATTCATTAGCCGCATAAGGGTACTAGGAGCGTTGGTAAGACGAAATGGCATGATCATCCACTCATATAGACCAAACTTGGACTTGAATGTGGTCTTCCATTCATCACCCGATTGCATACGGATTTGGTGATATCCGCTCCTAAGATCAACCTTAGAAAACACACAAGATCCATTGAGTTCATCAAGCATATCATCCAGCCTAGGAATAGGAAGATGATACTTTATCATAATTTTATTTATGGCTCGGCAGTCCACGCATATTTTCCACGTCCCATCCTTCTTCGGCAAAAGCAACACTGGGACCGCACACGAACTCATGCTTTCCTTGATGTATCCTTTGTTGAGGAGGTCCTCAACTTTCCATTGGAGTTCCTTTGTATCTGTGAGGTTGCTTCTATAAGATGGCTTATTCGGTAATTACGACCCTGGAACAAAGTCATTTTGGTGCTCAATTCCTTGAAGTTGAGGAAGTCCTTGCGGCAACTCACTTAGAAATACATAATTAAATTCCTGTAAAACATTAGAAATAGAAGACGGGATAAGGGAAGTGGATGGGTTAGCATTCAAAATATGAGCCAAAAGTAGCGTGGGAGTAGTATTATCATACTCGTTGAAGAGGTATCCCCTTCGATCCAACATTACCATTGAATCCCTACAACTCAATGCTGAAACTCCCTCCCCACTTTCACCCTTCCAACTCTCGATTTCCTCCCCCTTACCCATGGGTTCTTTTTTTTTTCCATTCCTTGTAAACTCTTCATTTGTCGATGTGCCTTACACACTTGTGATGGTGATAGTGGTCGGAGGTTATACTTTCGACTCTTGAACTTAAAGGAATAGTAGTTAGTTTGGCCATCATGCTTGGTCAACCTATCATATTTCCATGGATAACCCAACAAAATATTACAAGCTTGCATTGGAATGATGTCGCAAAGTACCTCGTCCTCATAATTTCCAGCTTTGAACCAAATCACCACTTGATGAGTCACCTTCAATTCTCTACAATCATTCAATCATTGGAGTCTATACGGACTCACATATGGAGTAGTCATCAATTTCAAGTGATCCACTATCGAGGAACTAGCTACATTAGCTCAACTTCCGCTATCAATAATCAAGGAGCACACACTCCCCTTAATGAGGCACTTAGTGTGAAAGAGGTTTTCCCATTGGCTAGGATCATCCAATGCTTTGCTAATCATAACTCTCCATACCAAATAATTAGGTACTTCAAGTTCACCTTCTTGAGGCTAAACCTCCTCTTCATCATCATCACTAGGCCTCTCGGCCTCCCCTCCCTCCCCATCTTGAGAGAATTCCTTATTTTAACCATTTAAAGTCCCAATTCTTATCCAAAGAAATACAATTTCCCTTCCCTCAATAGCACATTTCTCCGATTAGGACACTCACTAGCCTTGTGTCCCCATAGGTGGCATTTGAAGCATTGGAATCCCTTGAAATTGGAAGAGACATTCAGTTTGCCCTTAAATAGTAGAGGAGGTGGTTGAGAACTCTTGCTTATGGGTGGAGGGGTCTTGAATAGTTTTTGCTTGAATTTGTTCCACCCTGAAGACAATGGAACCACTTCTTTTCCCTTGGTCCAACCCGAGGACCCTTGGTAGTCTTTGGTTTTGTATGCTGAAATTTCCTTGTTATCTCGTTCAATATCTAAAGCCGCTTGAAAAATTCCTTCAATAGTTACAAACTTATGAAGTGTCATGTATGTAGATATTTTCTTATTTACGCCGACCTTGAACCGGATGGTGTCGTTGCTCACTTACTCTCCTCTATGATCAAGTTTCAAGATGAGTTGTTGAAACTCGTCATAGTAGGCTACCACACTTTTGTTTCCTTGCTTCAAGTTGTACAATTTAGAAAGGAGTTCATTTTGATAGCTTTCAGGAAGGTAACTTCACCTCATAAGATACCTTAATCGAAACCAAGGATGGGGTTGACCCTCAATCAATACGTTGCCAAAATGTTTGACATACTCCAACCACGTGGTAGCATATCCCTTAAAATGAGAAATGGCATAGCAATTCTTCTTCTCCTCCGTGAGATTATTCACTTGAAAGATTCTCTCGCAGGTGGATTCCCATAAGAGAAACTCTTCCGGATCACTTTCTTCCTTAAATATCGGGAGCCCCATTTTAATGGTGTTGAGGCCAACATCCCTTTCCCGAACACCTTAGCCGCCCCTACTTTCAAGCCCCTAGTTCTCCCTAGGTTCTACCCTTCTAACTCTCACCCCATCTTCCATCAAATAAGGATCATCATACATTCCATACCCTACCCTTCGATTCTCCCTCACAAATCCCTCTTCTTGCATTGGTGGGTTTTGGACATTTGGAATTTGGTATGGCAGATTGGCATTTAGTGGTTGAGGTCTTTGGATTGGCTGATTTTGGTTTGGAGGAGTCAGATTTAAGGGTGGTATTTGGGTTCCAAATCCGTCATGTGGGACATGGTAATGTGGAGAATGGCTTGGTCCTTCAAGGCCTTGGCCTTGTGAATAATAGTTGGCTTAAGGTATGGAATTTGGTAGGTACATTCTTTGGTTTGTGGATTTAGGAGTAATGGTTGGGGATGTGTTTTGGGGAGTTGAGGGTCGAGAATTGTAATGCCCCGAAAGTTCCAAGCTAAAATTTTTCCCTAAAAGTATCAAGAATGGTCTTATAGAGTGAATTATACTCAACTCCCTGCGGAACTCTTTAAATTTTAACTCTTCATTAAGTAGGTGAATGAATAATCTTTCTGTCGATACAAGATTCGTCCAAAACGGACACCCGGCGAGGGAGTTATGGCTATTTTATGTGCTAGTCACAAAAGATCATTGTTCAGGTGTTAAGCGCGCGTCGCGGAGAGGGTTTAATTATCAATTGTCAAATTTCAGTAGGACCTCGCGATAGTGGCGCATTGCGAAGGATCCCAATGTCCCATTCGTCAATTTCCTGTAAGACTCGGCGATCGTGGCGCATCGCGGAGTGAGACAATTTCCCAATTGTCAATTTCCAGTGAGCCACCGCGATTGTGGCCCATAAAATCAGGCACCAGTTATATTTTTACTCCGTCTCATTAAGGGTAATATAGTACTTTTCCAACCCCTTGTCATCTCTAACACGGTATTTAATCCCAAGAACACCAAAGTAAGATTATTTTCATAAAAATCTCTAAAGAAACTCCATTAGGGTTTCAAACTAAAAGCCTCATAGCTCAAGATTTAACCGTGGGTTTTCAAAAGTGATTGAAGATTTAGAATACCCAATCCGTAAGCTTCAAGAATTACCTATTATCTTTTGGAATTAAGGTATGCGGGGTTTTCTTAAAATCTCATGGGCATAGAAATCATGATTTTAAGAAAGGGGTTTTCAGATTTATGAATACATTCATGTTTTAGAAATCTTGACAGTGTTTTTTTTTCTTTTGACCTTCCCCACATTGATTTAAAATTTTATATATGTATATGTATGTCATTTAAATTAATATTTGAATTCAGAGCATGACTCACATGAAATCCCTCTCTTGATGTGATTGTTCCCATGTTTCACATAATATGGATTGTTTTTTAAATGCATCTTGAAAAGTATGTTACGAAGTGTCTTGATTTATGAATGATTTGGTTATGAATCTTGAATTCAAAAGAGAGGGTTTTTTTTATTGAAAAATGTTGAAAATACATATAATGAAAGAGTGCATGAATTTTGCCAAAAGCACATGACCACCTTATGTTTGAAGAGTTCTTGCATAGTTTTGACTTATGCTTTTGGAACATGAAATCTCTTATACTGCTTGCATGTTTGGGTGGTCTGAACTATATTTTAATGAAAGAATTATGCATGATGCATTATGACTCAGAAATAGGACTTGCAAGACTTGGTGTGACGACACCAATTTAGATTATGCCATGGTAATTCAAAACAGAATAGAATGCATGTTTGAAGTCAGAATTTTCAGATGTTGAAACTAGAAAAATGCATCATTAAGAACAGGATAAAAATAAGCACAAAGAAAACTTAGGTGGTTCCCCGATGAAGGCATGGGTTCAGACAACCCGTTGCCCAAAACCGTGATTTGCCAATTCGGGTATATTATATTACACTGGCCTAGTGTCGTTTGGCATATTAGAATTAAAAACTCCAACCCTTCCATCACACTCGGGTTGGGGGCTTCACCGTCGAGTCAATGGTGGATTCCATATCGCCCATGGAATATCAGAATTGTAGGGGAGTGCCACCTAACTCAGGACTAATACGAAGATCAGAACTGCATTGCCCAGAATGATTTATGATTTTTCAAAAAATGTGCCCATATGTTTTGGAACTATTTCATACATGATATTTTGACAAATCGCTCCCTCAATATTTTGTTTACATAAAAGCTTTATTTTGGATTGATTTGCATACCAGTATATCTGTATTGACCTCCCCTCCCCCTTCCAGGTTCTGAGGCTAGTCTAGGGGTCCAAAAAGGTAGTAGATTTATCAGACAGAGTTGCAGTGTTCAGTTGGTGAGCCTTCTCTATTCCAGAAGGCCCGTCTTTTCAGATTGTGTCACTTATTATTGTTTTGGTCTACTAGGGGCCTTGTCCCAGTTTCAGACAGTTATCAAATTTTCATGTAGTAGAGATTTTGCAGACTGAGTCAGAAGATATTTAGATGTAGTTGATTTATAGTTTCCATACTTATGTTGAATTCAGAATTGACCATGTTTCCATAGAAGATTATGATTATGTGTCTTCTTCAGTTATATGAATGTTGTACATGATTACCTGATAGAGAAGGACGTTTCGGCCCTTGACAGATCGGGATGTCCATCACGGGAAGGCCCTAGTTTGTGTCATGTCAAACTTTGTATCAGAGCACGGTTCATGGTCCTAGGGTGTCTGCAAAATCGCATCGGGTAGAGTCTTGTTTATAGATGTGTAGCGTGCCACACTTATAAGAAGGAGGATACTAGGAATTTAGGAAATATTTCCCCTCTTTGTGCTTTAGTTTGTTCCTCAGAGTCTAAATCAGAAATTGTCCCCTAATCAGTGATCTATTGTATTTCAGAAAATAGTCATGCCTCATCGTCGTTCCAACAACCAGGATACTCAGGATGATGAAGTTCATCCCACTCATGGGATGAGAACACGTAACAGAGCTCACACTCCAGAACCTGTCCCCACTCTGGGAGTTCCTCTAGTCCCTCCAGTCCTGACCAGTCTACCAAGGACTCCACGGACCAATATTAACCGTCCCCCGACTACTCAGAGGGATATTTTGAATGCAAAATCTAGACAATCTATTCATATGCTAACACAGTTGGTGGCTAATCAGGCCCAACGATCAGAAGATATTGGGTCTGCACCTATTACATCTAAAACTACCAGGGTGGGTCAGTTCATGAGAATGAACCCACCCAAGTTTACTGGCACTAATGTAGAAGAGGATTCGCAAGAGTTCATAGACAAAATGGAGAAGATTTTTAGAGTGATGCATGTGTATCAAGTGAAAGGTGTTGACCTAGTGGCTTACTAGCTAAAGGATGTAGTGAACCAATGGTATAATGAGTGGGAAGAGGCGAAGGGTGACAATACTGAGCCCACAGTGTGGGATGAATTTGTGGAAGCTTTTCTTGACCGGTTCTTTCCTCTAGAGTTGAGGGAAGTCAAAATGGAGGAGTTCATGAACCTTAAGCAGGGTAAGATGAGTGTTCAGGAGTATACTTTAAAGTTTAATAAGTTGGCCCGTTATGCTCTTGAGATGACGAGTTGTATGAAGGCCCGAATGAGAAAGTTTTCTTTCAATCTTAAAGATGATCTAGTGCTTGAATGCCAAGGGGCGATGCTAAATAGGGAATTGGACTTTTCTAGGATGACAGTCCACATACAACAGGTTGAGGAGAAGAAAAAGAAGATAGCCAAATCCAGAGAGAAGGAAATGCAGACGAAGAGAACCAGATCAGCAGATCAGAACCCCAGTCAGCAGTAGGGTGGTAATTGGGGTAACAAATCAAAAAATAAGAAGTTTTGGGGCAGGGACCAGTCTGCAGCTAGCGCCCCAGTGCCCAGACCCCCAGTCGATAGACGATCCCAGAGTTTTCAGACAAATCATGAACCCAAAACTCAGGATACTCTATTGCAGGGTAGTGTGGCTTAGTAGCATCGTACTTTTACATGGTGCGATACTTGTGGTAGGCATTATCTGGGAAGGTGTCAGCTAGGCGCATTTATGTGTTATTCTTGTGGTCAGAGGGGTCACTTTCAGAGGGATTGTCCTTCGGCTAAAAAGAGTGTTGGGGGTGCCAAGTCCCACGAAAAATCTTCTGCACCACCACCACCTTAGAAAGGCGCCACATTAGTTTCCGGGAGCGGTCGCAACCAGTTATATGCTTTGAAAAACCGACTGAAGGTGGAAGCCTTGCCAGACGCAGTCACCGATACCTTATAACTCTTTTCTCGTGATGTATATGTGTTGATTGATCCCGGATCTACCTTTTCTTATGTGACCTCATATATGGTTGTTGGCTTTGGGTTTAAGACCAATGTAATTGCTAAACCTTTCTCTATTTTCCACTCCATTGGGGGATTCTATTGTGGCTAGGAGGGTGTACAAAAATTGTGTTCTGTCTATTCTTGGTAGGGATACTGGGGCAGACCTCATAGAACTTGATATGGTTGCTTTTGATGCTATCCTAGGGATAGACTGGCTCCATCGGTGTTATGCCACACTAGACTATAGAACTCGAAAGGTTACCTTTTATTTTTCGAATGAGCCAGCATTAGAGTGGGAGGGGCATTCTTTAGCACCTAGAGAGCACTTCATATCTTATCTTAGAGCCCATAAACTCATTTCCAAGGGTTGCTTGTACCATCTTATTCGGGTTAGGGATTCTAACTTCGAAAGTCTTCCTCTTCAGTCTGTCCCAGTAGTAAATGAATTCCCTAAAGTTTTTCTAGATGATCTCCCAGGAATACCACCTGATAGGGAGATAGATTTTGGTATTGATTTGTTGCCAGATACCCATCCTATTTCTATTCCGCCATATAGGATGGCTCCTACAGAGCTAAAAGAGTTTAAAGAACAGCTAGAAGATCTACTAAATAAGGGTTTTGTCTGCCCCAGCATGTCTCCCTGGGGTGCACCTGTACTCTTCGTAAGAAATAAAGATGGTTCCCTGCGTATGTACATTGATTACCGTCAGTTGAATAAGGTCACCGTTAAAAATAAATACTCTCTTCCTAGGATTGATGACCTCTTTGACCAACTTCAAGGAGATAAGTGTTATTCTAAGATAGACCTTTGTTCAGGATATCATCAATTGAAAGTTAGGGAATTACACATTCCCAAGACAGCTTTCCAAACCAGATATGGTCATTATGAATTCTTAGTCATGTCCTTCAGTTTGACTAATTGTCACGCCCCAAATACCATTGGAGCGGACTGGCACCCGTAGCCGAGGAGGCCCGGGAGAACCCGTTCATAACCTATACTTTCACATTTACATTACTTATGAAAATTAGAAATTTGGGCAGCACTTCGTTGTAAATAGAAGAAAACAGTACCTGTATCAACCCAGCAGACACGCATATATATATATATAAACAGTAATTGGCCATCAGAGCCATCACGTCTATCAACCAAACACTCCTATGGCTGTACAATATGTCTACAAAAGCCTCTACATAGATACACAACTGAGTTAGGGTATTGACAAACTCCCTCCCACAAAAGACTTTTATAGAAATACCAAAAATACATATAGAAACGACTTGGGATGCCCCGAAACAACTGGAGCTCACCACTATCAACAGAATGTCCTGGCTCTTACTGCGGAGGTGTACGACCTGAAGTACCTGTTCCTGCAGGCATGAATACAGGTCCCCCATGAGGGATGTCAGTACGGAAATATGTACTGAGTATGTAAGGCAGTGAGTATCAAGATGAGATACAAAGATCAACAGAACCCAGATACCAGTGAATAAACAGTATGAGTAGACCACACTTAAAAGAGCTGATGGGATACCTGCACATTACTTTCATATCATTACTTCCCGTATTCCTTATCAATACATAACATATGTCATACAATGGCCAACTGATCAGTGGTACTAATACAATACATCAGGGACCACCCCTGGAATAGCATATATACATAATCTTTATAATACAATGGTCAACTGATCAGTGGTACTAATACAATACATCATATCATCAATTTAAAATAAGACATTCCATTTCTTAATTCAATTAATCTTTGAGATTGGTTACTTTGTGGTCACACCTTATGGAACTTGAAACCATGATACCTCAATAGGAAAGACATGTAAATAGGTAATCAATATCATAAAAATGAAGTAGAGAATCATGGATACCTCATTAAACCATTTCGGAGTCAACAATAGTATATGGACATTTGTTTTCTGACTAGCCGGACATCTTAAAAGTGAAAACAAGTTCAATTGGAAGTGTCGAAGATCATACGATGTTATTATGTGTCATGTGTCGTAGGACAATGTTGGAAGCTTACTTGAGAGTACCATGGGTCATTATTCATGCCAAAGATTAGATAGAGTATGTCTTACATACCTTGATATAACCACTTCAATACAAGTCCAACTTGACTTCCCGTACTCTTCGAACACTTATCTACAATAAGTCATTTGTGGCAAACTAGTATTAGCAACCAAACCTTACCATTTAGGTATTAACTTCACCAAATAATGTCTAGGAAGTAATCTTTTAACTCATCAATAAGAGTGCTACATACATCCTCTTATACTCTTATTACATTCACATACTATGCATTTTCATGCAATATCCCTCAACATCACTCTTAGCCTTTATTTCCCCTCTTAATCACCATCCAATACCAACATGATCACTAGGCATACATACCCACTAATATAATGATATATCACCACAATTCATCCTCCATAATCCAATACAGCAACTTCCATAATTTACTACTAACAATTTATACAAAAAAATTCATAACTATGTTTCTAGTTATCTTCCAACATCAAGACAATACTCATAATCCTTTATCAATACTTATTCATGGATAAGAATCAAGAATAAACAATATTCATACCGTAACAATGAACTCTTGTATTTAGAATCCTCCTTACATAACCATGGGGTGCTTCTCGAAGCTTTCGAGATGGTGAACACAACTACGGAACCAATTCGAATTTTCTACGGTTGAATCACAAAATATTTGAAGTTGAAATTAGGCTAGGGTTTCACCTTCTCTTAATAATTGGATGATATATTATATATATGAGGCTAAGTGTATGTTTATAAAGGCCAATTTTCGTCCAAGAGGTAATAGAAAATGACCATATTGCCCTGAAAATTTAAATAAATCCGAATCTGTCCCCAGTGGACAGTTTTGACAGGCTGAAGTAAATCGATCATAACTCTTTGCTCCGGTATCGTATTTGGGTGAAACAAATTGCATTGGAAATATAATTCAAAGGTATTTGATTTTCATATAAAGTATACCACCCAGTTCTTCCTGTACAATTAGTTATGGTTGTTTAAAGTTGACCCAAAAATCTGTCCCAAAATTCTGGTTTTTTTGATAGGCTGTAGTAAAACGGGTATAGCTCCTTACATTGGATTTGGATGAAACCAATTTCATAGGAAATAAGACTCACGGATATTTTCGTCGATATATAGCAGCTCACACAGTTCTTTTTTTACAAGGAGTTATGATCGTCTAAAGTTGATCCAAAAAAAAAAATTGCCTAGCTGCAGTAATTTTCCTACAGATTTACTGTTCACAGGCTTCCCGGCCATCGTTTTGAAATTTCGAATGTGCTCGCTTATATGAAATACTCCTCTGTTTTGGGAAAACTTTATATCGTTGGAAAGCTTATTCCAATACCTACACATACTACTATTTACGGGATACTTCCGAACACCATAAACTTAATTTAACCCATACGCAAGCCTTTAGGACTCCATATAATCGCGATAAGTGTACGAAAAAATTTATGGGGTTTTACATTCTCCCCCCCTTAAGAACATTTGTCCTCGAATGTTAGCATAGTTACTCAATTAAGACATGTCCAAGCTTACAATTAACATATTCATCATCATAACATATTTGCATAAAAATAAACACTTGTTATTGTTCTTCTTCCGTCTCATGAACTTCCTCCTCATCGTTGAATAGGTAAGGGTACTTAATATTTATCGCTTCCTCGGCTTCCCATGTGATCTCCTCAACTTGTTGATTCCTCCAAAGTACTTTTACCGATGCTATCTCTTTATTCCTTATCTTTTTAATTTGGCGATCAATAATAGCAATAGGCCTTTCTTCAAAAGTGAGATCTTTTGTAACTCGTACATCTTCCGTAGTAGTGATGTGCGATGGATCTCCGATGTACTTGTGAAGCATCGAAACATGAAATATGGGATGAACTGCTGAGAGCTCTTGAGGTAGCTCTAACTCATAAGCAACTTGTCCAAATCTTTGAATGATCTTGTACGGACCTATGTATCGTGGACTTAACTTTCCTTTCTTGCCAAACCTCATCACTCCTTTCATTGGTGATACTTTCAAGAATACCCAATCGTCGATAGAAAACTCAAGTCCTCTTCTTCTAACATCCGCATAAGATTTGTGTCGACTTTGAGCTGTTTCAAGCCGTTGTTGGATCACTTTAACCTTCTCCATTGCTTGATAAACAAGATCCGGTCCAAACAAGACCGCATCACCTGCTTCAAACCATCCTATTGGCGATCTACACTTTCTTCCATACAATGCTTCATATGGTGCCATTTTGATACTTGAATGATAGCTATAATTGTAGGCAAACTCGATAAGAGGTAGGTGATCATCCCAGTTGCCTTTGAAATCTAATACACATGCTCGTAGCATATCTTCAAGTGTCTGGATGGTACGTTCCGCTTGTCCGTCCGTTTGAGGATGAAAAGTCGTACTTAGATTTACTTGTGTCCCCAAACTCCTTTGAAAAGACTTCCAGAAATTCGCGGTAAATTGGGCTCCTCGATCGGATATAATGGAAATTGGAACTCCATGTAACCGAATGATCTCCTTAATATACAACTTCGCATACTCTTCCGCCGTATAAGTTGTCTTAACTGGTAAGAAGTGCGCGGATTTGGTAAGCCTATCAATGATCACCCATATGGAATCAAACTTCCGAAATGTACGAGGCAAACCTGTGATGAAATCCATATTGATCTTGTCCCACTTCCAGACTGGAAGATCTATACATTGCATGTAACCACCGGGTTTCTGGTGTTCTACTTTGACTCTTTGACAATTCGGACATTCAGCTACAAATTCGGCAATATTCTTCTTCATGTCATTCCACCAATATATTGCTCTCAAATCTTGATACATCTTAGTCGACCCTGGATGGATGGAATACCTTGAACAGTGTGCTTCTGTCCTAATTCTCTTTCTTAGCTCAACTACATCAGGTACACATAAACGATTCTAACACTGAAGCACTCCTTCTCGCGTAAGCTCAAATGCCTTTGTCGTGCCACTCTGTACATCTTCCTTAAGATGCAATAAAATTGGATCTGCATACTGCTTCTCTTTCACTTCAGCTATCAATGAAGATTCCACTGCATTACGTACAATAACCTCTTCATCTGGAGTTTCGAGAAGTCGAACTCCTAAATTAGCTAGTTGGTGAAGATCCTTTATCATCCCCTGCTTTTCTATAGATGCCATTTTAGACTTACGACTCAGTGCATCCGCTACCACATTTGCTTTCCCTGGATGATACAATATATCAACATCGTAATCTTTCAACAATTCAAGCCATCTCCGCTGCCTCAAGTTTAGATCTTTCTGACTGAAGATATATTGCAGGCTCTTATGATCGGTATATATGTCAACATAAACCCCATATAAGTAGTGGCGTCATATCTTCAAAGCAAATACAACTGCAGCTAGCTCAAGATCATGCGTGGGATAAGTCCTCTCATGTGGTCGCAACTGTCTAGAGCCATAGGCTATTACTCTACCATGTTGCATTAATACGCATCCTAAGCCAATTCTCGAAGCATCACAGTACACTGCATACCCTTCTGTGCCTTCAGGAAGTACCAATACCGGTGTAGAAGTCAACTTGCTCTTCAGATCTTGGAAACTCTTTTCACAGGCATCATTCCATTAAAACATGGAGGCTTTATGCGTCAACTTAGTCAAGGGTGCAGAAATAGAAGAAAAACCTTCAACAAACCTTCTATAATAACCTGCCAACACGAGGAAACTATGACTCTCCGTAGGCGTCGTGGGTCTTGGCCAATTCTTCACAGCCTCAATCTTCTGAGTGTCAACTTTTATGCCTTCACTGGATACAATATGGCCCAAAAATGCCACTGACTTGAGCCAAAACTCACATTTAGAAGACTTCGCATACAACTTACGATCACGAAGAATCTGCAACGCCTGCCTTAAGTGATTAACATGATCCTCTTTTGATCTAGAGTAGACCAGAATATCATCAATGAAAACTATCACGAACACATCTAGAAACGGCTTAAACAGCCTATTCATCAGATCCATAAAAACTGCGGGTGCATTTGTCAGCCCGAATCACATAACTAGGAATTCATAATGACCATACCGTGTTTGGAAAGTTGTCCTGGGTATATCTTTATCCTTGACTCTCACTTGATGATAGCCTGATCTCAAGTCAATCTTGGACAAACACTAGGCACCCTGCAACTGGTCAAATAAATCATCAATTTGGGGAAGAGGGTATTTATTCTTGATAGTCACCTTATTCAATTGTCGATAGTCAATACACATCCTCAGCGAACCATCTTTCTTACGCACAAACAATACTGGTGCTCCCCAAGGGGACATACTAGGACTGATGAATCCCTTCTCTAGCAAGTCTTTCAGTTGCTCTTTCAATTCTCGCAAATCTGTTGGTGCCATTCTATAAGGAGGAATTGAGATTGGTTGTGTGTCTGGCAACATATCAATACCAAACTCCACTTCTCGTTCAGGAGGTAACCCTGGTAGTTCTTCAGGAAATACATCAGGAAATTCATTCACAACCGAAACGGTCTGAAAAGTTGGCGGCTCTGCCTCTGTATCCCTTACTCTAACCAAATGGTATACGTACCCCTTGGAAATCATTTTTCTTGCCCTAAAGTAAGAAATAAATCTACCTCTCGGCGCGCCAACATTACCCTTCCATTCAAGGACTGCCTCATTTGGGAAATGGAAATATACCTTCTTAGAACGACAATCTACTGTAGCAGAACTAGACGCTAACCAATCCATGTCCATAATAACATCAAAATCTACCATTCCTAACTCAACAAGATCGGTCATCGTATCACGACCACAAATATTCACAACACAATTTTGATAAACATTCCTAGGTATAAGAGATTCCCCCACTGGCGTTGATAGCTTAAGACTCACTTTGTTCAGCTTGTGCCGGTGGTGACGTACTAGCACCTTCTCCGGCCACTATATCTACTCGCTTCCACTTATTCTTTCTCCCTGTAACCGGCATCGTTACTATAATAAATGAAAAAAAAAGAAAAAACAATTGGATTAAGCGATCGATTATAACTTTATCTCTAATATGGGCTCTATTGAACGATCTAAGTAATGGAGAATGGAAACAATCCCTAAATGTCCAATAGCCTCCTATTTATAGATGTGGTGCACAACACACCGATAAACGAGATTCTACGTAGACACGGCTTTGTAGACTCACTAGGACGAACTCCTCTGATACCACTTCTGTCACGCCCCAAATCCCATTGAAGCGGACTGGCACCCGTAGCCGAGGAGGCCAGGGAGAACTCGTTCATAACCTATACTTTCACATTTACATTACTTATGAAAATTAGAAATTTGGGCAGCACTTCGTTGTAAATAGAAGAAAATAGTACCTGTATCAGCCCAGCAGACACGCATATATATATATATAAATAGTAATTGGCCGTCAGAGCCATCACGTCTATCAACCAAACACTCCTATGGTTTTACAATATGTCTACAAAAGCCTCTACATAGATACACAACTGAGTTAGGGTCGGGACAAACTCCCGCCCACAAAAGACTTTTATACAAATACCAAAAATACATATAGAAACGACTTGGGATGCCCCGAAACAACTGGAGCTCACCACTATCAACAGAATGTCCTGGCTCTTACTGCGGAGGTGTACGACCTGAAGTACCTATTCCTACAGGCATGAATACAGGTCCCCCGTGAGGGACGTCAGTGCGGAAATATGTACTGAGTATGTAAGGCAGTGAGTATCAAGATGAGATACAAAGATCAACAGAACCCAGATACCAGTGAATAAACAGTATGAGTAGACCACACTTAAAAGAGATGATGGGATACCTGCACATTACTTTCATATCATTACTTCCCGTATTCCTTATCAATACATAACATATGTCATACAATGGCCAACTGATCAGTGGTACTAATACAATACATCAGGGACCACCCCTGGAATAGCATACATACATAATCTTTATAATACAATGGTCAACTGATCAGTGGTACTAATACAATACATCATATCATCAATTTAAAATAAGACATTCCATTTCTTAATTCAATTAATCTTTGAGATTGGTTACTTTGTGGTCACACCTTATGGAACTTGAAACCATGATACCTCAATAGGAAAGACATGTAAATAGGTAATCAATATCATAAAAATGAAGTAGAGAATCATGGATACCTCATTAAACCATTTCGGAGTCAACAATAGTATATGGACATTTTTTTTTGACTAGCCGGACATCTTAAAAGTGAAAACAAGTTCAATTGGTAGTGTCGAAGATCATATGATGTTATTATGTGTCATGTGTCATAGGACAATGTTGGAAGCTTACTTGAGAGTGCCATGGGTCATTATTCATGCCAAAGATTAGATAGAGTATGTCTTACATACCTTGATATAACCACTTCAATACAAGTCCAACTTGACTTCCCGTACTCTTCGAACACTTATCTACAATAAGTCATTTGTGGCAAACTAGTATTAGCAACCAAACCTTACCATTTAGGTATTAACTTCACCAAATAATGTCTAGGAAGTAATCCTTTAACTCATCAATAAGAGTGCTACATACATCCTCTTATACTCTTATTACATTCACATATCATGCATTTTCATGCAATATCCCTCAACATCACTCTTAGCCTTTATTTCCCCTCTTAATCACCATCCAATACCAACATGATCACTAGGCATACATACCCACTAATATAATGATATATCACCACAATTCATCCTCCATAATCCAATACAGCAACTTCCATAATTTACTACTAACAATTTATACAAAAAAATTCATAACTATGTTTCTAGTTATCTTCCAACATCAAGACAATACTCATAATTCTTTATCAATACTTATTCATGGATAAGAATCAAGAATAAACAATATTCATACCTTAACAATGAACTCTTGTATTTAGAATCCTCCTTACATAACCATGGGGTGCTTCTCGAAGCTTTCGAGATGGTGAACACAACTACGGAACCAATTCGAATTTTCTACGGTTGAATCACAAAATATTTGAAGTTGAAATTAGGCTAGGGTTTCACCTTCTCTTAATAATTGGATGATATATGATATATATGAGGCTAAGTGTATGTTTATAAAGGCCAATTTTCGTCCAAGAGGTAATAGAAAATGACCATTTTGCCGTAAAAATTTAAATAAATCCGAATCTGTCCCCAGTGGACAGTTTTGACAGGCTGAAGTAAATCGATCATAACTCTTTGCTTCGGTATCGGATTTGGGTGAAACAAATTGAATTGGAAAGATAATTCAAAGGGATTTCATTTTCATATAAAGTATACCACCCAGTTCTTCCTGTACAAGTAGTTATGGTCGTTTAAAGTTGACCCTAAAATCTGTCACAAAATTCTGGTTTTTTTTGATAGGCTGTAGTAAAACGGGTATAGCTCCTTACTCAGACATTGGATTTGGATGAAACCAATTTCATCGGAAATAAGACTCTCGGAAATTTTCTTCGATATATAGCAGAACATACAGTTCTTTTTGTACAAGGAGTTATGATCGTCTAAAGTTGATCCAAAAAAAAAATTGCCTAGCTGCAGTAATTTTCCTACAGATTTACTGTTCACAGGCTTCCCGGCCACCATTTTGAAATTTCGAATGTGCTCGCTTATATGAAATACTCCTCTGTTTTGGGCAAACTTTATATCGTTGGAAATCTTATTCCAATACCTACACATACAACTATTGACGGGATACTTCCGAACACCATAAACTTAATTTAACCCATATGCAAGACTTTAGGACTCCATATAATCGCGATAAGTGTACGAAAAAATTTACGGGGTGTTACACTAATGCTCCTGCAGATTTCATGGACCTAATGAATAGGGTCTTCCATCAGTTCCTAGACCTGTTTGTCATAGTTTTTATTGATGATATCTTGATTTACTCCAAAAGTGAGGAGTACCATGCCAATCACCTCTGAATTATTCTTCAGACTCTTAAAGATCATAAGTTGTATGCAAAATTCTCCAAGTGTGAATTCTGGCTGAATGCTATTACTTTCTTGGGGCGTATTATGTCTAGTGAGTGGATTCGGGTTGATCCCCGAAAGGTTGAGGCAGTGAGAAAATGGCCCAGACCCACGACTCCAACTCACATTCAGAGCTTCTTGGGTTTGGTGGGTTATTACAAAAGGTCTGTAGTGAGTTTCTCTTCCATAGCTGCACCACTTACTAAGTTGACTCAAAAAAAGGTGAAGTTTATGTGGTCTGACACTTGTGAGGATAGTTTTGAAAAGTTGAAAGACAAGTTGACTACTGCTCCTGTTTTGACTTTTTCGAAAGGCACAAAGGGTTTTGTTGTGTACTATGATGCATCCTGTGTGAGGCTTGGGTGTGTACTTATACATTACGGTAAAGTGCTGGCTTATGCATCTAGGCAATTAAAGGTGCATGAGCGGAACTACCCCACCCATGACTTGGAACTAGCAGCTGTGGTGTTTGTACTTTGAATTTGGAGGCATTATCTTTATGGGGTGCATATTGATATTTTCACTGACCATAAGAGTTTGCAGTATGTTTTCTCGCAGAAAGAACTAAACCTCAGGCAGAGGCATTGGATGGAGATTTTGAAAGACTATGACATGAGCGTGTACTATCATCTAGGCAAGGCGAACGTGGTAGCCGAGGCCTTCAACAGATTGTCTATGGGCAGTCTTTCTCATGTTGAGGAAGGGAAGAGACAAATGGTGAAAGATATTCACCAGCTTGCTAATCTAGGAGTGCAACTCTTGGATTATGAAGATGGGGGAATGGTTGATCATGAGATAGCTAACTCTTCCCTTTGTGTAGAAGTTAAATAAAAACAGGCTGAAGATCCCATCTTGATACATATCAAGAAAGATGTGGGTCAACAGAAGGTGATGTCCTTCGAAATTGGTGGTGATGGTATTTTGAGGTATCAGGGTAGATTATGTGTACCAGATGTTGATGGTTTGCGGGAGAGAATCCTTGACGAAGCCCATACTTTGAGGTATGTTGTTCACCCAGGCTCTACTAAGATGTACCATGATCTAAAATCTATGAATTGGTGGAATAATATGATGTGTGATGTGGCTAAATTTGTTTCCAAGTGTTTGAATTGTCAACAAGTTAAAGTAGAGCATTTGAGGCCAGGTGGTTCTTCCCAAGAGATAGCTTTACCCTTTTGGAAGTGGGAGATGATTAATATTGACTTCATTACAGGACTTCCGAGGTCCCAAAACTAGTATGATTCTATTTGGGTCATTGTAGATAGGCTGACAAAGTCAGCTCACTTTCTGCCTATCAGGACTAACTATTCGGGAGAGGATTACGCCAAGCTGTTCATTACAGAAATAGTTCGTTCGCATGGTGCACCTGTGTCCATCATATCCGACCGAGGTACACAGTTCTCTTCTCAGTTTTGGAGATTCTTTAAGAGAGGCTTAGGTACCCAAGTGAACCTACGTACTGCTTTCCACCCTCAGATTGATGGGCAGGACGAGCGCACCATTCAGACCCTTAAGGATATGTTGAGGGCCTGTGTGATTGATTTTAAAGGTAGTTGGGTAGAGCACTTTTCATTGATAAAGTTCGCGTATAATAATAGTTTCCATTCAAGTATTAAGATGGCACAATTTGAGGCATTGTATGGGAGAAGATGTTGGTCTCCGATAGGATAGTATGAAGTAGGTGAGATACAGATGTTTGGGCATGATCTTGTTCACCGGGCAATGGAAGATGTGATACTTATCAGAGAATGACTTAAGACGACTCAGAGTCATCAGAAATCTTATGCCGACGTTAGGAGAAGAGATTTAGTGTTTGAAGTTGGTGATTGGGTGTTTCTAAAAGTTTCTCCTATGAAGGGAGTGATGTGATTCGGAAAGAAAGGTAAATTGAGTCCTCACTACATAGGACCCTATCAGATTGTAAGAAGGGTAGGTGGTGTTATGTATGATCTAGAATTGCCTACCAGTTTAGGTTCTGTCCGTCCGGTGTTTCATTTATCTATGTTGAAGAAGTGTATTGGAGACCATCGTTAGCGTTGTTTGTCGAAGAAATCAAAGTGACCGACTCCTTATCCTATGAAGAAGAGCCTGTAGAAATTTTGGATCGCCAAGTTGAAAAATTGAAAAAAAAAAGATTGCCTTAGTTAATGTGTTGTGGAGAAACCATAAAATTGATGAAGCAACTTGGGAATCCGAAGTTGACATGAAATCTAGGTACCCAAACCTTTTTGACCCAGTGGATGACGAAATGAAAGGTACAATCCTTGCCTTATTATTTATATGCCTTAGTATGCTTGAAGTCATGCTTGTCTGTGTTCCGCGTCAACATTCGGGGATGAATATTCCCAAAGGGGGGATATTGTAACGCCCCGAAAGTTCCAAGCTAAAATTTGTCCCTAAAAGTATCAAGCATGGGATTCTAGAGTGAATTATACTAAACTGCCTATGGAATTCATTAAATTTTAACTCTTCATTATGTAGGTGACTGGATAAGCTTTCCTTCTATATAAGATTCGTCCAAAACGGACACTCGGTGAGGGAGTTATCGCTATTTTAGGTGCTAGTCGCAAAACATCGCCGTTCAAGTGTTTAGCGCATCGCGGAGAAGGTTTAATTAGCAATTGTCAAATTCCAGTAGGACCTCGCGATATTGGTGCATCGCGGAGGATCCCAATTTCGCATTCATCAATTTCAAGTAAGACTCCGCGATCGTGGCGCGTCGCGGAGTGAGACAATTTCCCAATTGTCAATTTCTAGTGAGCCACCGCGATTGTGGCGCGTCGCGGTAGCCCATAAAATTTGGCACCAGTTATATTTAAAATCCGGGACTGGAATGCCATAAAAAACTTCACCGCGATGCGCTGGAAATTGCAGTGAGCTACTGGAATTGACAATTGTCTATTTAAGGCTCATCGCGATGCGGTGCCCTGTCAATCGGGAATGTTGACACTAAAAATGCTCTAACTTCTTCACCGAGTGTCCGTTTTAGGAGAATTTGGTATCGATGGAAAGATAATTTGAAGATATTTCATTTGATATATAGTAGACCATCCATTTCGTTATATACAAGGAACTATGTTTGATTGAAGTTGACTCAAGTTTCGACCCTCACTAAAACTCGAACGATAGGAAAGCTTTCAACTTGTCCTTGAGTTATCAGACCTTTATGATCTCAATTCATGCTAAAATAGGTTACCACACTACATACTTGATTAACATGGTAAATTTGTATAGGATTTATGGATTTTGGATCATCTATGCATAGAAATATTGGTTTTCATTCTAGCCCGAAACACGGGGCGTTACAATATCTCCCCCTTGGGATCATTCATCCCCGAATAATGGGTAGGAACGTTGAAGCTTAAAGGTATGGAATAACGTGAACCTAATGTGTCTTCTAAGAAAGGATATAAATGATCTGAAATATTTAAACTTCTATCATGAAACTGAATTCTGAGCTGATTTGACTTCACTTACTTCAAGGGGCTGATTCATGCTGAGAGTTTAAGATTCCCTTGAAGTGTTCATGATCAAATCATACATATAGACTGAGAATTGATAACTTATGCAAGTAAAAATCATGAGGCAACATGTCTAAGATCGCACCAGGTTACTGTACTTCTTGAGCTAAAATACTTGGAAACATTTGAAATTATGCTCTGCATTCTTATGAACCGAGTCATGACTAAGTAGCTGAATCTGAAACATAATGCTTTGACTGAACTGAATTCGCAACTTACAAGGATGAAATAGATTCTCTCTTGGGATGGTCATATGCTTGAGACTTCAGATAGTAGAATTGGGTGAAAAGGTGGAAAACCACAGTAACTTGTCTATCTGACTGTTCAAATGAATTACTGGCTATACAGACTGAATTATGCTGGACCCTCATACTTAACTGGAGTATCTCATTCAACACTCTTTCCAAAGAAGTCATAGTAGTGTTAGGGAGCAAAGAATCTTGGGCACTAGTTACACAAGACATCCAACTAAGGAATCACAACAATGACACTACTCTAGTGCATGGAATATAGATATATAACTTATAAACTAGGATAAAACTACCAGGCCTTAGGCAATTCACTTCTTACTTTCAAGCTGAGCACACTTCACGAATACTCCCTTAACTATATTATTCCCTTTAAATACCATACTCGTTGATTCAAATTGTAATCCTTATATAGGTATTGATAAATCTTTCTACTAATTCCTAAAGTAACATAAGTCCTCTCACCATGATCAAACCTAACTTCAAATCAAAAAATGCAACATGCGACACCACGATAATGGTCCAAACCATAGGATTCAATCTTCTATACCCTTTTTAGAGATCACACCCTAAACATAACGTGCCTTACTACTTCAATGACTAACTCTGATCTCTTACTATGGATTCACTAGCGCATATTGCGTTCCTTCACTTAAATCTCAACACATCATTCCATCCTATCCTTACAACCACATATAAACACCAAGGCAAACACCCATAAGGACATACTTCATATATTCTCTAATCCACTATCAACATAACTCCCACGCGCTACCCCAAGAACATACACACACAAATTTCCACTAACCATCACATCTATCAAAGACTTGGCCCCAGATCTTACTTCACACTTATGGACTTATCCAAAACAAACATACTATGATCTTTCATTGACAAGAAACATTTACTCATCACTACTATCATCACATAAGGAGGAGTCACTAAAAGGTTAGAACATAAGATCTTGAAGCATGGGAGGATATTATACGAGACTTGACACTTAACTGAGGCCAAAGAATTAGCAAATCAACATCAGGGATTCATCAAAATAATCTGAATTGGGGCATACATGACTATAAGATGAATCTCATCAATCATAAAGAGTATAGCATGAATTATTGGAACTGCTCACACTATAAAGAGTTAGTACATGAGTCATGAGCTTCATGACCTCAATTTGAAGTTCATAACATATGGAATGTGATTCCGACTACTGAATAAACTGGAACTCCTCATTCTAGAACTGAAAAAGCACATGATTCTCTATCATATACATGAACATGAACTATGATCATGGAACTAAAATGTAAAGCATGAGTAAGTATTGGGATAACTGAAAAATACTGAGATAAGAATGGGTTGAGCCTCACTCTCACTTCCTGATGTTCTATATCATACTGACATCACTACTAGAATCTGAAAGCCTGTCTTGGTCACTTGTTCTATCATCTCCCCCTTAGCTTTAAGCCATCATCTTAAGTTTGAGAGACCCCTTACTAGACTATAAACTGATCTACACTCACTACACACTGGGGTATGGAATACGCCGATACACGTAATTAATAGAACTTAACCTGAATAACTACACCTGGAAGTGGAAAACCCACTGCTAATACTACCTTATGAGACACACTCTATCATTCTATAGAACCAATAGTCATCATATAATACTTGAACACTTACTAACTTTGAATATTCATGAGTATTCCCATAGTTGGAGTGCACACCCTATAGCGCTTCAACTCTTATTTCTTTCAGTTCAACCTTCAAAAATTCAAACTTAGATTATAACACTTAACATGGATATCACCAAGACGTTGATGAACCATATTACTTCCATCATAGCATATCAATATCACAACCCCAACTTATATCTCTCTACCATGAAAATTCAAGATCATATCAAAAGGCTTAACACTATCAATCAGAACTCCTTAACTTGGCTATTTAGAACACAAATTTACCATCTAGCAACTCAATGGTACTACTAGACACACACAACATGTAATAGCCTTAGAAAAATTATCGCAACCTCATATCACCTTGGGCATACTTCTACATCATACATACAACATCATACTTCATTACGAATCAAACAAACTTAGGCTTTGGCATACACTGTTCAAGCCTATTAGATCACTTCCATAAAACTAGTATCATTAACCAAGAAATCCTCACATCCTCCTTCATGGCCATCAACTATTCAAACATAATGTTTAGTGCTAAATATGATTTACAACCCAACCTTACACACAATTCTCACAAAACATTCATCCTTAATCTTAAGCCATTATTCTCACATCCACATCCTACATTAAATTCAAGCCAATAGTCTAGCATCAATCATCTACCATTAATGAAGAAGGCAACATAATATACTTGTTCATCAAATTGGAACATTCTACCCAAATACCTCAAAAAAAATCTACTACATACTTTCTCACAAGTAGTACTAATTTACAACTACAGACGAAAAGATGGTCAAGGGGGGTAAAGTCACATAATAGACATGGTCAACCTTAATCTTATATCATAACCCCATACAATCTTATCTACTTATACGGTTTTCTCACACCACACCTACTTACCCAAGCGTACATTTAGACTACTTTCAAATTCCACAAAAAACCATGAGTCTATAATCCTAACTTACTTTCTAATCTAGCCATTTTCATACTTCAAGGAAACAATAATCCACCTTGACTAATAACTCCTTCTTTACCTTCTACTAAACTAACACACATGGACGTATCACTTCATTACCAACTCAATCTCATGCAAAAAGATTCGGATATACATATATTCAATAAGCTGCCCTTAACATCTTTCTTGCCATTTTGCCCCTAAACCCCCAGTTCCAACCAATACAAGAACAACAAGATGAACAACAAGTTGCCAGTGAATCGAAATAGGCCTCCCACGGCTTCACTAGACTTTGATTTTTGTGTTTTGAATAAGAAAATGAAATGAATAACAAAGCAACTATGCTAGTGAATCGAAAGAGCCCCACATGGCTTCACTAGACTTTGATTTTTCAAAAACACCATGATAACAAGATTACGTATTACAAGAGATAGAAAATTGACACACAATATTCAATGATCTAAGAATACACATCTTACTCTGTATAAATAAAAATCTGAGTCAAACACTTCTCCCATAGACTACCATACAATCCACACATGCTACTAGCTACCACATTAGTCTATCACTATAAAAGGGGTAAATCATCCTCAAGCATCGGTTATTCAACTAAAATATTTATCTACACAAAAACCATCCTCACTCTAATTTCTAACCTTGTGACTTCGTATTACCAACTTCTTGGTCTAATCTCACTACCAATAGGTTGTGACACCGACACTTAACTTATACTACTCCTCGGGTGGAAATACAGTTCCAAGATTCTGCTACATATCGTTCCTTCTTAAGCATGACATTTGCGATATAAATTCTGAAAAAAATGGAATATTCTTAATACCGTAGGACGAAAAGCACGATTTCATTGGAATCAAAGTTCACACTAAATCAATAAACTCTGAGGCACTAACAGACTCTTCTCAAGTCTTTGCACAAATTTTAAACTCTTATGTGACTCAACCAGAATGGACCATGCCATTTAGACTGTAAACTTCTGCACTTGAATCACCCCAATAATGAGACACATCTGGACACATCAAAGTAAGAAAAGAATTGAGAGAGCTTTACTTTCGTATGGGCGACACCATAACATGAATTAAAGTATAGAAGAGGAACATTCTGGCTCAATAGTATGAACTAGAACTTGAATAAAGGGAAACATTTCTAAATGCCTAGTAGCCTCCAGCTTGTAAGTGAGGTGCGCTTCACACCCATAAACAAGACTCTACCCAACGTGGTTTTTCAAATACCCTAGGACCATAAGCCATGCTCTGATACCAACCGTGACGAACATCCCGAACCATGAGGGCCCTGAACGTCCCTCTCTATCTGGTAAGCATGCACATATTTATATAAATTAAGAAAATGCAAAAACATAATCTTCTATGGAAACATGGTAAATTCTGAATTCAGCATAAGTATGAAAATCGAAAATCAACTGCATCTAATAACATCTGACTTAGTCTGCGAAATCTTTACTACAAGAAAATCTGACAACTATCTAAAACTGGGACAAGGCCCCCAGTAGACCAAAAATAGAAATAAATGAAATAATCTAAAAAAAAAGGCCTTCCAAAATAGAGAAGGCTCACCAACTGGACACTGCAACTCTGTCTGATAAATACTACTGCTTCTCTGGACCCCTAGACTAAGCCTCAAAACTTGGAGGGATAGGGGGTAAATAAAGATGTACTGGTACGCAAAGTATTCCAAAATAAAGCTTTTATATAAATAAAATAGTTGGAGAGCAATTTGTCAAATACCATTCATGAAATAGTTCTAAAACACATGGGCACTTTCTGAAAATCACAAATCATTCTTGTCAATGCAATGTCTAATCTTTGTATAAATTGTGAGTTAGGTGGCACTCCTCTACAATTTTGATATCCCACAGGTGGTATGGAATCCGCCATTGACTCGGCGGGGAAGCCCCCAACCCAAGTGTGCCTCAAGGGTTGGAGTTTCTGATTCTGATACGCCACACGACACTAGGCCAGCGTAATATAATATACCCAAATTGGAAAATCACGGTTTTAGGAAATGAGTTGTCTGAACTCATGCCTTATTTGGGGAACTACCTAAGCTCTCTTTATGCCTATTTTTATCCTGTTCTGAATCATGCATTTTCTAGCCTCAACATCTGAAAAGTCTGATTTCAAACTTGTATTCTGCTCTGTTCTGAAATTATCATGGCATAATCTGAACTGGTGTCGTCACACCAAGATTTGCAAGTCTTATTTTTGAGCCATATGCATTAAGCATGATCTTTCATTTAAAACATAGTTCATACCACCCAAACATGCAAGCAGTATAAGAGATTTCATGCTCCGAAAGCATAAGTCAAAGCTATGCAAGAACTCTTCAAACATAAGGTGGTCATATGCGTTTGGAAAAATACATGCACTCTTTCATTATATGTATTTTTAACATTTTTTCACTACAAACAACCCTCTCTTTGGAATTCAAGATTCATAACCAAATCATTCATAAATTAAGACACTTCTTAACATGCTTTTCAAGATACATTTCAAAACAATCTATGTCATATGATAAGTAAGGAAAAATCATAACAAGAGAGGGATTTTCACATGAATCATGCTCTCAATTCAATCATCAACATTAAACATGTACATATATACATATATCAATTCAAATAAATTTGGGGAAGGCCTAAAGACCAAAACAATACCATCAAAACTTCTAAAACATGAATTTATTCACAAATCCAAAACCCTTTTCTTAAAAACATGATTTCTATGCCCATGAGATTTTAAAAAAACCCCGCATACCTTAACCTCGAAATAAAATAGGTAATTCTCGAAGCCTGCGGATTGGAGATTCCAAATCTTCAATCGCTTTTGAAAACCCACGGTTGAATCTTGAGTTATTTGGGATTCTTGTTTGAAATCCTAGAGAGCGTTGTTGATGAATTTTGGTGAAAGTGTATTTATTTAGGTGTATTTGGGATTAAACCCCGTGTTTGGATGGGTTTGGGGCTATTGGAAATGTCTAGTTTTACCTTGGAATTTAAAATTTGGGACTGGGATACCGTAAAAAACTTCACTGCAACATGCTGGAAATTGCGGTGAGCTACAGGAATTGACAATTGTCAATTTAAGGCTCATCGCGACGCGGTGGCCAGTCAATCGGGAACGCTGACACTAAAAATGCTCTAAATTCTTTACCGAGTGTCCGTTTTAGGCGAATTTGGTATCGATGGAAAGATAATTCAAAGATATTTCATTTGATATACAGTAGGACACCCAGTTATTTATATACAAGGATCTATGGTTAATTGAAGTTGACTCAAGTTTTAACGCTCGCTAAAACTCGAACGATATGAAAACTTTTAACTTGTCCTTGAGTTAGGGGAACTTTACGATCTCAATTCATGCTCAAATAGGTTACCACACTACATACTTGATTAACATGGAAAATTTTCATAGGATTTATGGCTTTCCGATCATCTACGCATAGAAATGACAGTTTTCATTCTAGCCCGAACCATGGGGCGTTACAAGGGGAGTGCCACCTAACTCAGGATTAATATGAAGATCAGAAATGCATTACCCAGAATGATTTATAATTTTTCTGAAAATGTGCCCATGTTTTTGGGAACTATTGCATACATGATATTTTGACCAATCGCTCTCTCGATATTTTGTTTACATAAAAGCTTTATTTTGGATTGCTTTGCGTACCAGTACATCTGTACTGACCCCCTCCTCTCTCCAGGTTCTGAGGCTCAGTCTAGGGGTCCAGAAAGGTAGCAGATTTATCAGACAGAGTTGCAATGTTCAGTTGGTGAGCCTTCTTTTTTCTAGAAGGCTCGTCTTTTTAGATTGTGTCACTTATTATTGTTTTGGTCTACTGGGGGCCTTGTCCCAGTTTCAGACAGTTATCAAATTTTCATGTAGTAGAGATTTCGCAGACTGAGTTAGAAGATATTTAGATGTAGTTGATTTACAGTTTCCATACTTATGTTGAATTCAGAATTGACCATGTTTCCACAACAAATTATGATTATGTATCTTCTTCAGTTATATGAATGTTGTGCATGATTACCAGATAGAGAAGGACGTTCCGGCCCTTGATGGATCGGGATGTTCGCCACGGCCAGGTCCTAGTTCGGGTCGTGACAAGAACTCCGTTGACTTTCTACCCTTTCCATTCGGCCACTAATAGAGGCCACTTCCACTCCCAACTTCTCAACTATATCATTCACTCTAGCCACGTCCCGAGACAAGGACTCAAGATTAGCTACAAGGGCATTCATAATATTATGATCCATGGTTTGTGCATTGGAAGTTTCAGGTTCCATGTGTGGTGGTTCCATTTTCAAATGTACCTACAAAAAGAGCAAACGTTAGCTAAAAATACTCTCACAGACTCTTTTCACTCGACTCACCCACTTGGCCCTTCAAGTATTGTAAGACGGCTATCAATGCTTGAGTGCTTAGGAATGAGTCTACTCTTGATTTAGAATGGATTTCAGTTTTGAAGACTCAAGGAAGTTTCGTACGAACTTAAACCAAGAACAACTACGAATTGTAAACGAGCAAAGCGCCACAAAGAACGTTGACACGAAAGACATACTCAAAAACTAGTTCACAACTTCGTTGGTTGTTCCTTAGTTGTTAACTAGTATAGGAGAAAAATAGAAAGAAACTATTAAAGACAAGGAAAGAAACTTGGAAGGTCCTATGACTTGAGTTTTTTTATTGATGTGGCCCACACTTTTTATTTTTGGCCGTTGGTATTGTTGTTTTGTGGAAGTTTGATGTTGTCCAACTTGAATGATTCAATTTTGTTGATTTGGTGAGGCTTTTTCGGTTTTTGGAGTGAAAAGGCAAGACTTGGAACTATCTTTCCAATGGTCAAGGTGTCAATCAACTTTCCACCAACTTGCACCAAAATGGAAAAACACCTTTTTGGCTTTGGTTTGTTCCTTTCCCATTTTGGTTCTTTTTGAGAAAGGTTTGATACCCTTTTGGTAAGTAATATTTTTGGGAGGTACTTTGTCTATTTGCCTCTTTGGTGTTGTCTTAAAACTAATTCCAAGACAAACATAAGACTTTCACCTCTCTCTTCCTTTTTCAAATCAAACACACCTTTTGTTGAACATTCACATCAAGAACATCATGAACAACAGCAAGGACACTTAAGAACAATAACAATATTCAATCCGTCCAACCTTCAACAACACTAAACAAAAGCTCAAATATTGGACCTTAGACTCAAGTTTTCTAGGGAAACAACAAGATAACACATGAAACTACTAAGACAAGCTAAATAACACTTAAATCTAGATACTTCTCGGCCAACATAAGTCACCAGATAACACACCCCTTTTTTATTTTTGATTTTTCAACAAGAAGAGCCCGAGATTGGTGGTGTAAGAACACGACCAGACTTTTCTCTGATACCAAATGATACCAAGCGGTATCTACAAGAGCACAAAATAGTTCACAAACTCACAAAAAAGCCCACACGTACAAGACATCAAAAGGAAAAAATAAACACACAAACTTGAAATATAAGGAGATAGATAACTTGACACAAAGAGACTATAAAATGTATCAACTAAAGGGTGTATCAAACTCTAAAACCTCTACAAATCACATTAACAAGCACCAAGTTCTTACGGGAACACAAGAGAAACTCGGTTCACTCAAGCACTCTCGTTTCTAGCCATCTCACAACACAAGTGGAATCTTTCACTTGTGAAGCTTAAAAATTTTGGTGGTCTACTCTATTCTTGAGAGGAAATATGGTGGTCAATGTTACAAAGTGATTTTAAAATGAGCTAACTCTGGAACAAATCAAAAGAAACACCTTAAATAGTCTTTACAAAAAGGATGGCAAAAGGACCCATTTTCCCTTAATGAAGGGGTGGCGGGTGTGGACTGTTTGGGGTAGCCTTGGGGTGTATTTTTGAGCACCTAAGGTCATCCCCCAAATGTCAAGATGTACACTCCCTTGGGCGAGTTTGCAACAAGCTCAACCGCGCCCATTTTCATAAACACGCCCTGAAGTCTTTGTAGTTCACGAGCTTGACTTCTAGTAAATGGTCTCAAGCTCGTGACACCCGTATCACCCTCTCTCCTCTTTCCTTTTCATTACATCCATGGAGGGTCTAGCATAATAATGAGAGCCACTATCAATAATTGGATCAAGGGGTTCAAAGTCAGTAATAGAGCAGGTGATGTTCTGGAGGTTTGCCAATTGTTGTATGCAGATGATACAGTGATATTCTGTGAGGAAAAGGCAGATCAAATTAGTTTTATTAGGGTAATACTAATTGTTTTTAAGCAATTTCTGCATTGAAGGTCAAGTGGAGTAAAGGTAGTCTTTTTTCATAAAAAATATGGATCAAATTTAGGTTTTACCTAGCATTTTGGGTTGTAGAACCGACTGCTTTCCTACTAAATATCTCGGTATGACTCTGGGAAACAGACACAAAGATATGGGAATTTGGGATGCTATAATAGAGAAAACTGAAAAGAGGTTAGCAAACTGGAAGGCTCAATATCTATCACTAGGTGACAGGATCACTTTGATCAACAGTGTGCTTGATTCTCTACCCACCTATATCATGTCCTTTTTTCCTATTCCTGCTAAAGTGCTTAAAAGGTTAGACAAATTAAAGAGAGACTTCCTGTGGAATGGAAACAAAGAAGATGGCAAAGGATCTTGCTTAGTGGATTGGGAAAAGGTCCAGATGGATAAATTCAATGGTGGTCTTGGCATCAGGAATCTGAGAAGACAATTGCATTGCTACCTTTTATTTTTGCTGTAAAGAATCTTGTATAGATGAAGTTGTAAAATTAGTAGACTTCTTAGGTTCTTTGTAAGTAGCTAGGTTCTAACATTCTTTTTGGCGGTCTCCAACATATCCTTAATGCTGATGAATACAAATTTACCATGTTAAAAAAAAAGATACATACATGTTTTATCTGTTTTACAAAGGGAGTCTTCTTTTTTAGTTAGGAATTTTATAAATAGATTCCACATGGAATAAATTTAAAATTTCCCCTATATAAGGAAGAAGTGTATGTTGTGTTTTATATCCTTATAGTTGTACCTTAATTGTAAACTAAAACTTTGACAATCAAAAAAATACATCCTTTTTTCTATTTCATGTAATGTTCTTTCTTCTTAATGTCATGAAAAAACACATTTTTTTAACTTAGAAACAATATATTTTTACCTCCTAAATATATGTTTTTATAGCCACATAATAATTACTCGACATAAAAAAAATCTGAAATTTATGGTCTTAAACACGTTATAATATTTGTTTGATTATAAAACTTCTCACTAATGGTACAATGAGAAGTTTATAGCTTGATTATTTTCACATGTAAACATCATATATCATATTTTTTAATTGATTGATAACAAAATGGAGTTACATAAAGCTGGAAGTATATATGACATATTCAAGACCAAAAAACATTTTGAAGATCCAAGACTTAATTATCAATCCTTATTATTTCTAATTATTTGTTTTTATCAGGAATATAAAAAATATATCAAACAAACTATGCAGCATATGGATTTGCAAAATTTTCAAGACAAGTTAGGAAAAAATGTTTATTTGAACTTGAAAATTACTAGCTTCTTCCGAGATCTCTTGTTTCTGTTCAACAACACTATTATTTTTTACCCAAACGAATCTCTTCACTGTTCTGTCGCACTTGAACTCAGAGTCTTTGTTGTGAGAGAAATGAGTAAGAAACCCTTATTTCATCGTGAAGTTGTGTGTGGATTAGCTTTTGCAGGTAACACAATGATGGTCAAACAAAAATTAGAGAAAAAGACACGTAAAAGAGCTCAAGAAGGTGACGAGTCATCAGTTGAGAGGTGAGAAGTAAGAACAATCATAACGAGTGACCTTACTAGAAGGTGGTCGCATTTATAGGTGTTTTTAAGTGTATTGAATTTATTTTATTTTTATTGGTTATCATAATATTTCACAATTTATTATAAGTGTAAATTAGAGATTATAGTTAATCTCCTAATGCCCTTTAAATTGGAGTCTTGGATGATAATATATGGTTCTAATAATAAGAAAAACTTTGCATATAGACAACTTAGACCTTTTCTAACTAATTTTATGGTCTAAATTTTACTAATTACATTATATAGACATCAGCTAGTGGCCAAATATATTTAGGGCCTATTTATGCAAATATAATTAATATTAATTTAAAAGAAAAGGGAAAGTAATTAATGTCCTTATTTTCTCCAACTTTCCCCAATATTCTCCTTCTATAATTGATCATTTAAGTTCATCTAAAAAAGAAATTATTGATTATTCTTCTTCCATACTTGATCGTTTATTCTTCTTCCATACTTGATGATTTATTCTTCTACCATAATTGATCATTTATTTAGTATAAATATATACCAACCAATTTTACTTTATACAACAAAATTTTAACTATATCTATATGTACAATAGTATGTACAAACACATTAGAATAATAGAATTTTACAATTCTAATGTATAATATATACATAGGTATCAACGCTATGCTATATAAATATATTATACATATACAATTAAACGAATGAACATGTACATATGAGACAAACACATTTGTATGACATATGCATACTATGTATTAAATAAACATATACATATGTATATCAACACGATATTGTATAAACGTATAATATTATACATTAACAATTAAAAGATTGGATATTTATATATTGGGATCCAAATATATCGTAACAGTTATACTTATATGAATATGTATATACACAAACATCGAACAAATGTATTGTAATGACCCTCAAAGTTATTTTTCTATATTTTCATACAATTTCAGTATCTAGAGATTTTCTATAACTTTTCCAAGTTATTATTGACTTGTTGGGACTGATAGTTCGGTTTTCAGACGGTTTGTTTAAGAATTATAGTAATATCTAATATATTGTGGAATATTTAATTTGAATTGACATTTGGTAGAAATATAATTTATTTCCTTCTAAAATATTTTTGATATTGACTAAATTCCTTAAGTTATGTTAAATTTATATCACTTTATAGTAGTTTTTATAATCTATTAACATTTTAAGTGGAGATAGTAAATCTAGAAATGTTAAAATTTTATTATTATATAATAGAGATTTTATTAGAAATAATTTTTTATTAATTATGATATATTCAAACTATTATATTTATTTTATGATGAATCTATGCGATACCCGAGTATATACATTACGGAATTAAATAGATAATTAGTGGTTATATACGTGACATATGTCACCTTAAGTGGCAATGGCAGGAGTTATTAGTAATGACTATGTTAGGTAACAATCCATTTAAGAGGCATAGTTGTCATTAAATTGTCGGCAACTTTTTACATATATAAGAAAAAATTCTCTAATTATGTATAGGTGTTCATTATATATTACCACCAAGATGGTATATTGTTATACATATACAGAAATTGTTAATATTTATATTATTCAGAGTAGTTTTTCCAAATATCCACTAACGTTATAGTTGATAATTGAGAGAGAGATTAATTATCCACATCAAGTTATCCAAGATCAAGTTCTAGAAGCGTTATCTGGAGACTTCGCAGAAAGACATTTTAGCTTTGGCGTTCAGGTAGGCTAGGCCTACCCTACTTTTAGATTGAACTTATATACTAAAATTGTGCACTATTATGCTAGCTTTGAATAAGTGCTTGTAGTTGCATATCATTTGATATATATAACATGTCTTATTTATCCAGATTAGGACCCCATTTTAGTAGATTTTGGTATTTTATCTTTCAATATAATATAGCATCTATCAATTTAGGACGTGAAATTAAATTGCAAAACCTTATATTTGTCCCTTTTAAAATTAAGGCATGCGTACGACAAATAGAAGTATTTTAGCTTCTATTCAAGTTAAGTCTATATTTTATTTCTGTCATTGATTGTGAACTTTTGTACCACTTTGACATTTCCATGGTATGGTATTGATTTTTATATTAAAGTTGGATAAAGTTAATATGAGTTCTGGTTCGAGTCCGGCATTTGATTACTATGGTCACTATGAATTTTGGTTCGAGTCCTGCATTGATTATTATGATTACTATGAGTTTCGGTTTATGAATTTTAGTTCGAGTTCTGCATTTGATTATTATGCTTACTATGAGTTTCGATTTGAGTATGTCATTTGATTATTGTGGTTCCTATGAGTTTCGATTTAATTTCAACATCTGATTATGGTTGTGGTTCCTTTGAATTCTGGTTCGAGTCCGACAACTGATTATGAGTTCTGGTGTATATTGTATATGTGGCCTATCGTTATTACCCACTATGTATGGTTCGAATCCGGTACATGTTCTTTTGTTACTATCTATCACTATCGGTTTGAGTCCGGTATCGAGCCTCTCGCTACTATCCATTGGTGTCGGTTCAAGCCCGGTGCACATCTGAATGACTATCATGATTTCTTGGGATTGGCTCGTTAATAGATTATTTACATTTATTTTCTTTAATTTCTACTTATGTGTCCCACTGACTTATGAGAGTACAGTTTGGTTAATTCTCTTTTTCAGTGTGCCTAGTGAACTTATGAGGCCCAGTTAGGTTATGTTTGTGTGCTTAGCGGACTTATGGGGGCCCATTTAGGTTATGTTTAATTTGTCTGTAATTACTGCATTATCTATTTTCTGTATCGCTTACATTTATTCCTTTATATCATTGGCATAGCTTGGCAGTTGTTTATCTTCCTGTCATTCTTAACTGTTGATTAAGATTAGACTCTCGCATTCTTAATAGTTGTTTGATCCTGGTTCCACATTTTCATATGGTTTTGCTTACTTTGCATTGTGGCTGGGTTCATGTTCAGAGTCTTTACTTGTTACATTACATATAGCTATCTCTCTGGGTGATTCTTTAATAGTGAATCGGGTATATAGATCGTGTTTGGCGATCATTGAGGAGTTTGGTACTCAGGTTGATCTCATTGTCCTAGATATGATAGATTTTGATTTGATTTCAGGCATGGATTGGTTATTTCCTTGTCATGCGTTTTTGTATTGTTTTGCTAAGACGTTAGTTTACCCTTGCCTAGCGTACCCCGATTGTGTGGCAAGGTTCTGTTAGTCGCGGGTCGATGGAGATTATTTTTACATTTCGTCTAGGAGACTGATATCGAGGGGTTGTGAGTCATTTCAAGCTTATGCTTAGGATGTCAATGATGAGTGTCCAACGCTTGACTCCTTCCCTTGGGTTTGTGAGTTTCCTGATGTTGTTTTGACCGACTTACCCGGCTTCCCTCCCAGGCATGATATGCGCGGCTAGTATCCTTACCTGTGCGAGTCCTCGGGTACGTCCTTATGCTTTACTTTCGAGGACGAAAGTCCTTTTATTAGTGAATGTTGTAATGACCATCACGGTTATTTTTCTATATTTTCATACATTTTCGGTATCCAGAGATTTTCTATAACTTTCGCAAGTTATTATTGAATTTTTGGGGTTGATAGTTCGATTCCTACGCAGTTCATTTCAGAATTGTAGTAATATCTAATATATTATAAAATATTTAATTTGAATTGACATTTGGTAGAAATATAATTTATCTCCTTCTAAAATATTTCTGATATTGACTAAATTCCTTAAGTTAGGTTATATTTATATCATTTTATAGTAGATTTTATAGTCTATTGACATTTTAAGTGGTGATAGTAAATCTAGAAATGTTAAAATTTCATTATTATATAATAGAGGTTTTATTAAAAATAATTTTTAATTAATTATGATATATTCAAAATATTATATTTATTTTATGATGAATCTATGAGATACCCGAGTATATACATTACGGAATTAAGTTTGATAATTAGTGGTTATATATGTGAGAAATGTCACTTTAAGTGGCAATGGCAAGAGTTATTAGTGATGACTATGTTAGGTTACAATCCATTTAAGAGGCATAGTTGTCATTAAATTGTCGGCAACTTTTTTACATATATAAGCAATAATTCTCTAATTATGTATAGGTGTTCATTATATATTACCACCAAGATGATATATTTTTATACATATACAGAACTTGTTAATATTTATATTATTAAGTGTAGTTTTGCCAAATATCCAATAACGATATAGTTGGTAATTGAGAGAGAAATTAATTATCCACATCAAGTTATTCAAGTTCGGGTTCTAGTAGAGTTATTTGGAGGCTTCACAGAAAGGTATTTTAGCTTTGGTGTCCAGGTAGGCTAGGCTTACCCTCCTTTTAGATTGAGCTTATATACAAAAATTGTGCACTATTATACTAGCTTTGAATAAGTGCTTGTAGTTGCATATCATTTGATATATATAACATGTCTTATTTACCCTGATTAGGACCCCATACCATTTGTGGGGGGTAACGATTAGGTACGATAATGTAACTAGATAATAAATACGTAGGTATTTATTTTTATGATGACTATTATTGATTGGAATAATTTTCATTTTTATCTTCTTGACTTAAGATGTTTTATTAATTCATATTCTAGATTAGATATTATCGTAATTTAATTATCTAGTGTTTTAGGATCCTCGTTAGTATTATTTAACCTTTCGTATTCTAGGTATAAACTATATAGTTGAGTTTCTATTTGTTTTAATGAGTTATTCTTTTCATAAGATGTATTCATTAATTTGTGTAGTTTATTATTTTATCCTATTGAAATTTTAGCAATTTCTGTGTAGTATTTTATTCTAACTTTGCTATATTCAATGCGTAGGTTTATGTTCTTTATCTGATTTACTAGTATTTGTTGTTCATGTATAGGTAATTTTCCATCTGTATTAAATAATTTTTCGTATGTATTAAATAAATTATTACCTGTATCTTCTTTTTCTAAGGTTAATTTTATTTTAAGTAACTTTTCTTCTAGTTGTCTTTTTTCTATTTCAAGTTGATTTCTGTAATTAACTTCTTCATATATCCAATTTTGCCTTTCTCTAATTTTTTTTATATATTCTAACATTTATTTATTCTGAATAATATTCATCTGAATCTAAATAATATTGATGTTCATGATATATGCGTAAGTTTTCTATACTGTTTAATAATTCTTCTTCTTCATAATCTTCTAATTTTTCCCATATTATTTTCTTTATGTCTATAATTTCTATATCTCTAAGTATATATAAAACAAGTATTTTAATATCATCTATCATGCTTTTTCATAATATTTTCTAGTTGTTTGTTTTAGTCTAAGTAATTCTTGCATATTTTCATTAAGAAATTCTATATATTTTATATCTTTAGTTTCCATGTATTTATCTAGATTTGTTTTCATTTGTTTTTCTATTAATTGTATGTTTCTCATATCTTTTTCCAAAAATTCTAGATATATGTAATTTATCATGGTAAGTATTTGTAAGAGTAGTTAGGTAGGTATGGTATGTAATTTATTCTAGTCATATAATATTTACCAAATGCTTTTTCTAATATGATTTTTCTTATATCTACTACTTTTATATCCTTAAGTGCATACAAAATGAGTATTTTAAATTTATCTACCATTGTATCAGATAAATAATTATTCATTTTCATAAAATTGCTTTTTTCAAAATATTCCCTTCAACCATCTACATAACAAAATATGGTCATCTTAGATTACTATATACTAGATTATTCTTAAATAACATGTTCTTCGGTCACTATTAGCATGGTAATCTGGATGTTTTCCCTTAAACAACGCCTCTACTCTGGTTACTCCCCACCACGGCTTCTTGCCTTATTGGTTTCACCTTTAGGATGACATAGTTCTTAGGGATTTTTCTCCATTTCCACTTTGCTAATAAACTTCTTAACATATTATTCTTCGAATAATTCTACTATAAAGTAACTAACATGAATTTATTTTATCATACCATGATTGTTGGGAATTATGAATTTAGCTATTCATAATCATAAATAGATATACCTGTTCGGGTAGGTTTGATATTTCTAAACTTTGTTCCTCCATAGATTTTTCCATTGAAATATACCTGTTTTTAATAACTAAGCAAAAATATTTGTTGTAGACCAGAGAGAGTTTTTGTGCTTCAACGCATGAAGGCTTGCCTTCATCTGAGCAAGTGCTCGTTCATTTATAATATGAAAATGTACACTGTTTTTCTTTACATCTGTCAACTATTTTACAGAAATGAAAAAAACGTTTCTACAATAGTCTAGTCTTTAAAGAAAATGTCTAATCTAATAATGGCACTACTTGCCAAAAATTTAATAATAGCACTACTTGCCAAAAGGGACTAAGAAAAGTCAGCAAAAACAAAAAATATTACATGATTTTACGTAAATCTCAAAACTAACTATTCTTCCATATCTCTCTCTTGAATTACTTTCTTTCTTTATCCGTAGTTATCTTCTTTTTATTGCTTTGTATCTCTATTATTGCTTCATATCTTACATCTTCCAGCTCTCGCTTTTATGTCCTTCTATTCAAGTTGAACTTCCGGAACAATATTATCTTCTCCATTACATTTTGAACATTGATGGTCTGGATATTTATGTCCAATTAACTTGCAATATCTGGTTAATAGTTCTTCCGAAATAAATTTTTCTTTAATGGCTCTGGCGATAGGTTTTTTCTCTGAATTGAGTAAAGTCAAGATCCATTGCCTAACGTCTTCCATATCTGTTTCTCGTAGTTCCTTTGAATTCAAGTATATTATTACATTACCTCTTGAATAATAACTCCATATGGGATTTCTGTTGCAATAATTATTTGCTAATTCTTGAAGAATCGTAGATAGTCCAATAATTCTCTTATTTGCATAAAAATTTGGTATCTCAATTCTAGGTATTTCTGGTTGTTGAGTAATATCTTCTGGTATAATCATATCTCGGGTCATTCCTATTTTTACAACTTGTATAGGTGATTTAACTTCATCATACAATATCAATTTTTACAACTTGTATAGGTGATTTAACTTCATCATACAATATCAATATCTCTGCTGGTGCCGTATAAAATTTTATAAAAAATAGGTTACCTTTGGTTATTCTTTTAAAATTTTTAAATGAATCATATATTTCTGGTATATTGGATATTTCATTTCCATCTTGGGTATATATGGTGCTAAGTAGTTCATATTTGTAACAGGTTTTAACTAGACCTGGTTTGATTTTGGGCAAAGCAATTAGCTTATTGTATTCGGTTAGCTTCTGGGTTATGTAATTTGTATGTGGTTCTTGGATGTTTATAGCTCTGGGGTTGGTATTTAAGAAGGTTTGTATTTTTTAAATATTTTCTATGTATGTTCGGGTTGTATGGTTGTAGGTCTTTTTGTCTTGGTTGAGAAAGAACTTTCTCGGTATGTGGTAATTTGTGGGGTATAAACATAGGATCTTTTGGTGTATTTGGAATAAATGGTTTATCAAATAGCTTGTTTAGGTTCATATTTGTATTTCTCCTAACTCCTTTGCTTGTACCTGCAGAAGTAGATTGATAAATGTTATGGGTTTTATGGAGTATCCCAACGTCTCTTTCTAGCTCTGGAATTTTAATGTCTTCCGATCGACATAGCTCTGCACACTGCTGAGTTAGCTGATTTGTTGCTATAGACTTCAGTTTATCTTCATTAGTCTTTAGTTTTTCTATCTCATTACCCATACTGTCCACTTTCATTGAAAGCGTAGTTAGGGTGTTGAGTATTTTTTCTAGAGTATCTTCTTCTATTATATCAGTCTGTGTAGCTTTGTCTTGATATGTAATCTGCAATAACATTTTTGTTAGTACTAATTACTTCAATTGTAAATGTAAAATTTAATATATTCAATACTAGTCTCCGAATTTCTTTTGTTGTAACTCAATTTTGTATTTTCTTTGTTAGCCACCAACGTACCTGTGTATTATCTGTTCATACAATAAACTTGTTATATACAATATATGGCTCAAATGCTAATAAACATTTATATAATGAGCATAATTCTTTTTTATTTATTTCCCATTTTATTTCTGTTTCATTAAATGTACCTGAGTAGTATCTATAGTGGTGTTCTAATTTTTCTTCTTCATATTTATATTTAAGTACTCCTCCATAACTATATTCACTAGCATCTGCTTCTACTATATATATAAATTTTCTATTTTCATCTGGAAATTGTAGTTTTGGTAATTCTTTACAAAGTATTTTTATTTTTTGAACTTGTTTTTTATCTTCTTCGTTATAATTATATTCTACATCCTTTTTAAATTTTTTCTGTAAGGGCATTAGATTTTCTGCTAATTTTGGTATATATTCTCTTACTTGGTTTACTAATCCTAAAAATGATTGTAATTTCTTTTTTGTATCTAATTCTTCTTTCGAATTTATTATTTTTTGTACTATATGTTGTTGTATTTTTACTCCACTTTTATCTATTTGTATTCCTAAAAATTCTATCTGATTTTTCATAATTTCAGCTTTCTTTTTACTTAAACTTATTCCCGATTTTTCTATTATATCCGTAAATTGTTCCAATAATTTTAAATGTTCTTCTTTGGTCTTTGTATATAATAGTATATCGTCTATGTATACTATACAATTAGGGAGTTGTTTAAAATAACTATCCATAAAATGTTGATATCTACCTGGTGCATTTTTATATCCAAATGGTGGTACATTCCATTCATAAAATCCCTGTGGTACCGTAAATGCGGTTAATTCCTTAGATTCTTCTTCTAACTTTAGATGGTAAAATCCTGATTTGCAATCAAAATTACTAAAATAATTATATCCTTGTATTTGTCTTATTTTTAATATCTTATTTGGTATTGGGTAATTATAAGTCATTTTTTTTGCATTTAAATTTCTATAATCAATAATCATTCTACTTTTTCCTCTTTTTTGTTCACTATGTTTATTTACTATAAATGTTGGGCTATTATGTTTGCTGTTACTTTTTTGTATATATCGTTTTTCTAATAATTCTTCTATATGCATTTTAAATTCTTTTAAATCATCAAAATTATATGTTAATGGTTTCTGGGTTATTATGCTATTTTTATCTATTAATTCAATTTTTATAATGGTTTTATGTTTTTTCCATCCTTTTAATGGATCTTCACTATATAATTGTCCTAATTTTTTCTTAATTATTTCTATCTTATTTATTGAAAATATAGTTATTTCTGTTTTATTTATCGAAAATACGACTAGTTCTATTGTATCTTCAATATTTTTTATATTTTCTAACTTTTGTGTAATTTTTTCACTTCCTTTTATCCAATCAGTTTTCTTTCTTATTTTATTATTAACTTTTTTGCTCTTACTTTCTGTTTACATGGTGTTGTAAACCACCAATCTGTTCTAGTTATTATATGTGGGTATAATTTATCTAAAAACGGCATTCCTAAAAGTATATCTTTTGATGTTAGTTCACAATTATAAATTTCTTCTATTGTTATTATTTTATCCCATACTTGTGTTTTTACATTCTTAGCTTTGTAAGTAATTAAACTTCCTTCATTATTAAATCCTTTAACTATTATTGGTGTTTTTAATTTATCCCATTTACTTTCTGGTAAACAATTATATCAACATAAATTAGTTTTTGCTCCTGTGTCTATCATAGGCGTATAATATCTACTGTAATATCCTTCTACTACTATCTTCATTAATACATATATTTTTATTTTATGTTAAAGCTCTTCTTAAGAATAATTTCTCTCTGTTATATGTTATAGTTAATTGTGTATGTTCTATATTATATGGTTTTACTTGTTCTAACCATTTTATTCCTAATATTATGTCTGTTTTTTGCATTTCTTCTTTTACTTCAAATTCTATTTTTATTTTTCATATTCCTATTATTATTTCTTTTTCTGCTATATTTTTAGTATTTATTAAACTTCTTGGTAGGTCTGGGCATATATTATTGTCAGTTTTTATTTCCTCATTTTTTACTAGATATTTTGCTATATAATTTTCTTCTTGTCCTGTATTTAAGAGTATTAAATATTCTTTTTCATTTACCTTTCCTGTTATATAATATTGGTTTGAATTATCCATTGAACTTGTTTCATAACTTGTTCTTTTTAATGAGCTTGATGATTCCGGTTTATCATAAGCTATTCTTTTTGTTGTACTTATTCTATCCTTTATTATTTCTAGATCTTCTTCTATGTCTATATTTCTGTAACTATAATCATTATTATCAATTGTTTTTACAAATTGTTCAAAAGGGCTTTCTATTTGTATTTTATTAATTTTATTTTTTCCCATTATTTTATGTTTTGTTGTTAATACATATAGATTTTTACATCTTGCTGTAAATATTTTACTTCCTGGGGTTAATTCTATTCCTGATATTTTCCAAATATAATACTAATGATTTGTCTATATTTTTATCCGTTACTGCTACTGAATAATTCGCACTTATTATTAATTTAAATTTTTGGTATATTAAATTTCCTTTTATGGCAGTTATTATACTTTTTTCTATAGGTTTTATAATTCTATCATCTACTAAATATAATTCTATTGGTGTATCTATTCCTTCTCTAAAACATGCTTTTATTAATCTTTCTGTACCTCCAAGGTGTACATATTTTATTGAGTCTCTACTTTTTATATCGTTTATCTCTTTATTAATTATTCTTTTTGTTACTAGTGGTATACTAGCTTTACCTTTTGCATATATACAGTCTATTACATGTTCCTTTTGGCTTACTACATAATATTCTTCCTTTTTCCTAGTAAATATATTTTTTATTGTTGGTATTTTAAATATTTTTTCTACACTTAAGTCTAGCTCTTTTCCTTTTATTTCATCAAATACATTGTTATCAAATATTATTTTTTGATCTGTTCCTTCGTCATTTAAATATTCTTCTTTTGTTATTATTTTTATATCTTCTTCAGTCATTTAATTCGTCTAATTCACTATCTATTTCGTTATCTGTTTCATTCTCTGAAATTTCATATATACTGTCTTCACTTTCTAATTCGTAATCTATGTAATCTATCTACACATATTCTGTATTTTCTATTTTTATTTCTGATATTTGTTTATTTTTTGGGTTTTTAGGTAATTTACAATCTCTAGCTAAATGTCCTATTTTTCCGCAATTATAACAAGTACATTCCTTTATTGATTTCTTTTTCCTATATGGTCTTTTATGTTTATAATTTTTTACATAATATCTTTTTCTTGGTTTCTTATACTTATATTTTGATTTTTTGTATTTCTTATATTTCTTATGTCTTTTTCTTTTCTTATAATATCTTTCTTCACATCCAAATTGAGGTGCTATTTTATCTTTGCAACATGCTAAATTTCTTATTAATGTTTTTCCCATTTTTATTTCCTCTTTTTTTTTTTCACATAGGTTTCTATACCATTGTTGTAAAAATTTTATTCTTGCTCCTAGAGTATCTACTATTTTTGTTTCATCCCAACTTTTTATTATTTTTGAACTAAATGGTTCAGGTAATTTATTAAAATATAATTTTCTTATTTCTTTACTTTCTTCTATATTATATGCTCCTTTATAATAATATTCTTTAAATGCGCAAGTATATTCATCTATGTAGCACATATTACATATTGCTAATTTTAACATTAAATTCCTATTTATCTCTTTCTCTTCATTTTGTTCTTCTTCTTTTGTTGTCATGCTACTAAATTCGTCTTTTATAGCTGTTTCATATTTTTTTAATAATTCTATAGGTGTTAATTGTGCTAATGATGTTCCTTCTGTGGGTTTGTCAGTTCTTAATATTCTTTTACTATTTTCAGTTAGATTTAAAAACCATAATTTCACTGTTCCTATTAGTGTTCTTTCTATATATTCTGGTGCATCTATTACACTTATATTATTATCTAATAATTTTTTTGTCATATATCCTATCCATAATTGTATTATTTTTTCTGTATCTATTACACAATCTAAGTCTAAAAAGTTATAATTTTTATTAACTATTTGTTTTGGTGTCCATTTGTCATATTCATTCTTTAGATTATATCTTTTAAACTTATTCTTATAATATGTAGGTTTCCTTATTTCTGATGTACTAGGTATTATATTTTGATCTTCTTTTTTATCAAGAGTATTTATTTCTGTGTTGATATTTTCTAAATTTTCTTCATTAATTACTTCTTGTTTTTCATTGATTTCTAAATTTTTTGTATTTGTTAATATTTCTGTATATGTTTCACTATCTTCTGAATCATAATTATCTGTCTCTTCAACATCTATATTATTTATTTCCAATTCTTTGTCTTTTATTTCTTTATTGTCTATTTCTATTTTTTCTTTAAATTGATTTATCTCGTTTAATAATTTTTGTTCTTTATATTTTTCTTCTTTTTCTTTCTGTCTTGTTTCATACAGATCTTTTAACATTTGTAATTCTTTTTGTAATTCAGCAATCCTACTATTTTTAGTTTCTTCTATTTTTCGTATTTCTTCTGTAGTTTGTTGTTTTATTTTTTCTATTTCTTTTTTTCTATCTATTTCTTCGTTTCCCCTTTTTATTCTTACCATAGCTGTCAGTTTATCTTCTAATTTTAATTCTTCTTTTTCTAACATTAAATATAAATGTTCACCTATTTCCTTATATCTTCTCCCTAGATTAGAAAATACTATCCTTATTTTTAGTCCTTCGTGATTTTCATATATTTTTTCGTCTATTATAAATTCTTCTTTGTTCATTTAATTGTAAATAGTTCATGTTGATATATATATTCTAAACTATCTATTCGTGATTCTAAATTTGATATTTCATCTTTTTGTGCATTTATTGAGTTTTTACTAACTCCGGCAAATAAATTATAAGTTAATCTTTCTATTCTTATTTTTAATTCTTTACGTTTTTCAGAAATAGTTTGTCTTAGTTCTTTGTATTTTTGTATTTTTGTATTTTATTCATTTAAACCATATTTATAGTATTTTGGCGGATACCTAAATCTGATTTTATCATAATTAGGTGGTATGTGTCTCATTCTCCTAGATTTTAAATGGATTATTAATTTTGCTTCAATACTAGATACTAAGGTAATTAGGTAGGCTAGTCTTTGTGGGTTTTCCTTTTTTTTTATTTAGACTTATATATTCTGAATAGTTACTAATTAAAGATTCTTTAATTTTTCTAAAAGCTTCTCTATTTTTAAATGGTCTTCTCATAATTAATCAGTATTAATTATTGTCAAGTAAATCCAATCAAATTCAAACATGTATGCTACTTCTGTATTTTTTAAATAACTGGGCTTTGATACCATTTTAGTAGATTTTGGTATTTTGTCTTTCAATATAATATAGCATCTATTAATTTAGGACGTGAAATTAAATTGAAAAACCTTATATTTGTCCCTTTTAAAATTAAGACATGCGTACGACAAATAGACGTATTTTAGCTTCTGTTTAGATTCAATATATATTTTATTTCTGTCATTGATTGTGAATTTTTGTACCTCGTTGACATTGTCATGGTATGATATTGATTTTAATATTAAAATTGGGTAAAGTTACTATGAGTTCCGGTTCGAGTCCGGTAGTTGATTACTATGGTCACTATGAATTTCGGTTCGAGTTTGGCATTTGATTATTATGGTTACTATGAGTTTTGATTTTAGTATGTCGTTTGATTATTGTGGTTCCTATGAGTTTCGGTTTGAGTTCGACATCTGATTATGATTGTGGTTCCTTTGAATTTCGATACGAGTCCGGCAACTAATTATGAGTTCTGGTGTATATTGTATATGTGGCCTATCGTTATTACTCACTATGTACGGTTCGAATCCGGCACATATCCTTTGGTTACTATCTATCACTATAGGTTCGAGTCTGGTATCTGGCCTCTTGTTACTATCTATTGGTGCCGGTTCAAGTTTAGTGCACATCTGAATGACTATCATGATTTCTTGGGATTGGCTCATTAATAGATTATTTACATTTATTTTCTTTAATTTCTACTTGTGTGTCCCACCGACTTATGGGAGTACGGTTTGATAAATTGTCTTCTTCAGTGTGCCTAGTGGACTTATGGGGGCCTAGTTAGGTTATGTTTGTGTGCCTAGCGAACTTATGGGGGCCCAGTGAGGTTATGTTTAATTTGTCTGTAATTACTGCATTATCTATTTTTTGTATCACTTACATTTATTCCTTTATATCATTGGCATAGCTTGGCAGTTGTTTACCTTTTTGTCTTTTTTTTTACTATTAATTTAGGTTAGACTCTCGCATTGTAGTTATACCTTTTTTGTATTGAGCTCAATCGGACGATGATGCCTACTGAGTACTCGTTGCTTTGGTACACATACTACACTTTTGCATCTTTTTCGTGATGAAGATCCGAGTTGTAGCAGCTGACATTGACGTGATTCCTATCTTTCAGTACAGATTCATAGCATGGTTAGTTTACTATCGCCCGAGGATGATCCTCCTCTATTTGTTCTAGTTTAGTCATTTGTACTCGAGACTGCTTGTATATATTGTGTATATTTTTTATTCTATCTAGTACTCTGGTAAGTTTTAGTAGTGGTTGTAGTACCAACCTTACCAAGTCTTGGGAGGGATTCATTTGTGTAGTTAATCATTTTTCTTTCCCTCGTTTTAATATATGGTATATGTTTCTTTTCTATTTGTCACTTGTTATTTCTATGGCTATCATTATATGTGATCGTTTATGAGTTTTGCCTATCCCGTTATTTATTATTCTAGGCTATGTCATGACTTACCTACTGGGGGATAAGGTAGGCTCCATTATGACTTTAAAAATCGGATCATGACAGCTTAGTATCAGAGCTTAGGTTTCACCGATATCGTTGGTACTGGAGTCAATGTTTAGTAGAGTCTCCTGGATTGGTACGGAGACGTATGTATCCTATCTTTGGGAGGCTATGGTGCCGATTTAGAAAAAAACTCATTTTCTTGATCCATTTTTCATGCGTGGTGTCTGAGTTGGTTTTTAAGTTTTTATTAGTTCACTCTTTATGAAGATGGCTAGGACATAAGGTTCAGGAGTTGGGGATTGGGACCCCGAATACGCTGCTAGAGTTTCGGTTAGGGTTCGAGGCCGACCCAAAGATCAGGGGTCAGCCCAGTTATATTGGTTCTAGTGGTCAGAGCAACAGTCGTCGTAGAGGGGTACTAAGTAAGCATCGTCGAGTCAGGGTGGTCATTCTAGACCCGCCAGACCTTCTAGACAAAGTAGGGTGCCCGGGGTATGTTATGGCTGCGGAGTTTTTGGTCACTTCGCCTATGAGTGTCCTCAGCATAGAATGATTGAGCCTTCAGTTTTGATTGCACATCCGATTAGGTCAGTGCCATTGTTAGGTAGGGCTGATGCACAGAGTCATTGGGATAGTCCCTAGGGTTCTAGAGGTGGTTGGATAGGTACCCAGTCCAGTAGTATATCGGGTCATTTGCATGTTGTACTAGGTATGATTTTCGTATGCCGTCAGCTAGCTTTTGCTTTGTTTGATCCCGGTTCCACATTTTCATATGGTTTTGCTTACTTTGCATCCCAGTTGGGTTCATGTTCAGAGTCTTTACTTGTTACATTGCATATAGCTATCCCTCTAGGTGATTCTTTAATAGTGGATCGGGTATATAGATTGTGTTTGGCGATCATTCAGGAGTTTGGTACTCAGGCTGATCTCATTATCCTAGATATGATAGATTTTGATATAGTTTCAGGCATGGATTGGTTATTTCCTTGTCATGTATTTTTGTATTGTTTTGCTAATATGTTACTTTAGCCTTGCCTAGCGTACCCCAATTGTGTGGCAGGGTTCTATTAATCGCGTGCGATGGAGATTATTTTTACATTTCGTCTAGGACACTGATATCATGGGGTTGCGAGTCATTTCATGCTTATGCTCGGGATGTCAATGCTGAGAGTCCATCGCTTGACTCCGTCCCATGGGTTTCTGAGTTTCCTGATGTTGTTCCGACCGATTTACCCGGTCTCCCTCCCAGGCATGATATGTGCGACTAGTATGCCTACCTGTGCGAGACCTCGGGTACGTCCTTATGCTTTACTTTCGAGGACGAAAGTCCTTTTATTAGTGGATGTTATAATGACCCTCACGGTCATTTTTCTGTATTTTCATACATTTTCGGTATCCAGAGATTTTCCATAACTTCCCCAAGTTATTATAGACTTGTTGGGACTGATAGTTCGGTTCCTAGGCGGTTCATTTAAGAATTGTAGTAATATCTAATAAATTATGAAATATTCAATTTGAATTGACATTTGGTAGAAATATAATTTATCTCCTTCTAAAATATTTTTGATATTGACTAAATTCCTTAAGTTAGGTTAAATTTATATCACTTTATAGTAGGTTTTATAGTGTATTAACATTTTAAGTGGTGATGGTAAATGTGGAAATGTTAAAATTTTATTATTAAATAATAGAGGTTTTATTAAAAAGAATTTTCTATTAATTATGACATATTCAAAATATTATATTTATTTTATGATGAATCTATGCAATACCGAGTATATACATTACGGAATTAAATTTGATAATTAGTGGTTATATATGTGAAAAATGTCACCTTAAGTGGAAATGGCAAGAGTTATTAGTGATGACTATGTTAGGTAACAATCCATTAAAGAGGCATAGTTGTCATTAAATTGTCGGTAACTTTTTTACATATATAAGCAATAATTCTCTAATTATGTATAGATGATCATTATATATTACCACCAAGATGATATATTGTTATACTTTATAGAGAACTTGTTAATATTTATATTATTAAGAGTAGTTTTGCGAAATATCCACTAACGATATAGTTGGTAATTAAGACAGAAATTAATTATCCACAACAAGTTATCCAAGTTCGGGTTCTAGTAGTATTATCTGGAGGCTTCGCAGAAAGACATTTTAGGTTTGGCGTCCAGATAGGCTAGGGTTACCCTACTTTTAGTTTGAGCTTATATACTGAAATTGTGCACTATTATTCTAGCTTTGGATAAGTGTTTGTAGTTATATATCATTTGATATATGTAACATGTCTTATTTATCCGGATTAGGAACCCATTTTAGTAGATTTTGGTATTTTTGCTTTCTTATAATATAGCATCTATCACTTTAGTATGTGGAACTAAATTTCAAAACCTTGTATTTGTCCCTCTTAAAAATAAGACATGCGTACGGCAAATAAACATATTTTAGCTTCTGTTTAGGTTTAGTATATACTTTATTTCTATCATTGATTGTGAATTTTTGTACCACGTTGACATTGTCATGGTATGATATTAATTGTAATATTAAAGTTGGGTAAAGTTAGTATGAGTTCCGGTTCGAGTCCGGCATTTGATTACTAAGGTCACTATGAATTTTGGTTTGAGTCTGACATTTGATTACTAAGGTCACTATGAATTCCGGTTCGAGTCCAGCATTTGATTACTATGGTCATTATGAATTTCGGTCGGGTCCGACATTCGATTATTATGGTTGCTATAAGTTCCTGTTTGAGTTCGACATCTGATTTTTGTGGTTCCTATGAGTTCCAATTCGAGTTCGGCATCTGATATGGTTGTGGTTCCTTTGAGTTCCGATTTGAGTTTGGCATCTGATTATGAGTTCTGGTGAATGTTATTTATGTGGCCTATCGTTATTACCTACAATGTCCGGTTCGAATCCGGCACATGTCCTCTTCTTATTTCTCACTATCGGTTCGAGTCTGGTATCTGGCCTCTCGTTACTACCCATTGGTGCCGGTTCTAGTCCGGTGCACATCTGGATGACTATCATGATTTCTTGGGATTGGCTCAGTTATAGATTATTTACATTTATTTTCTTTAATTGCGACTTGTGTGTACCACCAGATTATGGAAGTATGGTTGGGCTAATCGTCTTCTTCAGTATGCTAGCGAGCTTATGGAGGCTGAGCTATATTGTATTTGTGTGCCTAGCGGACTTATGAGGGCCTAGTTAGGTTGTGTTTAATTTGTCTGTAATTAATGCGTTATCTATTTTCTGTATCGCTTACATTTATTCCTTTATTGTAACACCCCGCATTTTCGTGCTAAAAATCCAAACCGTCATTCCTACGTGTTTACACCCTAATTTCATGGTTCATATTTAAATTCATGTATCATGATCTTTCACCTAGTATATGAAGTGATTATGAGGTGAAAAATGTTCATAGAAATCGCTTAAAGCAAAGTTGGGCTAAGAATTCTTCATTCGTCCAAAGTTTGATATTTGATTCTATAAGGGTCATATTTAAACGAGTATAACATTTTGTATATATAGAATTTGGCATATTGGGACCCACCAAATTGTAGATAATCGAATTAGCTTTCCAATGATACCAATTTTGCTAAAATCTGATACCCGAGTGAAAAGTTATGCCATTTGTCGTGTGAGGCAGTGAGCTATCGCGATAAGGTCGCGATGCTAGTTATATTCCCATTTCTAGGAGTCGCGACAAGATTTTTATTTTCATTTCTGGAAATCGCACCACAATGGTCATTTACACGGGAAAGAGAGGCCAAGGGGTAGTTTAGTCCTTTTCCCATTCTCAGCCGTTAAAACATGAACTATAACCCAAAAAGGGGGCATTATTTACCCATCTTCTTCAAATTAACTCTCGTAGAAACCCTCCCCTTTCCCCAAGAACGAAATTCAACTCTTCTCCCCCAAGTAATATAGAATTCAAGCCTTTCAAGTTCAAGATTCTCAAGAAAGTATCAAAGTTAGGGTTTCATCCTTCAAGATAAGAAACTTAAGGTACGTGGGGTTTTCCTAAAGCTACATGGGCATAGTAAACTCTTCTTGATCATGTTAAAGTCTTAGAAATCATGAATTTACAAAGGGGTTTGGATTTACAATTATAATTATACGTCTTGAAACCTTTTAATGATATTCTTTTGGTCTTGAAACTTTCCCCTTGAAATTGATTTTGTTAGTATATATGTATATATGTGATTGAAGCTTTGAAATATGAATTGAGAGCGTGAATTATTGAATCTTTCCCTCTCCCATTGTGTTACTACTTGATTTGGAAGTTAATGGATTCCTAAATTGCATGATTAAAGAATGAGTCAGGAGCCTTATTATTTCATATGAATTTTTCATGATTAAGAATTGGAGAGGGGGATCTGTTCATGATTTAAATGCTAAAGGTAATAATTGAAGGAATTTCAGGAATGTTTTGAGAAATTGACCACCACTTGTTGGAATTGTTGAAAAGATGAGAATCTTTGCATGATTTTGACTTATGTTTTGAAAAACATAAATTCTCTTATATTGTTTGAATGATATGTTGGTCTGAATTTTATGTTTTGAAAGAGAAGACTGTAATTTGATATCTTATGAAATAGAAATATGACTTGCAAGTCTTGGTATGACGATAACAATACAGATTATGCCATGATAACACAGAACAAAAACAGAATACAGATTTTCATTCAGATTTTTTTTCAGATTTTGAACATAGAATGATTCATGTTTAGAAAAGGTTAAAATTGGGCTTAAAGAGAGTTAGGTGGTCACCCGAAGAAGGCACGAGTTTAGAAAACTCATTGCCTGAATCCATGTTTTGCTGATACGGGTTATTATATTCCCAAAGAGGAATTATAGGCTGGTCTAGTGCCCTGTGGCGTATCAGAATAGAAACTCCAACCCTTGCGGTAAACTTGGGTTGGCGGCTTGGTTGTCAAGTTAATGGCGGATTCCATATAGCCCGTGGACTATTAGACTTGTAGGGTGGACCACCTATCTCAAAACTAAAATAAAGAATGGTATAGTATCTACAGAATTATTTAAATGATCATTTGAATTTGCCTATGTATTTTAAACTATTTCATGCATAATGCTTTATGACTTGCTCTCACCTATGTTTTATATAAAAGTTCATTATTTTGGATTGTCCTGCGTACCATTACAATTATATTGACCCACTACATTTCAGGGCCTGAGACTCAGTCTAGAGGTCCTGCTAAGCCGTAGAGTATTCAGATAGAAGTTAAGTGTGAAGTAGGTGAGCCTTCTTTATTCTAGAAGGCCTATTTCCTTTCAGTCACTTGTTATCTATTTTGGTTTAGGTCCACTGGGGGCCTTGTCCCAGATTTAGACAATTTGTTGATGTTGTATGTAGTAGAGATTTCACAGACTAGAAAGATGTTGTCTAGAAGTTGATAAATTTATTTCCGTATTGTTAAACAAATTTTAAGAGTATGACCACGATTCATTTTATTTTATTTATGCATCTTTTCTTTATTATTCAAGTATTTTGCATGATTACCAGATGTAGAAGGGCGCTTGGGCCTCCATGGTTCGGGATGCTATTTACGGCTAGGGCTCCGGCTCGAGTCGTGATAAACTTGGTATCAGAGCAAGGTTCTTGGTCCCAGGGTGTCTGCGAAATTACGTCGGGTAGAATCCTATTTATGGGTGTGTAGCGCGACACACTTATAAGTAGGAGGCAACAAGGTATTTAGGAATGTTTCTCTTTCTTCATGTTTTAGTTCGTGCTATGGAGTCAGAATGTTCCTCTTTCATACTCTAATTCGTGCTATGGTATCACCCATACGAAAGTAAGGTTATCCCAAATCTTACTCCGTTGTTCTCAGACATGTATCCTTGTTGAGGTGATTCAAGTGTAGAAGTCTAGAATCTAAATGGTATGGTTCTTTCTGATTGATACATGAAAGATTATAAAATTATACAAGGACTTGAGAGAAGTCCGTTAGTGCTTCAAGATTTATTGATTCAAGTGTAAACTTTGATCCTGATGAAATCATGCTTTAAAAATTTTCTTGTGGATGTCATGCATAAGGGGAATGATATGTAGAAGAATGTTGGAACTGTACTTCCACCCGAGTAGTAGTGTATGTTAAAGTGTCATGACCTATTGGTAGTCAGATTAGGCCAAGAAATTGGTGGTATGAAGTCACAAGTTAGAAGTCAGAGTGAGGGGGACTTTTGTTTTGTGTAAATAAATATTTTTAGTTGTATAACCGTTGATTAATGGATGATTTGTCATTTTATATTGATAGACTAATGTGGCAGTAATATTGGTAGATTGTGAGGTATTCAATAGGGGAAGTGTTTGGTTGTGATTATTATTTATTCAAAACTAGGGAAGGAGCCTAGAGTGGATAGTCATGGTGTTTATAAAAACCTCTTATAGGTTGTGAATGGAAACGGTTAGATTATTTGAAGGTAGTCTAAATGTATTCTTGGGTAAGTAATTATGAGGTAAGAAAGTAGAATATGTAGATAAGATCGGGTTGGGTTATGTTATATGATTAGAATCGAATACCCCTATTATGATTTTACCCTCATTTGATTGTCTTTATTGTAGTAGTCAATTATGTAGTGTGGGAAATTGAATGAGCTTTCCGTCGATAAAAGATACGCCCAAATCCGTTACCCGGCAAGATGTTATGGAAAATTTAAGTCCTAGTTGTAAAACACTGTCATTTTGGTGCTTGACGCGTCGCAGAGTTGGTCTATTTAACAATTATCAAATTACACTAGCCTAGCGCGATTAAGGAGCGTTGAGCTGAAGTTCCAGGTCCCAACCAGAGGGAAAATGTGATGACTTTGCATCGCGGTGACCCCAAGAATCCCATTCATCAATTTCCAGTGAGCCACCGCGATAGTGGCGTGTCGCAGTGGCCCATAAAATTGGGCCCCCAGTTATATTTTTATTCTATATCATTAAGGGTATGTTGGATAATTTTCACCCCCCTTATCAGCTTAAACATGAGATTTTTTCCCCAAGTGACCATATTACTCATATTTTTCTTCAAAAATTCTCAAGAACACTCTCCAGGGTTTCAGACTGAACACCCAAATAGCTCAAGATTTAACCGTGGGTTTTCAAGATTGATTGAAGATTTGGAATCCCCAAATCGTAGGCTTCAAGAATCATCCGCTAAATTCCTAAATTGAGGTACGTGGGATTTTCCTAAAAATCTCATGGGCATAGAAATCAGGATTTTAAGAAAAGGGTTTTAGATTTATGATTTATAATCATGTTTTAGAAGTCTCAATGACATTGTTTTGGTCTTTAGGCCTTTCCCCAAATTGATTTGAAGTTCTATATATATATGTATGCATGTGTTTAAGGATGAATATTCAATTGAGAGAATGAATTATAATGAATCCCTCTCTTGATATGATTTATCCAATTTTTTCATATGATATAGATTGTTTTGAAATTCATCTTGAAAAGCATGTTACGAAATGTATTGATTTATACTATGACTTGAATATGATTTTGGAATAAAAAAAAGGGTTGTGCATGTTGATAAACGTTATTATATATATAATGAAAGAGTGCATCATTTTGCCAAAAGTACATGACCACCATATATTTGAAGAATTCTTGCATAGTTTTGACTTATGTATCGAAACATGAAATCTCTTATACTATTTGTATGTTTGGGTGGTCTGAATTAAGTTTTGATGAAAGAATCATGCATGATGCATTATGTCTCAGAAAAAGGACTTGCAAGTCTTGGTGTGACGACACAGACTCAGATAATGCCATGTTAATTCAGAACAGAATAGAATGCATGTTTGAAATCAGATGTTTAGATTTTGAAACTAGAATGATGCATGTTTCAAAACAGATAAAAATTGGACATAAAGAGAGCTTAGGTGGTTCCCGGAAGAAGGCACGAGTTCAGACAACTCATTGCCAAAAATCGTGATTTACCAATCCGGGTATATTATTATACGCTGGCCTAGTGCCCTGTGGCGTATCAGACTCAGACACTCCAACCCTTGCAGAACACTTAGTTTGGGAGCTTCCCCACCAAGTCAATGGAGGATTCCATATAGCCCATGGAATATAAGACTTGTAGGGGAGTGCCACCTAACTCAGAATTAATATGCAAAGATCGGAGACTGTATTGACAGAAAGGTTTTATGATTATCAAAGATGACCATGTGTTATTGAATTTATATCATATATGATGTTTTATGACTAGCTATCAACTATTTTATTTATATCAAAAGCTTTATTTTGGATTGCTCTGCGTACCAGTACAATTGTATTGACCCCCTACCTTCCAGGTTCTGAGGTACAATCTAGGGGTCCTTATAAGCAGTAGATTTCTTCAGATAAAAGTGCAGAGTTTTGTCGGTGATCCTTCAATATTTTAGAAGGCCTATTTATTTCTAGACATTTATCAGTAGTCATGTAGTAGAGATTTTGCGAACGATTTTCAGATGTTGTTAATGGTTTTAGATTTCATTTTCCATTTCTGAACTTGTATCAAACTTATGACCATGATTGCATTTCGTTAAATATATTTTCTGCATTTCCTTGATTGTGTATGAATGGTGTATATGATTACAAGTTATAAGGGCTTTCGGGCTTTCATGGTTCGGGATGCTTGTAATACCCCGGAAAATTTTTCATTGAAATTTTGTGCATAAACGTGTTGGGTTCTATCTTCTAGAATGAATTATAAATTTTTCGTGCGTAATGTCTTAGATTATGACCCACCATTGCGTAGAGTATCAAATAATATTTCCAATGATATGTGGATCATCCAAAACGGACACCCGAGCGACGAGTTATGAACATTCCGATCGAACAATGAATAGTAGTAAACAGTAAAACGTGCAGGAAAAAAAGTACTGAGGCCTGGCGTATTTTTGCTCCAACTTTAAATGATCATAACTCCTTTTACATAATGATCTGGGTGATCTACTATATATCAATGGAAATCTCTGCGAGTCCTCTTTCCGATGAAATTGGTTTCATCCAATTTGTCTATTGGAGCAAAAAATTATGGTCGATCTACTTCAGCCTATCAAAAGTGAATTTTTGGGTCAACTTCAAACGATCATAACTCCTCGTACACAATGATATGGGTGAGATACTATACATAAACGGAAATATATGAGAGTCCTCTTTCTAATGAAATTGGTTTCATCCAATTTGGATATCGGAGTAAAACGTTATGGTTGATCTACTTCAGACTATCAAAGCAGTCCACCAAAGGACACATGCGAGAATTATTTGATTTTTAGGGGCGTTTTGGTCATTCCCCCTCACCCAAAATCCGTCCAAACCCTATATTAAAGCCTATTAGAAGCATTATATGTTATATTTCATCAAATTCTATCAAAAAGAAAACCCTAAGATCCTACATCCAACTTCAAGAACCTCCAAAGTTAACCATTAATTATGCAAATTTATTCAAGATTCCAAGTTCCTAGTTCAAGAACTCCAAGAACCATCATTCAAAGGTACGATTAACATCTCAAAAATGAGTATCGATCTAAAGTTCATCATTCAAGGTATGTGGGGTTTTTCAACAAGAACTCTTTTTCGTTCTTGTGCCCAAAAGTAATTTTCCTTACAAAGGCATGATTTTTATTTGATTTTTTTTATGAATTTGAAGTATGAACCCATATCTTATGATGATTATTATGAAATCTTGATGTTTATGATTTTGAAAGATGATTTTACATGTGTGGTGATATAAAGCATGAATCTTGAACGATATTTATCAGGATTTTGATATTTGGGTCGCGAACCCCATTTGAAATTGTGATTTTTGAGGAAATGTGTGTTATAAGCACGTTGATGTTGAATATTTGAGATGTTTTGAATGATTTGAACTTTTGGTCGTGAATGAGTTATTTTGAACTCGACTGTGAAAGAAATCCACATTTTTATTGATTATGAAAAAGGGGTAGCAAATTGGCTCCCGATGAAAATTATTGAAGTGTTTATTGTGGATTTTCTTTAATGTGAGCCTGAGGCTGATTTAACTTTCTGAGCTAAGTCCGGGAGTAATCTTTAGCATCGAGTAGGAGGTATAAAGTGACCTTACTTTCCTAGAACTACGTGCCCCCATAGGATGTGAGCCTGATGCTGATTTATATAGTGAACACTAGTGTTTTTGAATTGATACTGGAAGTCCTACTCCGATGGAAAAGATAGGATGGATTTCCCCAATGTGGGTTGTACGTTGGACTCCATGTAGCTCACATGGTTTATGTCGGTTATAGGATCTCCCAATGTGTGTGTGTACTCTTGTATCTGAGATGAAAACATATTTGCTTAAAAGACTGAGTTTGAGAAAGTCATTATTCCTAAAAGATTTAAGGAATATATTCTAATGAGAATTGACATGAGATTTGATTGTTTTGATGATTTGAAATTGAGATGAAAGTGAATTGAGAATGTATTGTAATGACTCACTTGTTTTACTTTACATGTGTTATTCATCCATGATTTTGATGATTATATATGCATTGCACCCCTATATGCTCGGTATCTTTCCATGGTACTGACCCACATATTCTTATGTGGGCTACATTTTCTCGGAATGTAGGTACAAGGTATAGTTGCACCTTCGGATCCAGTCAGTTCGTGGTATCTAGTCAGCAGGTGATGAGTCCTTTTAATTCAAGGGCTTGGGTTAGTTATGAAGAGTTTATAGTGTTGTATTTTCTTTATTCAGTCGTATTGAGTTGGGGTAGTCGGGAGTCATGACCCGGCTACCTACAGTCAGTACTAGTAGAGGCTTCATAGACAGTCAGTAGAAGTTGATGTATTTGTTTCAATTTTGGTTGTAAAGGCAAAATTGTAATACTGTAAAATTCCATTTTTGTATCGATCAAATTCAGAAAAGAGTTAATTTCTGCTGATTTGTAAGGATTTGTATTTTTATTCAGTTGCTTATGAGTTATGCCAGTAGAAGGGTTAGCTTGGGGTCACTTGTAACCCCAATCACCGTGTGACGTCTCGGGACCCGATTTCGGGGCGTTACAAACTTGGTATCATAGCACAGAGTTCAAGTGTCCTAGAGTGTCTATGATGTCGTATCTAGTAGATTCTTGCGGAACGGTACGGAGACATCTGTACTTTTCTTCGAGAGACTACCGGGCATTTAGGAAATGTTTCCCTTCTTTCAAGTCTAAGATCGTGCTTTAAAAAGGTTCTCCAAGAAGCTTATATAAATTCTCATCTTACTCTATTCTGGCCAACTCTGCCTCATTTTTAAGGTATCAGAAACAGTTAAGCTTAATTCTCCGTAGATAGTTATGGGATTGTAAGAGAGCTAGAAAGTATAATGTCAGTTCTTTTGAGTTCCAAAGATTGAAGTACTTTATTCATGTTCATAAAAGTCGTGAACTAAGCCTAGGTTAGATGTGCTTTCAGATTCCTCCTCAGAATCTACAATGTTAATCTATACTTCTCCGTCTATGTATTATTTTTGATATAACATGATTCGCAAGATCCAGTCCTTCCCCAGGTAATTCTTCTATATTTTCTAGAAGAAATTTCAAAAGTTACACAAAGGGCTTGAGAGGAGATCTCTAGTGTGTTAAGTTCCTTAAGTTGAAAGTTATGCCCTCAATCTTATGAGTTATTTAATTAAGACAGAGTAAGGTGTATTCTTAGATCATTGAATGTTGTGTGTCAAGTTTCTATCTCTTGTATTATGTAATCTTGTTATCATTATGTTTGTGAAAAATCAAAGTCTAGTAAAGCCGTGTGGGGCTCTTTCGATTCACTAGCATAGCTTCTTTGTTATTCATCTCATTTTCTTGTTCAAAATACAAACCAAAGTCTAGTGAAACCGTGTGGGGCCTATTTCGATTCACTAGCATAGTTACTTTGTTATTCATATAACTTTCTTGATCAAAACACAAAACCAAAGTCTAGTGAAGCCGTGTGAGGCCTATTTCGATCCACTAGCAACTTGTAGTTCATCTTGTTCCTTGTGCTGGCTGAAAATGTGGGATATGGAGGTGTAGTAGTAAGAAGGATGGTAAGTGTGATTTGTTGAACATAAGTATAGTGAAATCCCTTTTTGCATGCAATTGGGTTAATAGGAAGTGATATAGTTTGTTCGAGATATGAAACGGGTGTTGACGGTATTTGTATGACAGAGAGTATAGGTTTGTGATAGAAGTACTCGGTGGGTAAGTGTTGTTAATCTAGGCTCTCTCCAGATTGTAAGAGGAAGTTAAGTTAAGACGTAGAGAGCTATGGACTATGTTAAGTTGTGTATGAAGGATAGATAGTAGTGACGGGTGAAAGAAGGATGTGTTAATGGATTGTGAATAAGATAGGCTATATGATTAGGACCAATTATTATTGTTATGAAGTTTAAGTGGTCTAGTGTTCATGGATGTGTTGTTTTATAATATTCATGTGGGAGTTATGCGTGAGATGGAGTTGTAAATTATGTGAAGTGTGAGACCTTAAGTTTGAATGATTGGTGATCATGAAGCCAAATGTGACAATTTCCGGATTAATGGTATTAGTTGTCGGAAGTGACCTAATAGGCTTGAATAGTATACACAAGAGTTTAAGTGTAGTTGACTTGTAATTAAGTTTAATAATATATTATGATGAGAAAGTTCACCCAAGATATTATAGGATTGCTTTAATTTCGAGGATTAGTGTATGTGGTGTAGTGAGTTGTGCCTTGGATTGTTAGATGGATAAATACTAGTTAGACGATGGATGATGTTTTGATGGCTAAGTTAAGGCAAGGCGTATGATTGGAAATGTTGAGCCTCTTAAGTGTGATTTTGATTCTTATGGGTTAGAAACATAAGTTCATAGGCATGGTATTAGAGGGAGAAGAAAAAAGTAGCATGGTCTATCAAAAGGTTAGAAAGTATTCAAGTTGAGCTAATAGAAATAAGAGTTGAAGCACTAGATGGTGTACATTCCGGCGATAGAGATGTTTGTGGCGATTCAAAATTAGTAAGCATTTGAGAATTTGAGTGGTGGCTTAAAGCTAAGGGGTAGATGATAGAACAAGTAGTCAAGTCAAGATTTTACATTTTAGTAGAAGTACCAGTAAGTTGTAAATTTGCTGTGAGAAAGATCGGTGGTTGACCCAATGTTATTTCAGTATTTTTAGCTGTCCCAAAACCTACTCACGCTTTACATTTCAGTTCCATGATCTTAATTCATGTACATACACGTGATGGAGAATTACACACTCTTCTAGTTTCCAAAAATGAGAAATTCCAGTTCTTTTAGCAGTTGGAATCACATTCCATAAGTTATGAGCTCTAAATTCAGGGCATGCTGCCCATGACTCATATACTCAAGTTTTACAGTATGTTCAGTTCCAATACTCAGGCAATACTCTTATTGATCAGTGAGATTCAGTTTCCGTTATGGGTGTCTTCAGTTTTGATACCTTAATGAACCCATTGTATTTGATATTTTATTCCTAAGGCCTCAATAGAGAGAGTCAAGTTATTTACATTATCCCTTCATGTTTCAGGTCTTCATGTTTTAAAATTTTGTGACCTTTTCATTAAGTCAAGATAATGGTGTTGAGCAGTTTTCTAGAAGGGAGAGAAGATACTTCCTTATCTATGATAGAAGGTGGTGTGCTCACGGTGGTGAAGTGAAGTTAGATTGAGGCTAAGTCCTTGATACATGTCGTGGTTAGTTGAAGTTTTAAATGTTTATGTTGAAAGATTGTTGTGCGTTGGTTTTATGCACTTCTATGAGGTTGTAGGAATAGTAATACAGAGTTTTTGTGTATAGTTCAATTGGTTGAGAAAATGTTATGTGTGCCGTTTAAAGAATTGGCCAGTATGTGTGAATGATGTAGTTGATGGAATCTTAGAGAAAGCGAGGAAGATAATTTATGAGTGTTCGTTTAGAGGTGCATGTGCGAAGTGCGTATGTGGTTATGAGTATAGGCTTGAATGTTATGGTTGTATATCTAAAAGAATGCACTGTAAGTTAGCGGATCCCTAGTATAAGATTGTATGTGGTTGTTCGAGTAGAAATAAGAGTTATGTTTGAAGTGAGGAGTTGTGAGACTCAGTGTGTATTGAGGTTCATGATATAGATTAATATTATTGTGTTATGTGGTGTATCTCATGAGTACTTGGAGTTAGGCTTGAACATAGTCGAGGGAGTAGTTGGGAAGTGTTGCTAGGTTTGGAAGCAAGGAGTTATGTTTCCCAAGACCTAGAAATTCCTATCTTAATTTATGCCATATGGGTCCTTGTTCCCATACGATAGGATTGTATCAAATTATGGTTCATTTTCTCCCCGAACAATATCATTTGAATCTTTTGGAGGGAGTGTTGAGGGACGTTTCATTTGGGCGCAAGTGGTCCTTCTTTTGATGAGATCCCCTTCGAGACCTTTGATTCTCAGTCTCTGAATAAACCAAAGATATCGATTCCTTAAAATCAGTCTCCTTTGTTTAAGATCCAACTATGTGACCATTCTCATTATGAATCGCATGTTCTATGAAGTATTCGAAAGTTTGGAGTGAAGTAAGTGGATTGACTTCGTTATCCCAGCCTTTTTTCCTCATTTCCATGGTATTCTATACTTATTCATCGACATTCAAGGATGAATGTTTCCAAGGGGGAGATGATGTAATACCCCGGGAAATTTTTCGTTGAAATTTTGTGCGTAAACGTGTTGGGTTCTATCTTCTAGAATGAATTAAAATTTTTTCGTGCGGAATTTCTTAGATTATGACCCACCATTACATAGAGTATCGAATAAGATTTCCAACTATATGTGGATCATCCAAAACGGACACCCGAGCGACAAGTTATGAACTTTCCGATCGAACCGTGAATAGTAGTGAACAGTAAAACGTGCAGGAAAAAAAGTACTGAGGCCTGGCGTATTTTTGCTCCAAATTTAAACAATCATAACTCCTTTTACATAATTATCTGATTGATCTACTATATATCAACGGAGATATCTACGAGTCCTCTTTCCGATGAAATTGGTTTCATCCAATTTGTCTATCGGAGCAAAAAGTTATGATCGATCTACTTCAGCCTACCAAAAGTAAATTTTTGGGTCAACTTCAAACGATCCTAACTCCTTGTACACAATGATATGGGTGAGATACTATATATCAACGGAAAGATATGAGAGTCCTCTTTCTAATGAAATTGGTTTCATCCAATTTTGATATCGGAGTAAAACGTTATGGTTGATACACTTCAGACTATCAAAACAGTCCACTAAAGGACAGATGCGAGAATTATTTGATTATTAGGGGCGTTTTGGTCATTCCCCCTCACCCAAAATCCGTCCAAACCCTATATTAAAGCCTATTAGAAGAATTATATGTTATATTTCATCAAATTCCCTCAAAAAGAAAACCCTAAGCTCCTACATCCAACTTCAAGAACCTCCAAAGTTCACCATTAATTCTGCAAATTTATTCAAGATTCCAAGTTCCTAGTTCAAGAACTCCAAGAACCATCATTCAAAGGCACGATTAACATCTCAAAAATGAGTATCGATCTAAATTTCATCATTCAAGGTATGTGTGATTTTTCAACAAGAACTCTCTTTCGTTCTTGTGCCCAAAAGTAATTTTCCTTACAAAGACATGATTTTTATTTGATTTTTTTAATGAATTTGAAGTATGAACCCATATCTTATGATAATTATTATGAAATCTTGATGTTTATGATTTTGAAAGATGAATTTACATGTGTGGTGATATAAAGCATGAATCTTGAATGATATTTATCATGATTTTGATATTTGGGTCGCGAACCCCATTTGAAATTGTGTTTTTTGAGAAAATGTGTGTTATAAGCACGTTGATGTTGAATATTTGAGATGTTTTGAATGATTTGACCTTTTGGTCGTGAATGAATTATTTTGAACTCGACTATGAAAGAAATCCACCTTTTTATTGATTATGATAAAGGGGTAGCAAATTGGCTCCCGATGAAAATTGTTGAAGTGTTTATTGTGGATTTTCTTTAATGTGCGCCAGAGGCTGATTTAAATTTCTGAGCTAAGTCTGGGAGTTATCTTTAGCACCGAGTGGGAGGTATAAAGTGACCTTACTTCCCTAGAACTACGTGCTCCCATAGGATGTGAGCCTAAGGCTGATTTATATAGTGATCACTAGTGTTTTTGAATTGATATTGGAAGTCCTACTCCGATAGCAAGGATAGGACGAATCTCCCCAACGTGGGTTGTACGATGGACTCCATGTAGCTCACATGGTTTATGTCGGTTATAGGATCTAAATGTGTGTGTCTGTACTCTTCTATCTGAGATGAAAACATATTTGCTTAAAAGGCTGAGTTTGAGAAAGTCATTATTCTTAAAAGATTTAAGGAATATATTCTAATGAGAATTAACATGAGATTTGATTGTTTTGATGATTTAAAATTGAGATGAAAGTGAATTGAGAACGTATTGTAATGACTCACTTGTTTTACTTTACATGTATTATTCATCCATTATTTTGATGATTTAATTCGAGCTAAGTGAGTCATCTATATCAGCATGCATAATTTTATAAACTGTGATGATATTAAGATATTATTTTATATATGCATTGCACCCCCATATGCTCGGTATCTTTCCATGGTACTGACCCACATATTCGTATGTGGGCTATATTTTCTCAGAATATAGGTACAAGGTATAGTTGCACCTTCAGATCTAGTCAGTTCGTGGTATCCAGTCAGCAGGTGATGAGTCCTTTTGATTCAAGGGCTTGGGTTAGTTATGCAGAGTTTATAGTGTTGTATTTTCTTTATTCAGTCGTATTGAGTTGGGATAGTCGGGAGTCATGACTCGGCTACCTACAGTCAGTACTAGTAGAGGCTTCATAGACAGTCAGTAGAAGTTGGTGTATTTTGTTTCAATTTTGGTTGTAAAGGCAGAATTGTAATCCTGTAAAATTCCATTTTTGTATCGATCAGATTCAGAAAAGATTTAATTTCTACTGATTTGTATGGATTTGTATTTTTATTCAGTTGCTTATGAGTTATGCCAGTAGAAGGGTTAGTTTGGGGTCACTTATGACCCTAAGAACCGTGTGACGTCTCGGGACCCAATTTTAGGGTGTTACAATGCTCATCACGGCCAGGTCCTCAGTTCGGATCATGACAAATTTGGTATCAGAGCATGGTTAAAGGTCCCAGGGTGTCTGCGAAATTACATCGGTTAGAGTCTTATTTATGGGTGTGTAGCACGCCACAATTATAAGAAGGAGTCTACTAGGCGTTTAGGAATATTTACCTTTCTTCATGTTCTAGTTCGTGCTATGGAGTCAGAATATTCCTCTTTCATACTCTAATTCGTGCTTTGGTGTCGCCCATACAGAAGTAAAGTCATCCCAATTCTTTTTTTACTTTGATGTTCTCAGATATGTCTTATTGTTGAAGGTATTCAGGTGCAAAAGTCTAGAATCTAAATGGTATAGTCCTTTGTGATTGGGCCATATAATATGTTGAAGTTGGGCAAGGACTTGTGAAGAGTCCGTTAGTTCCTTAGAGTGTATTGATTCTAGTGTGAATTTTGATTCTGATGAAATCGTACTTTTGAGCATACAGTATTAAGTGTATTCAATCCCTTTCAAAAAAAATTATGCTGCAGATGTCATGCTTAAGAGGGAATGAGGTGTAGCAGAATGTTGGAATTGTATTTCTACCCGAGTAGTATTATAAGTTAAAGTGTCGGTGTTATGACCTATTGGTAGTGAGATTAGACCAAGAAGTTGGTGATATAAAGTCACAAAGGTTAGAAATCAGAGTGAGGATGACTTTTATGTAGATAAATGTGTTTAGTTGAATAACTGATGTTTGAGGATGATTTACCCCTTTATAGTGATAGACTAATGTGGTAGCTAGTAGCATGTGTGGATTGTATGGTATTCTGTGAGGGAAGTGTTTGACTTAGATTTTTACTTATACAGAGTAAGATGTGTATTCTTAGATCATTGATTATTGTGTGTCAAGTTTCTATTTCTTGTAATATTGTTATCATTGTTTTGTTAAACTAAAAGTCTAGTGAAGCCGTGTGGGGCTCTTTCGATTCACTAGCATAGTTGTCTTGTCATTCATCTTGTTTTCTTGTTCAAAATAAAAAATCAAAGTCTAGTGAAGCCGTGTGAGGCCTATTTCGATTCACTAGCAACTTGTTGTTCTTGTGTTGGTTGAATATATGAATAGACGAATCTTTTTGCATGAGATTGAGTTGGTAATGAAGTGATACATCCTTGTGTGTTAGTTCAGTAAAAGGTAGAGAAGGAGTTATTAGTCAAGGTGAATTGTTATTTGCTTGAAGTATGAAAATGGCTAGATTAGCCAGTAGGTTATAATTATAGGCTCATGGTTGTTGTGGTATTTGAAGGTAGTCTAAATGTATGCTTGGGTAAGTAAGTGTGATGTGATAAATCCATATAAGTAGATAAGATTGTATGGGATTATAATATAAGATTAAGGTTGACCATGTCTATTATGTGACTTTAACCCCCCTTGACCTTCTTTTCTTTGGTAAAGTTATATTAGTACTACTTGTGAGGAGGTATGTAATAGATTTTGAGGCATAGCAGTGATGTCATGAATGTATTTTGGTTGTGGGTTGTATCTAAATAAAATGGGATATTTGCGTAGAATATCACAATTTGATGGACTAGTAAATTATGTTGCATTCTTCATTGGTGGTAGATGATTGATACTAGACTATAGGCTTGATGTGTTGAAATAGTGCGTGTTAATGAATTATAATAAGGAAAACCATAAGGTCATGATCGATTATTGTGTCTATGGAGTTCTAGTATACTATTGTTTCTTGATGTTTTATTTCGTAGTTTCCAAGTGAGAATTGTGTGTAAGGTTGGGTTGTAAATCATGTTTAGCCCTAGACATTAAGTTTGAACAGTTGATGGCCAAGTTGAGAAGTTATGATTAATGATGTTGAGCCTTTTTGTATAATCTTGATTCTCATGGTTTAGAAATATAAGTTTGTAGGCATGATGCTGGTAGACTATGATAGAAGTGGTATGGTCCGTCAAAGGTTTGGAGATATCCATGTTTAGTGTTAGAAGAATCTAAGTTGGTGAATGTTTAAGCTGTTATATGATGACTTTCGAGGTTATAGAAACCTTAGGGTTGAATATTAGAAGGAGGTATTAGCATTGGTTACTATACCTGAAGATACCGTCTTACAGGGTAAGTTTAGTTTTATGTGTATTGTTATATCCCCGACTCTAGAGTAAAGTGATTTCAGTTATTCAAGAGTGTATATAGTGGTTCACAGACTTAGAGTAATGGCTTAAATCTAAGGGGGAGATAATGGAACGAGTAACCAAGTCAAGTTTTCAGATGCTAATAGATGTGCCAGTAAGTTGTGGAATTGGCCGTGAGAATGAATGATGCTCAATCTATTCTTATTTTGGCAGGTTACCTCAGTTATTCCGACATACTCATGCTTTATGTTTCATCTTCATGATCATAGCTATTGTTCATGCATATGGTAAGGAATCATGTGCTATCCTAGTTCCTAGTATGATGAGTTCCCAGTTTGTTTAGCAGTCAAAATCATTTTCCGTAAGTTATGAATTCCAAAATCAGATCATGCAGTTCATGACTCTTGTGCACATATGATACTCTAAACGATCAGTGAAAATTTAGATTTATATTCGGTACGTCCTCAGATTAGGTCTCTTTAATTAGTCCATGCAGTGAGTGCTCTATTCCTCACGCCTCAGTAGGGTATCAAGTTATGCTTAGTACTCATCTTATGTTCTGGATCCCGATATTGCAATTTGCAGTGACATTTTCCTTTAGGTTGAGATAGTAATGATGAACAGTTGTTTAGATGGAAAAGAGTAAACATTTCTTGTTGATGAAAGATGGTTGTATGCTTATCTGAGTTAAGGCGGTAACTGTGGAGTAAGATTGAGGACGAGTCTTTGATACGTGTCAAGGTTAGTTGAAGTTTTATGTGTTATATTTGGGAAAAAAATATGCTTTATGAGTGGTTGTTTAGAAGTGCATATGTGGGTATGAAGGTAGGCTTGAATGTTATGTTTGTATGCATATGGATGGATGCCTTGAGTGTTTGTGAATGTCTTATACGAAATTGAAGGTGATTGCTGGAGCGGAAATAAGAATTATGCAGGAGATGAGGATTTGTGAAATGCGGGGTGTTCTAAATTCATGATTCAGACTAGTACTACAGTATTATGTGGTGCGTCTTGTGATTTTGAGTTAGTCTTGAAGATGATAAGGGGATTTAGTTCAGTTTAGACATTAGTAGATGGAAATATTAGCGGCCGTGTGAGAAAAATAAGTGGAATCAATGTGCATGCTTTTTAAGGGGAAAGTATAGTTGAGAGAGTATTTTAGAAGTGTGGCTAATCTTGAAAGTAAGAAGCTGCAATGCCTAAGGTTTGGTAATTCTATCCTAGTTTACGAGTTATATGCCTATATTCCATGCTATAGAGTAGTGTCATTGTTGTGATTCCTTAGTTTGATGTCTTGTGTAACTCATGTCAGAGGTTTTTTGCTCCCTAATGCTACTAGAACTTCTTTAGAAAGAGTGCTGAATAGATACTCGAGTTAAGTATAAGTGTCCAGTATAGTTCAGTTTAACAGATAGGCAGACAAGTTACTATGGGTTTTCACCATTTCAACCAGTCCTACTATCTGAAGTCCAATGCGTATGACCATCCTAAAAGATAATCTATTCCATCCGTGTAAGTTGCGAACTCAGTTTAGTCCAAGCATCATGTTTCAGATTCAGTAATTTAGTTATGACTCAGTTCATAAGAGTTCAACGCATAATCTCAAATTTTTCCAGCTATTTTAGCTCAGACAGTGTATTACCTTTGTATGATCTAAATCCGGTTGACTCATGATTTGTACTTACCTAAGTTATCACTTCCAAATCCAATGTGTGTGATTTTAGCATAAACACTTCGGGAGAAATCCTAAACTCTCAGCATGAATCAGCTCCTTAAAACAAGTAATTTAGTTTCATGATAGAAGTTTAAACGTTTTAGATCAGTTATATCTATTCATAGAAGACACATTAGGTCCTCGTTATTCCATCCCTTTAACCTTCAACATTCCTACCCATCATTCGGGGACGAATGATCTCAAGGGGGAGATAATGTAACACCCCGCATTTGGGGCTATAATGAAAACCATTATTTCTATGCATAGATGATTCAAAAGACATAAATCCTATGAAAATTTTCCATGCTAATCAATTATGTAGTGTGGGAAATTGAATGAGTTTTCCGTCGATATAAGATTCGCCTAAATCCGATACCCGGGCAAGATGTTAAAGCAAATTTATGTCCTAGTCGTAAAACACCATCATTTTGGTGTTTGACGCGTCGTGGAGATGGTCTTTTTAACAATTGTCAAATTCCAATAGCCTAGAGCGATTACGGTGTATTGCGCTGAAGTTTCAGGTCCCAACCAGTAGGACAACGTGATGGCTCCGCGTCGCAGTGACCCCAAGAATCCCATTCGTCAATTCCTAGTGATCCACCACGATAGTGGCGCGTCGCGGTGGCCCATAAAATTAGGCCCCCAGTTATATTTTTATTCTGTCTCATTAAGGGTATGTTAGGTAATTTCCACCCCCCTTATCAGCTTAAACACGGGATTTTTCTCTCAAGTGACCACATTATTCATATTTTTGTTCAAAAATTCACAAGAACACTCTCTAGGGTTTCAAACTAAAAACCCAAATAGCTCAAGATTTAACCATGGGTTTTCAAGATTGATTGAAGATTTGGAATCCCCAAATCGTAGGCTTCAAGAATCATCCGCTAAATTTCTAAATTGAGGTACGTGGGGTTTTTCTAAAAATTTCATGGGCATAGAAATCATGATTTTAAGAAATGGGTTTTAGATTTATGATTTATAAGCATGTTTTAGAAGTCGCAATGACATTATTTTGGTCTTTAGGCCTTTCCCCAAATTTATTTGAAGTTCTATATATATATGTATGCATGTGTTTAAGGATGAATATTCAATTGAGAGCATGAATTATAATGAATCCCTCTCTTGATATGATTTATCCCATTTTTTCATATGATATAGATTGTTTTGAAATGCATCTTGAAAAGCATGATACGGAATGTATTGATTTATACTATGACTTGAATATGATTTTGAAATCAAAAGAGAGGGTTGTGCATGTTGATAAACATGAATATACATATAATGAAAGAGTGCATGGTTTTGCCAAAAGTACATGACCACCATATGTTTGAAGAATTCTTGCACAGTTTTGACTTATGTTTCAGAACATGAAATCTCTTATACTATTTGCATGTTTGGGTGGTCTGAATTAAGTTTTGATGAAAGAATCATGCATGATGCATTATGTCTCAGAAAAGGACTTGCAAGTCTTGGTGTGACGACACCATCTCAGATAATGCCATGTTAATTCATAACAGAATAAAATGCATGTTTGAAATCAGATGTTCAGATTTTGAAACTTGAATGATGCATGTTTCAAAATAGACAAAAATTAGGCATAAAGTGAGCTTAGGTGTTTCTCCAAAGAAGGCACGAATTCAGACAACTCATTGCCTAAAACCGTGATTTACTGATCCCTGTATATTATTATACGCTGGCCTAGTGCCCTGTGGCGTATCAGACTCAGACACTCCAAACCTTGCAGAAAACTTGGGTTGGGGGCTTCCCCGCCCAGTCAATGGCGGATTCCATATAGCTCGTGGAATATCAGACTTATAGGGGAGTGCCACCTAACCCAGAAGTAATACAAAGATTAGAGACTGCATTGACAGAAAGGTTTTATGATTATCACAGATGCCCATTTGTTTTGGAATTTATATCATATATGATGTTTTATGAATAGCTCTCAACTATTTTATTTATATCAAAAGCCTTATTTTGGATTGCTCTGCGTACCAGTACATTTGTATTGACCCCTTACCTTTTAGGTTCTGAGGTACAATCTAGGAGTCCTGATAAGCAGTAGATTTCTTCAGAAAAAAGTGCAGAGTTCGGTCGGTGAGCATTCTATATTTTAGAAGGCCTATTTATTTCCATACATTTATCATTAGTCATGTAGTAGATATTTCGCAGACGGTTTTCAGATGTTGTTAGATGGTTTTAGATTTTATTTTCCATTTCTGAACTTGTATTAGACTTATGACCATGATTCCATTTTGCTAAATATATTTTTTGTATTTCCTTAATTGCGTATGAATAGTGTATATGATCATATGTTAGAAGGGCATTCAGACCTTCATGGTTCGGGATGCTTGTCACGGCCAGGGCCTCAATTTGGGTCATGACATTATATGCGGACTAGTGTTAAAATAATGAATTATGGGTGAGTCATTAAGTGGATAAGGGCGTAAGTATATAAGAATAAGTTGCACCCCCTAGGAGTATGGCGTTAGGTAAGGAGTGAGGATGTGTATGCTCTAGAGACTGCGGGTTGTTGGTTGATGGCGATAGAGGATAGTGAAAGAAATGACTTTAGAGTATACTTAGGAGGAAAAGTTTAGTATTTATGTGTATAAGTGTTTTGCGATCCTAGTTTGTGTTCTTAATATTGTAGTATGGATAAGTATGATGAGTTGTTGTACGGTGTTCGTTAGAGTTGAATTGAGGAAATATAGGTAGGCAATGTGGTTCTTTGGTATAGTATTACTAATTTTGTTAAGCCAGAAAGTTATATGGTTAGAGGTGTAATGCGAGTATTCTAAGGAGTTGAAGAAGAAGTGTTGAGTGTTCAAAAGCATAGATGTACATGCCATGATAATGTTAGTCATAAGTTGATGACTTTAGGGGTTAGAGGAAGTTATGATTAGTATACCTGAAAGGATGTCCTAGAAAGAATTTAGTGTCTTTGTATTAGAAATTATTGAGGGGAGTTTGTGTTCATATGTATAATGATACCCCTCCTTTCGTGATAATGAGTGGGGCTGCGTACGCTCATGAGAGTGGGAAATGTAGAGTGATGGCTATAAAGTCTAGAAAAAGTTTAAAGTAGCAGTTTCGGAAAGCGAGGCCTTTAGAGTATAGTTCATCAGGGAGAGTTTAGAGTTTAAGTATATGGTGATGTCTCTTTTGTGATGGGAGTTGTGGTTATAGATTTTTATGTGAGGTTAAGTCCGCAAGTCTAGAAGTGTGACCTTCATCTAAGGGGGAGATGATGGATTGAAGTGGTACCCAAATTTTCTTGTGGTGTCAAGTTTCAAGTAATAATCATGTTAAATAAATTCCTATTCAAGCAAACTCCTCCTACTTCGATTTGAATGGACATCTACCAATGTCTTATGTATTCAAGTCCTACCTATGTCTAAGGATTGAGTTCTCTATATAAATCATGTCATGTTCTGACCCCCAAACAAGAAGCAACAATATCTCAATAAATCTAAGTCTTTCACATATTCATGCTCTATGATACGATGTTCATGATCCATAGATCTGAGTCCCAAATCATGCTTGGTTCTAAGAAACTATGTTTTCATATGTTAGCGATTCATTTTATGTCGGGATTAGACAAATGATAAATTTGTGTGAACTCATGACTAATTCAGCTAAAAAAATAAGAAGTGATAGCTCCTAGAAGTTCTTATCTCAATCATTAACTTTATGAATTCTGGGCTTTTGTTAAATGATTCATGAGGTAAGAGCTCATGTTTCTCACCGTGGTTAGCCCTAATAACTCGTGCCATGTTGAGTTTATTCCATAAAGACTCTTCACTTATGATCTAAATACTTGACATATGAAGCACTTCGTGATTGTATCGTATCTTTATTTCATGTCCCTCCTTGAATAGTGCAGAAAGATATAACCTATAGTCTCATAAGTGTTACTTCCATTCTTGATGATTGTGCTCGGGTCCCTCAATGACCCTCTGTATGTTAGTATAATGGTGGTTGTGGAAGCGTAGTAGTGTGTTAGGTGGGGGAGTAGACGTTCTTGAAGGTGAAAATTTTGATGTGATTCTCGATCTAAGGTTATAGGTGAAAGGAAAAAGAAGGAGATGAACTTTTGTTGTGTGAAATAGCTAAGAAGGAGAAATGTGGCGACAATATTTTGAGAGTGATTGAATTTGTTGGTCTTAGTGGGAGATCCATGTAGTGGGTGTAGTAGTGATTAGGCTTAAATGTTCTGATTGATGAAAACACAAACCTATGTGCCATGGGGTTAGTATTCTTGGAGTGCGGAGTCCCATAGCTTAAACTATCACTTTTTTTCTTGGAGTTAGGCTTCAACATAGGAGTATTATATAGTGGAACTCAAACTCGTGTTGTTAGATGTGTATCTGGAGAATTGTAAGTGGGAAATGATGAAGTATGTTATTTGTTGTTTAGGGCAGAGTTGAGTAGTGTCTCTCAGTTTTGGGTCTATTCGTTGTACCTTGTAAGGTAGAGAATGTTTCTAATCCTATGTTCCATGAAAACATTATTGCATGATTTGTACCGATGTAAGTCAGATTCTTTATCACCAAATGAACTCATGCCTCGTGTTGTGATTATTATGATTCATAGAACTCATGTGCAAGATCATCCCTACTTAAAAGTCTCATTACCTCGTGCTTCGTGCTTACATGTTTCACAAGGGGTTATCATGAAGCTCTTTTGATGCCTTTGCATATTTTAATGAGGAAAAATGTTCAATGCAAGGTTACTTTCCTTATTCTATATTTTAGAGCTTCAACAAGTCCATATCCATCATTCGGGGACGAATGATCCCAAGGGGTAGAAAATGTAACACCCCGCATTTTTGAGCTAAAAATCCGAACCTTCATTCCTACGTGTATACGCTCTAATTTCATGGTTCATATTTAAACTCATGTGTCATGATCTTTCACCTAATATATGAAGTGATTATGAGGTGAAAAATGTTCATAGAAATCGCTTAAAGCAAAGTTTAGATAAGAATTCTTCATTCGTCCAAAGTTTGATATTTGATTATATAAGGGTCATATTTGAACGAGTATAACGTTTTGGATATATAGAATTTAGCATATTGAGACACTCCAAATTGTAGATAATCAAATTAGCTTTCCAACGATACCAATTTTGCTAAAATTCGATACCCGAGTGAAAAGTTATGCCATTTTTCGTGTGAGGCAGTGAGCTGTCGCGATAAGGTCGCGATGCGAGTTTCATTCCCGTTTCTGGGAGTCGCAACGCGAGTTTTATTTCTGTTTCTGGAAATCGCGCCACAATGGTCATTTACACGGGAAAGAGAGGCCAAGGGTAGTTTAGTCCTTTTCCCCATTCCCAGCCGTCCAAACACGAATTATAACCCAAAAAGGGGGCATTATTTGCCCATCTTCTTCAAATTAGCTCTCGTAGAAACCCTCCCCTTTCCTCAAGAACAAGATTCAACTCTTCTCCCCTAAGTTATCTAGAATTCAAGCCTTTCAAGTTCAAGATTCTAAAGAAAGTATCAAAGTTAGGATTTCATCCTTCAAGATAAGAAAATTAAGGTACGTGGGGTTTTTCTAAAGCTACATGGGCATAGTAAACTCTTCTTAATCATGTTAAAGGCTTAGAAATCATGAATTTACAAAGGGGTTTGGATTTACAATTATAATTATACATCTTGAAACCTTTTAATGATATTCTTTTGGTCTTGAAGCTTTCCCCTTGAAATTGATTTTGTTAATATATATGTATATATGTGATTGAAGCTTTGAAATATGAATTGAGAGAGTGAATTGTTGAATCTTCCCCTCTCCCATTGTGTTACTACTTGATTTGCAAGTTAATGGATTCCTAAATTGCATAATTTAAAGAATGAGTCAGGAGCCTTATTATTTCATATGAATTTTTCATCATTGAGAATTGGAGAGGGGGATTTGTTCATGATTTAAATGCTAAAGGTAATAATTGAAGGAATTTCAGGAATGTTTTGAGAAATTGACCACCACTTGTTGGAATTGTTGAAAAGATGAGAATCTTTGCATGGTTTCTAGTTAGGTGTTGAAAAATATGAATTCTCTTATACTGTATGAATGATATGGTGGTTTGAAATTTATGTTTTGAAAGAGGACTATAATTTGATATATTATGGCATAGAAATATAACTTGGAAGTCTTGGTATGACGATACCAATACAAATTATGCCATGATAACACAGAACAAAACATAATGCAGATTTTCATTCAGATTTTCAGATTTTGAACATAGAATGATTCATGTTTAGAAAAGGCTAAAATTGGACTTAAAGAGAGTTAGGTGGTTTCCTGAAGAAGGCATGAGTTTACAAAACTCATTTTTCGAAATTGTGTTTCGCTGATACGGGTTATTATATTCTCAAAGTGGAATTACACATTGGCCAGTGCCCTATGGCGTATCAAAGTAGAGACTCCAACCCTTGTGGAAAACTTGGGTTGGGGGCTTGGATGCCGAGTTCAGGGTGGCTTCCATATAGCCCGTGGAATGTTAGACTTGTAGGGTGGACCACCCATCTCAGAACTAAAATAAAGAATGGTATTGCATCTACAGAATTGTTTGAATGATCATTTGAAGTTGCCCATGTATTTTAAACTATTTCATGCATAATGCTTTATGACTTGCTCTCACCTATGTTTTATATAAAAGTTAATTATTTTGGATTGCCCTGCATACCAGTACAATTGTATTAACTCCCTATATTTCAGGGTCTGAGGCTCAGTCTAGAGGTCCTGCTAAGCCATAGACTAATCAGACAGAAGTGAAGTGTACAGTTGGTAAGCCTTCTTTATTCCGGAAGGCCTATTTACTTTCAGTCACTTGTTATTTATTTTGGTTTCGGTCCACTGGGGGCTTGTTCCAGATTTAGACAGTTTGTTGATACCATATGTAGTAGAGATTTCACAGAATAGAAAGATGTTGTCTAGAAGTTGACAAATTTATTTTCGTATTGTTAAACAAATTTTCATAATATGACCATGATTTCGTTTATTTTATTTCTGCATCTTTTCTTTATTATTCAAGTATTGTGCATGATTACTAGATGTAGAAGGGCGCTCGGGCCTCCATAGTTTGGGATGCTCGTTACGGGTAGGGCCCCGGCTCGAGTCGTGACATTTATCTCATTGGCGTAGCTTTGCAGTTGCTTACCTTTCTGTCTTTTTTTACTATTGATTTAGATTAGACCCTCGCTCGAGTCGTGACATTTATCTCATTGGCATAGCTTTGCAGTTGCTTACCTTTCTGTCTTTTTTTACTATTGATTTAGATTAGACCCTCGTATTGTATTATACCTTTTCTATATTGAGCTTAGTCGACCGATAATGCCTACTGAGTACCCGTTGCTTTAGTACTTATATCACACTTCTGTATCTTTTTCCTGATGCAGATCCGAGTAGTAGCAACCGACATTGACATGATTCCTACCTTTCTGTACAGATTTAGGGAGTGCTTACTGTCGTTCGAGGCCGATCCTCCTCTATCTGTTCTAGCCAAATCTTTTTGTACTTGAGACTGCTTGTATATATTGTGTATATTTTTTATTCTATCTAGTACTGTGGTATATTTTAGTAGTGGTTCTAGTACCAACCTAACCAGGTCTTAGGAGGGATTCATTTGTGTATTTGGTCCTTTTTCCATTCCCTCAATTTAATATATGTTATATGTTTCCTTTATATCTGTCGCTTGTTATTATTGTGGCTATCATTATATGCGATCTTTTATGATTTCTACCTATTAGCCTATTACTTATTCAAGGCTATGACTTGGCTTGCCTACTGGGGAATAAGGTAGGCGCCATCATGACTTGAGAAATCGGGTCGTGACATGTATACACATATGTATATGCATAATATATATATATGAACCAACACATAACAAATATATATATATATATACAAACGCAAATCACAACACATAGCACATAGCAAATGTATACACATATGTATATGCATAATATATATATGAACCAACACTTAACATATATATATATATATATATATATATGAAAAAGTATAAAATCCATACCCATATAAATAAACATATGCAAATCAGACTAAATATAATTAAATCACCTATATACAATTACCAAATTCAGTAAAATTGAATTAAATACCCAGTTATGAAAAATTATTCATCAAGATTCATTCTATGAATACCCAGTTATGAAAAAATATTCATCAAGATTCATTCTATGAAATTGACATTAATATAAAATTAGATTTTCAAACTATATATTCTTTTCTATAAAATTTTCAGAAAATTGAGATGAAGTAGAAACATTATACTACGGTTTAGAAATGTTCGAATTGATTAAGATCTGTCTCAAACATTCAATTGAATATGAGGTTAGAAAATTGAAATGTTTCTGTCGTGAACATCACTTCTATCCCCCTCAACCACTAGCCACTCTTCTCTCCATCTCTGCCCCCACTGATCTTTGTGCTTAGACTAATTGAGTGGTAGTAAGTGGTGGCTATGACAGCGGCATAGTACCGGCGGCGGCAGAAGCTGTTAGATTTTTCATTTTATTTATCGGAGTAGAAGCGGAATGTCTTATTCTATAAATTCCGATATATAAAGTACAAAATACAGTGATGGACCCAGGATTTAGGATAGTCGGTACTTAAAAAATTTAAAAACTGAAAAAAATAAAAATTCACCTCAAAGAGGTTTGAACACAGGGCATCCATTTGAGTGGAGAACCTTAAAGATAACCTAAATACCAATGCACCCAACCAACTTTTTATTTTAGTGAGTGCTTTTATATATCATATACCTTTTTTCATATATTTTCTATGTAATTTTACCTATTCCACATCGAGTTTAGTGGGTGTTGGAGCACCCCACAAATGAATGAAGGTCCGTCCCCGGCAAAAAAGATTCATCTTTTTAAATTATTCAAACAAAAAATCCTAAAAATTAATCCATGAAAATTGATATTGAAAAATTTGAAGCTTTGTGAGAAAATGTGGCAGAAAAATTAAGTGAAGTGAACACAAGTTAATAATAAAAATTCTAGAGAGAAAGTATTGATTATATACTTAATGTAGATTAACTATGCTAGGTAATTAAGAGTTTATTTTATCTATGAAATGCGATTTTTTCATCTTTTAAAATCATCAACTCTAATGTAATGGTTAACTAGTTATTGTTGTTGGGTACGATGTATTTTTGATGATTGACAAACTAACAAAGTGATATGAAACATGTCAGTCAAGCTGGTTCATCGACGCGCTATCTCATGTAGCTGAAACTCTTAGCAAAATCATCGATGATTAAAGACAGGGGTGGAAGAAATCAAGAACCAGATGAGTGGTTAATTCTGATAAATTCAAGAAAATAAACATGTGCTACTTTAAAGAAGTTGAATTTGATTCAAACACTTGATGATAAGGGAAATCAAGTTGAGTTGAAAACGGAGTCCTTTGAAAAGAAGAAGTTTCACTTCTGAGCATATCTTGAATAGTCCTATGTATAGAAGGAGAAAGATTCTGCAGATTGATGAAGTCTACGGAAGATAAGAAATATACAAATTAAAGGACTCTTTGTTAGATCAATGAAGTTTTTGATGACTGACACATGAATGGACGATGTTACTTGAGCTGGTCCAAGCATAGAAAGATAGGTTTCAGGTTTCACTAATAGATGCAGACAAAGATTGCTTAAAGTAAGGAATGAATGAGCGATCCTAATTCTGATATACTCAAGTTACTTATCACGTGAAAAATTAAAGAAGTTGTGGTTAAGTAAAATACTTGAAGATAAGCTGATTTAAAGAGTAGGAGTTTGACTACAACACTAAGAAGACAAGAGTTAGAATTGAAGAAGGAGTCTCACTTGAAGTAAAACTCTATGTAATGAGAGTTCTAATTAAAGGAGGAGTTTGAAATAAAAAATTGTTTGGAGAGCTGTGCTTAAATAGAAGATGCATTATTCAGAATAACTTGCGCACTTATAGAGAGAGAAAAGGCTAAACACGAGTAAATTGAGAAAGTTCATAATTGAGAGAATTCTAACTGAAGATTTGAGTGCTTCCAGTACAAAGGAACAGATTGACGAACCTATTTCACAGGACAGAACTTTACAGTTCATGAGTCAGTTTAAATGCATTGTTCTTATTGAATTGTAATTTATTGCTTTCTTAGATTGATTATTTAGGAACAATACTGAGATGATTTAACTTCAAGTTTGGGATAACTCAAAGTGGGTTCAACAGTCAAGGGTGATTGTTTAGTTATAGGAATTAAAGTTTATGATTCCTAGTTATTGAGGTATAGGTCGTGTTTTTTTACACCTTTTTGAGTCAGGTGTTTTCCACGTAAAAATCATTGTGTTCTTTACTTCCTGTTTTACTGCTTCCTTAGAACACGTTAACCAATCCATTCCATCCATAGGCAACTCTTATATTAAAGTCACTGGTCAGTAGGGCACGTACTCTAACAAGTGGTATCAGAGAGAGGTTGTCTTAAAAAGGGCTAGCACCTAAGAAAAACATCAATATGATAAACTCTGCACCACCTACTGGTCACAGTGAAGGTCAATCCACTATTAGACCTCTACTCTTTGATGGTTCTCACTTCATTTGGTGGAAAGCTAAGATGGAAACATTCATTCAAGGGGAAGACTATGAGTTATGGGATAGGATCACAAATGGTCCTACTATTCCAATGAAGTTAGAAGAGGGTGAACAGGTCAAGAAGGTTAGAAGTGATTTTACCGTTGATGACTTAGTGGCATTAAAGAAAAATACTAAGACTAAGAACATCGTAGTCTGTGGAATAGGATCGTCTAAATACGACAGAGTGTCAAACTATACCACTACTAAGTAAATCTGGGGTGCACTAGTACATGCACATGAGGGTACCTCTCAGGTAAGAAAATTTAGGATTTCTTCTCTTTACTGAATACGAAACTTTTAAGATGAAGGAGAATGAAACCCTGTATGAAATGATGACAAGGCTTACTGCCTTGACAAATAAGTTGACTTCTTTGGGAAAAGTCACCACTATTGACGAACAAGTTGAAAAGGTGTTGAGGATGCTACCAAAATCAAAATGGAATGTTAAAGTCACTGCTATTAGAGAGGCAAATAAACATCTCACAGGTATGACACTAGATGAACTAGTAGGGAGTCTGAGAACATATGAAATGGAAATTGATGGAACTAAAGAGCTAGCAACCCCTGAGGATACCTTATCTCTGAAGGCATTGACAGTGATGAAGAAATTGAATTTGATGAAAAACAAGTTGCCTTTATAGCTAAGAACTTTAACAAATTCTTCAAAAAGAAGAAGGGAACAGGTAGTAAGAAATGGTCCAATGACAATACAAATAGATGCTACAAGTGTGGTAAGACTGATCATCAGATTAGGGATTGTCTTGTCTGGGAAATAGAATAGAGAAAGCAAAGGGCTGAAAAGGAATTGAAAGAAAAAAACAAAAAGAGGGAAGATTATGAAATGGTAGCATCTTGGGGATCTGACTCAGATGATGATGAAGTTGATGAAACAACACTCATGAATGAAACAACACTCATGACTCTTGGAGATTCAGACTTGGAGGAAAAAGATGATGCTTCTGAGGTAAGTATACTTGAACTTAAAGAAAAGTTGCATTTGTTTTCTAAAACAAAACTTCTTTCCTTAATGAGTGCTCTAATTGATGATTTCCAAGAATTAACTTCTGATAGGGATGAGTTATTCAACAATCTTGCAAGTCTCAAGTTTGATTTTATTGATCTAGAAACTTGTAAGAATACTGTTGAAAAAGAAAACTGCACTCTTAAGGAACAGGTTAGCAGACTTGATTCATCAAACCTGAACCTCAAATCTGAAATCTTGAAACTGACTCTTTCTGAAAAGGAAAAAAGGTCAAAAGTGAGGAACAAGAAAAAATTGAGTCAAAATTGACTAAGATTAAACATGAATACTTTTGTGAAAAATAAAAGGTTAGTCAATTGAGTCAAGAAGTTTCTAAATTGAAACTTGATCTTGAAAGAGCTAATAGATGGACATATTCTTCATGAATTGTTCATAAGTTAGGTCAAAGAACTCACAATATAAAGGTTGGGTTGGACTTTTATAAAAGATCTAATGCTATTAAAGATCTGTGTTATGTTTATGGTAACCAGGGGCATCCAACCACTGAATGTCCAGTTGCAGCAAAAATCAAATCAAGAAGCAAAAGCCTAGCAAAAAAATCTGATTCCATGTTAGCACAAGCTAACAAAAAGGTCAAATCTGGTCAGAGAAAAAAGTCACATAACATGTTGCCTCGATGGTCTAGAAGGAACCTCATACATTCTTTTTCTCATAAGAAAGGACCCAAACTTGTCTGGGTGCCTAAAGTTAACCCCTAATTTGTTTTGCAGTGAAAGAAGGCAAGAAAAATTTGTACATAGATAAATCTTTCTCAAGGTATAAGACTAGATGCAAATAAAGTTTCTTTCACTCACCACATTTAAATGGACAATGGATCTTTTGGAGATGAAAAAGAAGGATGACAGTGAAACTGATGAGCATGCAGAGGAACATGTTGTATTACCTGGTTCAACTGTTGTACAGACTGAGGGCATATTGATAGGGGGAACAACAAATCAAGAAATTGATGAATCAATAACACCAACACAAGATGATGATAATTTTGTTGGTAATTCATAAAAATTGGTGTTATCACAAGAATCTTGAGATATCTCATGGGAATCAATGGCTTGAGACTATGGTATTCAAATGAAAGTAATTTCACTCTTGAGGGCTATAAAAATGTTGACTATGTGGGTTGCTTAAATGACTGGAGAAGCACCAAAGGCACTAAGTAGAGAGAATTTTGAAAGGAATAGGTTAGATTTGGGGATGATTAAAATTGCATGAACTCCCCTCAATGATCGACTAGAATAACCATTTTTCTTTTAAATTTTATTAGATAAAATATTATTCGATTCAGTCTTGCACATTAGGTTGTGTCCCAATTCCAGATTTTTGACTCTTCTAACCTAATTTTGTATTAGATTGTGCAAAAAATAGGTACAAGCAAGAAATTATGACCACGAAGTTCTTTTTATCAGGTCATAGGTTGTCTAAGTTGAAACAGTTGAGCACACCTATTCCATTCCTCACACTTCATCCTCCCCTTATCCTATGATGCTGATGAATTGGATGACCAAATTTTCTTTGACTCTCTCCCAATAGTTGTGCATAAATATGTTAATTCTACACCAGAAATTCATTCTTCTCTCTCAACCAAAATATCAATTTTTGTATCATGAATTTGCCAAACTTGATCATCAATCACATGCAACATATATTTCTAGAGAATGAAAAGGGACATGCTCTCCCTTTTAGTTCGTAATTAGCTACTTTTGGGGGGGACGTCTCTGTCCTAGTTCAAGTTTGACTTATAAATAAAAAAATGGATGTTCTTGAGAAAATGAAATATGTTGCTATACCTATTTCAATAAGGAGGGCAAACACTTATTTGAAAAAAAATTGATAATAAAGAAATGATTTAGCTGGAAAAAAATCTAAACTAGAAGTTGCACAAGACAGTCATGAAGTGGAATAAGAGGTCCTTAAAGCTAGGATCATGACTTTGAAGCTTGACCTTGATTAATAAAGGAATGAAAATATTGAAGTCATTCGTCAATTGACACAATTGATATCACCTGTTCCACCTTTCTCATCAGCTCCTCACTATTTGTATCCTTAGCCATGTCCCACTTTTATACCGTATTCTTTTTTTATTAATGCTCAGTTGTTTTGCTTTGTTTAGTACTAGCTTAGGTTTAATGTAGAGTTAAATGGAATGGTTATCTTTGATAAATTGAATCATATTTTTTCTCTATTTAATACATTACTATGTTGGCTAAAGTCTTGGTCTGATTGTTTTGGTGATAGCCCCAGTTTTCATGAATAGCATAACAAATCACTTTGGCTAGTATATTATTGCATTAAAAATGTTTTTTCGATGATGCCAAAAGGGGGAAGATAAGAGGTGTACAGTGTTTATAACCCATTGACTAACTTGTTTCATTCTAGTGTTTTATAATTTAGAGCCTACAAGTAAAGATGTTTGAATGCACAAAGACAAGAGGTTTGTCATCATCAAAAGGGGGGAATTTATTAGGTACGATGTAGTTTTTATGATTGACAAACTGACAAAGTGACATGAAACATGTCAGTTAAGCTGATTCATAGACACGCTATCTCATGTAGCTGAAACTTGTAGCAAAATCATCAATGATTAAAGACATGGATGGAAGAAATCAAGAACCAAATGAGTGGTTAATTCTGATAAACTCAAGAAAATAAACATGTGCTAATTTGAAGAAGTTGAATTTGATTCAAACACTTGATGATAAGGGAAAGCAAGTTAGTTCAAAAAAGGAGTCCTATGAGAAGAAGGAGTTTTACTTCTGAGCATATCCTGAAGAGTCCTATATATAGAAAGAGAAAGATTCTGCAGATTGAAGACGTCTAAGCAAGATAGGAAATATACAAATTGAAGGACTCTTTGTTAGATCAATGAAGTTTTTGATGAATGACACATGAATGGACCATGTTACTTGAGCTGGTCCAAGCATAGGAAGACAAGTTTCAGGTTTCACTGATAGATGCAGAGAAAGATTGCTTAAAGTCAGGAATGAATGAGCAAGCCTAATTCTGATATACTCAAGTCACTTATCATGTGAGAAGTTGAAGAAGTTGTGGTTGAGTAAAATACTTGAAGATAAGCTTATTTAAAGTGTTGGAGTTTGACTACAACACTAAGGAGACAAGAGTAGTAATTGAAGAAGGAGTTTCACTTGAAGTAGAACTCTATGCAATAAGAGTTCTGATTAAAGGAGGAGTTTGAAATAAAGAATGACTCTTTGGAGAGATGTGCTTAAATGGAAGATGTATTATTCAAAATAACTTGCGCACTTACAGAGAGAGAAAATACTAAACAAGAGCAAATTAATAAAGTTCATAATTGAGAGAATTCTGACTAAAGATTCAACTGTTTTCAGTACAAAGGAACATATTGATGAACCTGTTTCACAGGACAAAACTTTACAGTTCATGATTTAGTTTAAATGTATTGTTCTTATTGAGTTGTAATTTATTGCTTTCCTAGATTGATTGTTTAGAAACAATATTGAGCTGAGTTAACTTCATGTTTGGGATAACTCGAAGTGGGTTCAAAAGTCAAAGGTGATTGTTGAGTTATAGGAATTAGAGTTTATGATTCCTAGTTGTTGCGTTATAGAAATTAGAGTTTATGATTCCTAGTTATTGAGGTATAGGAATTAGAGTTTATAATTCCTAGTTGTTGGTTACAAGAGTTTTGTAATCAGTCGTTGTTGAGGCTCAGAGTTATTTAGTGAAGTTGGGGTTAAATCCTGTAGAGGTACAGGTCATGGTTTTTTTACATCTTTTTGAGTCGGGTGTTTTCCACGTAAAAATCATTGTGTTCTTTACTTCCTGTTTTACTGGTTCCTTGGAACACGTCAGGCAACCCATTCCATCCATAGACAACTCTTACGTTAAAGTCACTGGTCAGTAGGGCACGCACTCTAACAGTTGTGTACTTACAAATAAATGTCCCATCTTCATAAAAGAAAAAAGAAAAATTGTTTGGTGTGTGAGCTTTGAGCAATTGCTCATATTATATTTTTCTCTTAATGGAAGAGTTTAATATAAAACCTTTTTTTCCAAAATTTTAGCATTGACCTCTTTTGGTTTTTACCTACAAAAATAAATAAATAAAATTATTTTTTCTTCAAACTTTGATTTTTCATGTTATATCATTACACCAGAGTAAATTTTAGAGGTAATTAATTAATAGAAATAGCTTAATTTCTGCTAAATTTATTTTGTTAGAGACAATAACTAGTAATAATTATATTTTAACACTTTTTGTAGATGTTCGTAAAACCTTTAGCGACATTAGTTTCTGTAACACCCCGCATTTTGGGCTAGAACGAAAATCATCATTTCTATGCGTAGATGATCCAAAAGCCATAAATCCTATGCAAATTCTCCATGTTAATCAATTGTGTAGTGTGGAAAATCGAATGAGCTTTCCATCGATGTAAGATTTGCCAAAATCCAATACTCGGGCAAGATGTTATGGCTAATTTAAGTCCCTAGTCATAAAACGCCATCATTTTGGTGCTTGGTGCGTCGCGGAGGTTGTCTATTTAACAATTGTTCAATTCCAGTAGCCTAGCGCAATTATGGAGCATCGCGCTGAAGTTCCAAGTCCAAACCAGTGGGACAATACGATGGCTCCATGTCGCGGTGACCCTAAGAATCCCATTCGTCAATTCCCAGTGAGCCATTGCTATAGTGGCGCATCGTGGTGGCCCATAAAATTGGGCTCCCAGTTATATTTTTTTCCATCTCATTAAGGATATATTGGGTAATTTCCACCCCCTTTGTCAGCTTAAACACGGGATTTTTCTCCCAAGTGACAACATTATTCATATTTTCTTCAAAAATTCATAAGAACACTCTCTAGGGTTTCAAACTAAAAGCCCAAATAACTCAAGATTCAACCGTGGGTTTTCAAAACTGATTGAAGATTTGGAATCCCCAAACCGTAGGCTTCAAGAATCATCCATCAAATTTCTAAATTGAGGTACGTGGGGTTTATCCTAAAACTACATGGGATTGTTTAAAACACCCAATTAAGTTTTAAAATTCATCAAGCATGAATTTGTTAAAGGGGTTTTGAGATCCATGATTTTATTATGCCTTATGCATGTTCAATGATATTGTTGTTTTGGCCTTTCGGACTTATCCCCTTACACATAAAAGTTTATGTATGAAACTTGAAATTGAAGATTTGTTTGAGAGCACAAATAATGAAAAATCCCTGTCTTGTGATAACCTTATGTTTATGATCTTATGGTGATTGATTGAAATGCATGATTTATGGCTTGAAAATAGTTTACTCCAATACCATAGTATTTTGAGAACGATTTAGAGATTTACGAGAGGGAGTTTCTTGAAGTAAATATATTTTGTTAAAAGAGAAAGATTTGCATGATATTAAGAGCTTTGACATGGCCACCTTGCATCATTGAAAGTTTGAAAAAGAGAGTTACATACATGTGTTTACATGAGTTTTAGAGAAAGAGTTCTTCGAAATGATTTATTGATATGATAGTCCAGAATTTATGTTTTGAAAACAGAGATGGGAATATGCTAAAAATGGCTCAGAGATTGAACTAGCAAGTCAGTGGTATGGTGATACCATATAAATGTATGCCATAATAGATTTAGAGTTTTTAGAGTATATTTTCAGAGAATGCATGTCTTAAAGAGTTAAAAATGGGCATAAAGAGAGCTAGGTGGTTGCATGCAGACGGCCAGAGTTCAAGTAACTCTTAGCCTGTCACGACCAAAACCGGTGCCCTGGCCGTGACGATCATTCTGAACCATGAAGGCCCGAAACACCCGTATCTATCTGGTAATCATGCACATAATTCATATGATAAAAGAAATGCGGAAGATTCACAATACTATGGAAACATGGTCATGATTCCAATGAAATCAATAATGGGAAATAATGTCCCACAACATCTATCGGTATTTGAAAATCGTCTGCGGAATCTCTACTACATGACTAAAACAAACAACTATCTGAAAACTTGGACAAGGACCCCAGTAGACCAAAAATTATTAAATGATAAATAAACTACCAGACATCAGGCCTTCCGGAATATAGAAGGCTCACCACTTGTCTCTGCAAATCTATCTAAAGAATCTACTGATTTTCTGGACCCCTAGACTGTGCCCCGAGCCTGGGAAGGAAGGGGGTCAATACAAAGTATTGGTATGCATAGTAATCCAAAACAAAGTAGAGATTTTTATATAAAATAAATGAGAGATGTTATAAAGTACATTATTGCAAAATGATTTTGAAAATACATGGGCATAGTATAATGATTTTTCAACAAAAATGCAACACATTTGAGCTAGGTGGTACACCCTACAATTTCACATTTACACCAACTGTCAAATCTCGGTTGCCATCGAGATTAGAGTATAGGTGAGGGAAAGACACACAAGATCACACAGCGGGGTGCTTCGACCCAATCGATTATGGTAGTGCACAAGATCACAAAGCAGGGATCCTAACAATAGTCCCAATTTGGGATGACATAATATCATATACAAAAGATCACACAGCAGGGTACCAAGTTCCCGAGTAGGCAAACACGGTTTGCAGCGTAGAGTCATTTGACTCTTATTTTCTTCGAGTAACCACCTAGCTCACAAAATCAATGCATTAAACTCATTTTAATCTATCATATTTCATACTCTGCAGGGTATCGTCATACCCCACTTGGAAGTCATCAATATCACATCAACTTTCCAATTTTTCTTACCATTTGCAACATGTACATATGTAAGACTTTCACACCATTAAGCACATACACCATGGTTCTCAACATGCAATCATTCAAGAAGTTAAATCATTTATAAGTAAGGTCATAGCAATTGCAAAACTCATGCTCTCAATGATTCAACACAAGTGTAATGTGGGGTATAAACATTATCATGGGGAATTTAGAAAATTCACAGCTCATGTACATTGTACCCTTTCGAAATTTCAGGTCACGGGTTCACAATTCAACCATTTAAATACATTCAAACAAACAACCCCATGATATCTCAACATTTCTTTCAAAATCATATATCAAAACATGTTATTTGTATCAATTGAAAACCCCCATTTGTAAAAAAAAATATATACTTGTATAAATTTAAAGTCTTGCGTAAGTTCCTTTTTGAAAACATGCCCATGAACGTTAGGATAACCCCACGTACCTCTATTTATGAAATTAGCAGGTGCTTCTTGAATCCTATGATCTGTGGATTTCGAATCTTCAATCAATTTTGAAAACCCACGGTTGAATCTTGGGTTTCTTAAAGTTCTTGTTTGAAACTCTAGAGAGAATTCTTGATGATTTTAATGAAAATAGGGTTAAGTTTCTCAAACATACCCTAAATTCTTTGTTTGGATGGTTTTAAAGGCTAGGGAAAAGTCAAAATTACCCTTAATGACTCCTGAACGAAACAAGAAATTTGAACTTTAAAACTCGATTTTGGGTACCACCGCGACGCGCTACCGTCGCGGTGGTCCACTAGAATTTGATGAATGGGAAATTAGGTGCCTCCGCGATGCACCACCATCATAGAGCCCCACTGGAATTTGATGATTGTCAATTTGACCCTCTTCACGACGCGCTAGACCCCATAATGATGATGTTTAAGACTTTCCATGGACGAAACTTAGCTAAGAAGACGTCATGATGTTACAATATCCCCCTTGGGATCATTCATCCCCGAATGATGATGCGGAACATAGACAAGCACGATTCCAAGATTACAAAAGCATAGAAAGATTTAGGTAAGGGTCCATCTACTAGGTCAAAAAGGTGTGGGTATCTTGTTCTCATGTCGTCTTCTAATTCCCAAGTAGCTTCTTTAACCCTCTGATTTCTCCACAACACCTTAATTGAAACTATTTCCTTACTTCTCAACTTTCATACCTGACAATCTATGATTGCAATAGGTTCCTATTTATATGATAAGGAGGTTGTCACCTTGATCTCTTCTATAGGCAACACCAAAGAATGGTCTCTAATGCATTTCTTCAACATGGATATGTGAAATACCGTATGGACAGAACCCAAACTGGAAGGCAATTCTAACTCATACTAAACACCACCTATTCTCCTCAAAATCTGATATGGTCTTATATAGCGAGGAATCAATTTACCTTTCTTTCCAAATCTCATAACTCCCTTCATGGGAGAAACCTTCAGAAATACCCAATATACGACCTCAAACTCTAACTATCTCTTCCTAACATCAGCGTAGGATTTTTCATGACTCTGAGATGTCTTAAGTCGTTCTCTAATGAGCTTCACATCTTAGATCCATTGCCTGATGAACAAGATCAAGCCCAAACATATGCATCTCTCCTACTTCATACCACCCTATTGGTGACCTACATCTTCTCCTATACAATGCCTCAAATGGCGCCATCTTAATACTGGAATGGAAACTTTTATTATACAAGAACTCTATCAATGGCAAGTGATCCACCCAACTACCTTTAAAATCAATCTCACAAGTCCTCACAATATCCTCAAGGGTCCGGATGGTGCGTTCCACTTGCCCATCTATTTGGGGGTGAAAAGCAGTACTTAGGTTCACTTGGGTAACTAAACCTCTCTGAAAAGATCTCCAAAACTAAGAAGAAAACTGCATACCTCGGTCACATATAATGGACAAAGGTGCCCCATGCAAACGAACTATTTCTACGATGAAGAGCTTAGCATAATCCTCTCCCGAATAGTTAGTCCTGACAGGAAAAAAGTGCGCTGACTTGGTCAGCCTATCTACAATTACCCATATAGAATCATACTGGTTTTGGGACTTCGGAAGTCCTGTAATAAAGTCCATATTTATCATCGCCCATTTCCATAAAGGCAGATCTATCTCTTGGGAAGTACCTCCTGGCCTCAAATGTTCTACCTTCACTTGCTGACAGTTCAAACATTTGGAAACAAAATCAGCTACATCACATTTCATGTCATTCCACTAATACAAGGTTTTCAGATCATGGTACATCTTAGTAGAGCCCGGGTGAACAACATACCTCGAAGTGTGTGCCTCATCAAGGATTCTTTCCCGTAGTCCATCAGCATTCGGGACGCACAACCTACCTTGATATCTCAGAATACCATCACCACCAATTTCAAACGACATTACCTTTTGTTGACCCACATCTTTCTTGATTTGCATCAAAATGGGATTTTTAACCTGCTTCTCTTTAACTTCACCACAAAGGGATGACTTAGCTATCTTATGAACAATCACCCCTTCCATCTTCAGAATCTAAGAGTCACACTCCCAAATTTGCAAGGCTTTAAATATCCTTCACCATCTCTCTCTTCCCCTCTTCAACATGATAAAAGCTGCCCATAGATAACCTGCTGAGAGCGTCGGCTACAATATTTGCCTTGCCCGGATAGTAATGCAGGCTCATATCATAGTCTTTCAAAAGCTTCATCCAACGCCTCTGCTTGAGCTTCAATTATTTCTGTGAGAAAACATACTGCAAACTTTTGTGGTTAGTATAAATATCAACATGTACTCCATAGAGATAATGCCTCCAGATCCTAAGTGCAAACACCACGACTGCTAACTCCAAGTCATGAGTGGGGTAATTTCGCTCATGCATATTTAACTGCCTAGATGCATAAGCTACCACCTTACCATGTTGCATCAATACACAACCAAGTACCACATGGGACGCATCACAGTATACCACAAAACCATCTACACCCTCGGGAAAAGTCAAAATATGAGCAGTAGTCATCTTGTCTTTCAAATTCTTAAAACTATTTTCACACAAGTTAGACCACACAAACTTCACCTTTTTCTGAGTCAATTTAGTGAGCGAAGAAGCTATGGAAGAAAAACTCTCTACGAACCTTCTGTAATAACCCGCCAAACCCAAGAAACTCCGAATATTGGTTGGAGTCGTGGATCTGGGCCATTTTCTCACTGCCTCAATCTTTTGGGGATCCACTCTAATCCTATCACTAGATACAATATGCCCCAAGAAGGCAATAGCATTCAGCCAAAATTCACGTTTGGAGAACTTAGCATATAACTAATGATCCTTAAGGGTCTAAAGGATAATTCAGAGGTGATTGGCATGGTTTTCCTCACTTTTGGAATAGATCAGAATATCGTCAATGAGCACTATGATGAACAAATCTAGAAACTAATGGAACACCCTATTCATAAGATCCATGAAGGTTGCAGGGGCGTTAGTCAACCCGAAGGACATGACTAAGAACTCATAGTGACTATATTGGGTTCGAAAGGCTATTTTAGGAATGTATGACTCCCTAACCTTCAACTGATGATAGCCTGAATGAAGGTCTATTTTTGAAAAACACTTAGCACCCTTAAGATGGTAAAAAAGATCATCAATCCTAGGAAGAGTATATTTGTTTTTAATAGTGACCTTATTCAACTGGCAGTAGTCTATGCACATACGAAGGGACCCATCCTTATTTCGCACGAAAAAAATAGGTGCACCCCATGGGGAAACACTAGGACGAATAAAGCCTTTGTCTAGGAGGTCTGCGAGCTGTTCTTTTAACTCTTTCAGTTCCACAAGAGCCATTCTATATGGAAGAATGGAAATAGAAAAAGTTTCTGGTAATACATCAATACCAAAATCTATCTCCCTATCAGGTGGTATCCCTGGGAGATCTTCGAGAAAGACTTCTGGAAACTCATTCATTATAGGGACTGACTGAAGAGAAAGACTTTCAACCCTAGAATCTTTTACTCGGATTAGATGGTACATACAACCTATGGAGATGATCTTTCAGGCTCTAAGATAAGAGATAAAGTGACCTCTAGGTGCCATAGAATTTCCGGCCCACTTAATTGGGAAAGAAAAAGTAACCTTTTGGGTTCTACAATCAAGTGTGTCATAACACGAATGGAGCCAGTCCATCCCAAGGATAGCATAAAAGTCTACTATATCAAGTTCTATAAGGTCTGCCACAGGATCTCGGCTAAGAATAGACACAACATAATTTCTATACACCCTTCTAGCAACAACAGAATCACCTACAGGAGTGGAAATAGTGAAAGGTTCTACAATAACTTCAGGCTCAAACCCAAAACCAACAACCACATAAGGGGTCACATAAGATAAGGTAGACCCAGGATCAAGCAATACATAAACATTACGGGAAAAGATTGGTAACGTACCGGTGACAACATCTGGTGAAGCTTCTGCCTCCTGGAGGTTATTCAAAGCATATAACCAGTTACGACCACTCCCGGTAGCTGAAAGGGCACCCTTAGGAGGAGGAGTTGTGGAGGTGTCTTGGGACTTATCCCCTCTCTCATTTTCTCCAGCAGAAGGGAAATCTCTCTGAAGGTGACCCACCTTCCTACAAGAATAAAAATTTCTCCCCTCAAAATAACACTTCCCTGGGTGATTCTTTCTGCAAGTCTCACACCGCTAATAAGTACGACGCTGCTGGCCCATACTGCCCTGCGACTGAGTAACTGGGGCTCTGGATCCATGGTGAGTCTGAAAAATATGAGATTATCTATCTGCCGATGGTCTGGGAACTGGCGAGCTGGCAGCAGACTGTGTATGACCCCAATTCTTCTTCTTCTGCCATTTATTTCCCCACTTACCGCTTTGACGCTGACAGTGACCCTGGTCGGAAGGTCTGGCTCTTTTTGCCTGTCTTTCCTTCTCCCTAGATTCAAAAATCTTCTTTTTCTTCTCCTCTATCTGTTGCATGTGAACTATCAGCCTAACAAATTCCAATTCCTTGTTTAGCATAGCTCCCTGACACTCAAGCACCAGATTATCTGAAAGGCCAGAAGCAAACTTCCTCATTCGGGCCCTCATACTACTCGTCATCTCAGGAGCATAATGGTCCAGCTAATTACACTTTGGTGTATACTCCTGAACACTCATCTTACCCTATTTAAGGTTCATAAATTCCTCTTCTTTAGCTTTCCTCATCACCAAAGGAAAGAATAAGTCAAGAAAAACTTCCACAAATTCATCCCACACTGTGGACTCAGCACTGTCACCCTTCGCCTCTTCCCACTCATCATACCATTAGTTCGCTACATCCTTTAGCTGATAAGCCGCTAGCTCAACACCTTCTACCTGATCCACATGCATCACTCTAAAAATCTTATCCATTTCGTCTGTGAACTCTTTCGGATTCTCTTCTACTTTAGTGCCAGTAATCTTAGGCGGGTTCATTCTCATGAAATGACCCACCCTAGTAGCTTCAGATGTAATAGGTATAGACCCAACATCTTCTAATTGTTGGTCCTGATTAGCCACCAACTATGTCAGCATATGAATAAATTTTCTGAATTCTGTATTTGAAATATCCCTCTGAGAAGTCAGGTGATGGTTAACATTGGTCTGTGGAGCCCTAGGTGGATTTGTTGGGACTGGAGGGTCTCCCGGAGTAGGGACAGGGTCTGGAGTGGGAGCTCTATTACGTTTCCTCATCCCATGAGTTGGACAGACTTCATCATTCTGAGAACTCTGATTAGTATTGCAACGAGGAGGCATGACTGTTATTTCTGTAAGACAAAAGATCACTGATTAGGAACAAACATGACTCTGAAGCACGAACTAAATCACAAAGAAGGGAAATATTTCCTAAACGCCTAGTAGCCTCCTGCTTATAAGTGTGGCGTGCTACACACCTATAAACAAGACTCTACCTGATGCAATTTCGCATATACCCTAGGACCGTGAACCGTGCTCTAATACCAAGTTTGTCACAACCTGAACTGGGGCCCTGACCATGACGAGCATTCTGAACCATGAAGGCCCGAAACACCCCTATCTATCTGGCAATCATGTACAAATTCATATGATAAAAGAAATACGGAAGATTCATAATACTACAGAAACATGGTCATGAGTACAATGAAATCAATAATGGGAAATAATGTTCCACAACATCTATCAGCATCTGAAAACCGTCTGCAAAATCTCTACTACATGACTAAAATAAACAACTGTCTGAAAACTGGGACAAGGCCCCCAGTAGACCCAAAACTATTAAATGATAAATAAACTGCCAGACATCAGGACTTCTGGAATATAGAAGGCTCATCACTTGTCTATGCAAATCTATCTGAAGAATCTACTAATTTTCTGTACCCCTAGACTGTGCATCCGAACCTGGGAGGGTAGGAGGCCAATACAAAGTACTGGTAAGCAGAGTAATCCAAAACAAAGTAGAGATTTTTATAAAAAATAAATGAGAGTTGTTATAAAGAACATTATTGCAAAATGATTTCAAAAATACATAGGCATAGTATAATGATTTTTCATCAAAAATGCAACACATTTGAGCTAGGTGGTACACCCTACAATTTTACATTTACACCAACTGTCAAATCTAGGTTGCCGTCGAGATTAGAGTATAAGTGAGGGAAAGACACACAAGATCACACAGCAGGGTGTCTCGACCCAATCGATTATAGTAGTGCACAAGATCACAAAGCAGGGCTCCTAACCATAGTCCCAATTTGGGATGACATAATATCAGGTACACAAGATCACACAGCTGGGTACCAAGTTCCCGAGTCGGCAAACACGATTTCCAGCGTAGAGTCATTTGACTCATGCTTTCTTCGAGTAACCACCTATCTCACAAAATCAATGCATTAAAATCATTTTAATCAGTGACATGATATACTCTGCAGCGTATCGTCATACCCGACTTTCAAGTCATTAATATCACATTAACTTTCTAGCTTTTCATACAATTTTCAACATACACATATGTAAGACATTCACACCATTAAACACATACACCGTGGTTCTTAACATGCAATCATTCAAGAAGTTAAATCATTTATGAGTAAGGTTATATCAATTACAAAACTCATGCTCTCAATGGTTCAACATAAGTGTAATATGGGGTATAAACATTATCATGGGGAATTTAGAAAATTCACAACTCATGTACATCGTACCCTTTTAAAAATTTCAGGTCATGGGTTCACCATTCAACCATTTAAATACATTCAAACAAACAACCCCATGATATCTCAATATTTCTTTCAAAATCATATATCAAAACATGTTATTTGTATCAATAGAAAACCCCCATTTGTAGAAACATATATATACTTGTATAAATTTAAAGTCTTGGGTAAGTTCCTTTTTGAAAACATGCCCATGAACCTTAGGATAACCCCACGTACCTCTATTTACGAAATTAGCGGGTTCTTCTTGAAGCCTATGATCTGGGGATTGTGAATCTTCAATCGATTTTGAAAACTCACGGTTGAATCTTGGGTTTCTTGAAGTTCTTGTTTAAAACTCTAGAGAGGATTGTTGATGATTTTAATGAAATAGGGTTAAGTTGCTCAAACATACCCTACATCCGTTGTTTGGACGATTTTAAAGGCTAGGGAAAAGTCAAAATTACCATTAATGACTCCTAAATGGAACTGGAAATTTGAACTTAAAAACCCGATTTCGGGTACCACCGCGATGCGCCACAATTGCGGTGGTCCACTGGAATTAGACGAGTGGGAATTTGACCCTCTCCACGACGCGCTAGACCCTAAAATGACGATGTTTACGACTTTCCATGCAAGGAACTTAACTAAGAAGAAGTTGGGGTGTTACATAGCCTAAAATCATGATTTGTCGATCTGGGTATATTATTTTTACGCTGGCGAGCTGTGTGGCATAGCAGAGTCACACTACAACAAACAAGCGATATTGTGTAGACATTTAGTGGAAACTAAGTTTATTGCTGCTGAAACATCATATACAGTGGAGACAAATATTGCCGTGGCAATACATCATTTTTTTGCATAGACAAATTCTTTTCGCCACTAATTGTCGTCACTATACTGAAAATTTTAGTTCCCGCTGAAATAAAAATTTTGGCTCCATTTTTATAGTGGTGACAAAAATTAAGTTGTTGCTAAAAGTTAGTGTGTGGCGACATTGTCGCCCCTAAAGTTAATTAACTTTATAGTGGGACCCATCTCCCAAAGAAAAAAGCTAATTAATTAAACATTGCAAGATAAAAGAAAAGAAAATTCAACAAACAAATTAGGAAACATTGCTTCTAAAGTTCTGGAACACAGTCTATGTTTATGGCTTCCTCAAACTAACTCTATCTCAATCTCAGCTTCACCCCTCTTTAAGATGCTACAAATTAATCTGCAGCTCTATAAAGGTTAGGTTATCTGCATCTATAAAGTTCATCTTCTTCAACCAAATTTAAAATTCATCACTTCTCGATTTTGGTTTTTCTCTAAACACCACCCAAATCGCGATTCTAAAGTTGTATGGCACCAAATTCTCGATTGTCGATTCCTTTTTGCTCTAAACAGATTTGTTGGTCAAAGTTGGTCAAATCTATTGATTAAAGTTTGTTGTTCAAAGTTGCTCATCTCTTCAATTGAGTTTTGCTTGAAATTTTTAGTTTTCTCAAAATTTGTGCTCTATAAGGTATGTGCTCAAAATCCTTTTGGGTATTATGTTAACCCTTTAACAAATGAGCTTGATCTTGAATTTTATTATGATTTTGAAGGTTAAGTGGTGTTCATCGGGGTTTTTTTCTGACGGGGTGTTGGTAATTTTTGTGATATTTGTTGTTGTTTGATGAAATTGATTAACCAAAGTCATACATTAATGGAGTTAAAAGGGCTTTTTTTTCTCCCTACTTTCCTTTTGTGTATTGTTACTGCTAGTTTGGGGTTTTGTGTTGTATCATCAAATATTTTGGGTTCTTTGTTGTTTCATCAAATATTGTTACTGTAGTTCTTACTAAATTATATACATTACATTTGTGACTAGCTTATCTTTGTTTGACTATGGGTTTGGAGTTTGTTGTGATTTTATAGTACAGTTCGAACTTGTATTTATTTTGCTTATTGTCATACTTGTATCTTTGTTTAATTAATTGATTTGTTTTAATGATATAAAAGATAGGGATGGATAAAATTTGGTTGAAGATCACGAACAGAGCTGACCTACGATATAGAGATGGAGTAGATAACTTTCTTAATTGGGCGTTCAATCAATCTGGGGTGAGCACTATTATTCGATGTATTTGTAAGGAGTGTAGAAACACCGTGTTTAAGCTAAGAATTGATGTACAACTACATTTGTTGAATAATGGCTTTTGGGCTTCCTATAAAGTGTGGGATTATCATGGAGAAGTGTTGGATAGGGTTGAAAATTCTAATCCTACAGGTAGTGAAGAAGTAGAAGATAATAGAATAGAAGAGGATGATGTTATTAAAATGATTCATGAAGCTTGTGGATATACAAATATGCAGGATACTACTAATTCTGGGGATGGAAATCAAGAGCCAAACGTGCATGCAACAAAGTTTTACGGATTATTAGAAGATGCTCAGACAGAACTTTATCCAGGTTGAACAAAAGTCTCTTAATTGTATTTTGTTGTTAAATTACTTCACTTGAAGTTCCTTAACCATTGGAGAAATAAATCTATGGATGAGTTGTTAAACTTCCTTAAAGATGTTCTCTCTGAGGGGTCATTTGTACCCAAGTCTTTCTATGAAGCAAAGAAAGTTATTTCTGATCTCAGCTTAGGGTACACCAAAATTGATGTATGTAAGAATGATTGTATATTATATTGGCGCAATTATGAGAATTTCCAATCATGTACAAAGTGTGGTGAATCTCGATGGAAGGCAAAAGAACATAAAGGCAAGAAAGTAGCTCATAAAGTATTACGACATTTTCCCATCAAACCAAGGCTTCAAAGATTGTACATGACAAAAGAGACGGCAAAAAAGATGAGGTGGCACAAGGAGGAAAATATTGATTATGGTGTCATACGACATCCATCTGACTCAATTGAATGGAAATCCTTTGATGCACGCTATCCTACCTTTTCCGATGAGGTAAGAAATATTCGATTAGGTTTAGCAAGTGACGGGTTCCAGCCTAATAGGAATATGAGTTCCAATTATAGTATTTGGCCCATCGTGCTAGCTACATATAATTTTCCACCATGGTATTGCATGAAAAGTTCATATTTCATGATGACTCTTCTTATTCCAAGCCCTAAGTGTCCAGGTAATGATATTGATGTATACTTACAACCAATGATTGAAGAGCTGAATGAATTATGGAATGGGGTGGATACTTATGATGCACACTCAAAATCGAATTTTTTTATGCGTGTTTCTATCATGTGGACGATTAATGACTTTCCTTCATATGGTAACCTTTCAGGATGGTCAACCAAAGGTAAGATTGTATGCCCTTGTTACCTACCATAAAGATACACATTCTATTTCCTTACGTAATAAGTTGTGTTATATGGTTCATCGTCATTTTCTTCCTATAAACCATCCATGGCATAGAAATAGAATTTTATTTGATGGAAAAGTTGAAATGGGGGTCACACCTATTCCTTTAACCGGTGTTGAAGCACTTGTGCAATTACATGATTTAGGCAATGTGACTTTTGGTAAAGGCCAAAAAAGAAAGCATAATGTTTGTAATGATGCTTATAATTGGATGAAGAAAAGTATATTTTTTGAATTGTCTTATTGGGATGGTCATCACCTATGACATAACTTTGATCCGATGCACATAGAAAGAAATGTGTCTGAATGTTTTTTATCAACTATAATGAGTATGGTTGGAAAGACAAAGGACACATTGAAAAGTAGATATTATTTGGTAGACCTTGGAATTAGGAATAGTTTGCATCCAATTGAGGATGGAGATAATATTTTGTTACTGGCGGCATGCTATACTTTGTCCCATGAAGAAACGTTGAAGTTATATGAATTCTTAGCTAATTTGAAGGTTCCAGATGCCTTTTCATCAAATATTTCTAGGTGTGTTAACGTGCTTAAGAAAAAGATACATGGATTGAAGTGTCATGATCATCATGTATTACTGCAAGATATTTTACCAGTAGTAATACATGGTTTATTGCCTAAGGAAGTTTGTGAACCAATTATTGTCTTTGGAAAATTTTTCAAGAATTTGTACTCTAAATGCCTGACAATTGAAGATCTTGATATCCTAGAGGCTGAAATTCCTATCATATTGTGCAAACTTCAAATGGTTTTTCCTCCGGCGTTCTTTGATATCATGATTCATTTGTCAATTCACTTGGAAAGAGAGGCAAAACTTGGTGGACCCGTTCAATATCGGAACATGTACCCTTTTGAGAGGTATTGTATCATTCAAAAATTTAAATGTCAATATATATATATATATATATAATGTCATATTTTATAATTACATAAATGAGATATCTTTATATAGGTATTTACTGGAACTTAAAGCATACAATCGCAACAAAGGTCGTTCGGAAGGTTCAATTGCTGAAGGGTATTTGGCAAAGGAAAGCCTTACGTTCTGTTCACGATATTTAAAGAACATCTCAAATAATTTAATAAATCAACTAGAAATGATGATGAATCTGTGTCAAATGGTGAGATGTCTATCTTCAAACACTGTGGACAAACAAAAGGATCTTCAAATGGAGGAAATAGGATACCTCATGATGAGTTCAATCAAGCATGTATTTATGTGATTGAAAATTGTGAAGAGATTTCACAATACAGGGAGTAAGACTATTAATAGTTCAAATATAATTTGCCATTAATATAATTCAGTTAATGTTAACTAACACAAATTGTAGGGAATACATGAGACAGATTGAAGTAGAAGGTTCAATGCATGCTCATAGTGTGCATAACAATGGATTTATGGATTGGTTTCTTGCACGCATATGTTTCTAATTAAAATACTCACTAAATATTAGCATATTTCAATGTTCTTATACTAGTCATAATAGTGTTGCTTGTTTTTGTAGATATTTTTACTATCTTCACAAGGTCGTGCAAATGATGAGATCATAAGTCTAGCTGTTGGTCCAGAACCATTGGAACATCAATATTCAACATGAATGGTCAATGGATTTAGATTTCAAAAAAAACACCTTATGAGAAAAACAAAGAACAGTGCAGTTCTTGTGAGAGGAGATGTTTCAGACTCTAATAAGGAGTATTATGGGGTATTGAAGGATATCTATGAGTTAAGTTATACTGGAAATAGAAAAGCTCATCTGTTCAAGTGTCATTGGTGGGATGTGGCACACCTAGTAAAAGGATATAAGATTGACAAATATGGTTTTACAAGTGTGAATACTCAATGTGTGTTGAATAGAAATGAACCATTTGTGTTGGCATCTCAGTCTGAACAATTCTTCTACTTGAATGATCTAGTCGATAAAGATTGTCTTGTTGTTGTAAAGATTAATCCTCGTGACCTTTTTAATGTGCCTGAAGTTGAAAGAGAAGCATCATTGAATGACGAAGTTTATCAACAAGATGAAGTTGAAGATATTTTGTGTGGCAATAATCAAGAAACTGATATTGAGGTGTCTTTGCATAGGAATAATGTTGAAGAATAAACTGTTTTACGAACCAATGATCAAGTAAATGAGGAAGATGGTTTCATTAATGACAATGATACTGACATTTCAGACAATGAATAAAGTGAAGAAGAGTTTCTTAATGATAATGATGGAGAAGACAGTGATATATCCTGCTGAAGATTGAGAATAAAAGACTGAAGCGATGTTCTTGTATTTTTTGCTCTTATTAGGCTGGCATTTGTTTTGAGAAGTTATTATTAGGGTGATATGTGGTGTTTTGTGTTCTTAATAGGCTGGCGTATTGTATTTTATGTTCTTATTATGATACCTTGTATTTGGCATTGTTTTGCTTGCAACTTTTATTTGTAAATAAAATTAGTGTTTATATAGAATCAATAATTTTAAACAGTTCAACAAACTGTTTGATAGTCTATAATTATTCGACTTAATGTTTCATTTTAATAATTCATATTTTCCTTGACAGTAGATATATATTTTGTCATCTTTAATTTCCAGTTCTGATACACTTTTCCTTTTTAACCTAATGTTATAGGAAATGAGAGGAGCTGGAAGAGGTAAAAGTGGAAGAGGAGGTGCGGGACGTAGACGTGGACATGGCAGCTTTCCAAAATGTGTAAGTTCTGAAACAATATCTCATCCAAAAATACAACCACTAGGAGTCACTGCACCTTCTTTGGAGACTGGACAGTCATCTAATCCAAGCCAAGGACCTCTACAAACAGAACGAATGTCAAGTGGCCCTGTCCAAAGGACATCCCCAGAGATACAATCATCAAGAAATCGAGATGAAAATGTACGGCATATCCTAGAGGATAAAATTAGTGCAGGTTAGTTCACGATTAACTTCTCTTCTTATTAATTCCTAAAATATACATAAGCCCGGCGTGTCATCCTATTTTTTTCTTGATCTTGATTAATGTATTTGTACCAGAGGGGGCTTATCTTTGGTTTTGAGTGAACGTTGGTGCATCAATGAGGTTCCTATTAGTCTAGATTATCAGAAGTCATTCTTTAAAAACCCAGTCATTCTGAAAATCATCCATTTTTTTTGTAATCACTTGTTTAGCAAAAAAAATTGAGAACTTCTGTTAGGACAGTAGTGCATTGGTATAATGTTCTCGACTTCTTTGGTAATACCTGTATTTTTGTTATACAACTTTCATACATGGTTTGCAGGATGCATCATATATTCCTTCTTTCTGTATTGACATGTTTTCTTATCAAAACAAATACGAAGGAAAATATTATATGCATCAGTTTTTGTTCGTCATAGTAAACAGAGAATGTTGTTTGCCAATTATGATGTAGTTGATTGCTGGAAATTGTACATTATTTGGTTTTATGCAGATAACTTTTGTTCATATTGCTCCAATTTGGTTAACTGGTATCGTCACTGTTGTAGATATACTAAAATTGTATTTTTCATCTGTGCTCTAGATGCTTTGAGCTTTAAAAATATTCTGTACTTTTCTTTTGGTGAACCTATGTAGTTTTTGTTTGTATAGACTATGGAATCTTGGAATTCTTTGATAAATGAACATAAGAGGCATCTGAAGAAGATCACTGCCTTAATCGGCAGATCATAGCTTTCGTGTTGTTGTCACTTAGTCAAAACTGGTATATTGCATGGTATATGTTCTCATGACCCAGAGGTTTATTTGATTATGAGATAGTGGTTGTCATGATCCAACCAGAGTAATTAACAAATTCATTCTTTAAAACCATCTCCTTATCTACCTCTATCAAACAGTCCAAACCTGAAAATGTCTGAAGATATCCTCAGGGGTTCTATACCTGTAACACCCCACATTTCGAGCTAGAATAAAAACCATGACTCTGATGCATTGATAATCCCAGAGCCTTAAATCCTATGCCAATTTGGCATGTTTATGTAGTATGTGAATCCATTTGAGAATGAATTTACACCATAGAGGTCCTTCAACTCAAGGACGACTTGAAACTATTTCGATCGATTATGTTTTAGTGGATGTTGTAATTTGTGTCAGTTTCCATCGACCATAACTCTCTGTATATGTCGAATTAGAGAGACTACTATGTATCAAATGATAGTTATTTGAGTTAACTTTCCAACGATACCAATTTTGCTAAAATCCGACACCCGAGCAAGAAGTTATGGCCTTTCAAAGTAGTATGCGTCGCCTAACCAATCGCACATGGCCACTGGAAAGCATATGCGATAGCATATGCGGCGCTTATGTAAATATAGGCGATATCATATGCGGAGACTATGTAAATATATGCAATATCATATGCGGCGCATATGTTATGGTTTCAAGTGACTTAAACACTCCATTTTTGGGGCAAAATGGTCCTTTTCCCACCCTTATTCAGCCATAAACACTTCAGTCCCCAATTCTCCAAAATACATCCATATTCATCTAAAAAATCTCAAGAACACTCCCAAGGGTTTCAAACTAAAAACCCAAATAAATCAAGACTCAACCGTGGGTTTTCAAAATTGATTAGAGATTCGAAATCCCCAATCCACAGGCTTCAAGAAGAACCCATTATTTTCTGAAATAGAGGTACGCGGGGTTTTCCTAAATTCTCATGGGCATATAAAAATCATAGTTTAGAATGGGGTTTTTGAATCTATGTATATATTCATGTATTAAAGTTTTAACATCATTGTTTTGGTCTTTTGACCTTTCCCAAAGTGATTTGAGAATATGAATGTATGAAACCATGTATTTAAGAATGAATTCTTGCTGAGAGCATGATTTTCGGTGAATTCCCTCTTATTATAAATTTTTCAGATTTCTCATAGCATATGAATTGTTTTACAATGCATCCTTGAAAAGCACTATATGAAATGATTGAACTCTTGTTATGATTTAAAGGTGGTTTTAAATCACTAAAGAGGGAATCTAGCATGAATGTTTAATGTTCATAATGCATGTAATGAAAGAGTGCATGGATTTGCTAAAGGCACTAGACCACCATATGTTGATGAAGTTTTTGCATGATTTTGACATGAGTTTCGAAACGCAAAATTTTCTATATCAGTTGCATGTTTTTGGTGATCTAAATTTTTCTTTAAATGAAAGTTTTAGATTAATGTATTATGGCTCAGAAATCATGACTTGCAAGTCTTGGTATGACGATACCAATTCAGACTAATGCCATATCAGACTCAGACTAATAGACATTTCAGACTATCATAATTTTAGACATTCAAAATATTGCATGTACAGAAAAGGTTAAAAATGGGCATGCAGAGATTTTAGGTGGTTCTCTGAAGAGGGCTTGAGTTCAAGAAACTCATTGTCTAAAACCGTGGTTTGCTGACCCAGGTATATTATTATAAGCTGACTTAAGTGTCGTGTGACGTATCAGATTCAAGAACTCCAACCCTTGCGGCATACTCGGGTTGGAGGCTTCCTCGCCGAGTCAATGGAGGATTCCATATCGCCCGTGGAATATCAGACTTGTAGGGGATACCACCTAACTCAGAAGTAATACACAAATCAGAGTTTGAGATTTACAGATAGGTTACATGTTTTCAGAAGGTGCCCATGTGTTTTTCAGAAACTGTTTTATGCATAATTTTTTATGAACATTTGCTCTCACGTATTATATATATATATGATCAATTACTCTATTTTGGATTGCTTCGCGTTCCAGTATAATTGTCTTGACCCCCCTTCCTCCCAGGTATTGAGGCACAGTCTAGGGGTATAGATCCTCACTAGAGTCTACAGACAGGGTTGTCTCAGATTTCAATTGGTGAGCCTTCTTTGCTTCGGAAGGCCTAGTCATTTAGGTATTTATTTCAATATGGTTTTTGGTCTGCTGGGGCCTTATCCCAGTTATTCAGATAGTATGTCAGTAGAGATTTCACAGACTGTTGTAGATGTTTATTAAATATTGTTGGGCATGTTTTCAGGCCTTTAACTATTTTAAATTGTTGACCATGTTTCCGTATTATTGTGTCTATTCTGTATTACTTTGATCATATGAATTATGTGCATGATGACCAGATAGACAGAGGGCGTCCGGACCTTCGGGTTTGGGAATGCTTGTCACGGCCAGGGCCCCAATTTGGGTTGTGACAATACCACAGGGTTAATATCTGAAGAAAAAGGTAATATTTTCACATAAAGGGGATCTAAAGATAACATAGATGCATGATTATAGCTGCTTTAGAAAAACAATGATTCCATAGTTTGTCTTTCTTCAATTCTGTACTTGTCTTTTTTTTCATTTGCTACTTTTTCTATTTCTAGCTCTGACAATTTTCCTGTTGTGTGGGACACACTCCACACTTTCCATTAGGCACATCAATGTTGTTGATGTACATGGAGCTGCATACTTCTCCTTTACCTTTGCCTGAATAATCCAAAAAAAAAAAGTTGATCACAACGATTGGTTAGAAAACATCTTCTTTACTTTTTAAAACTTCATGTCAAGTCAAAATATGACAACAAAATAGAAACAAAGGAAGTAATATTACCTGAATGATTAACCAAATGGTATAAGTGAGACTGGACATTATAAGTAGAAAAGGCCCTAAAAAGAAGTTGGAATGGGTAGAATTAACATCTTCATTTGTACTTTCAACATATTTCCAGTGGAATCCCAGTTTGCCAATAACAACTTTGCCATGATATAATGACAATAGCATGGCACCTCCAACACATACTATTGTGCCCCAAAACTTTGCTTGCCCTGCTATACTTTTTAAACCCAATTTTTCAACACTGCACACACAAATTAAAATTATTTACACTAATTTATTTACCCTATTCCAGTTTAATTCTTTTTACATTTGAATTGTGGAGTAATTAATTGCCTGAAAGATACTGCTATAATAAACATGAACGCAGGGATTAGATTATCGGTGGCGGAAGCAATTGTTGGAGTTGAATTTTTTAACCCAATGACAATAGCAGGCATCTGATGACTCCCTAACGTGTTCAAGTCCCCAACTCATCTTCTATTTGGTTTTCACTTCAAAATATGCTACGCAAATAATACTTTCTGGATATCCAACATGTATAGTAACAAACACCCTTTTGCAGACACCTGCACAATAAAAACACACACAGAAACCAACTTCTTCTCAATCCATCATAACATCAATTAGCTGAGGAGGCTATGATGCATCTGCTTTTAAATAATAATATTTTTTCTTGGTTTGCAGTTTCCCGCATCAATATAAGGAAATGAAGAGGGAAATACAAATCTAAAACTGTGGATTTTAAGATTAAACATGGTGGAAAAATCAAAATTATGATTCCAGATGACATTAATAGAGCTGTAGGTTCTGGAGCTAGAGACATTGTCAATTACTCTGGTTTGATCATGAGAACCACTATCTCATTTCGAGATGGAAATTGGTAGAAGATAATTTTAAAGCATGGAGAAGCAATGTGGCTTAGGGTCAAGGTAATTTCTCTTAATATTGTATGTCTTTTATATTTTATGTTTTATCTATATGCAGTTACAATATCAAATAAACTGTTACATTATATGCATGATAAATTTGAAGTCGAAATGGGCTGCCAGAGCATAAGTTGCAAGGCTTTGTGATAAGCATTATGCAAAGACTTTTAGATCATGTAAAGCTCGATTACATGTTATTTATTCTAGCTATGACAATGATAAAGATCGATTATCTCATCGACCTGAGGATGTTGAGTTGGATGATTGGAAGAACCTAGTGAAATATTTTGGCAGTGATGAATTCAAGGTAACTTAAGAAATAATTAGAATTTTATAAATAATAATAACTATTTACTGATTGATTAGAGATTTGCTAATCTACTAACTTATGTGCAGGTCGTCAGCGAGAGAAACAAAAGAAATAGAGAAAAAACAAATAACCAAACATTCGTGTGGTACAAGATCATTTGTAGAAGTAGAAGAATCTACGGTGAAAATACATTACATTTGTTTTCTTGTTATTACATATGCTTCTTTGATATGTATACAATTGTTTGCTTATATTTTTCCTTTTGATATTACAGAGAAATCCTCTTACAGGAGAAAAGGAGACACCAGATAAAATCTGGGAGATCCAACATACACATAAAAATGTTAATGGAGAACGTGTATGGTTGGATCCACAATCCGAAGAGATTCATGTACTTTTCTAAAACTACTGCCTTATTGCCTTTTTGATGTACTATCAGTTATGCTCAATATATTATCTATGGATGTAAATGTTAATGTATTATTATAGGGACAGCTTCATCAACTTGTCGTTGAACAACAATCAGAAGAGATCAAGAATCCCATGACTAGCGATGAGATTTTATCTTTGTTCCTTGGGGTGAGATCAGTATATGTTCGGGGAAAAGAACATAGGAAGAAGCCTCCTAAAAAGAGTCAAACGCAGCAAGCAAACATAGAGGCCAGCATGTCTTTGGCGGTAGAAAGTATGCGTCAAGAGATGCAACTTGACATGGAAAGAAAGTTGCAAGAAGAGCGTGAACAAATGGCAGCTGACTTGAAAAGAGATATGGATCAGGATTTGCAAAATAAATTGGAAGAGAAACGTGAACACATGAAAGGAGAAGTAGAAAAAATATTTTAACAAAAGATGGTTGCTCTCATGGCTGGAATGCAACAGGTATTTTCTAGTCCTGTGTTATGCATCTATCCGAACAGATTGTGACATGTTTACCCGGTATAGCTGCTGACTTATAACGTAAGTAGTTTAGATACATAGATGAGAGATGCATGTAACATAAAGTAGTTTCACTGTAATCTACCCATCAAAGCTAGAGAATGATATTCCCCACTACCTATCTGAAATTGTATGGCATTACTTGTACTAATTAGAATTGCTGGACATAATCTCGACAATTGAAACATTATATTATCAGGGAATTTAAAGATCTGACATACTTCAGGAGATGAATGATTGACCGACTCATATTACATCTTATGCTTATGATGAAAATTGTTGTCACCATTTAGTTTCGTGAGAATACTTTTGATATTACCTTGACTTTATAAACATTAGTGATTTTTGATGGTATAGATAGCTGGTATATATTTTAGTTTCTTTAGATATTCTAAGGTTCATGAAATCAACAGATCACTGCCTTAATTTGAAGGAAAAGGGAAGACAATCGGCAGACCATATTTAGTAATGGTAAACCATTTAGTATCTCGTTATATTGATCTTAATTAAACATGTGATTGCTCTTCAGTACATAGGTTGTACAGAAAGTGAAACACCATATTTAATTTACAACACTACTTTCAAATCCTGCAAACTCCTACCAAAATTGAATCTAGAGCGTCATTATTTTATTTTGTGTAAAATTCAATCTCTTATCAGAAATTCATAATTGCTTTTTTATTTATAGATTAGGCAAAATTCTATTAATTTGAAGCTTTTTCGTAAAAAAAAAAGTGATTTGGTGTTTTTTAATGGCAGGGAGGTTTTTAAACAATGGGTTGACCAAGGAGGAGCATGAAGGCGTAGAATGCATTTTTGATTTTTGATCATATGTATGAATATGATAAAACTGAAGCACAATGTTGTTATTAACCTATATATTGTTGACTTCTTATTAAGGGAAGTACTTATAATATTTGATCGGAGGATGATTTTGTAAAATACTATTGGATGCTTTTACTAGCTAATATTATATAAAGTTCTTAAGATTTGTTGTCAATTTTATCTAATACAGGTGCATATTCAATTTTATGTGGTTATACAATTGTAAGTTCTTTTCAGCAACAAGATGGGTTGCTACTAATAATAAAGCTTTTACTGATGAATTAAATATATGTGGTCACTATTCATATTAATTTTATGGCGACAAATTATAAAGGCACTATTAATGTAGATGTTTTAGTGGCAATAACAAAGTTGTCACAATTGATGGTTCTTTTTTGACGACAAGAAAGTGGTTACAATTGATGGTTCTTTTGCAGCGAAAAAAAAGTAGTCACAATTGATGGTTCTTTTGCAGCGACAACAAAGTGGTCACAATTGATGGTTCTTTTGAAGCAACAACAAAGTGGTCACAATTGATGGTTTTTTTGTGGCGACACGAAAGTGGTTACAATTGATGGTCCTTTTTGCAGCGACAATACAGTCGTCACAATTGATGCTTCTTTAGCGGCGACAATAAAGTGGTCACAATAGATGAAGCTTTTATGGCGACAGTGTCGCTTCTGATTCTATTATATCAGTGACGACCTAGCCCAAATGCATTTTTTCAGAATAAATTTTGCAACGTTTTTTCTATGTTTTGTGGCGATAGACGTCGTCACAAATATATATTTTTAGTGGCGACTTGTCTTTGTCGTCACAAATACCCTTTAGTTACAGAGGTATAACCAACGGCATAGTTGTCGCTGCTGAAAGTATTTAGTGGCGACTTTTGGTCCTTTTGCGGCGAGTTTTGTCGCTGCTAAAAAATTGATTTCTTGTAGTATCAAAGACTCCAACCCTTGCAGCACACTTGGGTTGGAGGCTTCCGCGCCGAGTCAATGAAGGATTTCATATAGCCTGTGGAATTTTAGTGTTGTAGGGTATACCACATAGCACAGAAGTAAAACAAAGAGTGTCACAGAGTTCAGATGATTTTACAGAGTCTTTCAGAAATGCCCATGAGATTTCTTACAATATGATAAGTTTATGAAATGTTTTTAATTAATCTCATATATGTTGAATATAAATTATTATTTTGTATTTCTCTACGTACCTATACATCTGTATTGACTCCCTACCTCCCAGGTTCGGAGGCTCAGTCCAAGGGTCCGGCTAATCAGTAGAGGATTCTAGAGTGAAGTGATCCGTGCAGTGATGAACCTTCTTTGTTCCAGAAGGCCTGTTATTTCAGATTATATTATTTCATTGTTTTGTTCTACTGGGGGCCTTGTCCCAGTTTTCAGAACAGTTTTGAGATATAGTAGAGATTTCGCTGACTGAGTCAGATCTTATTCAGATGTTTTAAATTGCAGCTTTCGTTCTTATGTCTTGAATCTCAGAGTTATTGACCATGTTTTCGTATCATATTGTATTTCCGCATCTTCTCTTATTATATGAATGTTGTGCATGACTACCAGATAGAGTAGGACGTTCGGGCCTTCATCATTCGGGATGTCCGTCACGACTAGGCCCTAGTTCGGGTCGTGACAGTTTCAATGGCGATTAACTAATATTGGTGAGCTTCAACACTCTTTGTTAAAGTGCATATTTATTGCCGCTAAAAGTTATTTTCATTGCAGTGTATCTTAATTCTCTATATATAGTCATATCTCTCTATAGTGGCAGTGTTGGTCTGAAAATTTTATGCCTACTATATAAATGTATTGTTATATATGTATATTATAGGCATTTTATGTTCAGATACAAAAAAAGTATATAAAATTAGACCGAGCATGAATATAAAAAAGGTAAACATTAGTAGTTTTTTCCCCGTGAAGTTATGAAAAACTGGTGTACATAATATAATATAATTTTTTTCATTAAATTAGATATTCATACTAGAATTTACTTTGTGCATGACACTAATGATGATTAAAATAAATATTTTAGTATTTTATTATGTACATAATATATATCTTGTAAAACATTATCATGTAATATTTGAGTATGTTGTTATAGAGAGGTAACTTTATAAATAGTGTACTCTTATAATAAACGTCATTGTTGTTATAGGTAGCATGTCGTTATAGAGAAGTAAAATATAACAGAACAAATTGATTTTGAGGAAAATCATGCTGCTATAGTGAAATATCGTTATAAGGAGGTGATGTTACATAGAGGTCTAATTGTAACAATATTATACCATATATAATAGTAGTGGCATTTATTATATCGATACACTCTTACAAAATTACCCCTCTATAACAACCATACTCAAATATTATAATAACAAGTTGTAAGAAATATATTGTGTAAAAAAATATAATATTAAATAGTTATGACAATCATCATTATTGTCATGCACCTATTAAATTTCATGTTTGAATATTTAATAAAATAAATTACATAAAATAGTGTCATTACTTATCTTCATAACTTCACGAGAAAAAGCTAATGGTATTTTCCTTTTTATATTCATGCTCCTACTAATTAATAAATACATTCTTTTTTGTACACAAAATCATAAGCTAATTTTTTTTCATATATTTTTATTTGTAACAGCTAAATGAGAGTTAACGTCAAATGTCAGTCTACATATATAACAATCATTATAGTAATCATAAAATATTCATATAAAATGTTATCACTATAAAGATATTTAAAATGACTGTATATATAAACAGTATTGTAAAAAAATTTATTGCAAACAACAACAATAAATTTAATATAATTTCATAAACTAAACATGAGAAGGATTGAATTTATGCAGTATTTATTCTCCATACAGAGTTATTTATTTATTCTACTATCCCCAAAAGTCAAAACATCCTCAAGAAGGAATAATGATATAAATTATACTATCGCATCATTTACTTTAAATGTAAATTGAGTAATTTTAGATATAAATAATTACGTACTATTTCTATTTCTATTTCTATTACATAGAAGAGAGGGTTTCGACATGCCTACTTCGTGATTTTACTACCCCTAATTAATTATTATAAGTCATTTATGTATTAAAAATTAATAACGTTTAAAAAATTAAAATAGATATTTCTGACATTTCTGCTTTAGCTACTTCAACATAGTTTTATTAAATATCACCCCTAATTAATTATTATAAGTCATTTAAGTATTAAAAAGTTAATAATATTTATTTAAAAAGGTAAAATAGACATAAAAATGATAAATTAACTCTTGATATTTTAAATTAACTTGACGTCTTATATGAGTTCCACTTAGATTTTTTCCACAACTATTTTTTATAGTAATTTTGTTATGTAACTTTTAATTAGTTGATGTAAGTCATTTAAGACATTTATACTTCCCTGCTTCAATCGTGATTTTACTATATCACCCATAATTAATTATTATGTCCATCTAAGTATTGCCCCACTTAAATTGGAATGGAAAAATTATTATCACAATAATTTAAAATTTAAATTATTAAAAAAATATAATTAGCTATCGATGTCACAAAACTCTAGACAAAGAGATTAGAGAAAATTGAAGGAAAGGTGTCTTTTAAGTCTTGAATGAAGGATTCGTGACATTGACGTCAAACATCATTAGAAAACTTGATTAAGTTAATTGTGGACTTGATTAATATTTTCAAAACATTCTAATCTTTTTAAAAATACAAATCAACTCATACCCCCCCTTCAATCCAAATCAACCATCTCTCTCTTCTTTCTCTTAACAGCTTCTCTCAACTCTCTCCCAACCAATAGTTCTACAAAGTTCTCCCTTCAATCCCTGGAGACTTCATCCTTCGGCGCTTCCTTTCGACTTTCAATCGTCAATCGACGTGAAGCCTTCTCTGGCGACAACAACTTCGAGTTCTTCATCGTTCCATTTCCTTTTTCACAGGTAAAAAATTATGAAGAAATATAAGAACTTGAGCCAACTACTCTTCTAGTATTGGTTAACAATTCCAATATTTCTAGCTTAAATTTAAAATGTGGATTGAATAAAACTCTAATTTTTGGCATTTCTTTTTTTATTGTCTAACTGTTAATTCGGATTTGTTGGTGATTTTTGGTCACAGTTGTTGTTCTTAGTGTGTGTGTGTGATGTGTTGGTGTTGCTGGGTTAATTTGTTGTTTGTCTTGGTAAAAATAGTTTTACAACAGATGAAACATCTAATGCAATAGATGAAACATCTGATGCGACAGGTGAAAATATCTGATGTAACACATGAAAACATCTGATGCAACATATGAAAATCTAATGCAACTATGAAAATATGATGCAACAGATGAATAATCTAATAGATCATTAATCTGTTGCGATAGACGACTCTTCTATTTGGAAGAAATTTAAAGAATATTGATCTAACAGATAACTCATTTTATAACAGATGAGTGATATATTTCAACAGATCAGTCATCTATTTTTATTGTTTCCAATGGGTTACTCATCCATTGTAACAGGTTAGTTATATGATGGAACATATAACCTTTTTGGTGCAACAGAAGAGTGATCTATTTTTACAGTTTCCAATGGATTACTCATCTGTTGTAATAGGTTGGTTATATGTTGCAATAGATAAACTACCTGGTGAAATAGAGTAGTGATCTGTTGTTATGGTTTCCAACGGTTTATTCATCCATTGCAATGGTTTATTATATATTGCATCAGATAAAATACCTGGTGCAACATATTAATGATCTATTTTTATGGTTTCCAACGGATTACTCATTCGTTGCAACAGGTTGGTTATATGTTACAACAGATAAACTACCTGGTGCAACAAATTTGTGATCTATTTTATGGTTTCCAACGGATTACTCATCTGTTGTGATAGGTTGGTTATATGTTTCAATAGATAAACTACCTGGTACAACAGATTAGTGATCTAATTTTATTTTTTCCAACGGATTACTTATCTTTGCAACAGGTTGGTTATATGTTGCAACAGATAACCTTCCTGGTGCAACAGATGAGTGATCTATTTTTACTATTTCCAATGGATTACTCATCTGTTGTAATAGGTTGGTTATATGTTGCAACAGATAAAATACATGGTGCAACAGATTAGTGGTCTATTTTTATGGTTTCCAACGGTTACTCATATGTTGCAATGGGTCGGTTATATATTGCAATAGATAACATACCTGGTGCAACAGATGTGTTGTTTTTTGGAACTGTTATTTTACCATTGTGTATGTTAGATTTACTGTTATCCCTTTTTAACTATGCATTAATTAATTATAATATATTTTATGTTTCTGTTAATTTAAGATAATATGGCTCCCGAAAAAAAAATTGAATCAAGTCCAAGTAAAGGAATAAGTGCAACAGCTCGGCTACATCCACCACTCTATGAACTTTCTTTACAAGATTTATCTCAATCAAGAGTAGAAGATAATGAACACGAGGAGGAGAAATATTTCAAAATAGATGATCCTAATTCTAATATCCCTTTCACCAAAGAGTTGGTCAAAACCTTTAGCATTTATCATTATCCTGTGAGAATGCAGTGTGATGATGCCACAGATTTAACGGGTGATTTCGCGGTTAAGTCAGCCATGGGAAAATCTTTCGACGCCTTCAGAAAAATACTTCGAGAAAAAAAATTGAATCTTATTTCAGGAAAAGCTACTTTGGGAAATATCTTGATTTGTTGGAGGACAACAATGCTCGATTCTAGATGAAAATGGTATACGATCTTCTCAAGTGTAGGTTTATGTATGAAAACAAAGATAAGATGGATGAGGTGTGGATAAGTTACTGTGGCATGCCTGTTTGTTTTGGTTGGAAGAAGTTTGCTATAGTTACTAGACTAAAATGTTATCCTCCTTATCCTTCTCAAGTTATACCTACTCTGGCCCAAAAAAAGCACCCCACACATCCAAAAAAGGCAAAGAAAAATTGAGTGATCGTGATGACCTGGTGTCCATTGTTGGTCCAAGCTTCAAAAACAAAAATTTGATAGAAATGTTGAAAGGTAAAGGACTCTCAAAGAAGCACAAGCAATCATTGTTCTTGGTTTGGTTTGGTTTGTACATAATATTCTTTGAGCGAGAGACGTTAACAATAACATAAGCCTCAGTTTAATAAATCTCTCGGAGGATCTTGAGGCACTTAACGGCTATCCTTTGGATTATGAAAGCTTCAAAATGACTGTCAAATATTTGTTGACTCCGTTAACGCTAAAGGCAGTAATCTTATATGGCTTTTCATGGGCCTTCATGGTATATATTTCTTTTATCATTATATGATTAATTTTTTTTATTTAATAATGCTTTTGATTTATTGACGTTATGTTATAGGCTTGGGCATTTGAAACCATTCCTTATTTGAGACAACAAGTGAACTACCAGGAAGAAGTTTCCTATCCAAGAATCCTGAGATGGTTGCCGGCCAAAACTGATAAAAATGCAAAATTTCTCGATCTGTTCAATCCCCCAAAAAAAGCAATAAGCCTAATTCTAATCAAGTTTCTATTTTAATTAATGATTATTTTAAATGATTTTATCATCATTCTGATATATGTACTGATTTATTTTAGATTGTCCATCCGTGGCTTGTTCCGACCAACCGAGAGTTGAATATGCCATTTTTTCTTACTTTACGATCTGTACAAACTTTATCGGACCCTAAGGTCGTTGATGGAATAAAAATAGAATTTTTTAGAGTAACAACCATCACAAGAAAAATAATTTTGGAGGGTGGGCTTGTTGTTGATGATGGTAGTGGTAGTGGTGTTGCTGTTGGGGCTAATGGTTATGATTATGATCATTCTGGTTATACAGATTTTTCTTCAGATTTGGCCACATCTAGTGAATGTTCGGTATGCAAATGTCAAGACTACAAGGTGAAACATGATGGAGTGATTATTTCTATTAATGTACTAACTGCTTCTATAAAGGAAATGACTTCTAAGAGGGGTGTCTTTCCATCAAAGAGGATTTCATATCCATATACTTCACTAGAGATCAAGGTGGCTAAGAGGAGAAGGAAAGATATTTCCAAGGCATTATCAAGCATCAAAAAAAGCAAAATTGCAATGCCTCTGTCTTTGTCTTGCACCGTTGTTTAGTGTGCAAGGGCCACAGGAGAGCAGCATGAGCTGATGAAGGTGAATGTACATCAACTGTTCCAATAAACAAACAAGAATATATTTGTTTCAACAGATGATACCTCTGCTGAAAATTATCAAACAGATATATACATCTGTTATAACTATTGTCTAACCTGTTGCATCAGATGTGTTATCTGTTATAACAAATAAGTCTTATGTTGCAACAGATGAGTCATCTTTTTGAAATTATCGTACTGCTTTGATTTACCTATTCAAATTTGTCCCTACAGATGATCCATCTGTTGCAACATAAGACTCATCTGTTGTAATAGATGGACAATCTATTGTATAGCTATAATTAGTATTGACAATTTTTTCTTTCCAGGTGGATGTCACAGTAGAATCTACTGCAGAAGAGCATAATATCACAGTTGATAATCCATCAACTACTTCCAAAGAAGAAGAAAAAGTGGAGCCTGTCAGTTCGGGAGAACAAAGAATTACCCATTTTGAGGATTTAACATCTCGAATGAGGCTCCAAAAAAATAAACACAGTTGATCAATGACTATTCAGAATGGATTGTCGATGGGATGTTAAAACATCATGCCGGCAGGTACATAAATCAATTTTAAAGATATTGATTTATACAATTCTTATTGTAAGAACATGACATTAACACATATAAATTATCATGTAGAAAATAAAATGACGAACACTACAAAGTTAATGAATCGAGTCTTGGTATTGATATGTTTGACTTTGTTGTTGCACATTCCGGAATGAAGAATTGGTTCTATTTGATGTCACAACCCCAAACTTCCTGGAATGATGAGGTTTAAATTCCATACATATTACTATTAATTAATACTTTATTTAATTACATCTGCGTATTAATTTTTTTCGTCATGTAATCCAAAATATTTGATAATATGTGCCGCACATCGATGTCATTTTTTAATACCTTCGAAAGAAGTCCAAGTTGCAAACACAAGAACAATACAAATACACGATAGAAAATTATTTGTACAAAGTTTACATCAATAATGCCTATGGTAGGTATTGTCATCAACAGCCGAAAGTTTCCAAAAATGAGGAATGATTAATCAAAATCATCAAAGGTTTTAGCATTCCAGTTGGCTTACCTTGGCATTTGGTCGACGAAGTGTACATCCCAATTAATTATGTTGATGAATTTAATTGGGTGTTGGCTGTCATTGTTCTAAAAGAGAGGTGCATCCGAGTTTATAACTCGATGTCTTGAAGGAGACTTTTTGGACCGTCGTTTAAGATACAAAAGCTGGCTAAAATATTGCCTACTTACCTTGATATGAGTGGCTTTTTTTACCAAAAGGTTCGTACTGATTGGTCGATGATTAGAGCATACTGGGATAAAATGGGTAATCCATTTGATGTACAATATGTTGAAGGAATTTCTCAACAGACCATTGGTAGCCTATAAGTTTAAGTGTCATGATTTAGTTTCATTTCACAAATTTCACAATGCTTGCATGAATTGCAAGATATGGATTATCTATTTTGTAAAAATACAGGGATTACGGTCTTTTTGTTGCCACCTATGTCGAGTATTTGAGTGATGGATTACAAGTACCAAATGAAGGACTTGATGCCGGATTACTCCGCCAAAGATATGTTGTTTTTTTATGGAAGTATAGAGAGATGAAATCTCAAAAGCAGTACGCAAGTGACATTAAAGATCCACGACGACCAAAGCCGAATTCTGTAGCACCGGATGAAGAACAACTTGTCCATATTAAGTAGATCTTTATAGCTTTAGTCCGTCAATGTAATAACCTATCCTCTTTGGTTTAACTTTTTTATTTATTTGTAGAGTAGATCATTTGTACCCATAATAATTTTTTACATTTCATTATTTGTTGAGTTATTTCATGTAATTTTTGAAGGCTTCTATTTATTTTATGTTGTCTATAAATATAATTTAATCCTTAGTTTTGAACATGTTAATTGAAATGAAATACTAGATTCAAATATCGCAATAGATAATACATTTGTTGCTATAGACGACATATCTTATCAAATAGATTTAGACATATGTTGCAACATGAGATGTAACATGTAGGTCATCTACTGTAAATTATATAATAGGTCTTCCAATTTTTTTATTTTCTCTAACAAATTACCTATCAGTTGCAACAGATAGATTATATCTTACAACAGATTGTATATTTGTTGTGACAGACAGACTGAGAATATTTGTATAATGCAACAGATGACCAACCAATTCCAACAGATAATCAATCTGTCACAACAGGTACTGTATCTATTACAACAGATATACAATCTGTTGCATTATAAAAATTTAACTTTCGCCAAACATAAAAATTATTGCCACTACATAAAAATTATTGTTATCGTGTTCGTCTCTGTCTTTGTACATATTCTTCTTTATACACAAGCTCCAACCATTCAGTTAGGTCATCTACTGGAAGTTATATAATAGGTCTTCCTAATATCTTGATTTGCTCAAATAGATCCCCTATAAGTTGCAATAGATAGATTATATGTTGCAACAGATTGTATATCTGTTAGGACAGATAAACTAGGAATATCTTCATAATGCAACAGATGACCAGCCTATTCCAACAGATAATCAATCTGTCACAAAAGGTACTATATCTCTTACAACAGATATAAAATTTATTAAATTATAAAAATTCAACTTTCACCAGACATAAAATTATTGTTGCTACATGTAAAGTGAAGTAGCTTGAAATAAAAAAATGTTATCATGTTCATCTTTGTCTTTGTACATATTCTTATTTATACACGAGCTCCAACTATTTAGTTAGGACATCTGCTGGAACTTATATAATAGGTCTTCCTACTTTCTTGATTTGTTCCAAAAGATTACCTATCAGTTTTAATAGATAGATTATATGTTGCAACAGATTGTCTATCTGTTGCGACAGACAGACTGGGAAACATCTGAAATGTAACAGATGACCAACCTATTCCAACAGAGAATTAATCTGTCACAACAGGTACTATATTTGTTACTACAGATATAAAATGTGTTGCATTATAAAAATTCAACTTTCGCCAGACATAAAAATTATTGCCACTACATGTAAAGTGAAGTGGCTTGAAATAAAAATTCATTATCGTGTTCATTTCTATCTTTGTGCATATTCTTTTTTATACACGAGCTCCAACCATTTAGTTAGTACCCCATAAGCCTAAATCTCTTGCATCTTTCCCACAATGGCGTCGCACATACCGGTCATTTCTGTGACGGTCAGTAAACACTTGATGTATGCAAGCGAGTATGGCCCGTACGTTGCATCAGTTCTATTTCTTTTGAGCTAGATGTTCTTATTTATACCTTAAAAAACCCATGATTCCCTCTTCAAGACTTTCTCTGGCAAATGATCCATTAGCTTACTCTGCGTCAACAACTTGGAGAACAACTTCAAGAGTGGCTTCACGTGGGTTAAAAACCGATCTTCGTTGAAGACAGGTAAGTTGCAGTCATAAACCTTAATATTTCCCTGGTAGATTAGTATCTCAACCAAAAAAAATATTTGACTTCCACGTTCATGACTGCAAGGATTCTCTTTTCCTTAGTCCAGCTCTTGTCGTGTTGATATGACCTCTTCCCTCTAACATATTTAATCATGTCATCATTCCATTCAAATGTAGAAACTAACTTATCAAATCTACGGACATTGGGACCGGAGATCGTCGTACCTATCCTTGAAATAGTGGTAGAAGTTGAGGTCCATTATCCTATCAGTAGCATCATAAGCATCTGGGTATGCTAATTGCATGCCCCTCATGAGGCAGAGAATTTCATCAACATACTTTGGTATAAGAAGACAATTTTTAAATAGATTAGTAATTGTAAAGAATAAAAACACAGTGGAAAGATTTTGTTGCAGAGGGTTCTCTGAAATAGTTCACAAGCTAACACAACTTATGCAACAGATGTGTATTATGTTGCAACAGAATACCCAGTTGTTGCAAAAGATTACACATCTATTGTGTAGCTTCTTCTTCATGTAGTAGATTGGAAGTCTAGGTTAGCAAAAGTAAACTTACATTTTCCACGTACCACACACGCATATTTGTCATACTCCTGAAGTCTTTGGCATCAAATGAATGCATGGTGTATTATTCTGGAGGTTTCATCTCACCGTTCATGATCTCTTCCAGTTCCTTCTTTTCCTTATCGCTTAGTGCCTAGTATATGTCGACCTTCTTCAGTGGCCCCTAAACTTCAACAACTCTTAGGGAAGGAGGAGTTGCAATATTTACTATTTTCAGAATAGAGAGTATTTGTCTAATGTTTCTTGTCTTCCTCCTAACTGCCACTGTAAGAGCGTATGGCTCCCTCACCTTCTTGGATGGTATGACATCCCTCTTGGATTTTTACTCCTCAGCAACTTCATCAATAGCCTCTAGTTTTTCAAGGAGTTTATCCTCTCTGTCCTTTCACACTTTGCATTTTCAATGAGAAATGAGGGTGAAGAGGTGTGAGAGGGACCACTGTAAGGGTGGGAGGGACCGGTGTAGGGGTGAGAGGGAACTTTGCAAGGAGTGTTTTCAAATGTATTTTTTTAGTAGCAACATACTCATAATCACGACTTGTAGCAGCAGCTGTATCAGGATGGTTGCCACCATGATCAACAACTCCACTAGCAACACCTAAGAAGAAGCACCCGGATCTGCTGCAGTAGGTTGGTCGTGAGGAGCTTCAACATTAGGCTGACCTTGCCTAACTACACTTCGTATGGATGTTGATCCATCCAATTCCTTGTTTATTAAATCAACCGTTACGCCTTCTTTGGTATCAACAAGACCTAGAGTAAGAAAACAAGTCATCCTAAACTCATCAACAGTAGGTACAATTCAAGGATGCACAACCTATCAAAAAATACAGGAGGTATTTAAATCATATAATAATAATTTACAGTCAGTTTGGTTACATGTTAACAAAGCTAACATATGCAATAGATGATCTAGCTACCACAATAGCGGATCTGTATGTCGCAATATATTGACAATATGTTGTATCAGATTACCTATCTATTTAATAATTTATAGTAGATGGGTAATCTGTTGAGTCGGGTTCAGAGAACCAGAGCAATAGATGGTTAATCTATTGCGAAATATGGATCAGCTATCGCAAAACATTACCCATTTGTTGCACCAGTTGTAGTTAATGGGTAAATTATTGTAATGGACGACCCATCTATCGCAATAAATGGCATATCTATTTCAATATCTTTCTTTGAGACAAATTATTTTAGTTGAAAGAAGATATACTGCATTATCCAGAGGGTTAAAGAGATCAGCAGCCTCCTTAATATTCCTACTGCTATTTTCAGTCAACCATCTAAGGATCCTTGGATGAGAAACCTCATCCGGGTAAACCTTGAACTGATATCGGAGAGGAGGAATGGATTCACATGCCCAGGCCTAAAAAATGTAAACAGGAAGCAAGCAAAAAAAGTCATAATAACTATATTCAATAAAAATTAATGGATGAGTAAAAATATTGATCAATTTTACCATGAAATCCTAAGAAAAGCTATATAATGTGTTCATCTTTGGGGATAGTGTATGACCCCGTAATGTTCCCTCGTAGTCTAATCCTTTAGATTATGTCAAGTGAATCCTTTTTCCATCTCTAAAAGATTTAGGAATGACTTCCAAAGTGATTGGTGTTTAAACCATATGGAATTTTCCTAAATTTGACTTTTTATCATTTGGGAAATTGAATTTTCTTTCCAACAATACCAATTTCGTTGAAATCCGGTATCGGGGTGAGAAGTTATGGCTGTTTTACTAAATGTTATCAAAATCACCCAGGTGCGACGAGCAGGTTGACGAACCATCGAGCTTGCAATGAACCGTCGCCCAAAATGTCAAAACCAAGGCAGTGACTCCCTCTTCTGGCCTAAGTGTGAAGTCCGGGATGACATACCGTCAAGCTAGTGATGGACCATTGCTAAGACCATCGCAATGAAGCAGTGTGGCTTTTTTCTGACCAACGTGTGACGAACGATCCGACGGGCCGTCAGACTAGCGATGGACCATCACTCCGACCATCGCAGATCCCATTCAGTATTCTTAAGCCATTTTTAAAAGGACTTTTGGTCTCTTCCCAGCCTTTTAACACTTAGATATATTTAGAACAAAGAAAATAACTTCATATCCATCAAAAACATCAAGGCCTAGGGTTTTCTCCCTCAAGAGCAAACTCAATTCCTTCTCTAGAAACTTCAAGATTCCACCATAAATTCTTCAAGTTAAGTTGAGATTCAAAGTTCCTTAGACAAAAGATTCAAGAACCCTCACTCAAGAGTATGGAAAAGAGTCTCAAGTAAGCTTGTTCATCTACAAGTCATAATCTAAGGTATGTGGGGTTTGAACAAGGACATTCTTTTCGTCCTTGTGCCCAAAAGTTGTTTTAATTACAAAGGTATATGGTTTTACATGTTTTCTTATGAAATTAAAGTATGGTTTTATACCCTATGTTATTATTTCTTGAGATTATGATGGTTTCAATGTTTTGGAAATTGAAGTACATGAGTATGTTGAGATTTTAATGCATATTGTTGAAAATTTCAAGATTTCTATATGATTTATGAATCTTTATGATATAGAGTATGAATTTTGATACGTCTTAACCTGAGATTGATATATGGGTCATTAAGCCCTATTTGAGATTGTAATTTTTAGAACTTTTGTGCTATAAGCACCCATGATTTGAGTATTTTGAGATTATTGAGAAAGTTTTGACCTTGACGATCATAGTAGCTTTGCAATCCACTTTTCTAAATGAGATTAAAGATTTTATAGTTAGGTTCTTTATGAACCACGAGATTATTTTAAAGTGGATTTCCATGAGATGAGCGTAGCTAACTAAAGGGAGTAGTATTTATCACCGAGTTGGGTAAGTTACTACGGTTTCATGCCCCAGAACTATAAGCCATCGTACGATTGAGATTTATGGGCTCAAGGCCGAGATAGTGATCACTGAGTTAAGGTTATACTCCCTGGCAAGAGTATGATGCCTCTCCCCCAACGTGAGGTTTCTTCCTTAGGAGGAAAAGACGTTGGACTCCATGTTGCTCGCATGGTGTATGTCGGTTAAGAGAACCTCCCTAATAGCAAGATTTTTCAGAGTAGTTTCTTAAAGTAAAATTTTCCCAAGAAGAAAGTAGTTTTCCCTATTAGGAAGAGTAAGTAATCAGTTTCTAAAGTAAAGTATGTTACTTGAGATGAGATTTATACTATGTTTTCCATTATTCATAATTTACGAGATATGAAATTTTGAGATTATTCGAGCTATGTGAGTCAGTTATATTAGCCTGCATGATTTCTGTAAAGATTGATGATATTATTATTTTAAGTATTGCATACACCCCCATATACTCAGTGCATCTTTAAAGTACTGATCCACATATACATCTGTGTGCTACATTGTCTCATAATGTAGGTTTAGGTGCTCAGTCTCAGTAGCGTCAGTCATCTCCGAGTACCTTGATCTACACCTCCATAGTTTGTGAGTCCTCATGGTTCGAGGACCTGTTTTTTCCCTGATTTCAGGCTTCATAGTAGTTGGATTATTTCTTTTCAGTTGAGTAAGAGTCAGTTGGGGATCTGTCCCAATGGCTCTCTAGTTCTTGAGTAGTAGAGGCTTTGTCAGACTAGACTATCAGTGGTATTGTAGACTTTTCAGCATGCTGCTAATCAGACAATATTCTTTTGTTATTTCAGTTGAGATATGTTATGACAGTGCCATTGTTTTTCTTTATCCATCTTAAAAGTGTTAGAAGTCGTAACAGGCTCAAAGGGTTAGCTTAGGGCTACTTGTAGCCTTAAGCACCGTGTGACATCTCGGAATGTGATTTTGGGGCATTATAGATAGCTTGGTCCGTAAATATTTGACAGTCAAGTAGTAGCTGTCATATCCTAGGGATAATCGTTAAATTTGTCAAAATCATCAGCAAGCGCCAACAAATCATCTTCTATGACTTTCCTGATGTCTCTTTCCAAAAAAATGGAATTGACAAACCAAACTAAGAATAATTTCTCCCTATAGTGCTTTGGTATGTTTTTATCCTTGAGATCTTCCATCAAATCATCCTCTTTGTAGCTACTACGTCCAACAATGCCCAACAACCCATCTTTTTTTCCTTAAATTTATTAGACCCTTTGTGGGGTGTTTCTTTGATGAGAGGTTCTTCTGGACAACCGCATCTCAAGCCCGTCACTATGGAAAACTCTTTCAATCGAAAACAAACCGGCATGCAACAGTAGTTGATCTAGATTTCATCCATCTTTTTACCCCCTCCTCTTAAACTTTAGCATCCCCTGCGTACTTGAACCTGCGTTTGAGAAGACCATGTACTATGCTATTGGTAAAGAAGAGTGTAGTCTGCAGGCAGCTCAAGAAAGTATGCAAAGCAGCTTTTGTTAAAAAGTTCGTCTATGTTTTCATTCTTCATAATACTCCTAAATTCATCAAAGCATTTCCCCAACTAACATTTAAGTACAAGATCACCAGTTACTTTTTCAGAGTTATCCATCGACATCGCAACTCGAAACCTATCGATACTAATGGTTTTGATAGGATAATACTGGGATTTCAATATTAATTCAAGCCCCATTGGTGAGAAGGAGTTATCACTTTCCTCAACTTCATCTTGCCCTGACTGAGATTGTTCAGGAAGTTCTTTCGAATCTATCTGTACTCTAGCCATTTTTGTTGGGTGGTCAGAAGTTGATCCACTTTCAGTTTCTTTTATTTTGGGAGACATCTTTTAACTACAAATAATAAAAAAACAAAAAATACATTGCATTTGATGTCTGAATAATTTTTTAAAAAAAGGTAAGACAAATTTCAATAAATTATTTTGCGCCACATTACAAAAAAAATTCTCCAACAGATAACCTATCAGTTGGAACAGATGAGGAATCTGTTTGAAGACCTATTTAATATCTCCTAACAGATCTTTCACCTGTTGCAAATTATGGACCACCAACACCACAACCAATGCTACCAAGACTACCACCAATGCCACCAATACCAATACCAATACCAACACCAAGACCACCACCGCCGCCCCCAAAACACACAAATACCGACACAACAAACAACACCATCCAACATTACAACGACAGTAAACAAAACATAGAGATAAAAACTAGGGTTTTCTCAAGTGCTTCCTACTTTTTTAGCATCAAAACACAAAATTGTTAACCCATTCTCGAAGATAATACAACTAAAAGTCTTTGTTTTCATCATTAACTAAAAATTCATAATTTTTAGAATAAAGAACAAATGTAGAACTCTTCTCAAACTCTGTTACCTGTGAAGACATAGAAAACAATGGTACCAGCGAGAATGAAGTTGAAAATAACAACTATATGGTTTAAAATAGGAAGAAAATTGATTTGTTTTGAAGGATTGAGAAATATGTTGAGTAGTTTTTGTCTGTATTGTTGTGAGAGAGAGAGAGAGAAGAGTAGGAACTTGAGATTTGAAATGAGGAAAAAGTTTTCCCGCTAATGGATGATTTGTATGGGTTGATTTGTAATTTTGGAAAAGAATGACAAGTTTTAAAATGGTTAATTTGATCCTAATTGATCTTAATTAATTTTTAAAATTTCAAAAGATATAATTTTTAAAATATTAATTAATGAGAACTCATTTTAACTCAGAGTGATTGATCGAAGACTTACATTGGGATGAACGCAATACCAACACCATGAAATTGCAATGACTCAATTGAAGTGGTAGTTGACCCTATGAGCTCATTCATCCCTAGTTCCACCTAAATCAATTTAGGTACTATTAATCTTAAAATTAAGTTAATAAGAACTCATTTCAACTCAGAGTGATCAATCGACGACTCGAGTCAGGATGAACGCAATACCAACATCATGTAATTACAACGACTCAATTAAAGTTGTTATTGAACCTATGAACTCATTCATACCTAGTTCCACCTAAATCAATTTAGGTACTATTCATCTTAACATTAAGTTAGTGAGAACTCATTTCAACTCAGAGAGATTGATCGATGACTCGGGTTGAGTTGAACACAATACCAACACCATGCAATTGCATCGACTCAATTGAACTTGTTGCCGACCCTACGAATTCATTCATCCCTAGTTCCACATAAATAAATTTAGGTACTATTAATCTTAACATTCAATTAATAAGAACTCATTTCATCTCAGAGTTATCGATTGATGACTCGGGCTAGGATGAACGCAATAGCAACACCATACAATCGCAACGTCTCAATTGAAGTTGTTGTTGACCCTATGAAATCATTCATACCTAGTTCCAAAAAAATCAATTTAGGTACTATTAATCTTAACATTAAGTTAATGAGAACTCATTTTAACTCAAAGTGATCGATCAACAACTCGGGTCGGGATGAACGTTATACCAACACCATGCAAATGCAACGACTCTATTGAAGTTGTAGTTGACCTTATGAGCTCATTCATCCCTAGTTCCACCTAAATTTATGTAAGTACTATTAATCTTAACATTAAGTTAGTGAGAACTCATTTTAACTCAGAGTGATCCATTGACCACTCGGGTCGAGATGAATGTGATATCAACACCATGCAATTGCAATGACTCAATTGAAGTTGTTATTGACCCAATGAGCTCATTCACCCCTAGTTCCACCTAAATCAATTTAGGTACTATTAATATTAACATTAAGTTAATGAGAACTCATTTCAAATTTAGATACCAGCATTTTACCGCAACAAAAGAGTTATTGGAATAAGCAATATATTATCAAAATTACTTAATAATTATTCAAATAAAAAGCCAATTATGATATATAATTCAAGGAATCAAGCATTGATTTATTCAACTTCCAAAGAAGTTAGAGACCATGACATGGAAGAACTTAGAAAATGGGGATTGACACTCCTCAGACCAGAAGAACAACCATTAACAAGATCTATCAGTAAGCGAATTATTTCAGAAGAAGCTATGGATCAATTTTGTGAAAAAGTTGGCCAAAAATACAAAGACCACATATGCAACAGATGTAGTGGCAAGCACAACTTTATTCCAGATGTGATGCTACACTGATAAGAAGATAGGAAAACAGCAGATACAACAATAAAGAGATAGCTACGGAGCAAAATAATGGAGATAAAAAAGATAAGCTATTAAATTGTGAAAATGACATGTAGATAACTTTCACAATTTCCTTTACGTAAATTGTTAAAATTTGTATAGAAAAAGTCTTAGGTATTAACAATTTTTTGTCTTTTAGTAGTTTAAGATAAAGACTTTTTGTTAGGATATCTATAGCCTATAGCCTAGCCTTTTTGACATTTTTGTTAATGTTTTTTAGTCTTTTAGAAATAGACACGTGCATGTAAAGTTTGCAACTTCAGCCTATAAATAAACGAGTATTCTCTCAAATGAAGGGAAAGCCTTCATGCATTGAAGCAAAAAATTCTCTCTTGTCTACAACAAATATTTTGATTATTTAAAAATAGGTATATTTCAATGGAAAAATCTATGGAGGACAAAACTTAGAATTATCAAACCTACCAAAACAAGTATATTTATTTACTATTATGAATAGCTAAATTCATAATTCCTAACAATCATGATATGATAAAATAAGTTCCATGTTAGTTACTTTATAATAGAATTATTCGAAGAATAGCATGTTAAGAAGTTTATTAGCAAAGTGGAAACTGAGAAAAATTCCTAAGAACTATGCCATCCTAAAGGTGAAACCAATAAGGCAAGAAGCCGTGGTGGGGAGTAGCCAGAGTTGAGGCGCTGTTTAAGGGAAAAGTATATGGATTACCATGCTAATAGTGACCGACGGACATGTTATTTAAGAATAATCTAGTATATAGTAATCTAATATGATCATATTTTGTTATGTGTATGATTGAAGGGAATATTTTGAAAATAGCAATTTTATGAAAAATGAATAATTATTTATCTGACGAAATGATAGATAAATTTAAAATACTTATTTTATATGCACTTAAGCATATAGAAGTAGTAGATATAAGAAAAATCATATTAGAAAAAGCATTTGGTAAATATTATATGACTAGAATAAATTACATACCACAAATACCTAATTACACTTACAAACACATATATACCAAACCTATATATCAATCATGATAAATTACGTATATTTAGAATTTTGGGAAAAAGATAACAGAAACATACAACTTGTAGAAAAACAAATTTAGACAAATATATGGAAACTAAAGATATAAAATATATAGAATTTCTTAATGAAAATATGCAAGAATTATTTAGACTAAAACAAACAACTAGTAAGTATTATGAAAAAGCATTTAATCAAGCCTAAATGATAGATGATATTAAAATACTTGTTTTATATATACTTAGAGATATAGAAATTATAGACATAAAGAAAATAATATGGGAAAAATTATAAGATTATGAAGAGGAAGAATTATTAAACAGTATAGAAAACTTATGCATATATTATGAACATCAATATTATTTAGATTCAGATGGATATTATATAGACTAAAAATGTCAGAAAACATTAAGAAAATTAGAGAAAACCAAGAAGACCTACATAAAGAAATTAATTATAGAAAACAAATTAGAGAAATAATGGAAAATCTAATAGAAAAATTAAAATGGATAGATGAAACCTTGAAAAATTTAGAAAAAAGCAAAGATAAAAGTTTAGATAGTTTAAAAAATTCATTAAGAAGAGAACAAGAAAAAATAGTTAGTAGTATTAATAACCTCAAACAAGACATTAAATATAGTACAAACAGAATAGATTATTATACATTTACTTTAGAAGAATAAAAGGATAAACTACGAATATCTAAAATAGTAAGAACAAGAAATGGAAGAAATAAGATTAACACAAAACCTTATAAAATGAATTTAATTGAATATTTTAAAAAAAATGATATAGAATATTTAGAATATCTTTAAAATAATATAAAAGACTTACAAAAACTAAGAGAAAAAACTAAAAAAGATTATAGCAAAACATTTAATCAACTACCATTTAATCACCCCCCCAAAATATGAATATTAGTAAAATTAAAAATGTTAATAAGATATACGGAAATAAAAGATACAAGAACGAAGAAAAACAGTTAATAAACATTACTACAAAGCATTTAATAATGACATAAATTAATGGATACATCTTACGAAAAGAATAAATCATAAAAAGAAATCAAAAATAAACTATATAGTTTATACCTAGAATACAAAAGATTACATAATACTAACGAGGATCCCAGAACACTAGATAATTTAATTACGATAATTTCTAATTTAGAATATGAATTAATAAAACATCTTAAGTCAAGAAGATAAAAATGAAAATAAATCCAACCAATAATATTAAAAAAAAACATTATATAAAAATAAATAGTTATTACCTACTAAGTATTTATTATCTAATAAAGTTACCGCGCCTAAATCTGCACCCCCCTACAATTGGTATCAGAGACTTGTTATTTAAAAAATACGAAAGTCGTATATATATGGATTTACTTGATTAATTTATTAATTATGATTTATTTGATAAAACTAGATTTAGATAGTCCCCAAAATATTATTTAAATGAATAACGTACAAAAATATAAAGAATTAAAAAAAATAATATCTGAAAAACGTAAAGAATTAAAAATAAGGATAAAAAGACTACAGTATAATATAATTTCCGGAGTTAGTAAAAACTCAATAAATGCACAAATAGAAGAAATATCAAATTTAGAATCAACAATAGATAGTCTAGAATATACATACCAACATGATCTATTAACAAATAAATAAAAAATGAACAGAGAAGAATTTATAATAGATGAAAAAATATATGAAAATCATGAAGGATTAAAAATAAAAAATAGTATTTTCTAATCAAGGAAGAAGGTATAAGAAAATAGGTGAACATTTATATTTAATGTTAGAAAAAGAAGAATTAAAATTAAAAGATAAATTGACACCTATGGTGAGAATAGAAAAAGAAAATGAAGAAATAGATAGAAAAAAGGAAATAAAAAAAATAAAACAACAAACTACAGAAGAAATACGAAAAATAGAAGAAACTAAAAATAGTAGTAGTATGATTGCTGAATTAGAAAAAGAGCTATAAACGCTAAAGGATTTGTATGAAAAAAAACAGAAATAAAAAAAAGAAAAAGATAAAGAACAAAAATTATTAAATGAGATAAATCAATTAAAAGAAAAATTAGAAATAAGCAATAAAGAAATAGAATCCAAGGAATTAGAAATTAATACAATAGATGTTGAAGAAACAGATAATTATGATTCGGAAGATAGTGAAACATATACAACAATCTTAACAAATACAAAAAATTAAGAAATCAATGAAAAACAAGAAGTAATTAACGAAGAAAACTTAGAAAATATAAACACGGAAATAAACACTCTTGATAAAAAAAAAAAGATGAAAATATAATACCTAGAACATCAGAAATAAGAAAACCTACATATTACAAGAATAAGCTTAAAAGATATAATCTAAAGAATGAATATGACAAATGGACACCAAAACAAATAGTAAATAAAAATTATAACTTTTTAAACTTAGATTGCGTAATAAATACAGAAATATGGATAGGATATATGACAAAACAATTATTAGATAATATTATAAATATAACAGATGCACCAGAATATATAGAAAGAACACTAATAGGAACAGTGAAATTATGGTTTTTAAATCTAACTGAAAATAGTAAAAGAGTATTAAGAACTGACAAACCTACAGAAAAACATCATCAACAACTACAACTAAATTAACACCTATAGAATTATTAAAAAAATATGAAACAACTATAAAAGACGAATTTAGTAGCATGACAATAACAGAAGAAGAAAAAAATGAAGAGAAAGATACAAATAGGAATTTAATGTTAAAATTAGCAATATGTAATATGTGTTACATAGATGAATATACTTGCGCATTTAAAGAATATTATTGTAAAGGAGCATATAATACAGAAGAAAGTAAAGAAATAAGCAAATTATATTTTAGTAAATTACCTGAACCATTTAGTTCAAAAATAATAAAAAGTTGGGATGAAGTAAAAATAGTAGATACTCTAGGAGCAAGAATAAAATTTTTACAACAATGGTATAGAAACCTATGTGAAAAATATAGAGAAGAAATAAAAATGGAAAAAACATTAATAAGAAATTTAGCATGTTGCAAAGATAAAATAACACCTCAATTTGGATGCGAAGAAAGATATTATAAGAAAAGAAAAAGACATAAGAAATATAAGAAATACAAAAAAGTAAAATATAAATATAAAAAACAAAGAAAAAGATATTATGTAAAAAATTATAAACATAGAATACCATATAGGAAAAAGAAATCTATAAAAGAATGTACTTGTAATAATTGCGGAAAATTAGGACATTTAGCTAGAGATTGTAAATTACCTAAAAACCCAAAAAATAAACAAATATCAGAAATAAAAATAGAAAATACAGAATATATGCAGATAAATTATATTGATTACGAATTAGTAAGTGAAGATAGTATATATGAAATTTCAGAGAATGAAACAGATAATGAAATAGAAGATAATGAAATAGATAGTGAATTAGATGAATTAAATGACTGAAGAAGATATACAAATAAACCAAATGACTGAAGAAGATATAAAAATAATAACAAAAGAAAAATATTTAAATGATGAAGGAACAAATCAAAAAATAATATTTGATAATAATATATTTGATGAAATAAAAAGAAAAGAGTTAGACTTAAGTGTAGAAAAAATATTTAAAATACCAACAATAAAAAATATATTTACTAGGCAAAAGGAAGAATATAATGTAGTAAGCCAAAAAGAACATGTAATAGACTGCAGATATACAAAAGGTAAAGCTAATATACCACTAGTAACAAAAATGATAATAAATAAAGAAATAAACAATATAAAAAGTAGAGACCCAATAAAATATGTACACCTTAGAGGTACAGAGATATTGATAAAAGCATGTTTTAGAGAAGGAATAGATACACCTATAGAACTATATTTAGCAGATGATAGGATTATAAGACCTATAGAAAAAAGTATAATAACTGCAATAAAAGGAAAGTTAATATACCAAAAATTTAAATTTATAATAAGTGCAAATTATTCAGTAGCAATAACAGATAAAAATATAGATAAATCATTAGTATTATATTGGAAAATATCAGGAATAGAACTAACCCCAGGAAGTAAAATATTTACAGCAAGATGTAAAAATCTATATGTATTAACTACAAAACACAAAATAATAGGAAAAAATAAAATTAATAAAACACAAATAGAAAGTCCTTTTGAACAATTCGTAAAAACAATTGATAATAATGATTATAGTTACAAAAATATAGACATAGAAGAAGATTTAAAAATAAATCAATGATAAAATAAGTACAACAAAAAGAATAACTTATAAAAAACAGAATCATCAAGGTAATAAAAAAGAACAAGTTATGAAACAAGTTCAATAGTTAATTTAAACCAATATTACATAACAGAAATAATAAATGAAAATAAATATTTAATACTCTTAAATACAAGACAAGAAGAAAATTATATAACAAAATATCTAGTAAAAAATGATGAAATAAAATCTGATAATAATATATGCCCAGATCTACCAAGAAGCTTAATAAACGCTAAAAATATAGCATAAAAAGAAATAATAATAGGAGTTAGAAAAATGAAAATAGAATTTGAAATAAAGGAAGAAATGCAAAAAGAAGACATAATATTATGAATTAAATGGCTAGAACAAGTAAAACCATACAATATAGAATATACACAATTATCTATAACATATAATAGAGAAAAATTATTCTAAAGAAGAGCTTTAACATGCTATGAAAATATATATTAATGAAGATAGTAGTAGAAGGATATTACAATAGATATTATACGCCTATGATAGATGCAGGAGCAGAAACTAATTTATGTAGATATAATTGTTAACAGAAAGTAAATGGGATAAATTAAAAACACCAATAATAGTTAAAGGATTTAATAACGAAGGAAGTTCAATTACTTATAAAGCTAAGAATGTAGAAACACAAGCATGGGATAAAATATTAACAATAGAAGAAATCTATAATTATGAGCTAACATCAAAAGATATAATTTTAGGAATGCCGTTTTTAGATAAATTATACCCACATATAATGATGAGAACAAATTGGTGGTTTACAACACTATGTAAACAGAAAGTAAGAGCAAAAAGAGTTACTAATAAAAAAAGAAAGAAAACTGATTGAATAGAAGGAAGCTAAAAAATTACACAAAAAATAGAAAATATATAAAATACAGAAGATACAATAGATGTGGTAGTATTTTCAATAAATAAAAAGGAAATAACTATATTTTCAATAAATAAGATAGAAATAATTAAGAAAAAATTAGAACAATTATACAGTGAAGATCCATTAAAAGGATGGAAAAAACATAAAACCACTATAAAAATTGAATTAATAGATAAAAATAGCATAATAACCCAGAAACCATTAACATATAATTTTGATGATTTAAAAGAATTTAAAATTCATATAGAAGAATTATTAGAAAAAGAATATATACAAAAAAATAATAGTAAACACAATAGTCCAGCATTTATAGTAAATAAACATAGTGAACAAAAAAGAGGAAAAAGTAGAATGATTATTGATTATAGAAATTTAAATGCAAAAACTATGACTTATAATTTCCCATTACCAAGCAAGATATTAAAAATAAGACAAATACAAGGAATATAATTATTTTAGTAAATTTGATTGTAAATTCGGATTTTACCATTTAAAGTTAGAAGAAGAATCTATGGAATTAACAGCATTTATGGTACCACAAGGATTTTATGAATGGAATATACTACCATTTAGATATAAAAATGCACCAGGTAGATATCAACATTTTATGGATAGTTATTTTAAATATTACCTAATTGTATAGTATACATAGATGATAAACTATTATATACAAAAACTAAAGAAGAACATTTAAAATTATTAGAACAATTTACAGATATAATAGAAAAATTAGAAATAAGTTTAAGTGAGAAGAAAGCGGAAATTTTGAAAAATCAGATAGAATTTTTGGGAATACAAATAGATAAAATTGGAGTCAAAATGCAACAACATATAGTCCAAAAAATAATAAATTCGGATTAAGAATTAGATACAAAAAAGAAATTACAATCATTTTTAGGATTAGTAAACCAAGTAAGAGAATATATTCCAAAATTAGCAGAAAACTTAAAATCATTACAGAAAAAATTTAAAAAGGATGTAGAATATAGATATAATGAAGAAGAAAAAAAACAGGTACAGAAAATAAAATTACTTTGTAAAGAATTACCAAAATTACAATTTCTAGATGAAAATAAAAAATTTACATATATAGAAGAAGCTGATGCAAGTGAATATAGTTATGGAGGAGTACTCAAATATAGGTATGAAGAAGAAAAATTAGAACATCATTGTAGATATTATTCAGGAACGTTTAACGAAGCAGACATAAAATGGGAAATAAATAGAAAAGAATTATGTTATTTAAATAAATGTTTAATAGCATTTGAACCATATATCGTGTATAACAAGTTTATTGTTAGAACAGATAATACACATGTACGATGGTGGCTAACAAGAAAAATACAAAATTCAGTTACGACAAAGGAAGTTCGGAGACTAGTATTAAATATACTGAATTTTACATTTACAATTGAAGTAATCAATACTAACAAAAATATCATTGCATATTACTTTTCAAGACAAAGCTACTCAAACTGATTTACCAATGGTAGAGGCTGATGCCAAAGATACCCAGACTGACTTATTGCTCCAAATGTTTAAACAAATGGAGTTATTACAAGAATGAGTTATTACACTAACTACTGAAGTTACAAATGTAAAAGTGCAAGTCGAGCACTATGAAAAATAAGATACTGTGCATGAAGAGCACATTAAAAAACTAGACCTAGAAGGTGACGATGAGAAATACCTTAAAACTCAAATCACTGACGTAACTTCAATTACAGCTGCAGGCACATCTAAAGGAAAAAATATAGTCACTCAAAATAGACCTGAAATACCAAAGAAAAAGAATTATAACCTCAGCCAAATATTTTCAAAACCATAGACACCAAATATACAAAATTTAGAAGCATTTGCACCTCCCCAGATATATACATATTCTGAATCACTTAACCAAGAAAAATAGATATACAATTATTCTTCTCTTAAATACATTGAAAACATACACACCTTACAAACATTATTAAATACCAAACCTATTCAAAGTGAAGAGCTAGCCGCACAACAAAAAGGATATATTACCTAGAAATGCCAAAATTACAATAAACTTATTGTCTTACAAGGTACAAGCCCAAATTTTATTAAATCATGTTACTATTATGTATTATTATCTACAGTTTACACAACCGATGGAGAAGAGTTAGCAGGAATCCCAGAAATTCACAAAGAATTTATGACTAACAACAAAATTACCAACGGACAATTATTCTAAGTTCGATTTTATTCCGCACCAGCAGAAATATTATATGACGAAATTAAATAGACTATTAATTTGGTCAAAATGGGTATGACCAGAGATTATATTATTTCGGAAGAAATATGTGAACAGACCGAGATACCAAAAACGCAGATACCATCATTTTACCGCAACAAAAGAGTTATTGGAATAAGCAATTTATTATCATAATTACTTAATAATTATTCAAATAAAAGACAGTTTGGATATATAATTCATGGAATCAAGCATTGATATATTCAACTTGCAAAGAAGTTAGAGACCATGACATGAAAGAACTTAGAAAATGGGGATTAACACTCCTCAGATCAGAAGAACAACCATTAACAAGATCTATCAGTAAGGGAATTATTTCAGAAGAAGCTATGGATCAATTTTGTGAAAAAGTTGACAAGAAATACAAAGACCACATATGCAGCAGATGTAGTGGCAAGCACAACTTTATTCCAGATGTGATGCTACATTGATAAGAAGATAGAAAAACAGCAGATACAACAAAAAAGAGATAGCTACGGATCAAAATAATGGAGATAAAAAAGACAAGCTATTAAATTGTGAAAGTGACATGTAGATAACTTTCACATTTTCCTTTACGTAAATTGTAAATATTTGTATAGAAAAAGTCTTAGGTATTAACAATTTTTTGTCTTTTAGTAGTTTAAGATAAAGACTTTTTTTCAGGATATCTATAGCCTATAGCCTAGCCTTTTTGACTTTTTTGTTAAAGTTTTTTAGTCTTTTAGAAATAGACACGTGCATGTAAAGTTTGCAACTTCAGCCTATAAATAAACGAGCATTTGCTCAGATGAAGGGCAAGCCTTCTTGCGTTGAAACAAAAAATTCTCTCTTGTCTACAACAAATATTTTGATTATTTAAAAATAGGTATATTTCAATGAAAAAATCTATGGAGGACAAAACTTAGAATTATCAAACCTACCAGAACAGGTATATTCATTTACTATTATGAATAGCTAAATTCATAATTCCTAACAATCATGATATGATAAAATAAGTTCCATTTTAGTTACTTTATAATAGAATTATTCGAAGTATAGCATGTTAAGAAGTTTATTAGCAAAGTGGAAACGAAGAAAAATCCCTAAGAACTATGCCATCCTAAAGGTGAAACCAATAAGGCAAGAAGCCGTGGTGGGGAATAGCCAGAGTTGAGGCGCTGTTTATGGGAAAAGTATCTGGATTACCATGCTAATAGTGACCGACGGACATGTTATTTAAGAATAATCTAGTATATAGTAATCTAATATGATCATATTTTGTTATGTGTATGATTGAAGGGAATATTTTGAAAATAGCAATTTTATGAAAAATGAATAATTATTTATCCGACGAAATGGTAGATAAATTTAAAATACTTATTTTATATGCACTTAAGCATATAGAAGTAGTAGATATAAGAAAAATCATATTAGAAAAAGCATTTGGTAAATATTATATGACTTGAATAAATTACATACCACAAATACCTAATTATACTTGCAAACACATATATACCAAACCTACATGTCAACCATGATAAATTACGTATATTTAGAATTTTGGAAAAAAGATATGAGAAACATACAACTAGTAGAAAAACAAATAAAAACAAATTTAGACAAATATATGGAAACTAAAGATATAAAATATATAGAATTTCTTAATGAAAATATGCAAGAATTACTTAGACTAAAACAAACAACTAGTAAGTATTATGAAAAACCATTTAATCAAGCCTAAATGATAGATGATATTAAAATACTTGTTTTATATATACTTAGAGATATAGAAATTATAGACATAAAGAAAATAATATGGGAAAAATTACAAGATTATGAAGAGGAAGAATTATTAAACAGTATAGAAAACTTATGCATATATTATGAACATCAATATTATTTAGATTCAGATGGATATTATACAGACTAAAAATGTTAGAAAACATTAAGAAAATTAGAGAAAACCAAGAAGACCTACATAAAGAAATTAATTATAGAAAACAAATTAGAGAAATAATGGAAAATCTAATAGAAAAATTAAAATGGATAGACGAAACCTTGAAAAATTTAGAAAAAAGCAAAGATAAAAGTTTAGATAGTTTAAAAAATTCATTAAGAAGAGAACAAGAAAAAATAGTTAATAGTATTAATAACCTCAAACAAGATATTAAATATAGTACAAACAGAATAGATTATTATACATTTACTTTAGAAGAATAAAATGATAAACTACGAATATCTAAAATATTGGGAACAAGAAATGGAAGAAATAAGATTAACAGAAAACCTTTTAAAAACGAATTTAATTGAATATTTTAAAACAAAAGATATAGAATATTTAGAATATCTTAAAAATAATATAGAAGACTTACAAAAACTAAGAGAAAAAGCTAAAGAATATTATAGCAAAACATTTAATCAACTACCATTTAATCACCCCCCAAAATATGAATATCAGTAAAATTAAAAATGTTAATAAGATATACGGAAATAAAAGATACAAGAACGAAGAAAAATAGTTAATAAACATTACTACAAAGCATTTAATAATTACATAAATTAATGGATACATCTTACAAAAAGAATAAATCATTAAAAGAAATCGAAAATAAACTATATAGTTTATACCTAGAATACAAAAGATTACATAATACTAACGAGGATCCCAGAACACTAGATAATTTAATTATGATAATATCTAATTTAGAGTATGAATTAATAAAACATCTTAAGTCAAGAAGATAAAAATGAAAATTAATCCAATCAATAATATTCACAAAATACATTATATAAAAATAAATAGTTATTACTTAGTAAGTATTTATTATCTAGTAAAGTTACGACGCCTAAATCCGCACCCCCCTACAATAGCATATATACGAGCTAGTCGAAGGAGGTTCAACATCTACTATATATTCATAAAAAATATTTTTAACCATGTAAAAATTGTATAAAAACAGTATGATATTCCGTCGAAGGAATTCGGATGAACCCCTGGAGCAAAGGTGGCTCCACCACTATTGTTAGGGTAGTCGTTAAATGATAGTAATGTTGTTTACGTGTGACCTATATTTACACTAGCTAGGTTGTCTAGGCCATGGTAACGTTGTTGTCATGTTATTTCGGAAAATCTTTTTTTTTTTTGTTCTGTGTTATTTTTGTGTTACTCTTTGTAAAAAGAAAACGGTAAAGTTGACACCACGTGACGTGTATGTCAGTGTAGGTCACACGTGTACGCCGTGGAAGTTGAAGCAACCATTAATGTTTGCGTTGCCTTTCTAGGACACGGCTGCTGTAGTCTTGCAACAATAGTAAAGCTGTTTGTGTGTGACCTATATTTGCATTAGGTAGGTTGTCTAGGCCATGGTAACATTGTTGTCGTGTTATTTCAAAAAAACTTTTTTTTTTGTTTTTCCTTTTGTGTTATTTTTCATGTTATTTTGTTAAAATGACAACCGTAAAATTGTTTTTCTATGACCAATGTATCACGGGTTTAAGCTTTGGAAGTGGAAGCAATATTTTCTAGATTTTGCATATATGATTGAAAACTTTTTATGAATATGACAGAAATAACTAACTTTTAGCTAAAGTTACATACTTGATGAAGTTTCTTGAAAAGTTGGTTTGTGCATACATGTTTGCAAGATTTATTACGGTAGTTTTATGTGAAAGAACCTCTCTATCCCATCCCACAAAAGTAGGGGAAGATCTGCGTATATTCATACTCCACTTGTGAGATTACACTTGTTACGTTGTTGTTATTCTAACTTGTAAGTTACGTTAAAATTTTGTATAAGGTTAATGTTTGTATGCATTCTACCATCTACGAAGCCCACCTTGAAATTACAAAGTTTAGTTTTTCCTCTTATAAGAACGTGATGGGGAAGTTGTAGTTGTACACACTACAAGAATATTGAAAGTGAGATTCTTTGTCCTTCTGAGATGCAACAATATACCCAGTGTTATCCCATAAGTGGGGTCTGGGTAGGGTGGTGTGTATGCCGACTCTAGTCCTACCATGTGTTATTTTTGATACACCCTCATCTCCTTCTTAGATATTAGGGATATTTGGTTTTTGCTTGAGATAAGCATCTAGTACCTCCCGAACTATGGTTTAAGTAGCTACGACACACTCCAACTTCATAGGGGTCCTATTGAAAGAAATGTTTTTCTCTATATTTCTCTCAAGGTAGAAATCATTATTTATAGAAGAGGTTCCCTGGGGAATCAAGTCTCCTAACAGTACTAGAATACATAGAAAGAGAGTATCAATATACAAATACTTCTAGTTGTCTATCCTAGTTAGATTTTACTACGTTTATCCTTTTCATGTCCCCTCAAGTTGAGAAGGATGTGGGAAAACCGTCAACTTGCTTCTCAACATCTGGTAGCACACTTTAGGCGGAGCTTTAGTGAGAGAATCCGCTATCTGGGCGTGAGAGTTGAGATACTTAACTATAAGAGTCTTGTCTCAGACCTTCTCATGGACAAAATAAAAATCTATTTCCATGTGTTTTGTGCATGAATGGAAGATTGGATTAGCAGTCAAATAGGTGGCACTAAGGTTGTCACACAAAAGAATAGGTGCGGGTGAAGTAAGGCACCCAATCTCTTTAAGGACCATTTCCAGCCACGTGAGCTCAGAGGTAGCACATGCAAGTGCTCGATACTCTTATTCAGTACTCAAACGAGATACAACCTTCTGCTTTCTTGAGGCCCAAGAGATCAAATAAGAACCAAGGTAGATTGCAAAACTAGTAGTGGACTTATGATTATCAAGAGAACCACCCCAATCAGCATCGCTATAACCGTGTAAAATCGGAGATGATTGTTGGGTAAAGAAATAACCATATGAGGGAGTGGACTTGATATATCTAAGTATTCATTTCACTGCCATCCAGTGAGAATCCAGTGGTGAATGAATGAACTGGGATACTTTTTTCACTGAGTAAGCGATATCTGGCCATGTAAATATTAAATACTGTAGGGTACATACAATATTTCAAAACAAAGTCTGATTATAAAAGGGTTGACCATCAGAGGAGGACAATCTGCTCGAAGATAAAGCAGGAGTAGCCACCAAGATGCAGGTATCCATTTGGGCATGCTTAAGTAAGTCAGAGACATACTTTTGCTGGCACAAGTGCAAGCGACGGGCTGTCCAGGTTGCTTTAATGCCCAAAAAATAATAAAGCTTACCTAGATCTTTGATGGAAAACCAAGATTGCAACTTAGCAACAAGAGAGCTAATGCAGCCAAACCTATTACTGATAACCAAGATATCATCGACATAACTCAAGAAAAATATTTTAACACCACCAGAATACAAATAGAATAATGAACTATCTTCTTTAGAGCACCTGAAACCAAAGGATATTAGAGCATCAGTGAGGCACTTATTCCACATGCGAGGGGCTTGTTTAAGTCCATAAAGTGACCGTTTGAGTAAGTACACATGATCTGGTCGGGATGGATCAACAAACCGCAGAGGTTAGGGCATATAGACAACTTTGTCCAGATGTACATGAAGAAAGACATTTGAAATATCCAACTAAGTAATGTTCCAACGATAAGAAATAGCCAGTGACAAGAGCAGCCAAATAGTGGTTGGTTTAACTACCGGACTGAATGTATCATTATAGTCAATGCCCGGTCTTTGATGATAACCCTTGGCTACAAGTATCTCCTTATACCATTCGACCGATCCATCCAACTTCATCTTAGTTTTGGAAACCCACTTGCATCCAATCACATTATAAGACAGAGAGGGAGGAATTAGCTTCCAAGTTCCATTTTGTATAAGGGCATTGTATTCATCATGCATTGCTTGGCGCCAATTACTGTCTTTTGCATCTTAAGAATAGCAAGTAGGGTCTGGTGAAATTGAAGTTATCGCTGAAATTGAGAAGGCCTGTTTTGGTTTTAAAGAGCCTATCTGTGCACAAGTCACCATTTTGTGGAACTTCATAGGTGTGGGATGCAAATAAATATTTGATGGTGAGGTACCTGTGGGAAGAGACTCTTGCAGAGATCTAGCAGGATCTATTAGATTAGGTGCATTGGCATAAGCTAGCTCCATCAGATCATCTTTACACCAATCTGTGGGCACATTAGAATAAGAGGATGCTGCAACAATAGTTGGCATTAGAAACTGAATGGTAAGAGGTGTGCTATCAAAACTGGTTAAAGTACTAGGCGCCACATCATCTCATAAAACAAAAGAAAAAGTACTCTCATAAAAACAACATGACGAGAGACATAAAACTTAGATGAGAGAGGATCAAAACACTTATAACCCTTATGAATTTTACTGTAACCAAGAAAAACACAAGGTTTATAGTGAGGAGATAACTTGTCTTTTGTGTAAGGGCGAAGCCATGGAGAGAAACGACATCCAAAAATACACAAACGGGAATAATCTGGATGTATTTTGAACAAAATACTAAAAGGAGAGGAATTATTCAATTGTGGAGTAGGCAATCTATTGATTGTATATGCTGCAGTGTCAAAAGCATTGGTCTAAAACTTTTGAGAAACGTTAGCATAATTTTACAAGGCACTTTCGGTTTCAACTATATGTCTATGTTTCCTCTCTGCACAACCATTTTGTTTAGGAGTATAAGGGCCTGATGAACGTTGAACAATGCCATTATCTCATAAATAATTAGTTAATGCCTGAAATTCACCCTTTAGTCTGCTTGAAAGCATTTTATTGGGCGACCAAACAACTTTTCCACAATTTTACAAAATTGAATAAAGATAGATAAAACTTCAGACTTAAATTGAAGAAAGTAAATCCAAGTATATTTTCTAAAGTGATCAAAGAAGATAACACAATAACGATAGCCATCATTAGAAACAACTAGAGAAGGACTCTAAACATCTGAACAAATTAAATCTAAAGGCCCTGTGGCCCTAAAGCTAGACTCACTAAATGGGACTTTGTGACTCTTACTAACAACACATGTAGAGCATAATTTAGGAGATAAACTGGGAGACGATACAAAGACACTTGACGATAAATCTTTACGAATTGTAGGATAGGATGCATGTGCTAGTCGCGCATACCAAACACCAAGTAACGTAGCATATGAAGCAGGGGATACTGATGATTTCAAAACTGGAAAGGAGTACAAGTCCTCAGTTTTCTATCCTTTGTGAAGAACTTCCCTCATTCCCAAATCCTTTATCAAAAACTAGTTAGGAAAAAATTCAACCGAAACTTGATTAGATGTTGTGAAGGAACTAATAGATAGTAAATTTTGAGAGGGAGTAGGGAAATGTAGAATATTATCCAGATTAAATTTTTTATTAGAAACAGAGAGTGATCCTTGACTTATGTGACATATAGGGAGCTTGGAACCATTACCTAAAGTTACTTCTTTGGGACCTTGATATTCAAAATGGATGGCAAAATTGTCAAGATCAATTGTAAGATGATGTATGGTGCCACTATCCATTAACCAATTTTGAGTAGGTTGACTCGTGGTGCTAGCTAAATTGGAGGAGGGTCGACTAGAGACCCTATTACCGTAGTTGATTTTGGGAGACAAGCAAAAACGTGCAATATGACCCTTTTCTTCACAATTGTGGCAAATAATTACAGGCATATCAAAGTATGACAATTGTACCCATAACTGATTTAATGGAGCAGAACACTAAAAGTTGCAATTTTGAGGAGAATGTATAAATCCTTGATTATAAGAACGTCCATGACCTCGACAACTTCTACCTCTACCATGACCACGTACGGTGGGAATAAAGCTCTGAGTATACTGAGCTAAAAGAACAATCAAATTAAAGGCTTCATTCCTTTTCAATTGTGTTTCTTCGGACAACAACATGCCATATAAAGCATTAAAGGTTACATCTTCTTAATATGCCTCAAGTGCTCTGGTAAACGGATGATATGCAGTGCCTAAACCCGCAAGAACAAATTCGATAAGATCATCATCATCGCCGGGATGCTTCAAAGCAGCCAACCTATTTGCAATCCCTTTTGCCTTTTGGACATAAGTCTCAATGCTTGCATTGTCACAACTTAAAGTATGTAGCTGTGCTTTGATCTCACAAATTTGTGGTTTGGATTCGGTTGCATAGGCTGCAACAAATTTATTCCATGCTGCACAGGGAGTTTCAGCACCAACTAATTGTGGCAGCACATTCTCGGATACTGATGCGATAATCCAACTAGAAATAAGTTGGTCCTCATGAACCCATTCCTTATAGGCTGGATTCAGTTGATCATCTAATATAATTTTATTTGGAACAGGTTCACTACCATTAATATGATGGTTGATACCACACCCACAAAGCATTGGAAGAAACTGTGTCTTCCATAGCAAGAAGTTTGACAACGTAAGCTTCACGGGTAGTTGAAGAGTAAGGTTAGGAGTTGGGGAATAAGTAGGGGTGGTCGGCGCATCAACTATAGTACTTGACATGCCTGAGGAAGTAGTGACATCTTCCATTGAAGGATTCTCAAGGGAACGTTGTTGTCTTCAGGAGAAAAAAAATTGGATGGTTGTTTAAACCAATAAGGCTTTGATACCATGAAACAAACATTTTTTCTACATATTTATCTCAAGGTAGAGGTTCTATGGGGAACCAAGTCTCCTAACATTACTAGAATAAATAGAAAGAGAGTATCAATATACAAATACTTCTAGTTGTGTATCCTAGTTAGAGTTAACTACATTTATCCTTTACACCTATTACCCCTTAAACTCAATTTTAGCGTATTTTTGTCAACCTTTTGTGCTGACGTGGCACCTTATTACATAAAATGAGGTTCACGTCAAAGGTTCCATGTAAGCTAAAAAAGTTGAAAAAAGGTGACACATCAACTAAAAAGGATGACAAAAATATGCTAAAATTTAGTTAGGGGTAATAGGACCCTCGTGAAATTTAAATGTGTCATAGCGAATTGGTCATAGTTTAGGGGAGTACTAGGTGCCTTACTCTTTTTGATTTGTTCGTGATTTTGTTCTTAAGTGAGGTAAAACCTAATCTTTATAATGAAGGGTGTTTTATGTAATGAAGTATTTACCTGACACCCTTATGGTGGGGCCCTTCCCTGGACCCTGCGCATAGAGGGAGCTTTAGTGCACCGTGCTGCCCTTTTTTTTTAAGTATTGCTTACTGCTGCATCTTGTTTTGTATTGCATCGTTAAGAGTTTGTAAAGTTCTTTATGGGGGTAAAATTGATTATGGAGTATAATTTTTATCTCGCATTAACTTTATTTATCATTATTTTTAAATGCCAGTCAAAAACCCAAGAGAGCAAGTTGCTGATGCAGAGGCATTGTTTGATCTCGCAAGAACTTTGGTGACTTCGGTTAGATCACATAATACTGATAGTATTGCACCTTATATGTTTATATCCTATTTTATTCGAGTCTATGGGTCATGAAGTACAAAAAAATGCTCTCAGAATGCAAATACATTACGCTGGAAGAAAATTGGTCGGTTGTTTCACCGATTTTCAGTAATACAAGAGGTTACCACAAAATGTAAGTTTTTCTTCAGTAATGTATAGTATTGAATTGGTTTGTGAGACATTTATTCTTTCATTCTTATTTGATTTCTTTGTTGCTTTATTCTGAAGGATTGGACCAATAGACCGCGAAGTTAAGCAGCGTAAGTACACACATAGACCACGTTCATAGTTGTACTTGCGCACTCGACCAAAGGAGGTAATATTGTCTTTCTCATGTTGTAAAAGTATGCATTTAGATACTTGAGTTGTGAATTTAGTCTATCTTCTTGCTTCTATTACAACTTGACTTTAACGCGGAGGAGATAACAGATACGAACAATAACATGTCAACCATGTTTCATATCCTAAAGAAGGAGAAGGGAGTTAAGCTTGAGAAGCTTGTACTTAACAGGAAATGCTTCACGTAAACCATAGAGAATTTATTCGCGCTAGCTTTCCTAGTGAAAGATGAACGGGTTGTCATAAACGTGGATGAAAATGGATCTCACTTTCTTTGTAAGATACCTCTATGAATCTTTTGTTGACAACATATTTTACACTTCTCCTAGTTCTTGGTGCAACTGTGGTGCATTCATGTAACTTGAAGGTTATGGATTCGACCTGTGGAACCAGCCTTTTACAGAAATACAGGGCAAGGCTGCGTACACAAGACCCTTGTGGTTTGTTCCTTTCTCGGACTCTATGCATTGCTGGAGATTAGTGCACCGAGATGCTTTCCCTATTTTCCTTTCTAATGTTGTTCCCTTTTCATCTCCGAGGAATGGTCCTGTTGCCCGTTTAGTTATGTCTGGTGATGTTAAATACAACCACTTTGTCTTCGGATTGGATTTTACAGATTGGGAGGTATGGAATCGCTATATCTAAATCACTCATAACATTTTTCAAGTGAAAGACATGTCCAAATATATAATGAAATCTATGTTAGGATCCTAGTGGTTTTTGTGACATGCAAGATTAAGATTGATTTCTTCGTTAAATGAGCTACCAATGAACTTACACTTTTTTCTTTATGTCATTGTGCCTACAGCTAATGGAGAAAGTGTTGTTCTTCGGGTACACAAAATTTGTATTTTTGCAACACTACTTCAACATAAGTTCAAGAATAAATCAAGAACACTTGTGAAGTTGTCCAACACCTTCAACACAAGATCAAAATGATCTTTCAAAGAAGTGTGTTTCAAGTTTCTTAAAGAAAAATAGATGAAGAAAAAAAAAAGCCAAGTTCTTCGAACTTACGGAGTGACCTTAAGGAAATAATTCCCCTCAAGTACCCGAGGTTGCGGAATTTTCCTCCCAGGATAAAATGGTTTCACAACCAGAATGTAGCAGTACCTCAAACTTTCTGTTTTCTTCAAACTCACTCAACGGGAGATGATCATACAATGATTTTAGAAGCAAGAGAATATTTTTCTTATGCAGAAATTTTTCATAATAAACCTGTGGAAAAAATATAGGTTTATATAGCCATAAAGTTCACCTTCCAAGAGCTGGCAATGGTTCATCCGAAAAGGTGTATCCTTTGGAAGAGTCATGTCTATTCATTTGAAACATTGTGTCTTTTTCTGAACAGACATAACTATCCGAACAGTCACTCCTCTTTCAAAACAATGTGTCTTTTCCTCAAAGGATTGTGTCCCTCCATTTTTCATTCACACCAATTGAACCCAACAGAAAGTAGTACCAGAAGGAGAAGAGCTGATGCCAAATAGGGTCATAATGGCTAGTCCAGTCTTTACAGAAGCTAATAAACAAAACAAGGACACACCGGTGAATCCAATCCTCACTAAGGCTTATAAACTGGTTCCAGTTGATGATTCTTGACTAAGATTACGTATCTCTTGTGTCAAGAAAATGTCAAGGAACCATGGCAAGGTTTTACGCAAAGGTTCAAACATCGATAACTATCCTGAATAGGTGATGCCAACATTCGTAATGGGAGCCTGAAGAGGAAGCTTCTATGAAAATATAATGTCCATTGGTTGTGCAGATGTCTATATATTCTAAATAGCCATTTTAGTGTACATAGGATCAATTTTTGCTGGCCTTATTCTCTAGTCAGATAAAGTTTGAGTAGTTTTTTCTTTTTTTAGAATTAGTGTAGTTTGAATGCAAAGCTATGGTAACTATTAAAAGCAATAGTTACCATATTAAATTTTCACTAGTACTTTTGGTAGCTTGTTTGTTGTTTTGTTGCTTCCTTGTTATTTCCTCTGTTTCAATTTTTTTGTATGATTTCAACTTAGCAGGGAGCTTAAGAAAGTATTAAGACTTTTGGATCTTGTCATTGTAAACTAAAGATATGTAAGATATATGAAAAAATCATTTAATCTTGTGTTCTTAGACATGTCATATGGAAATTTGAAGCTAAAGAGTTGTCAAAAAAGAAAGAGATATTCATTTTCAAAACGGACGAAAAAACGAAAGTAAGAATAGGGTTGTGCACAAAACGAATCAATTCGAGTATTCGGATCGATTCGAAGAAATTTGGATTAATAAATTTGAATTATACAAATTTGAATTGATTTACAAATTTAATTTTAGAATATTTCAATTTTTTTAATCGAATTTGATTTTGGGTGTTTATAATTTGAATCAATTCAAAAATTGAAATATACATATAATGTATTTATTATAATAATAATACTATGTTGTGAACAAGTGGTTCCCCATCACTTACTTTGTTGTGAAACAAGTGATTGCCCACGTTGGATCACTTACCATAAGTTTACCCATATCTCCAAGGCATATAATGCCTACCTAATCTAAATATTACACAAATACACAACTTATGTTTTCAATATTACAAAAAATCCCAACTCCCTAAACATATTACAAAAATCCCACCATATACACAGAATGCTATGTATATGTCAGCTATGATATGTATATTAATTGGGATAAAGAGTAAAGTAAGTAAAAAAGTGGGAGAGAGTATAATTATTTCCATAAGGGTTGGTATTTATGTTATTTATACTATATATATATCCTCCCACTCCACATGTAAAAATATATACAATCAATAAAATACTACTACTAAGTTACTCATCTTATTCTCTTGCTTACATATACGTAAATCTCTTTCTATTGTTGTTTTCTTTCTTTGTAATAAATTTTATTATTCGGTCTTTAAATTATAACACGTTGTCAACACAAGATCCCTTATATGGCACGTATTTATTATGTAATTATCTGTTTTCAGATTCTAAACGCACACACACAAAAAAAAATTACTAAAGGAAACCAACTTTTGATAATAATCTATTAACAATATATGATTCTATTTAAATTTATTTGAGATGAATCTTTTATTTTGAAAATATGATTATATCTAACTTATTAATTTTTTTATGATAGTTTTAATATGTCAAACTTATTGAAACTTGTGTTTGTGGCACTCAACATTATCAGAAAGAATTATTTATCATGGGTCCTTGATGCTGAAATTCACCTTGATGTTAGAGGTCTTGGGGATAATATTAAACAAGAAAATAACATATCAAGTCAAAATAAGGAAAAAACTATGATTTTTATTCGTCATCACCTCCATGAAGTATTAAAAACTGAATATCTTACTGTGAAAGATCCACTTGAATTATGGACCAACTTTAAGGACATATATCACCACCTAAAATTGACGGTATTACCAATAGCTAAATATGATTGGATACATGTTCGATTTCAAGATTTTAAAATAGTAGTTGAATATAATTCTGCTATTCATAAAGTAAGTTTAATATTAAGATTATGTGGAGAAACTATCACTGATGAGGACTTACTAGAGAAAACTTTTTCTACTTTTCATGCTTCTAATGTATTTCTACAACAACAATATAGTGAAAAGGAATTTAAGAAATATTCTGAATTGATTACATGCCTACTTGTGGCAGAGAAAATAATACTTTGTTAATGAAAAATCATGAAGCTCGTCCCACTAGATCTGCTCCATTCCCTGAAGTGAATGTTGTAGCAGTGCATGATCAGCCTAAAATAAGGCAAAATTATTATCGTGGTCGTGGTCGAGGCCATGGCCTTAGATGTGAAAAAGAACATGGCAGAGGACGAAATAATTATCGTCATAATGGTGGAAATAAATATAAGAACAATAAAGGTTCTCAAAATAGTCCTTCAAAGGGTAAAGTTAATATTTGTCACCGATATGGTGTGAAAGGTCATTGGGCACGTGCTTTTCATACGCCTGATCATTTTGTCAATCTTTATCAATCTTCTCTTAAAATAAAATAAAAATATGTGGAAGCGCACTTGACCTTTTGAGGTGAGGATGAAGAAGCATCTCCATCAAATGCATATAACGATACTGAGGCAAATTTTTCTTATAAAGATGATGACTTTAAAGGCCTCTCAGATATTTCTCATTTGAGAGTTGAAGATTTCTATGAGGATATTGATTGAAGAATTGATCACCTTATTGGAAAATAAATTTATGAAGAAAGTTATTATTTTCTTTTTATTTGCAATTATGTTGTTCTTACTAAATATGTTTTATTAAAGTACTATGTATTCTTAATTTCTATATTTTTTTAATGCAATTTCTTATGTTAGTTTTTTTTTTTCAAATTTCTTATAGTATGTTTTTTTATGAAGAAAATGGAAATTCTCCAATCATCAGTTGGATTCAAAATCAATTACATTGATATATGTATTATAGATAGTGCTACCACACATACTGTTTTAAATGATAAGAAATATTTCTCTTATTTGCTAATGCAAGAAACCAATGTTAATACTATATCTGGCAGTACAAGATTAATTGAAGTCTCCAAAAAAGCTAATTTATTACTTTCCGGAGGAATAAATTTGATAATTGATGAAGCATTATATTGTAGTCAGTCTCAAAGAAACTTATTAAGCTTCAAAGACATTCGCCAAAATGTCTATCATATTGAGACTACAAATGATGGAAATATTGAATATCTTTACATTACTACAATAATGTCAGTGTCACGACCCGAGCCGGGTCCCTGGCTGTAACGAGCATTCCGAACTACAAAGGCCCGGACGCCCTTCTGTCTGGTAATCATGCAGAACATTCATGCAATAAAGAAAAGATGTGGGAAATAAATCATGAAGGAACCATGGTCATACTCTGAGTTCAATTTGACAATAAAGGAAGAAGTCCAATAACATCTGAATAAGTCTGCGAAACCTCTACTACATACAAAAATAACAACTGTCTGAAACTGGGACAAGGCCCCCAGTGGACCTAAACCAAAAATAAATGACAAAGTCTGAAAGACATAGGCTTTCAGAATAATGAAGGCTCACCACTACACACTTTACTTCTGTTCAAAAAATCTACGGCTTAGCAGGACCTCTAAACTGAGCCTCAGACCCTGAAAGGTAGGGAGTCAATACAAATGTACTGGTATGGAGAGTTATCCAAAAACAAAATACAACTTTTATATAACATAGGTGAGAGATATTATAAAACACGTTAGCGCAAAATTATTTGAAAACACATGGCATTGTATAATGATTTTTCAACAGTAATGCAGTACTAACAAGCTAGATGGTACACCCTACAATATCACAACTTCACCAACTGCCACATCTCGGTTTCCATCAAGATGGGAGTGCTAGTGAGGGAAGAGCACACAAGATCACATAGCATAGTGTCACAACCCCAATCAAGTTTATATGTCATGGTTGGGATCAAGATCACAAAGCAGGGCTCCAAACCATAAGTCCCAAGTTGGGATTACATAGTAATAGGTACACAAGGTCACATAGTAGGGTACCAAGTTCCCATGTCGTCAAATCACGATTTGCAGCATACAGTCATCTGACTCGTGCTTTCTTCGGGTAACCATCTAACTCACGTCAATCACGCTCTATATTTAATATAGGAAAACATGCACCATACTCACAACATTCTATCATTCCTTTTATTCGAGGCAATTCCCCCAGCACCCCTTATGCAAGTCATTATATGAACATCAACCAGACTCCCATACACCCAACACATGCACAGTAATTCCCAACATGCAAAATTTAAGAAAACTTCATCATTTGTAAAGTAGCACGTTAGAGGTTATAAAATGCATGCTCTCAGTAGTTTAGCAATAATATCATATAGAGTACGTACACATAATCATGGGGATTAAAAGACTCACAATTCATATTCATAACACCTTTCAAAATTCAAATCACATGTTCACAAATTCAACAATTTAGGTATATAAGCAACAACCCATGATCTTTCATTATTTTTCCCAAAAACCACATCTTAAAGCATACCTTTTTAGTATTAAAAAAGAAATCCCCACTTGTAATTTCATACATACTTATGTAATTATATAAGCTTGTTTAAATTCATGTCAAAACCATGCCCATGAGATTTAGGACCACCCCACGTACCTTAGTTGCGAAGAATTCGTGAAGAATTTTAAAAAAGATTGGACCTTTAAGCTTTATTTGCTCAAACCCTAGTTGTTTTATCCTTTTGTCTTTTTGAAGGATGAACTAGGGATCTTAGAAGAGTTTAGACGTTACTAATAAGACTAAATTTGTTTAAGGATGATTAGGGATGGTTTTAGGATATGAAAGGACTTAGTTGCCCTTAAAATGACTTAAAAATGATGAATTTACGTTATTGGGCCATAAGGTATGCGCCGGATTGCCCATCGCCTAAGCTTGGCTGGGTGTCACATTTCCCATCACCTAAGTTAGGCTGGCCATTGCCTAACCCATTGCCTAAGCTAGGTTAGGCGGCGCCTAACTTATGGCATAGCCATTCCAGTGGACTTAGGCGATTTGTTAGGTGACGCACTCCACTTTGCAAAGTCATAACATTTCGCCCGGTTATCGAATTTAGGAAAAATTGGTATAGTTGAAAAGATACTTTGAAGACCTTTCATTTGATATATAGTAGGCCCTTTAATTCGACATATACAAAAGGTTATGGTCAATGGAAGTTGACTCAAGTTAAAATGTCCACTAAGACTTAATCGATAGAAATATTTTCAACTCGTGTTTGAGTTTGGGATATTTTTTCTTGACCTCAATTCATATTCAAAGGTATTCCCATACCATAGGATTGATCAAAACACATATATTAACAAGGAATCATTTAGTTCGGGTCTATACGTGTAGGAACGATGGTCTAAATTCAAGCCCGAAAGTACGGGGTGTTACAGTCGGGTAACAAATATATACTTGAAAAATTACCCGCTCTTTCTTCCGGCTTATACTACACAAGTATTAACACTGTTGAAACACATGCCATAGTAAATCAGATGTTTTCTAATTCAAATAATTTTAATTATTAGCATGACTGGTTGGGCATCCCAGTTCTAATATGATGTGCAAAATAATTGAGAATTCATATGGACACTCATTGAAGAACCAGAAGATTCTTCAATTTAAAGAATTCTCTTGTGCTGCATATTCTCAAGGCAAATTAATTACTAGACCATCAATAATTAAAGTGGGAATTGAATCCCCTGCATTTTTGGAACGTATACAAGGTGATATATGTGGGCCCATTCACCCTCCATGTGGACCATTTGAGTATAATATGGTTTTAGTAGATTCATATATAAGATGATCACATGTATGTTTATTATCAACTCGTAATTTGTCATTTACGATATTACTTGCTCAAATAATAAGTTAAGAGCACAATTTTTAGATTATACAATAAAGACAATTCGTCTTGATATTGCTGGTGAGATTGCATCCCAGGATTTTAATGATTATTACACATCAAATGAAATAACAATTGAATATCCGATTGCCCATGTTCATACGTGTTCCTGGGTATACCACTTGCTCCCTTTGACCTACCATACAATCCAACCTTTTATTTTCCATAGCTAGGTCTTGGGACATAGTGTCAAGGTAGGCCAAAATAACTTTGGTTGTGTTGTTTTCCATGGGTTGAGAGTTTGAAGCCGTGGGTTTCCTCGTAATTGTACCTAAAAAAAAATAAAAGAACAACCCTACAAAGCTAAACACAAGTTAGTCCGAAACAACCTCATCACACTCTCACACACTTGATCGTCTCACACTTGGATTCACAAGTGTTGTAAGTCGTCTTGTAGTTTGTGATGAGTCGAGGGTTAAGTCTACTCCTTTGTCGGAATGTATTATTTGTTTAACGACTCAAGGAAGTAATGTCCGAACATGAACCAAGAAGAAATACGATTTAAAAATGAGAAAAGCACACAAATAACGAAGACACGAAAGAAACAGATTCAACAATTAATCTACAACTAAGTAGGTGATTACTAGTTGTTAATTAATTGTAGAATCAAGACATGAAACTAAGGAAAAAGTAAATGAAACTAAGGAAAAAGTAAATGAAACTAAGAATCCAAAATTTGAGCTTAAATCGATGCGTGAACAGTAAAAAATGTTGATGTGGCTGCCACATATTGGTTGCGGTTCTTTAACAATTTTTCTTTACCAAAGTTGGAAGTATTGGTCAATTCTTCATTTTGGATTGGTGGAATTGGATTAAGGAGGGAAATACAAGTCTTGAAATCCTCTTTCAAATTCAAAAAGCAAGACTTGACTTTCTTTATACCCTTTTCTTGAAACATGGGCCCTTAAATCATGGAAAATTGTTGGAAAGTAGTTGAGGAGTGATTGATAGGTCTTTGGTGGTGTAGACACATAATTTTGTCCCTTAGATGATATTTTTATTTCCGATGTCTCATAATTTAAGCTCACTTTTTATATTTTTTCCCCAAGTAAATAAATATCCACCTCACCTTTACTTATTTATGCATTTACTTTTGTTTGCTTTTATCCCAATAACAAGCCATAACAAATTTTGTCTTATCCTAATATCCTAACAACCCACCCAATTTAAAATAGACACCTAACCCTTATCCCTCCAATTAAAAAACAACACCTCACCCCTCACCCCTCACCTAACCCCCCTCACCCCAACCCACGTGAACCCCTATTTTTTTTTTATCTTCTTGTCCACTAAGGAAAAGATATACATACAAAAAGGACACCTAGGGGACGGGAAAAAAAGGGGAATTCCCTGGAACAATATACATATACACCATTTTCATAAAACTGAAGGGAGGAAAGAGGGACTCCATTTTTTTTCTTTCTTTTCTTCTCCATTAACAACTTCACCAAGACTCACTTATTACTCCACAAAAATATAGAATACTCACGCACACACTGCTGTACACACACACAGTAAACTCACACATACAGAGTAGAGAAATCGAGAAGTGGGTGATCAAAAAAGAAAAGAAAAAGAGCAAAAGTAGAAAGAGAGGAGAGAGAACGAAACAAAAGACCATTATTCGATCGTTTCTCTTCGGATTCCGGTGAAATCTATCCGGAATCGACGTCAAACTCATTGTCTAGGCCTGCTCCATCCTGAAATCCCCCCTAAATCCTCTCGGTCTTATTAATTTCTAGACAAAATCTAGCTAGAATCTGGTCTATTCCAGTCAATTTCTATCGCGGGTAGCTCATCGGAGTTCAATTTTGTACTCGCCCTCAGTTTTCCACCCGAAATTGGGTTTGGATTTTTGTTGTTGGCTATCAATTCTAGGTCGGTTGTTCTATTTCGAGACTTTTCATCAATTTTCAGATCTGGTCGGGTGGAGATTTCTTGATACTGATTTGGTTATTCATCGTTGGGGTTCCTTGCTTTGTGAATTTGGTATTTGAATTAGATTTCTAGTTTGGTTTTTGTATTGAGTTGGTTCGTCGTTGAGGTTTCTATTTGGAGTTTTGACTACGGGTCTCTTTTAACTCATATTATCACGAAATTATTTCTTCGAAGGTCCATTTCTAATCCTTACTCTTTGTTTTCCTTGTAATGATATTTAGTACGTGGATGTTGTGGTAGTGTATTATTTGTTAATTGAACATTTTTGTTGGTGATTGATGTTGTCTTACCTAAATAAGTAGTCGTTAGCATGAAATCGATGATGATATGGAAGGATAATTGTGCTCGGGTTTAAAAACTGTCATGTATAAATGTGGGGGATCGGAATCGTAGACTAATGAAGTTAATTTGAATTGTTTGGTTTGACTTGAAATGGATATTGATGATGCTAAATTCGAATTAATTTTTGTTCATGCTGTTGAACACAATAGTAGTATGTTTAGGCCAAAATGGATAGGCAATGTAGGTGCGGATAGACAAATTTAGAACTTGTGTTTTGGTTGAATGTTTGAATATGCGTGTGAATGTTTCTTTCTAGTTTATCGTATTTGTTTCATGTATTTATTCACCGGGGAATGCCCCGACGTAGTATGTCTTCGAAGATGGTTCGTGATCAAGGCCTGAGGCATCGGATAAAGCACGAGAGCGTAGTTAGGATTAGTGTAGGTTAGATAGGTTTATATTTCTTTATTATTTTTTTTTGATTGTATAATTGGACTGGACACTAAATTTTGGATTGTTTTATTTTGTTTGCTTGATTGATTTTTTATGTGTTTTTGTGTGGTTTATACATTCTTAGTGTCAAAATTAGTCGATACGCTCCACCAAGCAACCGTGGATGAACCACGGGACCGAGGAGTGCCTAACACCTTCCCCTCGGTCAACAGAATTCCTTAGCCGGATTCTCTGTTCGCAAACCAGTTTAAAAGAGTCAAACACAATTTTGAAAAAGGATTTCCAAAGGTGACTTGCCACACCCGATTATGCCAAGTGGCGACTCTGAATCATAAAATGTAAATAATTCTTTTTCGAAACAAATTTTCTTCATTTTGTCACTTTAATAATAAAAACCCTTTCGAATCTTAAAACCAATATCTTTTTTTTTTGGAGTCGAAAAAGGGGTGTGACAGCTCTGGCAACTCTGCTGGGGAACCATTTCAGAATTCAAGCTTATTTTGGAGTTGTATCGACTTTGTTTGGCATTACGAGTGTATAAGCATTGTTTGTGATTTTTCTTTCTGTTATTGGTACCACTTTTGTTCGTTTTTCTTGCTCTTTGTTTATAGCATTTATCCTATGTGTTACCGTTTTTATATCTGGAATCATGTGTCTACCCCCCGGCCTTTTTTCTGCAACAAGTCCATAGTACATGTGTTGTACACGACCTCTAGTTGAGTCACCCTTATTTTAGGGGGGGAGCCTTCAGTGTTATGTAGTAGGTGGAAAGCAAAACAACCACTATCGACCATACGCTCCCCTGAACAGCCTTGTTAGTGAACCCCAACGTAGGTCAGCCTTTAGGTCATGCTTATGTGCATCATATTGAGACCTAGCGAGGCCCACTTGGTCCTTTGTAGGAGACTCACCTCTAACGCATCCCTACATGCTAAATGTTGCATCTTTGAGGGTAATGGGGTCATTTGATGGACTGATTTGGTGAAAACATGTGTTAGAAGTAAGGTGCGTAGGCAAGAACTGTTGAAAAAAAATATAGAGAAAAAAAAAGTGAAGTGAGTCGAAAAGAAGAAAAAAAAAGAGTGTCGTAGTTTATTTTAGAGTTCTTTATGGCTTTCGTTCTTCACGATCCAAAAACTCAAAAAGATTTTTTTACGTTTTTGCATTCATCTTCTCAAAGTACCGTAAGTTCAACAAAAAGAAAAAAGAAAAAAAAATGATGAAAAAAAAAGGGTTTTGTTTGCCTTATCTACTTATTTGTCAAAAACAAAATACCAAAAAGATTTTTTTTCATAATTGGTGGTGTCAGTCTTAGATGTCTAGTTGAAAATCCAAAAAGTTTTCATTCGTTTGTTTTTGGTTGTCTCTTATGTTAGGGTCAATTTATTAGTTAATCGTTATTTGTCCAATATGGATGAACTACGCATACCTGATTCCCTTCCCTCGGGTTGGGATATGTAGGCAACCCTCGGTGGGTCCGGTCATCTTTGTGTTGGCCTTTGTCTTATTATTAGCCTAGGTCTCTCCCCCCGTAATCTAATGTTGTTAGCCAAGTAGACTGATTTCGCTCAGTACTTCTGTTCGCCAAATTGGAGTCATGAATGTTGTCTGTCCCATCGACATATGCTTGCGTCAAAAATCCCAAGGGTTGGGAATCTTCTATTCCTGTCGAATTTTTGAGATAACGTCTTATGTGTTATTACAAGATGGATTTGTCCACCAAGTTTAGAGTCCTGATGGTTGTCAAGGTGCCCAAAAAGTTAATCAAGTGGTGGGACATGTTCAACTATGTGGATCAGCAGAAACTTATTAAAATATTAGGTGATCTTACAGAACTTCTGCATGTCACCCCTCGTCTAGATTTAATAGAGGCTTTGTTGACCTTTTGGGATCCATGTATTTTGGTGTTCAGGTTTGGGGAATGTGAAATGACTCCTACTTTGGCAGAAATATCCGGTTTGTTGCATTTGCCCTATATCGAGAAGGATATGATCCGAGCACGAAATCATACTGGCGTGAGATTTTTGCAGTCTTGTGGTTTAAAAAGTAAGGGTATGCATTTGGGTTGTTTAAGTGATTCATGGGTTTCCTTAGAGTTTTTGTTCGCTAAATTCGGGCCCTCGGAAGGTTTTGATTGCTTTTGGGATGAATTTCATATGACTAAGGAGAAGTGGGAGAGAAAATGTCTTGAAGTCTTCACCCTTACTTTGTTATGTATTTTAGTGTTTCCACTAGAAGAAAGACGTATTAATACCCGTTTCTAATCTGTGGTGATGACTCTATTTCATAAGGGTCAAAACGACAAGGGCATTAATCAAAAGGGCAGGTTCACTCTCATACCCATGATCTTAACAGAAATATATAAGGCTTTAACCGAAGTGAAGGGAGGGATGAGATATCTTGAGGGCAGTAACCTGATATTGCATTTATGGATGATGGAGCATTTGCATGCGCCTTATTTAGTTAGACCAGACATGGTAGATCGTTGTATTCCCAATCAAGTGAAAGCCATGGACCTTAGGTTGCGTTTGGATAAATTCTCGCTACCCGTGGGAGTCGACGCTTGGATTGAATTTCTTGAGTCAAGAATTGGGGATAACATTTTGTGGACTTGTCTGTGGCTTCGACCAAAGATAATCTTGTTTGGTTGTCAAGTGCAGTTCCTTCTAGTTATGTTAGGGCTTAATTGCACTAGACCATACAGTCCTTCTAAGGTAATGCATCAGTTGGGTAGGCCACAGGACGTGCCACCAGTAGTGGATCTTCTAAAGGATGTAGAGTACTTCAAGGACCAAGCCTTAGGTGAAAGCAAAGACGAGCAGTTCTGGAAGCATGCAACAAAGCTAGTTGTGGATACTCTCAAAGAAATTTTGCATAATCTGGGGTACACTCAGGGATACGGGGTCTGGTTTCAATCTGTCCCTCGGGGTATCAGTCAACCCTTACCAGCGCAGCTTAGAAGGAGAATACAGGAAGAATGCATAGCTGACGACCATCTGGATGAAAGTGCGGGGTCCAAAGTGGAGACACTTAGAGTTCAGTTAGCAGAATTGTTCAAGATGGTAGAAAGGTATCAGAATAATCTTTCCAAGTGCACTCCTCATGAGGCCGGAATAAGGGCCCGAAGATTCTTCCCTAATATCAGGGTGTCTTTACAGGATATGCTACAATGTTTGAATGGGATAAAGAGAACTTCACAGGCAGGTCAATCTCAACCAGGGTCATCACGCAGAGCACTAGTCTGAAAGAGCATTTCTTATCTTTCTTTAGTTTGGAGTCTTTTATGTTTCTATCATTGTAGGTTGGTGTCTGTGTTAAGTCGGAGTCAAGTTGTTTTTGATATTCGGGTCTTTATTGCACGCATATCGTTAGGGGTTTAGAATGTTGTTTTGTATTTATTGTTTAGTTTTAAAGTGGTCCTAAATTCGTTGTATGTTTTGCTGTTTGTCATCGAAATGTTAGGATGTTACGTCTTTCTTTTGTTTACTTGTTTTCGTTTTTTATGAAAAAAAACCTTCAATTGTGTAATGTTTATGCATAAGCTTCCCGAACTACGCAAGATCTGATTCATGTACAACATGATACGTAGGCAACCTACTTTTGGGTTCGATCTAATCATTTTGTTTCGTTGTTTTTCATTATTTTTCCTCTTTTAAAGAAAAAACAAAAGCCATAAAGAATGATAAAATAAAGGTAGATAACGAGAGAAGTGGAAAGAACAGAGATGGATACGAAAAAAAAGAAAAGAGTGTAGATAAAAATAGGGATGATGTTGAAATGACCTCGCTACCCTCAAAAGATGGTAGAAATGAACATGAATTTAGGACAATTTTACCAATGTGATTCCCATGCTTGTAGGTTTGCAGCACTCTGGCTAGTCACCCATACTTCACTAGATCCAAAGCAAAGCTCACCATGGCTAGCAAGGAAATTGAAAATTCGCTCATTGACCCGGATCAGGATCACAGGGAAGAAAGTTAAGAACATAATGATGAGGTAGTAAGGCTTAGGAAACAATTGATAGATTTGCACCAGGCATGGGCCAGCGGAATGCCTTCTCCTCCGCTCCCTGAAGGTATAGGGAATATCTATAATTGCCCATCGCTCTCTCAGGCGCAATTCTCTGCTCCTACTGAGTCACCTGAGCACGCACCAGGATTTACTCCGCTACATTATTATCCTGGTAATTCTAGTGTGCCTTTGGCAGCTCCTCAATCAAGACCCGATTCTCAGCCGGCGCCACCGACCACACCGGTATTCGTGTCTCCGCCACCACCTAAAGCTCCCGCATATGCTGTGCGTCCGACAATGGGGCTTCTTCGGTCTGCCAGTGAGCTAGTATTGAAGGTTCCAGATAGTCAGTATTATGCCCCGGAGCTGACTTTGAGAATGAATGAACCGTATGGGTACACTCAGCTACATGCATTTCCATTTGATTCAGAGAAACCTATCGCAACAGAGGAACAGGAAGTCATAGCGCGGAAGTTGAAAAGTTTAGAACAGGCCATGAGGAATTTGCAGGGAATCGGAGGTTATAAGAGTGTTTCTTATAAAGATCTGTGCATGTTCCCAGACATCAACCTTCCCCTCGGTTTTAAAATGACTAAGTTCGAGAAGTATGCAGGACACGGTGATCCCGTGGCATACTTGAGACGTTATTGAAACCAGTTGAGGGCTGCAGGAGGAAAAGAAGAGTTGCTCATGGCTTTCTTTGGCGAGAGTATTTTTGATCTGGCTTTAGAATGGTTTATCGATCAAGATATTGACAAGTGGAACAGATGGGACGACTTAGCTTCTGAGTTTGTGCAACATTTTCAATATAACATCGACCTGATTCCGGACGAAAATTTTTTGGTCAACATGAAGAAGAAAAGAACTGAAAGTTTTAAGGAATACGCGATAAGGTGGCGTGAACAGGCCGCCAGGGCAAAGCCTTCAATGAAAGAAAGTAAGTTGGTAGAGGTTTTCATTTAGACACAGGATGAAACCTATTTTCAATATTTACTTCCGGCAATGGGAAAGTCTTATTGAAGTCCTCAAAATGGGAGAGATGATAGAGGACGGAATCAAGATCGGCCGAATAGTGAGTTTTACCGCATTGAAAGCTACCACACAAGAAATTCAAGGTGGATCTGGCGCATTCGGAGGTAAAAAGAAGAAAGAGGACATGGCGACTGTCGTAGCTGGAACCCATTCCTATCCTAAAAGACCACCTCACCTCTATCCCCAATCCCAAGCCCAAGTCTACGCCCAAGCTTCATATATTCCTCCTCACCATTACTACCCTCCACAAAAACCTTTATATTCAATTCCACCACCCCCGTACCTAGTATATAGCGTGCATCCATATGCCCAAACCCCTTCTTACCCACAGTGGCACGCGTAAGCTCCACAAAATTGCCCATTCGCTCCACCGAATTACCAAAACCCCTCCAGACCCGGTTTTCAACCTAGGACCGAGTATAAGAAAGAGAAGGCGGTCAAAAATCAATTCACACCTCTTGGGGAGTCATATGCTAGCCTGTTTGATAGGTTGAGAAAGTTGAAGGTCTTAAGCCCAATTCAAGGAAGGCTTTCAAATCCACCGCCGAGGAATCTCGATTATTCTTTAAGGTGTGCGTACTGTTCTGACATGCCAGGACATGATATTAAGAAATACTGGCATTTGAAGAGAGCTTTCGAAGATTTAATTGACACAAATCAAATGCTGGTCCAGGCCTTGGAGGGTCCAAACATTAACCAGAATGCGCTGCCATCCCATGAGGAAGCCAATATGTTAGAATTGATATATGAGGGGAAAGAGTCTTCAAGGTGTTATAAGCCTATTGTCAAGATACATACCATTGAGGAGAAATCGGTGAATGTAGCACAGTATTTGAAAGCAATGTCATTGAGCCAGGAGGGAATGAGAGAAGATAAAACCCAGGAAAGCACAAAGAAACCCCTGATCACAGTACAAGGCACCAGAAGGTATGTTGATTTAAGTCAGGATAAACCCAAGTTGACAGTGGTAGGAGCTCTGAGTCAGCCCATCTTTACGGTGAAAGGAGCACTGGCAGCGCCTATTGTCATCAAACCGGTGACCTAACCTCCGATAGTTGATACGAAAAAGGTTCCCTAGAATTATGGGCGGACTGTGATGACCTATCACAGGAAAGAAGTAGTGGATGATGTAGATGAGGTAGGGGGTGTGACTAGGTCAGGAAGATGCTTCGTGTCTGAAGGCTTAAGAAAGTCCAAGCTAATGGTGAGTGGACCGTCATCTATCAAAAAGCCTATCACCGAAGAAGAAGATGAAGAATTTTTGAAAAAGATGAAATTGCCAGAGTATTCAATAATAGACCAGTTGAAGAAAACCCCTGCTCAAATTTCCCTCTTATCTTTGTTTTTGCACTCCAAGGAGCATCGTGATATTTTACTGAAGGTATTAAATGAGACATATGTTCCTAGGGATATTACAGTAAATCAGCTTGAGAAATTGGTTGGAAAAATCTTTGAGGTGAATCGGATCAGCTTTTCTGATAATGAATTGCCAGTTGAAGGTACAGGGCATAACCGGGGCCTTTACATTACAATGAAGTGCGAAGAGTTCTACGTCACTCATGTTATGATTGATGGAGGTTCAGGTGCAAATATCTGCCCTATTTCTACTTTGCAAAAGTTGAATATTAGTGCTGAGAGGATCAGGCCCAACAATGTATGTGTTAGGGATTTCGATGGTGCAAAATCAAACTCCATTGGAGAAATAGAAATAATGTTGATCATAGGGCCTGTTGAATTCGCCATAGAGTTTCAAGTATTGAATATAGACTCCTCTTACAATCTGTTGTTGGGAAGGCCGTGGATCCACAAGGCCAAGGCGGTTGTATCTACACTGCACCAAATGATTAAGTTTGAGCATGACAGGCAAGAAGTGGTTATTCACGGTGAAGGAGATTTGTCCGCCGGCGAAGATTTTCCTTTGTCTCTTATTGAAGCAAATAACGTAGAGAAGACATTCATCTATCAAATTTTTGATACAGTGCCAGTGAATCGTATCCTTGAATGACAGGTTATACCGGGACCGTAATTTTCTTCCGCTTCTATCATAATGGTGAGTGAACTTTGGAAATACGGATTTGAGCCAGGAAAGGGTTTGGGAGCGTCTCTGCACGGTATAGTTCATCCCATATGTATGAGTGAGAACGTGGGCATGTTTGGTTTGCGATTTGAGCCTACGACTAAAGATATGAAGAAAGCCAAGGGAAGGAAAAAAGAAACATGGTCACTCCCTCGCCCAATGCCACTACTCAGTGAATCATTTGTTAAGAGCAGTGTCACGAAGTATGTGGAATCTGAAGTTGAATTGGTTGATGACTACCAGAACCTTTTTATTGATGTCGATATGGTCGAAGCAGGAGAAGGTACCAGTATGGCAGACGTGCAATTCATAGGCCCAGCTGTTTGGCTCAATAATTGGGAAGTCACTCCTCTTCCCGTCAGGAGGGAGTTTTGGTTGTTTATTTTGTTTTTCTTTAAGTTTATCCGAGTTATTTTAGGGTTGTAATTTGGATTTTAGTTTGTTTCTATTATGTTGGCATCTATGTTTAAACCCTTCTATCTTTTTATTTTATGAAATGCAATGTCCCTTTTGATTCGTGTCTAATATATTTTGTTTCTTTTTTTATTATATACAGTTCTCTTTATGCTGATTCTAATGACATGATATGCATGCGAAATTTTCAGCCTGACCTTAAAATCCAAACTAATCAAGATATAATGAAGCAGGATGGGGAATATGATGAAGAAGAAGCACTAGAAGAAATAAGCAAAGAGTTGGAACAGTTTGAAGACAAACCGAATCCTAATTTGAATGAGACTGAGCCAATAAATCTAGGGGATCAAGAAGATGTTAGGGAAACTAAAATCAGTGTACATGCTTTGCCACAGCAAAAATATAAATGATTCAAGCATTAATTGAGTATAAGGATATTTTTGCATGGTCTTATGATGATATGCCTGGTTTAAGCACTGAATTAGTGGCTCACAAATTACCAACTGATCCCGCGTTCCTTCCTGTCAAAAAAAAGTTGAGGAAGTTTAAAACTGATGTAAGTATTAAAATCAAAGAGGAAATCATGAAACAACTTGAAGCCAAAGTAATTCAAGTGGCTCGTTATCCCATGTGGTTATCCAATGTTGTTCCCGTATCAAAGAAAGATGGCAAAATTCAAGTGCGTGTTGATTACCGTGATTTGAACAGAGCAAGTACGAAAGATGATTTTCCACTGCCCAATATTCATATTTTGTTAGATAATTGTGCTAAACACGAGGTTGCCTCTTTTGTGGATTGCTATGCCGGATATCACCAGATCATTATGGATGATGAAGACGCGGAGAAAACGTCTTTTATCACACCATGGGGGACCTATTGTTATTGAGTGATGCCATTCGGTTTGAAGAATGCTGGAGCAACATACATGAGAGCCATGACTACTATGTTTCATGATATGATGCATAAGAAGATTGAGGTATACGTGGATGATGTGATTATTAAGTCAAAAAGTCTGGCCGACCATGTTAAAGATTTAAGAAAGTTCTTTGAAAGGCTTCGCAGGTATAATCTCAAACTCAACCCGACAAAATGTGTATTTGGAGTTCCGTATGGAAAGATGTTAGGGTTTGTAGTCAGCCGTCGGGGGATTGAATTGGATCCCTCAAAAATCAAATCCATTTAGGATTTGCCCCCGCCCAAGAATAGGATGGAGGTGCTAAGTTTGCTTGGTAGACTGAACTATATTAGTAGGTTTATTTCTCAACTCAAAACCACTTGTGAGCCCATATTCAAGTTGCTGAAAAAGAGTGCTGCGGTAAAATGAACTGAAGAATGTCAGGAAGTGTTCGATCGAATCAAAAGATATTTGTCAAATCCACCCGTGCTGGTACCCCCGGAGCCTGGTAGGCCTTTGATCTTATATTTATCAGTCATGGACAATTCTTTCAATTGTGTCCTGGGTCAACATGATGTCACGGGCAAAAAGGAGCAGGCTATTTATTATCTTAGCAAGAAGTTCACCACATATGAGGCCAGGTATACTCTTCTTGAAAGGACATGTTGTTCCCTAACTTGGGTAGAACAGAATTTGAAGCATTATCTCTCATCCTATACTACTTATCTCATCTCCCGCCTGGATCCTTTGAAGTATATCTTTCAGAAGCCTATGCCGATAGGTCGATTGGCAAAGTGGCAAATATTGCTTATCGAGTTCGACATTGTATATGTGACTCAAACCGCCATGAAAGCCCAAGCCTTGGCAGATCATCTTGCTGAGAATCCCATCGATGAAGAGTACGAGCCATTGAAGACATATTTTCCTGACGAAGAAGTGTCGTGTGTCGATGAAGTCGTTATAGGTGCTGATCCAGGTTAGAAGTTGTTCTTTGATGGAGATGTCAATATGAAAGAAGTCGTAATAGGTGCGGTTCTTATCTCTGCATTGGGACAATATTTCCCGGTAACAGCACAACTTTGATTCTACTGTACTAACAATATGGCAGAGTATGAAGCCTGCATTCTTGGTTTGAGGTTAGCTGTTGATATGGGAGTCCAAGAATTATTGGTGTTGGGAGAATCGGATTTGCACGTCCATCAAATTCAAGGAGATTGGGAGACGCGAGATTTGAAGATTATCCCGTATCAACAATGCTTGCCGGAGCTATGTCAACGGTTTGTGTTAGTAAAATTTAGGCATATTCCAAGAATTCATAATGAAATTGCTGATGCTTTAGCCACTCTGTCTTTAATGCTCCAACATCCTGATAAAGCCTACATCGATCCAGTGCATATACAGAGTCGTGATCAGCATGCTTACGGTAATGCGGTTGAAGAAGAGCTCGATGGAGAACCCTGGTTCTTGGATATCAAGCGGTACATTCAGTCAGGAGAATACACAACATATGCCACCAATGATCAAAAGAGGACTATTAGGCGTTTGGCTAGTGGATTTTTCTTAAGTGGGGGAATCTTATATAAGAGAACCCCAGATCTGGGACTTTTGAGGTGTGTAGATGCAAGAGAAGCCTCGGCAATCATGGTTGAAATACACTCTGGAGTATGCAGGTCGCATATGAACGGTTATGTATTGTCAAAGAAGATTCTTCGAGCAGGTTATTACTGGCTTACTATGGAGAGGGATTCTATTCAATTTGTTCGAAAGTGTCATCAATGCCAGGTGCACGACGATCTGATACGTGCTCCTCCTGTTGAGTTGCATGCAATGGACGCTCCATGGCCATTCGTGGCTTGGGGAATGGATGTGATTGGACCGATTGAGCCGAAGGTATCAAATGGAAATAAATTCATTTTGGTAGCCATTGACTACTTCACAAAGTGGGTAGAAGCAGTAACTTTCAAGTCAGTGACAAAGAAGGTTGTGGTAGACTTTGTTCATGCCAATATCATTTGTAGATTTGGAATTCCAAAGATAATCATTACAGACAATACTGCCAATCTCAATAGTCATTTGATGCAAGAAATATGTCAATAGTTTAAGATTGCACATCGAAATTCTACTCCATATCGCCCAAAGTCCAATGGTGCTTTTGAAGCCGCCAATAAGAATATAAAAAAGATACTGCAAAAAATGGTACAAGGGTCTAGACAGTGGCATGAAAAGTTTCCGTTTGCATTGCTAGGGTATCGTACCACTGTTCGCACTTCAACAGGGGCAACTCCATATTTATTGGTGTATGGGACAGAATCAGTCATCCCTGCGGAAGTTGAAATTCCCTCTCTTCAAGTCATTGTAGAAGCAGAGATTGATGATGATGAATGGGTAAAAACCCAACTGGAATATTTGAGTTTGATAGAGGAAAAAGGCTAACGTCTATATGTCATGTCCAGTTGTATCAGAGGAGGATGGCTCGAGCGTATAAAAAAAAGGTCCATCCCAGGAATTTTGAAGTTGGTCAGTTGGTATTGAGACGTATCCTTCCTCACCAGGTTGAAGTGAAAGGCAAGTTCTCCCATAACTGGCAAGGTCCCTTCATTGTGAAGAAAGTGTTGCCTAATGGAGCTTTATATTTGACAGATATTGAGGGAAAAATGGAAGAAATGGCTATCAATGTTGATGCGGTCAAAAGATATTATGTATGATATTTGATCCTTTGTTGATTTTATTGCATGTTTAGTACTTTCATTTTTGAAGATTGATATGATAAAGGCATTTTATTCTTCTATCCAAACATTGTGTCATTCTTCGTTTACCCGTTTGAGCTTTGTTTTATTTTTGTTTCATATCCCTCTTTCGGAATCAAAATAGAGTCAAAGATAAATGTCAAGAAAATAAGAATAAAAGAAAGAGTTCAGAAATAAAAGAAAAAATCAAATCAAAACAAAGAACAAGCTAATGGAACTACGTGCGACCTGATTCTCCTCTCTCGGGAGTGAGATACGTAGGCTGCCCTATTTTGGGCTCGGTCCAACCAAATAAAGATTTAAGATTCACCCAGTCAACAAAAATTGGGGCATGAGTTAACATATTGTTTGAGCTGATTCCAAATGTTGTAAGTCCCACCCCCACATCAAGTGTCGTTTGAACCCCTTTCCATCATTTTCTAACCTTATCCAAAATCCAAGTTACAACCAAAGAAAGTCCTTCAGATCAATTTTTGATAATGTTAAGGCTAAGCATGCAATGGATATGATGATACATTGTGAGGTATCACTTGTCTCCCTCAGCATAAGAAATCAGGAAAGAAATACAAAATGAGAGAGTCTTATTAGTGAAAACCCCCATGGGCATCATAAGGCGATGGTGAGTTGAGAGAAATAAAAATGAGAGAGTCTTATTGGTGAAAACCCTCGCAGGCACCATAAGGAGATGGTGAGTGGAGAGAAATAAAATGAGAGAGTCTTATTGGTGAAAACCCTCACGGGCACCGTAAGGCGATGGCGAGTTCAAGAGAAAAGTCAAAAGTGAAAAGAAAGAGATTTGTTGGCAAAAATGTGATGTATGATTCCAATGGATTGAAAGAAGCGGCTCAGCGGCAAAGGAACGAACTCAACAACAAATGGGGAGTTTGGATAGGAAGATCAGACAGCTTAATCCAAAATGCATGTCATACTCATTGGAGTTGGTTGTCGTATTCAGATAAGTTTTCTTTTGGAATATGGGACATTGCCCTTTTCTTTCAATTACATATTCAAGCTTTTTGTCTTTTTATGTCATTTATCAAAATAAAAGTCGCCATTATTTCTTTACATTTTAAAGTCAAGTCTGTGTCAAAACAAGCGAGAAGGGATTTCAAAATTTACCACCAGTCTTTCCAATTATATGAGGAAAATCCAAGGACCGGCACATGAAAGAAATATGATTGTAATTCAACACGAAACAAAGGAAGTCTATCAACCGACAGACTATTGGATTCATGGAAGCATTCAGATTCGGGAAAAGGGTGCACCTCAGAGGCATAGTAAAATGGAAGCCCATTGTTCGAGTCAGAACTCACTTCCCTCAATCTAGATCCAAGTCGATGATGCGGCAAGACAGGGCAAGTATCAGCGATTTGGAACAAAGATGAAAGGAACGAGTGCTGGGCAGATACCTGAGAAGCCAAGAGCTGCAAGCCACCACTAAGTTTTTAACTGACAAATTTTCTTTGTTGAAATAGGGGCATATTCGCTTCACTTAATTAAGCTACCATTGGAAATGCACATCCGTGAGACTTTACTTTCAATTCAGGACCCTCCTGAAAAATGGGAATTTACTTTATGTTCTGGACCCTCCTGAAAAATGGGAATTTACTTTATGTTCTGGACCCTCCTGGAAAATGGGAATTTACTTTCAATTCAGGACCCTCCTAAAAAATGGGATTTTACTTTCTGTTCAGGACCCTCCTGAAAAATGGGATTTTACTTTCAGTTCAGGACCCCCCTGGAAAATGGGAATTTACTTTATGTTTAGGACCCTCCTGAAAAATGGGATTTTACTTCATGTTCAGGACCCTCCTAGAAAATGGGAATTTACTTTCAATTCAGGACCCTCCTGAAAAATGGGATTTTAGTTTCAGTCCAGGACCCTCTTGGAAAATAGGAATTTACTTTCAATTCAGGTCCCTCCTGAAAAATGGGATTTTACTTTCAGTTCAGGACCCTCCTGAAAAATGGGAATTTACTTTATGTTTAGGACCCTCCTGAAAAATGGGATTTTACTTCATGTTCAGGACCCTCCTGGAAAATGGGAATTTACTTTCAATTCAGGACCCTCCTGAAAAATGGGATTTTACTTTCAGTCCAGGACCCTCCTGAAGAATGGGATTTTAATTTATGTTCAGGACCCTCCTGAAAAATGGGATTTTACTTTCAGTTCAGGACCCTCCTGAAAAATGGGAATTTACTTTATGTTCAGGACCCTCCTGAAAAACGGGATCTTACTTTATGTTCAGGACCCTCCTGAAAAATGGGAATTTACTTTATGTTCAGGACCCTCCTGAAAAATGGATTTTACTTTATGTTCAAGACCTTCCTGAAAAATGGATTTTACTTTATGTTCAGGACCCTCCTGGAAAATGGGACTTTACTTTCTGTTCAGGACCCTCCTGAAAAATGGGACTACGCTTTCAAATGAAATACTACTTTACTATAATTTTTGTTTGGGATAATTTTCTTTCTAGTTTTAATTTTGGGTTTCAGGAGCCCGCCTGAAGAACAGGGTGATGAAATAGCAAGTCAGGATCCCGCCGGGAGAACAGAGTTAAGAAATGAAAAGTCAAGCAATAAAGTGATGAAATAGCAAGTCAGGAGCCCTCCTGGAGAATAGGGTGAAGAAAAGAAAAGTCAAGAAACAAAGCGAAGTAATTGAAAGCCAAGTAAAAAGTTGAAAGAAATTGCAAGTCAAGAGCCCGCCTGAAGAATAGGGTGATAAAAGTCGAGTCAAGAGCCAACAAAAGATGTATAGATAGGATTTTGTAATTTCATTTATGTTTTAACTTGTAATTTACATTTTTGATGTAATAACAGAGCCGCGGACCGGAACCTCGATGGAACCTCACTCGACTCTCCAACTCGGTATAGTCCACTTCTCTTCCAACCCTTTGAGATACGTGTGACTTCCTCATGACTTGGGTAGATAGGGTGTCCGACAGGATCCGATTGTCCTTTATTTTACTCCTCTCTTTGAATAATGATCAAGACAAAATTCGGTCTCGATGTTTACTTCTTTGTCTGAAAACACTGCGTGTTTACATTCAAAGGGGGCATGATGTAGACACATAATTTTGTCCCGTCGATGATATTTTTATTTCCGATGTCTCATAATTTAAGCTCACTTTTTATAATTTTTCCCCAAGTAAATAAATATCCACCTCCCCTTTACTTTTTTATGCATTTACTTTTGTTTGTTTTTATCCAAATAACAAGCCATAACAAACTTTGTCTTATCCTAATATCCTAACAACCCACCCAATTTAAAATAGACACCTAACCCTTATCCCTCCAATTAAAAAATAACACCTCACCTAACCACCCTCACCCCAACCCACGTGAACCCCTATTTTATTTTTTATTTTTTATCTTCTTGTCCACTAAGGAAAAGATATACATACAAAAAGGACACCTAGGGGATGAGAAAAAAAGGGGAATTCCCTGGAACAATATACATATACACCATTTGCACAAAACTGAAAGGGAGGAAAGAGGGACTCCATTTTTTTTTCTTTCTCTTCTTCTCCATTAACAACTTCACCAACACTCACTTATTACTCCACAAAAATATAGAATCCTCACGCACACACTGCTGCACACACACACAGTAAACTCACACACACAAAGTAGAGAAATCGAGAAGTGGGTGATCAAAAAAGAAAAGAAAAAGAGCAAAAGTAGAAAGAGAGGAGAGAGAACGAAACAAAAGACCATTATTCGATCGTTTCTCTTCGAATTCCGGTGAAATCTATCCGGAATCGACGTCAAACTCATCATCTAAGCCTGCTCCATCCTGAAATCCCCCCTAAATCCTATTGGTCTTATTAATTTCTGGACAAAATCTAGCTAGAATCTGGTCTATTCCAGTCAATTTCTATTGCGGGTAGCTCATCGGAGTTCAAATTTGTACTCTCCCTCACTTTTCCACCCGAAATCGGGTTTGAATTTTTGTTGTTGGCGTTCAATTCTAGGTCGGTTGTTCAATTTCGAGACTTTTGATCGATTTTCAGATCTGTTCGGGTGGGGGTTTCTTGATACTGATTTGGTTATTCATCGTTGGGGTTCCTTGCTTTGTGAATTTGGTATTTGAATTAGATTTCGAGTTTGGTTTTTGTATTGCGCTGGTTCGTCGTTGAGGTTTCTATTCGGGGTTTCGACTACGGATCTCTTTTAACTCATATTATCACGAAATCATTTCTTCGAAGGTCCATTTCTAATCCTTACTCTTTGTTTTCCTTGTTATGATATTTAGTACGTGGATGTTGTGGTAGTGTATTGTTTGTTAATTGAACATTTTTGTTGGTGATTGATGTTTTTTTACCTAAATAAGTAGTCGTTAGCATGAAATCGATGATGATATGGAAGGATAATTGTGCTCGGGTTTAAAAACTGTCATGTATAAATGTGGGGGATCGGAATCGTAGACTAATGAAGTTAATTTGAATTGTTTGGTTTGACTTGAAATGGATATTGATGACACTGAATTCGAATTAATTTTGGTTCATGCTGTTGAACACAATAGTAGTATGTTAAGGCCAAAATGGATAGGCAATGTAGGTGCGGATAGGCAAATTTAGAACTTGTGTTTTGGTTGAATGTTTGAATTTGCGTGTGAATGTTTCTTTCTAGTTTATCGTATTTGTTTCATGTATTTATTCACCGGGAAAGGCCCCGATGTAGTATGTCTTCGATGATGGTTCATGATCAAGGCCCGAGGTATCGGATAAATCACGGGAGCGTAGTTAGGATTAGTGTAGGTTAGATAGGTTTATATTTCTATATTTTATTTTTTGGATTGTATAATTGGACTGGACACTAAATTTTGGATTGTTTTATTTTGTTTGCTTGATTGTTTTTTTTATGTGTTTTTGTGTGGTTTATACATTCTTAGTGTCAAAATTAGTCTATACACTCCACCAAGAGACCGTGGACGAACCACGGGACCGAGGAGTGCCTAACACCTTCCCCTCGGTCAACAGAATTCCTTAGCCAGAATCTCTGTTTGTAAACCAGTTTAAAAGAGTCAAACACAAGTTTGAAAAAGGATTTCCAAAGGTGACTTGGCACACCCGATTATGCCAAGTGGCGACTCTGAATCAAAAAATGTAAATAATTCTTTTTCGAAACAAATTTTCTTCATTTTGTCACTTTAATAATAAAAACCCTTTCGAATCTTAAAACCAATATCTTTTTTTTTGGAGTCGAAAAAGGGGTGTGACAGGTGGTTGTAGTGTCTTTCAAGACTAACAAATAATACACCTTTTTCCTTCAACTTTTTGGATTTATCATCCACTTTTATTTCAATAAAAGATAAAGATTGTTGAAGAACGCCAAGAACACCAAGAACACAAACTTTTGAATCTTGGAGTGTAAGGTTCTAGTTGGTCTAACACTTCAATCAACACTTTCTCAAGTTCCACCTTTCAACAACAACTTCAACAAAAGGTTCTTAGGCCACCAATTTATAACAACATCCATGGCCAATCATAAGAATAACAAGGCGAAACCACACGGCGAAAAATAGTCCACCACAGCAATTCAACAACAATGGGCCAAGTTTATGTTCACAACAACAACATCAAATTACAAGATCAAATCAAGATATAGAATTAATGTGTTAGTGAGGAATAAAACTAACACTTAGAGAAAACAAATACAAGTAAAAATCTCGGCCAAGACACAACAAAAACACAATTTTCAGCCAAGAAGACAAAATGGACAGATTGCTCTCTTTTCTGGTATTTTGAGTTTTCAACTTTATTTTTTTTTTTTGATGTTTTAACTCTCAAGCCAAAGATTGATCTTGTTAAAAAAAAAAAGATGGATCTGATACCAAATGATACAAGAATAACAACGGAAGGCACAAAACTGTAACGACCCAAGACTACCCCCTAGTCGTTACACGGTGTTTACGGCCCCAAAGGACCACAATCTAACTCATGAGTTGGTACCTACCGTGAGCACGAGATAATATAGTCATATATGCGGAATAAATCAACTGATATTGTCATAAGGTTTTAAATACTGAGTAAATGTTGGAATATAAACTATAGAAAACAATTGTTAGAGTCTGAGAAAATACTGATAAACTGAATAACTAGCTGACTGTAGTGTCTGAAAAGGCTCAAAGACTGATTGACTGAGATTTGATGGGACTGACCCCCAATTAACTCTACGAAATACTGAAATAAAGACATAAAGTAAAGTAATCTATCCTCGGATGATGAAGACTCACCACTGCAACTGCATTGCTGAAGATCTGAGGATCTAGGTGCGATTCGGGAACTGAGCATTAGCACCTATGATATGACACATCATAGCGCAAACGAAAAGTATGCGATCAGGACTTTGAATATACTGGTATGCTAAATGATGTAGGCTGGCATTCAAGGTTTTATGAAGGGAAGAAATAAACTATCTGAATATATATGTAGAGCATGAAGTACTGAGTAGAGAACGTAAAATCTATAGGTACTGAAGATAAGTAAAACATGTAAATACTGTGTATGCATGAAAGTCTGAAAATTTTGAAAAATACATGAAAATTTGTAGACACTGAGGATGCATGACCAAGCATATAACATGGATTGAGTAAAATCTGTAATCTTAAATACTGAAAATACTGATATCTATATGCCTTGTTTAAACAACACTAAGAGTGAATAAATGAACTGGGAATGTAACTGAGACAGTATCTGAGACTGTGAGAGGTATCATCTAACCGAAATGCCCTAATCTGAGCCAATCGGGGTCCAACCTGTAAGACCAGCTAAAAGAGTGTTAATACCATGCCACGGGTACTAACACTGTCTGTGTGGATCCACTAAACAAATATAATGTCCAAAGGACTAAGGGTGTCAAGCTTGAACTGACGGGTGACCCCTGAGAGATAGTCAAGCCTAATCTCACAGGCGACTACTCATATCCTATGCTGGCTACGTAGTTCTGGAGTATAGGGACTGCTTCTAACGACTCTACATATTTGATGGGGAAGCCTCCATTCCTATACTCGCTCGGTGCTAAATCCTACTCCCAACTGAATAACACTGAAATCTAGACTATTCTGAGTTTAACTGACTGTTCTGATCATGCTCATGATATAATCTGAAGTTATTCGGTAATATACTGAGACTAGACTAAATAAACATCTATCATTTTTGGGTATTCAATACCCCCAGGACACAAAACAATGATATTAATATGACACCAAAACTTGAGGGACATGACATGAAGGATTTCATAAAATATTTACTCTTATAGGCATTTTATCAAACCCTTGTGGTTCATAGTTTAGTCAAATCATGGAAATACTAAAGGACTGGCATAATTGACATGAAAGTAACATGGAAAACACTAATTCATGGTTTAATTCAATAAATGATAACACTAAAACATGGGGAATCAAATAAGATCAATAATCTCATTGAAACATGGTATGAAATCATAGTTCATGGGAAGTCATAGACGAAATCATAATTTAAAACATAGAAATCTTAAAAAAGATCATAATTTTATAAATTAAAAAGGGTTTCTTGGACTCCATGGATGAAAGAGATCCATGGATGAACATATAACATACCTGGGATAATGAATTTGAAAAAATGATTGGAGATTTCTTGAGAAATTGCCTTGAATTTGAAAACTAGGGTTTCTTGTTTGAGAGAATGTTCTTTGATTTGGGGAAATTAATAAGGAATGAACCTTGAAACATTTTTAGGTGTTAATTATCCCATCTGGGCGGATTAAAAATAATGGGATAAGACTGTTTTAACCCTGAACGAAATATTACATTTTCGTGAAAATTTTCTGATATGGGACTTTGGCGCGACGCGGCGCTATTGCGTCGTGTGACTGGAATCAAATAATTGGGAAACTGGTCTATGGTGCGATGTGGGAAAATCATGGTCCTTCACTGATTGGGGCCAGTAAGTTATTCGCGATGCGGTGTCATCGCGCTGTAACACTAAAAAATTCCAAATGCCAAATTGGCCTATGGCACGACGCGCTAAAATTGTAATACCTCACAGTAATACCCCAAAAGTTCAGATATTTTTAGGATCATGTTTCAAACTCATGAGTAGTAAATTTTAGTTCTTTGGTAGTGCTACAATCAAGGTTGATTCATATTAAGGCCTCAAAAGTGTCCTAGCTAATAGACGAATCAAAATAATTCCTTACCGATTGAATTCTTGAGAAGGATATTGGTATAGTCAACTTCAAACGAGCATATCTACCGTTATGCTATGAATCTCTGAGATCATGACACACCATTGTATAGATAATTGAATTTTATTTCCAGCGATACCAATTTTTCCTAAATCCGATAACGGAGCAAGGATTTATGCCCATTTTACTCCAGCATATCAGGCTGGGAAATGGAGTGACGACATTTGTTACAAGCCCTCACGCCCGTGACGACCTATCACCAATGTTGTCAGCCCTGGGCAGATTTTCAACCCCCTATGATGACATTTTGTGACAAGACGTCACGCCCGTGATGGCCTATCACCAATGTCATCAACCTTAACCAGAAAACCAAGATTTTACCTTTTTGTGATGATAATTCATCACGACCTATCACAAGTATGAAGGCTTGTCACGAATGTCGTCAGCTACTTTTTCCAGCAAGTGAGGGACGTTTTAGTAAGGGTATTTTGGTCCTTTCCCTTCACTTTCCACGACTTATAACCCTCAAGGAGCGTATTATATTCCATTCTCATTAGTTAAACATCTCAAAAAAAGCTCTCTCATAAACTCTCAACCACAAGATTAGGGTTTTCTCTCAAGATCATCTCTTCAACAGAAAGCCTAAGGAATTCTTCAAGAACCTTCAGAAACATTAGATCTCTTTCAAGATTCAATCACTAAGGTATGCGTAGTGTTCATCCATGGGTCCCTTTCCTCCATGGATCTCAAGAATCATGTATTAAATTATAAATTGTGATTTCCTTGTCGTGTTATGACTATATTCATGTTGATGATTGTTGTTTGGATTCAAGGTTGTATCTTGATGTGTTTTCAAGAAGAATGTGAATAGGTTAGTTGAAACCCATAAATTTTGGATGGATTAAGATGGTCGAATTGATAAATATACCTATGCCTTAAAAGAGTGCATGCAAGGTGTTTAATAAAATGCCTAAGGAACTAGAAATCATGCAATATAGCTAAATTGTGACTAAGTGAAGGATTCAAGATATGCCCCTATGTTCCAATGATTTTCATGTTGATATTGTGTCTTGTAAATGTTGTTGGTATGTTCATGAACTAGTCTTATGAGATTATGCCATGCTTACTAGCAAATTCTACTTATGTACAAAATGTATGAAATCCATGCACTTCATGGAATTCCCCAAGTTATGATATTATGGATTGTTGATGTTGGTCATGTACTCAAGTCAATCATGTGCGTCAGTTTCCTTCCATCGAGTCCTGGGGGTACTTGTATCAAAAAAATATAGCTGTGTGCCTGGAGCCTTGTCATGTTTCATGATCTCCAAAATCAAGCCATGAATCAATAAAAATTAGTCAGTCATGTGACTCAGGAAAACCTCATGATCTCAGTCAGTTATCAGATATCAAAAGTATTCCGTCAGTTAACAGAATTCCGTAAGTTCAGTCTACGTACAGTCAGTCACTCATGTTCAGTCTCTTCAGATAGGAGTAGAAGCTAGCATCGAGCGAACCCAAGGTTGAGAACGCACATGTTATATGAGGGAGTGATTCTTAGCAGTCATCCTTGTGTTCCAGAACTATGTAGCCATCATAGGTTAAGACATTGCAGCCTGTTATATGAGGGTACATGAGGTGGCTTAACCAATTATATAAGGGTTCCCACCATTCTCACTAGAGTTACCTATTATATAAGGGTTGCTCACATGTCGTCATTACCAGTGGCGCGGTATTGACACCCTTCTAGTCAGGGCAGAGATTGGACCCTGTCTTAGCCATAATGGCACATATGGGGTATGTCGGTAAACAACTACCTCCCATAGTTTCAGCATCAGTCTCAGTAAAAGAACTCAGATAGTTCTTTAGATTTTAGTATATCAAGGCTGCCAGATACAGTGAATTTAATTACAGTACGGAACTCAGATAGTTCCATTAGATTCAGGACTGTTAGATACAGTAACCCATGTTATCAGAACTACAGTATCAGTCATGATTAGTTATCAGTAAGCCATGTATTAGCGTATAGATTTAGCTATCACGCATTCATGATCTCAGTTACTATTTATGCATGTTTGCACTCTCATGTTCATATCAGTCAGTCAGTTAGCATTGCTCATGCATGTAAACCCTTTTGTATTAAGCCTACCTCACTCGTATACTCAGTACATCCCTACGTACTGATGCATTTGCGCTATGGTGCTTTCTTTTTATGTTACACCATAGGTCCAGAGACACGATCTCCAGATCCACAGTAGCAGTAGCATTCCAGTATACAGAGTTTCAGTGAGTCCCCTTCATTCGAGGATGATATAATTTGATTCATTTATTATCTTAGTTAGCTTTCAGTTTTATGGAGTTATTTGAAGAGATGTTCCTTCATCTCCTTATTCAAACAGTACTTAGAGGATTTTATATTTAGTTCAGATTTGTATTCAGTTTTAATTTAGATTCAGTTATTTTGGTTATTCATTACCCCACATGAAGGGAGTTATGTTTTGATAGATTCTTTATTCAGTTTAACCTTATGGCCTATTGTTCATGTTTTCTATATTATTTATGTATATTATGCAGTGTACAGGTACAAATATCAGTCATGGGTTAGCTTGTGGTCCTTCGGGGTCATAGGCACCGTGTAGCATTACGGTTCAGAAAATCAGGGTGTTACAAACTTGGTATCAGAGACTAAGGTTCAATAGAGTCCTAGGAAGTATGAAAGCCACATCTAGTAGAGTCTTGTACATGGGTGTGTTGCACACAACATTTATGTGAAGGAGGCTATAAGATGTTTTAGGAACAATTCCCTTGTTTCAGTATTCATATCGTGCTAGTGGGCAACGCCAAAATAGACTCTATGCTCTTCAGACCCGACAGGATCAGGAAAATTATCCTGATGTTGTTACTGGTATGTTACAGATTTTTCATGTTCATGTTTATGCTTTGCTAGATCCAGGTGCATCATTATACTTTGTTACTCCTTACATAGCAGGCGATTTTAGAATCAGTCCCGAAATTTTAGCAGAGCCCTTTTAAGTCTTTACCCCAATGGGTAAAACCATTATAGCTCAACGGGTATACAGGAACTGACTGGTTATGATATTTTAGAGATCCGCATCAGCAGATTTAGTCGAATTAGAGATGACTGATTTGGATGTCATTCTCGGCATGGATTGGCTTTATTCCTGCTATGCCACAGTCGACTGCAAAAATAGGATAGTTCAGTTTCAGTTCTCGAATGTACCCGTCTTATTGTGGAGGGGTAGTATTTCATCATTTAGGGGTCAGCTTGTTTCCTACATTCGGGCAAGGAAAATGATTTCTAAGGGGTATGTGTATCATCTCGTGCATGTTAAGGATTCCAGTTCCGAATCTCCTAGATTGGAATAAGTCCCAGTGGTTAATGAATATTCAGATGCCTTTCCTGAAGACCTTCCAAGCATTCCTCCCAAAAGGGAAATAGACTTCGTTATTAATCTTCTTCCAGACACTCAGCCTATTTCTATTCTGCCATACAGAATGGCACCAGTAGAACTCAAGGAACTAAAAGATTAGTTGATGAACTGTGTGTTCAAGAAGTATTTGGACATGTTCATCATAGTCTTCATAGATGATATCTTGATATATTCCCGCACAGAGTGTGATCATTCACACCATCTCAGAATTGTTCTTCAGACTCTTAGAGATCATCAGTTATTCACCAAGTTCAGTAAGTGTGAGTTTTGGCAAAGATCAGTAGCATTCCTTGTCCATATTATTTTTGGTGATGTCATTAGGGTAGATCCTCAGAAAACCGAAGCGGTAACAAACTAGCCTCGCCCAGTATCTCCATCAGATATCAGGAGTTTCTTGGGTTTGGCTGGCTATTATAGACGGTTTGTCGAGGTATTTTCTTCTATTGCGTCCCCCATGTACAGATTGACTCAGAAGAAGGTCAAGTTTCAGTGGCCAGATTTATGCGAGAAGAGTATTTAGGAATTGAAGACTCGACTTACCTCACCTTCAGTCTTAGCTCTTCCAGATGGTTTAGATGTGTTTGTAGAATATTGTGATGTATCCAGAGTAGGTTTAGGTTGTGTCCTAATGCAGTATGGTAAGGACATAGCCTACGCCTCCAGACAGTTAAATCCCCATGAGAAGAATTATCCTACTCATGATCTTGAGTTAGCAGCCGTGGTATTTTCCTTAAAGATTTGGAGGCATTATTTATACGGAGTTCATATTGATGTCTTCACAGATCTCAAGAGTCTCCAGTATGTCTCTTCTCAGAAAGATCTCAATATTCATCACAGAAGGTGGTTAGAGCTTTTGAAAGATTATGACATGAGTGTCCTTTACCATTCGGTCAAGGACAATGTTATGGACGACACTCTCAGTAGACTCTCCATGGGTAGTATTTCTCACTTTAAGGATAGCAACTAGAAGATAGCTCAAGAGATCCATCATCTTGCCAGACTAGGCATTTGCTTAGTCAACTCTTCAGAGGGTGGTGTATGTGTTTAGAGTAGTTCAAAGTCATATCTAGTTTCCGAGGTGAAAGAGAAGAAAGACAGGGATCCTAGCATGAATAGGTAGACTACCCCCTAGTAATTACACGGTGCTTATGGACCTGAAGAACTATAAGCTAACCCATGACCTGGTACCTATTGTGAGCACTGGATAATATAGTCATATATGCTGAATAAAACAACTAATATTTTCATAAGGTTTTAAATACTGAGACAATGCTGGAATATAAATCTATAGAAAACAACTGTCTGAATTTGAGAAAATACTGATAAACTGAACAACTAGCTGACTGTAGTGTTTGAAAACCCTCTAAGACTAACTGACTTAGAGTTGATGGGATAGGCCCCCAAATAACTCTACTAACTACTGAAATAAAGACATGAAGTAAAGTAATCTATCCTCGGATGATGAGGACTCATCACTGCTACTGCACTGCTGAAGATCTGAGGATCTAGGTGCAATCCAGGAACTGAGCGTCAACACCTATGATATGATACATCATAGCACAAAAGAAAAGTATGCAATCAGTACTTTGAATGTACTGGTATGCTAAATGAGGTAGGCTAATATGCAAGGTTTCATGAAGGTAAGAAATAAACTATGTGAATATACATGTAGAGAGAGCATAAAGTACTGAGTAGAGGACGTGAAATCTATAGGTACTGAAGATAAGTAAAACATGTAAATACTGTGTATGCATAAAAGTCTGAAAATGCTGAAAAATATAGGAAAATCTATAGACACTAAAGATGCATGACCAAGCATATAACATGGATTGAGTAAAATCTGTAATCTAAAATACTGAAAATACTAATATCTGTATGCCTTGGTTAAAAAACACTAAGACTTAATGACTAAATAGGAATGTAACTATGACTGTATCTGAGACCGTGGGGGGTATCATCTTACCGACATGCCCCAATATGAGTCAATCGGTGTCCAACCTTTAACCCCAGCTAGAAGGGTGTTAATACCATGCCACGAGTACTAACGCTGGCTTTGTGGATCCACTAAACTAATATAATGTCTAAAGGACTAAGGGTGTCAATCCTGAATTGAGGGGTGACCCCTGCGAGATAGTCAAGCCTAATCTGACAGATGACTACTCATATCCTACGTTAGTTACACAACTCTAAAGTATAGGGACTGTTGCTAATGGCTCTACCTATCTGATGGGGAAGCCGCCAGCCCTACACTCGCTCGGTGATAAATCCTACTCTCAACTAAATGATAAAAAAATTTGGACTATTCAGAGTTTAACTGAATGTTCTTATCATTCTTATGATATAATTCGAAGTTATTCCGTAATATACTAAGACTAGACTAAATAAACAGCTATAGTTTTTGGGTATTCAATAATCCCAAGAATCAAAACAGCTATATTAATATGACACCAAAACTTGGGAGACATGACATGAAGGCTTTCATAAAACATTTACTCTAATAGGCATTTAATCAAACACTTGTGGTTCATAGTTTAGTCAAATCATGGAAATACTAAAGGACTGACATAATTGACATGAAAGTAACATGAAAAATGCTAAGTCATGGTTTAATTCAATAAATGATAACACTAAAACATGTGGAATAGAATAACATCAATAATCTCATTGAAACATGGTATGAAATCATAGTTCATGGGAAGTCATAGATGAAATCATAATTTAAAACATAGAAATCTTGAAAAAGGTCACAATTTTATAAATTAAAAAGGGTTTCTTGGACTCCATGGATGAAAGGGATCCATGGATGAACATATAACATACCTGTGATAATGAATTTGAAAAGATGAATGGAGAGTTCTTGAGAAATTGCCTTGAATTTGAGAGTTAGGGTTTCTTGTTTTAGAAAGAATATTCTTTGATTTGGGGAAATTAATAAAGAATGAACCATGAAAACATTTTTAGGGGTTAAGTATCCCTTCTGGATGGATTAAAAATAATGGGATAAGACTGTTTTAACCCTGGACAAAATATTATATCTTCATGAAAATTTTCCATTCTGGGCCCCTGGCTCCACGCGGCGCTATCGCGCCGTGTCACTGAAAATAGACAATTGGGAAACTGGTTTGTGGTGTGATGTGGGGAAATTACGGTCCTTCACTGATTGGGACCTGGAAGTTCTTTGCGACGTGGTGGCATCGCGCTGTAACACTGGAAAATGCCAAATTAGCCTATGGCGTGACGCGGCAAAATTGCATTACCTCACTGGAAATTGACAATTGTTATTTTGACTCTCTACATGACGCACTGATGGATAAAATGATGGTATTTAACGACTGAAACTTAAAATTGCCATAACTTCTTACCCGGTTATTGGAATTAGGCACATTTTATATCGTTAGAAAGCTAATCAAATTTACTACGCAATGGTAGGCTCTAAACTGAAAAATAATGTGTTTCAAAAATTTTATGTGTGAATATCCATGATTTGGGACTTATATTATTCTAGGGAAATGAGGGGTGTTACAAAAACATACACCAAAAATAGTTCACAAGTTTAAGAACTGAGGACTCTCTTGGTGACCACTCTCGGATTCAACAAATACACCAAGAAATGAGGTAACAAAGGTGTATTTTCGCACCAAACAAGCTAACAATCCAAACTAATTTAACAATACAATATGATGAACAAGATAACAACAAAAATGTGAAACAACAACAACCAAATGACTTAGGATTGCAAGACACAAATGGTTACAAGATTACAATGAGAAAAAGGATAGATAATTAGACAAGTAAAGGTATAATCTTAAGAACCCAAGAAATTGGTGGACTCTTGGACCCTTAACACTACAAACTACAAACAACTAACTCCTACGTTGACATAAGAGGGATTTTACCTCCTCTAAACACCAACGTATTAAGACATCATTGCAACACAAGTGATATCTACACTTTTTGCCCTCATTTCGATTTGGTGTCTATTCCAAGCCCTACAACTAAAGAGAGAACTTAAAATGTCTCAAAATATCATAATTCAACATCTAGAGAAATAATCCCTAAGAGGTTCTACTTATAGTACATTACAAAAGAAGACAAAATGACTATACTAACCTTAATGAAAGGGTGGCCATGGAGTGCATTTTGGGCAAAGTAAAGTGACCAAAATTCCCTCAATAAAGATGACCCAAAATCGTGAGCCATTAAGTTTCTAAAACCGTGAAGCTTCAAGCCTTCAATGCTCCAAGCAATCTTCCACTCACGGCCCTGATGAATAGTATGCTCCATGGTAGGCTCAAAACGGGTCTTCCTTGCATATTCTTGTGCCCTCGGTGTGACCACGTCTTTAGCCTTTAGGTGATGGCCTCCAATCATGTCTTTAAAAATTAGGGTGGCCATTTGACTTGTATCATATTTGGCTCATTAGAAAGTGATATTTATATGAAAATTCCTGAAGAACTCAAAATGCCTGATGCGTATAAAAATTCTCTAGAAATTGTTCAATAGAGCTTCAGAAATCCTTATACAGATTAAAACAATTAGGACGCATGTGGTATAATCGCCTGAGTGAATACCTATTAAAAGAAGGGTATAAAAATGATCCAATCTGTCCTTATGTCTTTATTAAAAGGTTTGGACCTAAATTTGTCATATTAGCTGTATATGTTGATGACTTGAATATCATTGGAACTCCTGAAGAGCTTCCAAAGACAGTAAAATATTTGCAAAGAAAATTAGAAATGAAATACCTCGAAAAGACAAAATTTTGTCTTGGTCTACTAATTGAATAGTTTATGAATAAAATCTTTGTCCATCAATCCATATATACTGAAAATGTTTTAAAGAGATTTTATATGGATAAAGCACATTCATTAAGTACCCCGATGGTTGTGAGATAACTTGATATAAATAAAGATTCATTTCAACCTCATGAAAATGATGAAGAACTTATTGGTCCTGAAATACCATATCTTAGTGCAATTGGGGCATTAATGTATCTTGCTAGTAATTCACGACCAGATATATCTTTTGCTATAAATTTATTAGCAAGATTTAGTTCTTCCCCAACACGAAGACATTGGAATGGTATTAAGCATATATTCAGATACCTTCGATGAGCTATTGATATGGGACTATTTTATTCAAATAAGTCCGATTCACAATTTATTGGTTATGCAGATGCAGGATATTTATCTGACCCATATAATGGTCAATCTCAGACAGGTTATTTGTCTACATGTGGAGGTACAACTATATCATGGCGTTCAACGAAACAAACCCTGATTGTTATATCTTCAAATTATGTACAGATAATATCCATTCATGAAGCGAATCGAGAATGCGTCTAGTTGAGGTCAATAACTCAACACATCCAGGAAACATGTGGCCTTACTTTGAAAAAGAATATTTCAACAATATTATATGAAGACAATTCCGCATGCATAGCTCAATTAAGAGGAGGATACATCAAAAGAGACAGAACAAAACACATTTCACCAAAATTATTTTTTACTCATGATCTTCATAAGACGGGTGAAATAGATGTTCAACAACTTCGTTCAAGCAATAATCTAGTAGATATGCTCACTAAAGCATTGCCAAAATCAACCTTTGAGAAGTTGAGAAACAAGATTGGGATGCTTCGTCTCCTAGATATTAAGTGATGTTTTTATCGAGGGGAGTAAATACGCGCTGCAGTCTTTTTTCCTTAACCAAGGTTTTTATCCCACTGGATTTTTTTGGTAAGGTTTTTAATGAGGTAGAAACCAAAGAGTATTAAAAACAACTATGTACATCTTATTATTTTTAATTTTTATTTCTTGTACATGGACATCCAAGGGGGAGTGTTGTGAACAAGTGGTTGCCCACGTTGGATCACTTATCGTAAGTTTACCCATACCTCCAAGGCATATAATGCCTATATATATATCCCCCCTACTTCACATGTAAAAATATATACAATCAATAGAATATTACTACTTAGTTACTCATCTTATTCTCTTGCTTACATATACTTAAATCTCTTTCTATTTTACTTTTCTCTCCTTGTAATAAGTTTTATTATTCGGTCTTTAAATTACAATAATTTAGTATTTCTTAATTACTTATAAACTTAAAACCTAATGCAAGCACACAATAGCCTAAACCCATATTTAGAGTATTTTAATCATAAAACCTAAAACCTACGCCTCTTTTACCATTTATATTTTACCCTTTCCAACTTCAAAAGTACAGACCTAAATTCTAATCTCTCAAATTAAGAGTCACGACTCACAATTATAGTTTTTAATTCCACTTTAAACTCCTAATTTTAAGATTTTGTTGCTTTTTTTTTATCATGTTTGCTCTAAAATGGAAACAGGAATAATTGTTTGTCAAAATTTTAAAGTAGAACAAATCGGTTCATCAAATCGAATCGATTAATAAAAAATAAATCAAACTAGATATAAAATGAGTTGAGTTAGGATAAGGATTTTAACAAATCAAAATTTTAAATTTCAATTCAATAATGGCTAAATTCAATCAGAATCGATTCGTGCACAGGCCTAAGTAAGACAAAGAGATTAAAACAGAGGGAGTTAATGTATTTTCTGTTGTTTTATTTGTTCTGGGCTAACTATTTGCTATCGGAACTCAATGGCTCGATTAATTTGAATTTTTGTTGTGTAGGGTCCGTTAAAGGATATATACTCCTTCCTACTAGAGGCTTCTCTATTTACAAGGTTCTAACTCGAGACCTCTAGTTAAGCGGCATCACTTTCTACTATTATAGATATTGAAGATCTTACCATCAATATGTCCACAAAATCATAAATTGGTAGCATATGTTTCTTGATGATCCCCATAAAAACACTTATAGGCTTTGCTAAATATGCAGCAATTAGAACAACAAATAAAGCTATCTATCAATAAATTTTGAAAACATAGCCACCATAATACGCAGACAATGTATCTAGACTCGTACTAGCTTCACGCCCTTGAATTATCACTCATGAATGAACTGAGAAAGCCAACAAAAAGACTTGATTGTAACTTCACAGAACAGATGCTACTATCACCTTCAAGCTTCCAGAAGTATTCGCTACACACCTTCAGTTATTACTCACGGATGAATTAAGAAAGTCAACAAAAAACCTTACCTCCATAGAGCCGGTGTTGTCGCTGTCTGTGCATAGAGCCATGCCCCATTCTCATCTCAGCCTCCAAGGGGATGCTAAGGGGGGTTGTTAGTGAAATAGATGACAGTTTTTCATTGACGCCTTGTCAAACTATTGGATTACAGGCATGGGTCACCCATGTGGACCCGACCCAGAATTTTTGTTTTTGGATAATCTGACAAATAAGAGGGAAAAGAAAAGACACGTAATGTTTTTTTTGAAAACTTGGGGGGGAACAGTTACTGTTCCACTACCCATATATTTGAACTCATCTCATCCTTCTGAGAGCTATAGTAAAGTGAAAAAAATAGAGAAACATCAAAACACTAGAAAAAGGCTTTTAGTTTGTGAATCAACATTCCATTTCCAAGAGAAACGAAATTGACTTGGAGCAAGATCCTTTCGGTAGAAAAAAAATCTATTTCCACAGCGATTTAAGGTACACAATAATTTATGTTTTTCTCTGAAATTACTATCATTGGCATCAGAGAGACAGGTTAAATTGCTTCGTTTTGCATGTTTTTGGTGTCGGATTTAAGTTTAACTCTTCCTATTATTGAAAATGGCCATACCTGTTAGAAAGATAGCATAATCGATTGTAGATCGAATTTTTAGTCCCAACAAAAATTGGATTAACAACCTTCCGATCTGTCTGACGCGCTACATGGATCTGCAATTTTTTTTTTCTTCTATTAAAGAATAGAGATATTTTCTTTTTTAAATTAAAAAAAAAAGAAAAAGGATAGAAAAAGAAGTTGCATAACAAGATCTATTTCCATGATTGAATAGATCTGTGTAAAAAGAGTTTCTTCCATATCCTTTTTTTTTTTTTGAGAAATAATGAAAAGTTCTTTGCTTTTGATTTGATAAGAAATTTATAAGGAAGATGAGTTAGTGCGTGTGGAGTTGTACAACCTGCATATGAATAATTCTTTGGTGTGCTCTTAAATATAAGATAATATTACGAAGATGGGTTTCTGTGCCTTTAACTTTTCTCAAAGGAATTTAATATTTTCTATTGAAGTGTGTGACTTTATCCTACTAGAAAATACTTTCAGTAGATTCCTTGATTTTGTATGGGTCCATATTTGTTCCCTTTATATATACTATTAAAAAAAAGAGAGAAAAATTATTATTCCATTTATTTGTTTTAGAGTAAAGTACTTCTTACAGGAAAGCTTAATAATAATTTTATTTTATTATTCCTTAACTTTGTTTTCGGATTTAGCCTTCTACGATAAAATATGACATAAATGTCACATTGAGTGGTTAAACCATTCTTATTGTTTCTTGGTTCCTATTTCAGAAATGGCTGAATGGGGACAAACTCGAATCATTCCAAGTAGGAGTTCTGGATGTCGAGCAAAGAAACAAAGTGGAAGAGCACGTCGCCGAAGGGCATATTTTCGAGGTCGTGAGATCATATGAAATGGAGTCCCCATAGTGACACAAAATCTATTATGAAATGAGAGGTCTATACGAAGGGAAATTCAAAAGAAATTGATAGATTTCAAGTCTTTTAAGATGTCACCTAACATTAGTGTTGCTAGTTTTATACATCTGTTTGAGATGAAACATGTAGAACTAGAAAACTATGTAGAAATCTTGGATTGGGAAGCGTTAGCTATTTTAGCGAATTCTCTCCGTGACCCTTGGGGCGAGAGATTAATTGATGTTTACCACGAGATTTGGCCTAGCGAGCCTTTTTGGGTGTACACAAGTCGTCTAGAATATTTGTGGAATGACATTTACTTTTAGATTGACTTGTAACATGAAGTTATTATTAACTTTATATTATATATATATTAAGTTTTTTATCTCCTTTTATATGAATTTCATTCATTTCTTTGAGTTTTAAACGACTTAATTGTAAGCTATCATTCTAATGCACATTAAGAAATTAATTTCTAATTTTGGTTAAGTGTTTAGTTTGTATATGATGATCGGATTCTTAAGTGTCCTTTCGATTTTACTCTAAACATAAAACCATTATATGGAATGATTTGCTTGAATATGTAACTTGCATGCATAATTGATAAAATACTTGCGTAATTGTCTCATAATAATAAACATGGTATCTAAAAACATAATTGCTTACTTGAACAAAGGAGAAAAACTTAATGGAGACAACTACGACATTTGGAGTTGAAAGATGTGGTATGTAGTGGAAGAGAAAAAATCTCTCGAAGGTATTAACCATGTCATAAGTCTACTAAAAGAGGGCAATACTGCTCAACACAGGAGAGACCTTAAATCTTATAAGGCTTGGAAAAGGCTTATTCCATTGCACGTGGAATCATTGTAAGTTCTGTGGTTGATGACCTCATATATGAGTGTCAGGAATTTCCTACTGCCAATTCCATCTAGACATACTTGCGAGGGCTGACTATCAATTTTGACACTTACAAGAATTGTCATGATCAGAACATCAAACAATACCTTAGGGTGATATCGAATATGATAGCTCAACTCAAAAGTGTTGGTCACGTTCTCTCGGATGAGTATCAGGTTAAGGCTGTGATCCAATCTCTTCCCAATAGTTGGGAACACCTTAAGGTCAACTTAACCTACAATGACAACATCAAAACTTTTTCTGATATTGCACGTCAAGTTGAACTTGAAGATGAGTGGCTTGGTGCTGCTAAAGCTGATTTTAATGCCTTTATGGATGAATCAAGTGGTAAGAACTCTTCAGGATTCAACCGTAAGAAGAAGTGGAAAAAGAAAGGGAAGGGTAAAGAGACCAAAGAAGGACCCTCTAAGAAAAAGAACAAGCCAAATTCTAAGAAGGGAGAAAAGTTTACAAGAAGAAAGACAAGAGCAAGATGAAATGCGACAATTACCAGAATCTAGGGCATTTTTCTCATGACTGTCCTGAGCAGAAAAAGGTAGCTTTTCTAAATGCAACTCTTAGTGCTGCATATATTTCTAGCACTGCTTTATTGACTGAATCTTATCCTATATCGATTGTAGACTTAGGAGCCACCGACCATATGAGTCGAGATCGAGAAGCGTTTGTGGAGTTCCATCGAGTTTCACCTGGATCAAGGTGGATCTATGTAGGAAATAATGCAAGACATGAAGTCAAAGGGTTTGGAACTTGCAAAGTAGATTTGCGTGCAGGCCGGTCTTTAATGTTACATGACGTCCTATATGCTCCATAAATTTGATGAAACTTAGTGTATGTGTTTGTTCTTTTAGATGTTGGTTTTCATTTGTTCTTTAGTCGTAATTGTGTAAGAATTACTCTAGATAATGTTGTTATGGTTTTGGACATTGTTATGATTGCTTTATTGTTTTAGATTGTAATCCTTCAACTTATGACTATTATGTTGACCATTGTGTAATGTCATGTTATTCAAGTAATAATGATGTTTATATACTTACATGGCATGCTAGATTGGGTCACACAGGACAAGACCGAATGAATAGATTAGCAAAGGAAGGACATCTAGGTTCTTTCTCCAAAGTTGAAATCCAACTTGTCAAAATTGTCTTGCCAAAAATATTACATGTAAACCTTTTGGGAAGGCTAAAAGAGCTGAATTCCCATTTCAATTAATCCATTCTGATATCTGTGGTCCAATGAATATGAGGGAAAGGACTGCTGCTTTATATTTCACTACATTTATTGACGATTTCACACATTTTGGTTATGTCTATTTGATATCTCATAAATCAGAAGCACTTGAATGCTTCAAAAGATACGTGAATGAAGTTGAGAATCAATTAGACAAAAGTATAAAGGCATTAAGAACCGATAGAGGACATGAATATCTGTCAAAACAGTTTGAAAAACTGTGTATTGAAAAGGCATTATCAGACAATTGACTACTCTATATACACCTCAACAAAATGGTGTAGCCAAAAGAAGGAATAGAACATTGTTGGATATGACGAGATCCATGATGGCGCAGGAAAATTTACCAATCTCTTTCTGGGGAGATGCATTATTAACTGCGGCCTACATATTGAATAAAGTGCCTTCTAAATTAGTATCTTCTACTCCTTATGATCCACTCCTTATGAACAATGGACTGGTAATAAACAAAACTTTAATGATCTACGACCTTAGGTTTGTATTGCATATATTAAAGATCGTTTTGGTAAGTTTGGAAAACTAAGTCCAAAAGGAAAGAAATGTATCTTCATAAGATACTCAGAACACTCCAAAGATTATGCGTTCACTAGTGAATTGGAAGATAGAAGTACTACTAAAATTAAATCATGAGATGTCACATTCTTGGAAAATGACTTTTCAAAAAGGAATGAAATAAAGAAAAATGAGACTTTTTACAAAATGTTGAATTCAGATGATCAAATAATGTCACAGGACATGCTTGATAATTCAATTGATCAAGAAATAATTCTTGGTCCAAGTGGGAGTTGTGAATCCCAAAATCCCATTGAAGAATTTAAACTTCAATTACGTAAGAGTACCAAAAAAGGTGTGCCTAAATGATCTTATGAGATTGAGGATTATGTCTTCCTAGTATCTCCCACGGAATTAGATGAACCTAATTCTTTGACTAAGGCTTTATCGAGTCCTGAAAAAGATGAATGGATAAAAGCGATGAAAGAAGAATTAGAGTCCATGAAAACCAATAAATTTTGGGATCTAGTTGACCTTCCTTCTAGGCATAAAGCTATTGGGAACAAATAGATTCTCAAAGTCAAACGCAAATCAGATGGGTCAATAGAAAGGCATAAAGAACGATTGGTGGAAAAAGGTTTTACTAAAAAAGATGGAATAGATTATGAGGAAACTTTTTCACCAGTTGTGAAATTCACCTCAATTTGCCTGCTTTTGTCTATAGTTGCATATTTAGATTTAAAATTACACCAAATGGACTTAAAGACCGCTTTTCTCAATGGAAAACTAAAAGAGGAAATCTACATGGAACAACCTATAGGTTTTGTTGTTAAAGAACAAGAAAAGAAGGTTTGTAAATTAAACAGATCAATATATGGCCTTAAGCAGTCTTCAAGGCAGTGGTACCTAAGATTTCATAAGGAAGTGATTTCATTTGAATTCACCATGATCGATGAAGACCATTGTATCTATGTGAAAAAGTCCAATGAAAAATTTATGATTCTTTCGCTTTACGTGGATGATATTTTATTAGCTGAAAATAATTTGGAGTATGTAAAAACTGTTAAGTCATGGCTTTCAAATTCATTTGACATGAAAGATATGGGTGAAGCAGACTATATATTGGGTGTTAAAATCCAAAGAGACCATTCCAATAGAATTTTGAGTCTATCTCAAGAAGAATACATAATGAAAATTTTGAAATGTTTTTGAATGAATAGTTGCAAATCAATGGATACTCCTATAGTAAGAGGTGAAACTTTAAGCCTTGAAATGTGTCCAAAGACTAAAAAAGAAAAAGAAGACATGTCTCGAGTACCATATTCCAGTGCAGTTGGGAGTTTGATGTACGCTATGATGTGTACTCGCCCAAACATTTGTTATGCTGTAGGTATGGTTAGCAGGTATCAATCCAATCCTTGAAGAGATCATAGGAAACCAGTAAATAGAATTTTTCGATACCTGAAGGGAATTGCTGATTATTCACTATGCTATAGTGGATACGATTTATCCATAAGAAGTTATACAGATGCTGATTGGGCTGTGACCGGTATGATAGAAAATCAACTTCCAGTTATGCCTTTATGCTAAATGGTGGTACAATTTTGTGGAAAAGTAAGAAACAAACTTGCACAACCCTGTCAACTATGGAATTAAAATTTTGGCTTGTGCATCTGCAGTACAAGAAGCTGTTTGGTTGAAGAGATTCTTTGAGTATTTGAACATCACAAAGAATTCTAAGTGTACCGTGATTTTATATTTTGACAGTCAAGCGGTTATCGCATATACAAAGGATCCTAAATATCACAGCTAGACCAAGAACATTGATATTAAGTATAACTTTATAAGAGACATAGTAGCAAGTGGAGAAATAAATTTGCAATACATTCCTACACGAGAAATGATAGTTGATCCCTTTACTAAGGCCATATCTAGAGACTTGTTTGAGAAACATGTTATGGCTCTAGGATTACGTAGGATATGATTATGCTTATGCTTTGTAGATGACTTGATTATAATTATTATCAATATAAAAATCTTGAATTTATGTTCAATCTCATATGCATGTGAAAATGTGTTATATTAAAATAGTGTGTCGAACAAGTCATGAGATTGGCTCTCTCACATGAACAATCGCTTCTTACGTCGAGGAACGTGAAGAGAAAATTTCGACCATAAGATAATAACTTGTTTTGTAAAGCCAGATGTGAGTTTCTGTAGGAATATGGATTTGAGGAATATTAAAGAAAGAAACTCAGGTTAGACATTTAGAGGTGCCCAGACCTAGTTCTGTACGATGTTGAATGACAAAAAGAATAAGACACACGCACCAATATAAGGTGAGAACATCGTAACACGTGTTTCATACCACGTGTGCTTAGCGACCAATGGGTTAATGGAAGGATGAATCCCTGCTTCTTCATTGTGTGAGACCCTCAAGGTTATTTTAACCTTTCATTGAAATACCCTTAGACCTTTGACTGTTTCTTGAAGTTTCGATCATTGTTGCTACTTTAGCATGTTACTAATAGCCATGAGAGATTTCGCAATGCGGTGCATGTCTAAGAAAGAAGTTGATTGGAACAGATAGATTCGAGTGGAAAGGGAAGACAATTAAAATAAATATCTTAACTTGTTTCCACAAGACGGCTATTACACTAACCATATAAGAGTCAAGTGTAATTGTGTATACAAAGTTAAACATGGACTCGAGTTCACCTCTTTAAGAGGATGAGGGATCAGATAAATAACTACTGAAGTAGTTAATAAAGCCTGGGGTATTGTGAGTATTAGTATCCTCATATTAGTAGAAAATTCTTTCCACATGTGATTGGATTCCTAAGTACAGTTTGTAAAATCTTATAGGTAAAGCTCATAATGCTCACAGGTCGCACGAACTATTTGCCATGTGAATTGGTGATTTATTGATTTCATACTGGCTAAGGTCATGTACACCATGTGTGAAGTGGGAGATGTTGGATTACGGGTATGGGCCACCCATGTGGACCTGACCCGACCCGACCTGGCATTTTTTTTTCTGGATAATCTTACAAATAAGAGGGAAAAGAAAAGTCACGTAATATTTTTTTGAAAACTTAGGGGGAACAGTTACTGCTCCACTTCCCATATATTTGAACTCATCTCTTCCTTCTGAGAGATATAGTAAAGTGATGAAAACAAAGAAACATCAAAAACACTAGAAAAAGGCATTTAGTTAGTGAATCAACATTTCATTTCCAAGAGAAATGAAATTGACTTGGAGCAAGATCCTTTCGAAAGAAAAAAAATCTATTTCCGCTGTGATTTAAGGTACACATCAATTTATTTTTTGCTCCAAAATTACTATCACAAGTTTATCAACACACAAAGAGGAATTAAGGTTTCTATTTCAGCAAATATGAGGAGGGACATATAGTGAAAGATGATGAATAGAATCTCATTACTTCTATTTACTCTATAAATTATCAATCATACAGCAGTAGATGATTAACTGAGGGTGTTGGCTGAGCCACTCTTAGCTCTGACCATAAACAATGTTGGGGATGTTGAGGTCTTTAAATATAGGACTGTTGACTCTAACACCCATTGCATTCAAACCATTGTCAACGTAAATAACTGCACCAGTACTTGCTGAAGCGAGGGGCGGTGCTAGGAATGCAGCTGTATTCTCGACTTCATCTATGATAAGTTTCAAAGTATAGTAACAACAATAAATTAAGATGAGGAAAAGAGCATAGATAAAACATTTTTAGTGAGAAATAACTTGAGTCGATAATTTACCTACTGATAATTCTTTCCAAAGAGGTGCATTGTTTAGGGAGTAGTCAATCATCATATCTATGAAGCCAATTGCTTTTGTAGCTCGACTTCGTAACAGGCCTGAATAATGATATGTTTCTCTTGTCAATGAGAGATTTTGTATAAACTTGAAAAAATGAGTTGGAATTATATAATGGACTAGCCGTTCCTCCACTTCTTGTTGAGCTTCAAAGTTATTGTATAATCCTTCTGTTTCAATATAAGTGAATTATTTCCCTTATTAGTATTTTCTTAAAAACAATGCCTCTTTCTAAATTTGGTAACTCTCTAATTTCAATATTCTACATGCTATTTTAAGACCACAAGGTTCAAACAAAATTTTGGTAGATATGTTTCCATGTAGAAACTAGAATCTAGGCAACTCCAGGGAAATGTATGAAACACTGTCAAGTTTAAATTGTATTAAAGACTTCACACATAGTGGTGACTATTATTTTCTGTCTACGGGTACTAGAATCTGTATTAATACAACAACAACATCATAACAAGTTCATGTATGAACAAGAACAGTTTTAAGAATCTTTAACACCTTCAACACAAGCTTATTACTAATGTATCCAAGAAGTGTGTTAGATATCAGAAAATAGATGCAACAGAAATTTTAGACCAAGTCCACCGAATTCACGAAGTGTCCTTAAGGAATAATTCCCCTCACTGTACCCGAGGTTATGGCATTTTCCTCCCAGGATAAAATTTCCTTCAATCCAATTATAGCGGTACCTCAAATAATTGGATTCCACGAACGCACTCAACGGTTTGAATGATCACACAGAATATTTTTAAGATAAGAAGAGCTTTGTATTATGAAAATTTCGTATATCAAACCTGTGGATCAAAGAAGGTTTATATAGCCATAACATGCCTCTTCTGAAAAGTGGCAATGATTCACTTTAGAGGTGTGCCTTTTCTGAAAATTCATGTCTGTTACTGCATGCATGTATAAATGGAGTATCAAACACTGTTTCGGACTGAATTTCTTTAATTCTTTCAAATAAACTTTGTCCAAAAAGATATATCTCTTCGATCATTTTCCAAATCCAAATCCAAATCCGAAGCCAAGCCGAGCGAGCGACGACGACAGCGCGAGGCATCTATTATTTCTTCCCTCACTTAGAATATGGAAACGTGTTTCACAATATAAACACTTTAAAGCTTCTTTCTCCCACCAATGTGGGAGAATTTTAGTAGGCTTTCATACTATGAACACACTTTCCATTTTGGTGTAAACTCAATTTTTTCTTCCACTTAATTCCCTCATATTTCCATTCAAACACACACATAGAACCCAACAATGATGAACATCAAAGAGAAAATGTTTGGTTTGACAAGATAAACAATTATTGACAGGAAGATAGTGTACAAGATGATATCAAATAGGCATTCTATAGGAAACAAGAAAGTTTGATTGCTTCATGTACCAGGAAACAAATATATACTAACCTAACTGCTTTGTTTTGGAGGATGGTTTCAAGAATTAAAGCATGTAGTAGGTACGACCCGTGGTGCATGAGATAGATTTTCAAAAATATGACAGAGACCCTCATGCTTAACCATGGATTCAAGTATGTCATCCTCTGACAGCAGAACATGAAGTATTCACTTCATTCCTGGACAAAAGTACATCTGAATGATATCTTTTTCTCCCCTGTTGTTCAAACTTGTCAACCTGGACATGAAGTCCAAGAATTTATTTTTAAAACTACAAGTTTATAAAATTATGAATTCCATGCTTAAAATTGATTGTATGCATGTTCATGATATTAATTGGGTTTTAAATCCATGATTATTATAAGAGTCATAAAATTAGAATAGTATTTATGGAGAGTTATATGAATTACATGCTAAACCCTAGAATTTGCAATTGAGTATTGTATTCATGATGTTCAAGTGTTGACCATTATCATCTGAAATAATCCATGCTCCCCAACTTGGACAAAAGTACATTTTGATGTCACTGGATAGTAAACATGCATAGTTTTTTCTGACCATTCCTGTAGGCTATGGTTTGCGGCTCTACTGAGGGATTCCAGAGAACGTCAAGTAAAACCTCTCTTGAGGACCTTATAAGACTTATTCCTTCTGAACAGGATTTTGTTGATGCATGAAGCACTTTGAAATCACTATTAGGGTCATTAAGAGAAGTTATTGATATCTGTCGCTGCTTTACATCATGTTTCCTATCCATATAGAGAATCTCTCTTGCTAAAGTCCAGCCAAAGAGAGACTTGAGTTTCTCCTTGATCAGGTTCAGTGGATCAAGTAACTGGATAAATATTATAACTCTCTCTTTTGTCTCACCACGCAGTCTGATCAGTTCAACAATAAATTTTATTTTCACTCCAATATCTGGATCAAACCGACATCTTATTTTCTTCAGCCGACATTCCAACTCATAGAACTCCTTCATCTTTGCCACTAAGGAAGGATGAACAGAAATCAGTTACACTAGATTTTGTTCCTAATAGGATCCTGGATTCTCTGGGATTCTTTTAAGCAACTCCTTCTTCAAATATATGGGCTTCAGGTGTACCATTGTATCCCTTATGCCTGGAAGGCTTACCCTCTTTAAAATTTTTCTATAGCTATGGACAAGTGGTTAAATAATATCCCTTACCTCATCCATGCTCGGGCATTCTTGTCAAGGGAACTGCTAAGGGAAGCCCATTTCTGTTCCATATCACCATCAAACTTTGAACTTATAACACACAGAGTATTGTACAGGTCTTTGATGTTATTCTGGAATGGAGTTCCAGAAAGAACTATGAGCTTTTCTGTTTCAACCTCTTTTGGTGTTTTCCAAATAAGTCTTTTCTCATTTCGAGCAGTGTGCCCTTCTTCAAGAACTAGAAGACCAGAAAACTTTAAAAGTATTTCTCTAGTCTCTTTTGCATAACCCTCTCCATCTTCTCTCATCAGAATCCTGAACAAATCATAGATGACTCCCAAAACGCTCTTACTTTTTTGCCACGATCTCATCTTCATCATGCGTATAACGTTTAGATTTTTTTCGCGGCATGGGATAAACAGTTTAATATACCAACTGTACTTTCATCTTCCCTAAAAGACAAATCCTTACTGTTTAAGTTGTGGAAGGGAATGTCTACCTACCATTTCTGGAACTTGGTTTCCTAGTTAAGAAGCAAGTTGGATGGAGAAATGATTACTAGTCGACACTTTTGAAACACCTTCAAAAATGATTGTACAAATACAATGGCGATTCTGGTTTTTCCATATCCAGGTGGATGTAAAATAATTCATCCTCCCTTACTATCGGCTAGAGGCTCTCTCAACCTCCCAAGACCTATATCTCCAATTAGCTTTTTCCATAGGAACTCAAATCTTCCACTTTAATGAGGATACATGGTAGTTCCGATACTTTCAGGAATTAATTCAAAATGGTTCCATCTCCATAAAGAGGAGAATCCTGGACTGCAGAAGAATCAGAAAATCTGAAGCCGTCAACGTCCAACAGTGATGGAGACTCTTCAAAATATTTTCTTTCATTCTCCCATCGAGTTCTCTGAGCCTGCACATTACAACAGTTCAAAAATTTAAGAGTCATTACGATGAAAGATTAAATCTAATAAATTAATAAGAACAAATATTGTTGGTAGGACAAATCTTGTATACTTACAAAAGGAGGGAAGATGTACTTGTTCTCCAAAACAACACGGGAACAAACTTTACATATAAGTCCAATTTATTCATCTAGAAAACGATGATAGTTCCCCATCTGACATCTACATGTTTGTCCACTCTGTATCGGTAAAACAGGTGGATTTTTAAAACCAATATTTGATTCTGAGTTAAACATGTCTATTACATCAAAAATATTATCCATTTCCTTTTCCCAGTCTTCTTTTTCTTGGGGGAGAGGTTCCTCGTCTTCAAATTAGAATATCAAAGAGAGTGTTTCTTTGATAGGAACCTGTTCTTTCTCTTCGGGAGGAATGAATTTATCACAATCATCACTATTTATTATAGAGTTAATAACAAACTTCAGAAAAGCCAATTCATTAAGAGTCTTCATCCGAGTATCCGAGTCATTAACCTCACAGTTCTCTTCAGATAAGGATTCAGATGCCTCTTTGACTTTATCTTACTTTTCATCCTCAACAACAAGTTGAGGTACTAGCCTCCAAAGTTTTGGTTCCTTGCCATTAGAAGCTGACGATTCAATTTGTCAGTGATATAAATTGGCATAAATAAAACAAAATAATAAACAAGACACACAGATTTACGTGAAAACCCTTGCAGGAAAAACCACGGGCAAAGGTAAGGATGTTTCACTATAATGAAAGGAGAGGAGTGCAATGTAGAGAATAAGTATTTTATTAATACATAAATAACCCACTAAATGCATTTGAGGTTCGGCTTAAAATAATTCAGGTCACAACTCTGACAATCTCCACCTTGACACGAATTCTAATTCAGAACTCAAATCCATTTCATGAAAAACTCTCCACCTCTTCCACAAAAGCCCCTAAGGGCACATCTCAACAGCTAACACCAACCAAGTCCAAGCAATGCTCAAACTTGGCACTTGGTAGTGTCTTGGTCATCATATCAGCATGATTTTTATGGGTACTAATCTTGCTTACCACAATAACACCACGAGCAATAATTTCACGCAAAAAATGATACCGAACATCGATATGCTTTCTCCTCTCGTGAAACATTTGATTTTTCGTAAGGAAGATAACACTCTGACTGTTGTAAAAGACCACAGTAATTTATAAGTCTTTTCTAAGTTCACCAAATAGATACTTCAACCAAATGGCTTCTTTGATACCCTCTGTAATAGCCATGTACTTTGCCTCTGTAGTTGACAAAGCAACCATAGTCTGTAAAGTAGCTTTCCAACTGATAGCACAACCACCAATGGTGAAAATATAGCCTGTAAGGGACCTCCTTTTATCATGGTCTCCTACAAAATTAGAATCAACATACCTGATTACTCCATCTTTATTTCTCCCAAACTTCAAACAAACATCAGTAGATCCATGCAAGTATCTGAAAATCCACTGAACTGCTTTTTGATGTTATTTACCAGGATTTGTGATACGAGTACGATCATGACCTTAGAAACTTTTTGAATATTTAAACATCACCTAAAAGGGTGCACAATCCCAAGTGTGAAGAAGGCCCAAACCCATCCCTAAAGTGCACTTAATGGGTGGTTTGGATCTCATTAATGAAAGGGCCCTTTAGTTTTTTGTCTCTTATTTTGTAATGTAATATAAATAGAACATTATAGGGTTTTTAGTTATTTAGTTGGTTATTATTATTGAAAGAAAACTTCTCTTAGAGTAAGAGAGTGTCCAACCAAAACTAGGGCATTGCACAAGTCTGGAATCATTTGTGTGTTGCATTTTGCTTGATACATTGGTGCTTGGGTGGTTGACACCTCTTTTGTGTCAGGTTTAAGAGATAGGTAATAGTTGTGTATAGTGTTAAGGATTCAAGAGTGGAATAAGCTCTTGGGTTGTTAGGTAATAGGAAGTTTTGATGATAGATATATAAATGAAACATGTTGTGAAAGCTGGCCCATCCAAATAAAAAAAGAATAGTTGCAGGAAAGATTATTGATAAGATAACATTGTGTACAACAGGAGAGGATAAGAAACAAACACTTCAGACATGCTCTCAATACTTATCACATCAGCAAAGTGGATAAAAAGGTAAAAGAAAAATGCAGCATCTAGAATTAGAGTTGAGGGAGGAGTCTTACAAAACTAAGGGATAAATGAAAAGAGTCTTGTTCGATTAAGGAGAGAGAAACGGCTACAACAAGAAGTGAAGTTACTTGATGGAGTTTCACTGAAGATATAAGTAGAGATGAAAAGGGACTTTATCAAAGGTTTGCTTATATATACAATAAACAACATTCAAGTAACACACTCAAGCACTGAAAAGATAGTCAATAATCAGCAAATCAGTTCTACAACTTGAAGAAACTTGTAAAGAAACTTGGTCCTTTAATTAGAGTCTTAGACTTTGTGTAATAGGTTGGTTATTAAGTCATAATTGATTTGTAATCTCTAGTCTCAGTGAAGTATAAACTGAGTTAGGATTAACGTCTTCAAGTTGGGGAAATCAAAGACTTGGGAACACTTATCTTGGGAAGATTAGTGTTTTGTAGAAATAAGAGTTAGAAGTTTTAATTACTTGTTTATAAGAAGTCTTGTAATTTGTTGATTGTTGAGGCTCAAGAGTTATAGTAAATTTGGGGCTGAATCCTGTAGAGGTACATGTCATGGTTTTTTACACCTTTCTTGAGCCAGGTGTTTTCCACATAAAAACACTGTGTTCATGTTTTACTACTGTGAGCCACATTAGCATACTTGTTTCACTTATAGGAAACCAATAGAGTAAAATAATAAAATTGGTAGGGCACTCACTCTAACAAGTGGTATCATAGATAGGTTGTCTTAAATAAGCCTAGTACCTAAGAAAAGATCACAATGATGAATTTCACACCTCCTACTAGTCATAGTGAAGGTCAGTCAACCACTAGACCTCCACTCTTTGATGGCTCTAACTTCATCTGGTGGAAAGCAAGGATAGAGATGTTTATCCAAGGGGAAGACTATGAATTGTGGGATAGGCTTATTGATGGTCCTACTATTCCAATAAAGATAGTTGATGGTGAATAAGTAAGGAAGGTAAGGAGTGAATTTACTGCTGATGACTTGGTGGCTCTAAGGAAAAATGCAAAAGCTAAGAATATCCTAGTCCATGGATTAGGACCTATTGAATACAATAGGGTGTCAACTTGCACCACTACTAAGCAGATTTGGGATGCATTGGTAAATGCATATGAGGGTACCTTACAAGTAAGAAAATTTAGAATTTCCCTTCTCTTCACTAAGTATGAGGCTTTCCAGATGAAGGAAAATGAATCACTGCATGAGATGACGACAAGGCTTACAACCTTAACAAATGAGCTTACTTCCTTGGGCAAAGTCATCACTGAGGAAGAACAAGTTGAAAAGGTACTGAGGATACTACCAAAAACAAAATGGAATGGTAAGATAACTGCAATTAGTTGGAATTTGAGAACTTATGAAATGGAAGTTGATAGAACCAAAGAACAAGCAGTTCCTGAAAAAATCTTGGCATTAAAGGCTTTTGATAGTGATGATGAATTTGAACTTGATAAGGAACAAGTTTCCTTCATAACAAAGAACTTCAACAAATTCTTCAAATAGAAAAAGGAAACAAGTAGCAAGAAGTTCTTAAATAATAATCCAAATGGATGCTACAAGTGTGGTAAGACTGATCATCAGATTAGAGTTTGCCCTGTCTAGGAAATAGAGTGGAAAAAAAGAAAGGGCTAAAAAGGAACTAAAAGAAAAAGCAAAAAGGAAGGAGAAATATTCAATAATAGCAGCTTGGGGTCTAACTTAGATGATGATGAAGTTGATGAAACTGCATTCATGGCACTTGGACATTCAGACTTAGATAAAGAAGATGATGCTACTGAGGTAAGCATACTTGAACTTAAAAAAAAATACATTTGTTTTCAAAATCAAAATTTGTTTCCTTAGTGAGTGAACTAATTGATGATTCCAAAAATTGACCTCTAATAGGGATGAATTGTTCAACAGTTTTGCAAGCCTTAAATTTGATCTTATTGAACTAAAGGCCTGTAAAGTTGCAATTGATAATGAAACCTGCACTCTCAAGAAACAGGTTGCAAAACTTTATTCTTCTAATAATAAACTTAAGTTTGAAATCCTAAAAGTGTCTCTCACTAAAAATGTAAAAAAGGCCATTAGTAAGGAGCAAGAAAGTGCTAAACTTGAACTAGAAAAGTGTAAATTAGAGTGCAGTAATGCAGCTAACATGATAAAAAAATAGAGTCAAGAAATCTCTAAACTAAAACTTGATCTTGAAAGAGAAAATAGGTGGACAAATTCAACAAGAATTTTTCATAAACTGAGTGAGAGAACTCACAGAGAAAAGACAGGTTTCGGATGCCACAAGGGTAGTGTTGATCCTAAGGATTTATGTTATATCTGTGGAAATATTGGACATCCAACTACTGAATATCCAGTAGCTACTAAAAGTAGATCAAATAGTCAAAACATGGAAAATAAATTTTCTCAGACCAAAAAGTAAAGAACTGGTTCAGGTCAGAGAAACAGGTTGCTCTACATATTGCCAGCATGGACTAGAAGAAATTTGATTCATCCTTTTACTGATAAAATAGGAACCAAGATTGTTTGGGTTCCTAAGTCCAACCATTGATTTCTTTTACAGGATAAAGTGAAAGGAAGCAAGCAGCATTGGTACTTGGATAGTGCTTTCTCTAGACACATGACTGGTGACAAGAAAAAGTTCCTTTCACTCTCAAAAATCAATGGAGGTGGAGTTTCCTTTGGGGATTGAAAAAGGGGATTCATTACTGGAGTTGGAAAAATTAGCTCATCTGAGTCAAGAGCATTGGAAGATGTCTATCTTGTAGAAAGATTGAAGCATAACCTACTGAGTATTTCATAGCTATGTGATAAAGTTAACAAAGTTATTTTCACTTCTACAGGTGTGAAAGTCGAGAAAATGGACACCAAAGAGATTGTGCTCACTATTAGAAGATACAAAAATGTATACAAAGCTGACATAATAGCAATACCAGGACCAAAATTGACTTGTCTAAGTGCAATTGAAAATGATCCCCTCTTTTGGCACAGAAGACTTGGACATGCAATTCTGAAACAACTAAACACACTTTCCTCCAAAGATATGGTATTGGGACTACCCAAGACCAAATTTAAAGAGGAAAAGTTATGTAGTGCTTGTGTAAGGGGGAAGTAGGTAAGATCTTCCTTTAAGTCAAATAACCATTTAGCACTACCAAGTGCCTTGACTTGGGTCATATGGATCTGTGTGGACCAATGAAACTTCAAAGAAGAAGGGGAAAAGGTATGTTTTTGTAACTATTAATGATTATTCCAGGTTCACCTGGACTTTGTTTCTAGCCTCTAAATAAGATGACTTTGACGTCTTTGCAATTTTTATCAAGAAAATTGAAAAGAAACTGGACACTTCATTCGTTTCCATAATATTTGACCATGGTACAAAATTTGAGAATGTTAAGTTCTTAGAATTTTTTTCAGCAAATGGTATAGATCATAATTTTTCTACACCTAGAACACCACAACAAAATGGGGTGGTAGAAAGGAAAAATAGAACTTTGGAAGATATGGTTAGAACAATGATGCTTGCAACAAATATTGCTAAAAACCTTTGGGCTGAGGCAATAAGCATTGCTACATATATCATAAAAAGGTGTATGATCATACCTATGTTAGAGAAGACTCCCTATGAATTACTTAATGGAAGAAAGACAAACATTTCTCATTTTAGAACCTTTGGTAGTAAATGCTTCATACATAATAATGGAAAGGATAATCTGGGAAAATTTGATGCCAAAAGTGATGACGGAATCTTCTTAGGTTATGCACTTCATAGCAAGGCTTATAGGGCTTTAAACATCAGAACAAAGTGTGTTGAAGAATGAATGCATGTAGTTTTTGATGAATCCTGTGTTAAGACTAACCTGCAGGAAGGAAGTGACTCTGAGGAAAATGTTACACAACTTGGTTCATTGACTAAAGCTACCAAGGTTGGAGACACTTCAATAGGGGGAACTAAATCTGGAGGCACAGTAATAGGGGGAACTGATCCACCAACCACTCCAGCTCAGAACATCAGCAGTGATCCTAGTAGCTCAGTAGGCTTGGTCCCTAGAGGCTACAAGTATCAAGGGTCACACCTATTGAGAATATTCTTACTGATCTCACTTTTGGGATCACCACAAGGTCTGGATTAAGAAGTTTGTATGCCTTCAAGGCATTCCTATCAGAGATTAATCCAAAGAAGGTAACTGAGGCATTACTTGACACTGATTGGATCATAGCCATGCAGGAAGAGTTGAATCAGTTTGAAAAAATAAAAGTATGGCACTTAGTCCCTCTTCCAAAAGATAGAACTATAATTAGGACTAAGTGGGTGTAGAGAAATAAAGTTGATGATCATGGAACAGTTACAAGGAACAAGGCAATATTTTTGGTCCAAGGATACAATCAGGAAGAAGGAATAGATTTTGATGAGACTTTTGCTCATGTAGCTTGAATTGAATCTATTAGATTACTTGTTGCATTTGATACCTACATAGAGTTCTTTCTATATCAAATAGATGTAATGAGTGCCTTCTTGAATGGAATTCTCAAGGAGGAGGTATATGTTAGGCAACCTCTAAGGTTTCAGAGCAAGGAGTTTCTTGATCATGTGTATAAACTGGACAAGGCCTTATATGGGTTGAGATAATATCCTAGAGCTTGGTATGAGAGATTGTCAAAATTTCTACTGGAGCATGGGCATACGAGAGGTAAAAATAACAATACTCTTTTCTTAAAAACTAATGGAATAGATTTATCGGTTGTGCGGGTGTATATAGATGACATAATCTTTGGGTCTACAAACATGACTCATGAGTTTGTAAAACTCATGAGTTGTGAATTTGGCATGAGCGTGATGGGAGAGATGAACTACTTCTTGGGATTGCAAATCAAACAAACAGCATCTGGAACAATGATCCATCAACAGAAGTATGTAAAAGAACTTCTCAAGAGATTCTCCATGGAAGAGGCAAGAGAAATCAGAACTCCAATTGCCACTGGTACAAAGCTTGATTTGGATGAAACAGGTCCTGATGTGGAACAAAAAATGTATAGAGGAATGATAGGATCATTGCTATATCTTACAGCAAGCAGGACCGATATTGTGTTCAGTGTAGGATTATGTGCAAGATTTCAAGCAAATCCCAAAGAGTCTCATCTGAAGTCAGTTAAAAGGATCTTTAGATATCTTAAAGGAACCAGTGATCTTGGATTATGGTATCCAAAAGGTAGTAACTTTGACTTGGTACGTTCTTCTAATGCTGATTATGCGGGATATTTGGTGGATAGGAAAAGCACAACAGGTATGGCACACTTCCTTGGATCATGTCTGATTACCTGGTCCACAAAGAAGCATAACTCAGTATCTCTATCTACTGCTGAGGCTAAATATATTATTGCTGGGTCATGTTATGCTCAGTTGTTGTGGATCAAACAACAACTCTCGGATTTTAGGTAGATGTAGGCTGTGTTCCCATTTTTTGTGATAAATAAAGTGCTATAAATATTTCCAAAAATCTGGTTCAATACAAGAGAACTAAGAATATTGATATTCGACATCACTTCCTTAGAGATATTGTTGAAAAGGGGTTGATATCAATTATGTTTTGTTCTACAAAAGAACAAATTGCTAACATTTTCACTAAGGCTTTAATTAGAGAACAGTTTGAAAAAAATAGGTTAGCCTTGGGGATGATTAAAATTGCATTAGTCTCCCTCAATGCTTGATTAGACTAAGTAGATCTTAAAGTGATTGTTCATAAATTTAGTCTCTCACATTAAGTTGTGTATCCTAATTCCAAGATTTTAGAGTATATTGACTCATGTATGTATTGATTTTACAGAGCGACTGGAACACAGAAGAAATTTTGTCCATTTTTTCTTCAGGTATGATTATTGTTACCTATAGTGGCATCAAAGAGAAACAAGTTGTCTACATGGTCCCTTTTCGTTACACTTAAACCACCAAAAATTCAAGAGTCACTCTTACTTCAAAAAATTGTTACTTACTTTCCCATCAGTACTTAACCTCTCATCATTAAAATTCCTTCCAAATAATAGTCCCTCATCCATTCAACTTCCTCTTTTTCCTCCTTAAATACATTTTCACCTTTTCTTGATTTTTATTCATTCTCTCTTCAACTCTTCCAAACCAAGAACAAATTCTTGTTTCACAAATGGCATTCTCTTCATCTTCTTCATCCTCCTCACACACGGACTCTGTCAAAAATCCCTTCACCACCATTGTCCTTCATTCAAACATCACCTTACCTTCTTTAATCCCTCCTCAAATCTCCCCAAAATTAACCAATTTTACTGCATTCAGAAACTTCCCAAACCCGTTTACCCAAATTTCTTCACCTTCTTCATCTATCTCAAAACCATTACTACCACCTCTTACCCCACTCCAAATTCTTTATACTGATGATATTCCCATTTTAGACCTAATTCCACGCAAGTCAAGATCTAAAATAAAGCTTTTTGTACCCCGATTATTGTTGAGGATCTCGATTTGGGTGAACCTACGTTTGTTCGACCCACTCCACATACTTTTTAGTGAAAGAATAAGGAAGATGATTCCCTTATAGAGGCTCTTCAAGCGAGAAAGAGGAAACGTGTTTCCAAGTCTGATCCCCCTCTTCCTCCTTCCTCCTTTCTCCTTTCTCCTCCTCACCTGATATCCTTCTTCGCTCAAAGCATAAGGGTAAAACAATCATAGAAAAAGTTCTCACCCCATCATCTCAGACTAAATTTACCCTTATCCCAAAGGATTCTTTATATTCAAAACCCTCCTCTTACCCCAAAGAATCATCATCATCCAAAGTTTCTCCTTGAAAGAAGGCATATCTATGTCACAGAAAAAGGTTAAGGTACCTATTTCCTCCAGTTCCCCTGACTCTGAGTTTCTCCCTGATACTCCTCCTACAATCTCTACAGAGGTTGACGCTGATTTAGATTTAAATTTTGATATGGATACTCCTACTGATAAAGCATCTCAGTCAGCACATGTTATCCACTTTCATAAATAAAAGTTGGCTAGGGGACATGTTGTCACAGGTTTTGGGGGTCCTGTAATGGAGGTTTTGATCATAAAGTTGAGAGCTCAAGGATGGTCACACCTATTTATTCAAGGTGATCATCAAAGAATGTTTGGAAAAGATAAAGTTTATGAGTTTTATACAAATGGTGTAGCTATTGGGGAAATGTTTTCAGCTACTATTCATGAGATTACCATAAATCTATATAATACTGATCTATCCAGAATCTTGAATATTCCTACTGGGGGTTGGGGTCAATATGTTAAGGGTGTTTGGCCTCCTCTTGATAATTTACCCTCTGCTCTTAAGATATCCATAAAATTCTCTAGAAATCCCCTTCTTTCTACTCATCTTAAGGTCTTGACGCATGAAATTTCCCCACTTCATTAGTTCTACTTTGATGTTGCTCACAAAATGATTCTTCCACGCTAAGAACACAGAACTATTGCAAATTTTCTTGATCTTACCCTGATGGAACTGCTCGATGCTAAGATGTAAATAAACCTTCCTCAACTCATGATTTAGCATATGCAGAGGGTCTTAGTTTAGGATGTCAATGGTAATGCTTTTCCATATGAGTTTTCGCTTACGTCTTTTTTTTGAGGATTTCCATGTGCTAGTCAAAGTGTAGTCTCTGCAGAACATCAAGGATGTCATAGGGTCAGTAAACCATGAAATATTACCTTCTTCAATGAGGAGCACTGATAACCCAGTGCAAAGACTAAGGAATGCACTTGAAGCAAAGACTGTTGAGTTGGAGATTGCTCAATCTGCCTTAGAAGATGCTCAAGATGCCCATGATGATGAGAAAAAGGCACGTCAGAGCATATTACCTCACTCGCTGCTTCATTAGAGCGTGAACGATCAGACAATGCAGACATTGTTAGGAAAGTGACCTCCCTGATTTCCTCTTCATCCACTTAGTCTTCTTTCTAATGTCCTAGACCTATGTGCCTTTTTGTTCCCTTCCTTGGTGATTTTTTATCTCATATATTGCTTTTGGTAAATTTAGTTGTATTTTGATAATGAATGGAATGAACCTATTTGCTTTAATGTGTTCTACTCCTATTTTATCATAATGCATTCATGTTCTCTTACTCTGAATCTTGATTATCTTAGTGACAGCCTCAATGGCCATGAATTGTTAGATGTTTTCACTTGTTGGTCCATCTTTTCTATGATGTCAAAAGGGGGAAGAGTAGACTATGCAATGCTTATAACTCATTGGACTAACCTGTTTCATTCTGTGATTCTTTTATTTAAATTCCTTAATGAGTATGTCAGGTCTTTGTGATGCTGTGATGCTAAGTTTATCATCATCAAAAAATGGGAATTTGTTAGGGAATATGAAGTTTTGATGATAGAAATATAAATGAAACATGTTGTAAAAGTTGGTCCATCCAAATGAACAAGCATAGCTGCAGGAAAGATTATTGATAAGATGACATTGCGTACAACAGGAGTGGATAAGCAGCAAACACTTCAGACATGCTCCCAATACTTATCACATCAGCAAAGTGGATAAAAAGGGAAAATAAAAATACGCATCTAGAAGTAGAGTTGAGGGAGGAGTCCTGCAAGACTAATGGATAAATGAAAAGAGTCTTGTTCGATCAAGGAGAGAAAAAAGACTGCAACAAGAAGTAAAGTTACTTGATGGATTTCCACTGTAGATAGAAGTAGAGATGAAAAAGGACTTTATTAAAGGTGTGCTTATATATACAATAAAAAACATTCAAGTAACACATTCAAGCACTGAAAAGATAGTCAACTATCAGCAAATCAGTTCTACAACTTGAAGAAGCTTGTGAAACAACCTGGTCCTTTACATAGAGTCTTAGACTTTGTATAATAGGTTGGTTATTAATTCATAATTTATTTGTAATATTTAGTCTCAGTGAAGTATAAACTGAGTTAGGATTAACTTCTTCAAGTTGGGGAACTTGAAGACTTGGGAACACTTATCTTGGGAAGATTAGTGTTTTGTAGAAATAGGAGTTGGAAGTTTTATTTTCTATTTTACAAGAATTCTTGTAATTTGTTGATTGTTAAGGATCAAGTGATATAGTAAAGTTGGGGTTAAATCCTGTAGAGGCACAGGTCGTGATTTTCTACACCTTTCTTGAGCCGGGTGTTTTTCACGTAAAAACACAATATTCAAGTTTTACTTTTGTGAACCACGCCAACATACTTGTTTCACTGATAAGAAAACAATTGAGTAAAATAATAAAATTGGTAGGTAACACACTCTAACATGCGTTCTTAGGATTATATCATCCATTTGTCTATCTTTCTATCTTTATTTTGTTGTAACCGTTGGTAGTGTCTTGTATTGTAACCCGTATTTTTCTTGTTGTTATAATATTATTGTTATTCATTCTATTATTGTTAATATAGTTTGGGATTGTTGGATGCCAATAGGTGTTAAACACCTTATTCTCTTGTGTTCTTGTCATTGTTCTTGAATCTGAGTGTGGGCATCAAAGAGGTCCACTGTTTCTTGACTAGTGGACTATTTTGGTGTATGATTTTTGTGTCTTCCTTGGTCATTCATGTATCATTTTGTATCAGAGCAAGGTTTTATTTTGTTCCAACAAAATCAATTTTGGGATTGTTATCTTGAAAATAAAAAAAAGTGAAAAGGAGAAAAAAGAAAAAAACTTATTGTTCACATTTTTAGGGTCTTTCAAAAAACTTGATTTTTGTGTGTTTCTGTGTTAGATCCTTGTTCCCTAATACTACTAGAATCTAGAAATTGAAAATCCCAACAAAAATGAAGTGTCAAAATCGAAAATACCCTAAAAAAATGCTAAACCCGTTTTTGACCCTAGGTCAAATTTTGAGTTTTTGAGTTTTTCGTTTTTCTTGTGTTTTTAGTGTTAGATTTGTGTTCTCTAACATTATACGAGTATAGGGTTCGAATTTGAGCTAAATTGGAGGTTATTTGAACCATCCACCTTTGTTGAGCTTGAGTTTGAAGAAACTTGAAGGTGGGATCTCATTGTGGGAGGTTGTTCTAAACTAACGGGTCTTTTGTTTTGTAGGATTTGTATTGTGTTGTCGTGTGTGACATTTTGGAATGATTGGGTGTATTTTTTACCATAACTTTAATTGTAATATTTGGTACAACCACAATGGAAGCTGATTCAAATGCTCAAACAATGGACAATAATGCCATCAATCTCTTTTTGGCTCGCTTTGAAACTATGTCCCGAGATGTGGATAGGTTGAATGTGGGTCTTGAAAAATTAGATACAGATGTGGAATCAATGAGTGGGAGATTAGAATGTGTGGAAAGCCAAAAGAGTTTAACTTCTATCCCTCAAAACAATTCCTCAACTAATACTCTCGAGACCTTGCACCAAATATTATATCCACCAATTACCACAAATCCAACCAATCTTTGCTCCCGAAGCCGAGAACAAGATAGAACAAACTATCCTCCACTTCACCAAGTGCAACAAGAAGAGCTTGGAACCAAAATAACACCACCAAACCCGAACCCTCTTATCCAAACTCCACTTGACCAAAGACCTCACTACCCAAATACAATCCCGCCACTACAAGCTCCACTTAACCCAAATAGACCCATCCATGTTGAGGTCTATGGTAGGGGAGGACAACATGATGGTTATGGGACATATGATGATGTTTACTTGAGGAAATAAAGAATGAGGGGTAGACATGGGGAGTTAGGATGAGAGGTAAGAGATGGCCATCCAAACCGAGATGTAGGTCTCAATTCCATCAAAGTGAGCCTTCCCATTTTCAAAGGTGAGAGTGATCCCGAAGCCTACCTTGCATGGGAGTCTTCTTGTGATAAGATCTTCCAACTTAATGATCTCATCGAAGAAAATAAAAGTTGTTATGCTATATCTTACTTCGAATGGCTAATACATGGTGGGAGTATGTTAAACGGTTTGGGAATGAGATGATTAGGGGACAACCTCCTCCTTGGTTTTGGTTGAAGAACCTTATGCGGCAAAGATACTTGCACGAGACTAATAGACATGAGCTCCTTGACAAATTGTACAATTTGAGGCAAGGGAGCAAGAGTGCCATGTCTTACTACGACGAATTTCAATAATTTATGTTGAAACTAGATCACCGGGGAGAAAAAGTGAGTCATGACATCATGCGCTTCAAAGATGGGTTGAACAAGGACATCTCCACTCGTATGACACTTCATAAGTTTTACACAATTGATGGCATCTTCCAAGCGGCATTGGAGGTTTAAAGGGAGCTCAAAGAGAGTTCATTCATGGTTTTCCAAACCGAGAGAACCAAGGCTGCCTCAAAATAGTCCACTAGGTATGAAGGTAAATCAATTTCCACTTCCAATTCCAAGGGATTTCAATGCTTCAAATGCCAAGGGTGGGGGCACAAGTCTAGTGAGTGCCCAAACCGGAGGAACGTGATCCTAAGGGAGGTAAAATTATAATAGCTTGGGGAAGAAGTAGTAATTAAATTGGCTAAGGTTGATGGCAAGCCTTAAGATGGAGAGAAAGAAGAGGTTAAAATACAAGGCGAAGAAGATGTAGAAGATGTGTGGCCGTGTGAAGGAGATTTTGAAGTGCCATTGTAAAAGAGGTGAGGTCATGACCTAAAAGGGAGAATTTTTAGGTCATGACCTTGAAATTTTTTTGAGTATTTTTAAGATCACCTAAAAGGGTGCACAAGACCAAGTGTGAAGAAGGACCAAACCCGCCCCTAAAGTGCACACAATGGGAAGTTTGGAGACTATTAATGAAAGGTCCTTTTAATATTTTGTCTCTTATTTTGTAATGTAATATAAATAGAACATTATAGGGTTTCTAGTTCTTTAGTTGATTATTATTAATGAAAGAACACTTCTCTTAGAGTGAGAGAGAGTCCAACCGAAACTAGGGCATTACACAAGTGTGGAATCATTTGTGTGTTGCATTTTTCTTGATACATTGGTGCTTTGGTGGTGTACACCTCTCTTTTGTCAATAGTAAGAGATATGTAATAGTTTTGTGTAGGGTTAAGGGTTCAAGAGTGGAATAAGCTTTTGGGTTCTTAGGATTATACCATTCATTTGTCTATTTTTCTATCTTTATTTTATTGTAATTGTTGGTAGTTTCTTGTATTGTAACCCGTATTGTTCTTGTTGTTATAATGTTGTTGCTCTTCATCCTATTATTGTTAATATAGTTTGGGATTGTTGTCTTCCAATAGGTATTACACACCTTATTCTCTTGTGTTCTTGTCATTGTTCTTGAATCCGAATATGGTCATCAAAGAGGTCCACGGTTTCTTGACTAGTGGACTATTTTGGTATGGGATTATTGTGTCTTCCTTGGTTATTCTTGTATAAATTTTCCATGTATCTTCTAGCAACACTAATAGCATAAGATAAATCTGGCCGGGAACACATCATAGCATACATAAGAGACCCAACAACACTAGAGTATGGAACTCGAGACATATAGTCACACTTATCATCTGTCTTTTGAGATAAAGTGGCCGAGAGATTGAAGTGAGTTGCCAATGGTGTACTAACAGGCTTGGCATTTTGCATATTGAACCTGTGAAGCACTTTTTCAATGTATCTTTTCTAACTCAAGTATAACTTACAATTCTTTCTATCCCTCAGAATCTTCATGCCAAGAATCTTCTTTGCTGCTCCTAGATCCTTTATATCAAACTCCTTACTGAGTTGGGCTTTGACTTTTACTCTCTCATATCCTTTGCAGCGATCAACATATCATCAACATACAAGAGAAGATACATGAATGAACCATCACTTACCTCATTGAAGTAGACACAACTATCATAGATAATTCTCTGAAACATAAGAGAGGTCATAAAAGAGTCAAACCTATTATATGCCTGGGCGACTGCTTTAATCCATAAAGAGACTTTTTCAGCAAGCATACGTAGTCCTCCTTTCTTGAGACTACAAAGGCCTTTGGTTGCTGCATATAGATGTCCTCCTCAAGTTCTCCATGTAAGAATGCAGTTTTAACATCCAACTGCTCAAGCTCAAGATTATGAATTGCCACAATACCAAGCAATGCTTAAATCAAACTATGTTTTACAACTGGAGAAAAAACATTTGTGAAGTCAATACTTGGAACCTGACAGTAACATTTAGCAACTAGTCTTGCTTTGTAACTAGCATCTGCAACTCCCAATGTTCCTTCTTTCTTTTTGAATACCCACTTGAAACCGACAACATTTTTATTTTTAGGCAATCTCACCAGATTCCATGTGCCATTCTTATGAAGTGATTCCATCTTCTCTTGCATAGCAATCATCCATTGGCCGGAATCATCACAACTAGTTGCTTCTGAGTAAGAAGAAAGATCTTCACCGGAATTAATACCTTCTTCTTCACTCAATGCATAAGCAACCAAATCAGCTTCAGTATACTTCTGAGGAGGTCTAATATCTCTTCTAGTCTTGTCTTTAGCAATAGAATATTATGGTGCTACTGGTGGTGAAGAATAAATAGTATCACTCTATATCTCCGGGCTAGACTGAGAAGTAGGCACTGGTGTAAACTTTGCTCCAATTTGCAATTCAACATGGGTGATTAACCTTTGCTGTTTCATGTCACTAAGCTCATCTGGGCATAAAACACTAGATTTGGAGGGAGCCCGAAGCATGACAGTTTCACCAAACACAACATCCCTGCTAATTATAACCTTTCTACTTACTGGACACCAAAGCATATAACCTTTAACACTAGGCTTATAACCCATAAATAATCACTTAACAGATCTAGGTTCCAACTTTCCACTATCAACATGAGCATACACAGAACATCTAAATATCCTCAAATCAGAATAACTAGCAGGAATACCAGACTATACCTCTTGTGGTGTCTTTTTATCAATCGTGACTGAGGGAGAGTGGTTAATAAGAATACAAGTTGTGGAAGTAGCTTCAACCCAAAAAGACTAAGGTAATCCAACATTAAAGAGCATACAACACACATTCTCTATTATAGTCCTATTCATTCGTTCGGTCAAACCATTCTGTTGTGGAGTATGATGAACTTTCAAGTGCCTCACAATTCCTTCTGACTTTCACAAAGAATTAAATTCATTAGAATAGAACTCTAAACCATTATCGATCCGAAGGCATTTTACCGACGTTCTTGTCTACTTTCAATCATAGTCTTGAAAGTAGGCAACACATAATTCTTTTGCTTCATAAAGAATACCTAAACTTTTCTGGAATAGTCATTAATAATAAGTCAACAAGTAATTAGCGCCTCTTCTAGAAGGTACTCTAGAAGGACCCCGGAGATCAGAATGAATGTAATCAAGTGTTCCCTTAGCTGAGTAAATGCCTTTAATGAATCTGAATCTCTTCTACTTCTCGAAAATGCAGTGCTCACAGAACTCCAATTTGGTGATACTCTGTCCATCAAGAATTCCTCTCCTACTTAGTTCAACCATCATTTTTTCGCTCATATGCCCCAGACGCATTTGCCAAAGTTTAGCAATGCCACTTTCTGATAGAAAAGAGGTATAAATAGCTGCATCACCTGTAACAGTAGAGCCTTGTAGGACATACAAATTTTCATACTTTCTCTGTCCCTTCATCACAGCAAGATCACCTTTAGTAACATTCAAGACTCCACCTTCACCAGTGTACCTATAACCATTCGAATCAAGGGTACTCAAGGAAATAAGATTTCTCTTTAGGTTTGGGACATACCACACATCACCAAGTTTCCTCACAACACCATCAAATATCTTGATCCTGATTGTTCCAATACTAGCTATCTTATAAGGTATGTTATTTCCCATCAACACAACACCTTTAGAGACTGTTTCATATGTTGTAAACCAATCTTGATTACAACACATTTGAAACGTTTAAGCTGAATTAAGAATCCAATCCTCACAGGGTTTGGAGTTACCATCAGAAAATACCAAGAGTTCTCCATCACTACCTCCATCTTCCACAAAACTGGCTTCACTAGACTTCTCTAGTTGGTTTTCCTTCGATTTTGAAGCTTCTCTTTTCTCTCTATTCTGTAGCTTCCAACACTCGAATTTGATATGGTCTTTCTTTTTGAAGTAATTATAGATTTTATTTCTTTTTTGGATTTGGTCCTAAACCTATCATCACCCCCAGAATTCCTCTCACGAGTCCTTCCTCGAACAATGAGACCATCTCCTTGAGTCTCCGACCCATTCAAAAAATGCTTCTTTTTCTCCTTAGAGAATAATACATCATAGAATTTATCTATGGTCAGGGTATCATGACTATATAAAATTGTATCCCTAAAGGTTGTGTATGATGTATGAAGCTAACACAACAAAATCAACCCTAAATCTTCCTCATCGTACTTAAACTCCAGAGTCTCTAAATCAGAGATGATTTGTTTAAAGACAGATAGGTGATCTTCCAAACATGCACCCTCAGACATACAATAGGAATAAAGTTGTTATTTGAGATGATAATTACTTGTTAGGATCTCCGTCATCCACAAAGATTCCATTTTCAACCATAACACAGTGGTAGTGGTCTCGTTCAAAACATCTTGTAGAATTTGATTGAATAAGTATAGGTGGATCTGTGATAGAGCCTTCTGATCCTTACGACCTTTATCATCATCTATCCATGACGAGGGCATGTGATCAAATCCAAATAGCGCATCGTCCAAATCCATCTGTGCGAGCACAACCTACAACTTAACTTACCATAACAAAAATCTGGTGTTGCGATCCAACAATGAAATATTATACTTCATGGTTGCCATCCCCGAGAAAATAATCGACTAATCTTTGATACCAGTTTGATATAAATGGGCATAAATATAGAAAACCACAAGCAAAATAATAAACCAATAACATACAGATTTATGTGGAAACCCTTGCAAGAAAAATCACGAGCAGAGGCAGAGGATCTTTCACTATAATGAAAGAAGAGAAGTATAATATAGAGAATGAGTATTTTCTGAATAAACAAAATAACCCACTAAATGCACTTATATAATACATGCATACAAATAAGTCCTAGGCCCAATCCCTACGCTACCACCACAAACCTCAATGAAAATCCCAAATATGGGTTGCCCCATGAAACGTTCTAGGTCGGCTCAACATAATTTAGGTCACAACTCTAACACTCGGTAGGTTTTTTTATTGGGGTCGTCATTGTTTTCATTAGTTGAAGCATTAGATTCTGACTCAGAACTTATAACATCAGGACGACTCTCCTTATCCGAGGAATCATCATCGGGCTTTTCCTCGACTAAAGGCCACTTAATGATGGATTTCCTCCTCCCATCCTTTTTTCTGTTGTAAACTTGAGAAGGCTCCGCCATTTTTCTTTTCCTACCACAACATACGTCATCTCCAATATTGGCATTTATAGAACTAATAGAATTACTACTTTTACTCAATCTGTTCCTCTGAATTAACTCGACTATATATTTTAAAGATTGTTGTCTTGTCCTCCTCTTTGGAACAAAGACATCTCCTGAATCCATCGTCTACCTAAATTAAAACACACAATTTCTTTATCAAATTGCGTAAGCTTTAAATTCTCTAAATTGTAAAGCCAAAGTAACAAGAAAAAACTAAATCACAAGAGATGCACGCATTCGACATGTCAAATCACCTGAGATTTATTAGGTTGGATGTGTGTTTATACTATTTAAACTTTATTATAGTTTAAATGTCAGCTTATAGCAAGTTAAATGTTTTAGATGAAGTCAGGTGTCAACACATTAGGGGTGGCAATTTCAGCCCATATTTGTGAAAAGAGTCCATTTAACCCATATTAGTGAATTGGATCACTTATGTTTCAAATGGGTAAATATGAACTTCAACTCATTTTAAAAGCTGATACAAATATGGACAAAATAGGTAAAATATGGGTACCCATTTAAACATAGAGATCACTCACCTATGCTTAAAGTTTCAGTTTTTTTTTCTTTTCTAGTTTCTTTTCTTCTTCTTTTTTTCTTTCTTTTTTCCTTTAATTTACTTTTTTTCTTTTTCATTTTTTTACTCATTCCTTATAATTTCTTTTTTACTTTCTCATTTTGTCATCTATTTTTTTATTTCTTTTTTCTTTGTATTCTTTTTTTTTTCGCTTTCCTCTTTGTCATTCTTATTTCATCATTCGTATTCGCTTGAGACCTACATGTCTTAATAAATATAAACTTCTAATTATACCATTTATCCTATATAATTTATAACATCTCTTATCAATTAAATATAATCCATAGTCTCACTCCTTTATTATTTTTTTTCTATCTTTTATTTCTCTTTCTTTCTCATTTTTTTTTCTTTATTTTTTCCTTTAATTTACTATATTTTTCTTTCTTTTTTCATTTAATTTACTTTTTTTTCTTTTTCATTTTTTCCACTTATTTTTTACTCATTTCTTACACTTTTTCTCTTTCTTCTTTTTCGTTATTTTTTTCTTTTTCAATTTTATTTCTTTGCATTCTTTTTTTTTTGTATTTTCGTTTCCCCCTTTTTCATTCTTGGTTCATCATTTTTCTTATTTTTTTATATTCTTTTCTTCATCTTTTTTTTTGTCATTGCATTTTATATTTTTTTACTTTAAATTATTTGTATCATACTATATATTTCAAATAAATTTATTATTTGTTTTTGAATAGTTTAGTTGTCAATATGTGCAATTTATCATTTATATTTATAGACAAATATATATATGAATTAAAATCAACATGGGTTGTGGTGCAGTGGATGGGGATGCTCCACCCTTAACTAAAGGTCGAGGGTACAACCTTGTTTATGGAGAAAACTCTGTTGGGAGCGCTTTCACCTTAATGGTCCCTGCAACGCCCGATCTGGATTAGTCGGGGCTCCAATGCAGGCACCGGACACCGGATGAAAAATAAAAAAAAAGTATATGAATTAATTGTATTTTCTTGAGACTAAAATATATATGGCTGAGGATCCACATAGCCCTCGAATTATAAATGTTGGGCGAATATAAATCAATATGAGCTTATGGTATTTTCGTTATCATAAAAAAAACCAAAAATAGAAAAAATAGGTAGAAAGAGAGGTAGAAGTTAGAGATAGAAGAGAGAAAAAAGCGTAAAGAAAGAATTGAAGAAAAAAATACAAAAAAATGAAAAAGAAAAAATAATGAAAAAGGAGAAAAGGAAAAAGAAAAAAGAAGATTGTGAAAAAAAATACATTGAGTGGTTACGATATCTTAATCATCATCCATAATTTGTACTCAACTTAACCATATTCTTCGAAAATAAAAAAAAATATAAAAAATAAAATACAACCAAAAAAGAAAAAAATGAGAAAGTAGTAAACAAAAAAAAAGGAGACTAAAAAGGAAAAGAAAAAAAAAAGAGAAACAAAGGGTAGAGGGTAGAGATAGAAGAGAGAGAAAAAATGGCAAAAAAATGAAAAAAGAAAAAAAAGAAAGAAAACTAGAGGCTATATATAGAAGAGAGACGAAAAAAAACTAAAATGAAAAAACAAAAAAAAAAGAAATGGAAAAAAAGTCAAGTTGATATGATATAGAAGTTTTAAGTTTTTGACTTGGGAGTTAAAGTGAGTTGAAGCCATTTTTATCCAATCCATATTTGACCACATCCATATTTACCCAAATTTATATGGGCGGATTGTAATCCAAACCATTTTTGTTCGATCCATATTTAACCCGTCCAAATCCAATCCAATCCGCCCGTTTGCCACCCCTACAACACATGAATATTGTAACCTTTTTTTATTTAATTTCACGATCAAAGTATAAAGGCTTGAATTTGAGAATTCCTATTATGTCAATCGACTTGATTTATGGCAAACATATCCACCTACATAAATGTTAAAAAGTAATTATTACAAATATATAATTTATATTTGAAGAACCCTTGAAAGTATTAAGTATTAACACTTTGATTTGAAGTTTAGGAACTACATAGATAAGACAGAAAATAGTCAAATACAACTTCTAACATTAATTAGGATGCACATATGGCATGAATCTTAATATAATATATATGATATAATTTAGGGGTGATTTCAAAATTTAATTTGAAAGAATTTACCTTTTGAAATTTTTTTAGCTATGAATTCAAAATTTCTTTTATACCATGTAGTTTAAAATAAACAAATGAACCGATGTCATTATATTGGATCCAAATCTATATATGTGTTTAAGGGCTTTGAGCTAAAAGTGATAAAAGAGTTTGAAAATGAGGTGTAGGTAACTCAAGTCTTAATAATTGAGTGGAGGTGACAATTACTTTATTATGTATTAAGAAAGTTAGAGAAATTTAAAAATAACCCACAAGTTTTTAAATTTATATTTTGATTCAAATATTTGATAATATAACGAATAATGGAGGAAAAAAAGTGTGTTTCTCTCTCTTCTCATATGTTGTTGTTTTCTCTCTCTTCGTGATTTTTGTTGTTCACTGTTGATGGTGTTTTATTCATCATCTTCTGCTGCATTATCATCATCTTCTACTTCATTATGATCTTCATCTTCTACTTCATTATCATCTTTATCTTCTTCTTGTCGACCATTGTTGTTGTTTTTACCGCTACTACTGCTACTTGACCTATTTTTAGGTGAAATTTTTCTTTGTATATCACTTTTCACTTTGTCATTACTTCACAGGTGACTTTGGAAAGTAAAATTATGATTTTTAGATGACACTGCTACTGCTGTTTTTTCAACAATGGATAGAACTCGTTCATGAATACAACATAAGAGCCCACAATTTAAACAGATCACTCAGTCTGTTGCAACAGATAAATATTTTATTGCAACAAATAAATATTTTATTGCAACAGAAGACTCATATGTTGGATTCATATTTTTGGTCCTATTGTGCCCGTAACATGAATCAAACAGATGGGTAATATGTTGCAATAGAATAATTATCTGTTGCAACAGACTAGTTATCTGCTGCAATATATTACTTATATATTACAACAGACTAGTTATCTCTTGCAATAAAATATTTATCTATTGCAACAGATAATTATTCTGTTGCAACAGATGAGTAATCTTTGTGGAACAACACAATGCAGTTCTTGCCACAAATCCAACAGATGAGTAATTTTGCTATTGCTACTGGATTCAAATTATTCTTTAATCGTCGACATATTTATTGAGAAGAAGAAAGACATAATAAAAATTAAATAAGAATTAAAATGTCAAAGTCAATCAAACATAAATTTTTTTATTAAACAAAAAAAAATACATAGACTAAAAAAAATCAAATTATTATTATTATCATCATCATCATCATTATTATTATTATCATTGCCAGTAGGCCAATCTTCGACCGACAGCAGTAGGGCCCTCCTCAGCCTGCAGATCTCCTGGAGCATCCTTGTTCTCATGGCTTCTAACTCCCACTGCAAGTCATGAACCTACCTCCTAAGTTCCCGTACAACGTATTGCAGAAAAGCAACATCCCACACTAAATCAATCATATATAAAACACACATGAATTGACAAAAAACGTAAAAACAAAGTAAAGAAAAGAATCTGAATGTAATAAAATGTATACTACCAATTGAATATATTTACACACAAAGCAAGAAAAAAACTTACCTGAGACAGGGAAGAGAAAGTGGTGGAAGGTGTAATATGAAAGACCAGATGCAAGAAATAAATAGAGTGTAGTAGAATAAACGAGTGACTAAGGAAAGACCAATTAATAGAGGATTGAATTTGAATGAGTTAGGCAAAAAGGTGCGACTGTTCACCTCCATTTATTAATTATATTTTTTATTACTTTGAAAAGTTATGACTTAATTAAATCAGGCTGCCGACTGGCCTTTTGAAGATTGTGATAAGTCATGACTTTTCAGCTTGTTATTATTAATTAGTTCTTTTCAAGAATCATTTTTATTGAGTTGTGACAACAGATTCTATATCTGTTGCATCTGATAACTCATCTGTGACAACAGATATATCATATGTTGCAACAAATCAACAACCTGTTGCATCAGATAATCTATCTGTTGCAACATATAATCTATCTTCTTTTTAATAATCATCATATCATTAATTCAAATTTGGTGACTTTTTTATTATATAAATTTAAAAACAAAATGGTGAAAAATCACTACTTGTCGCATATTTAATATTAACATCAATTATTCAAATTAAATAACCATTTTTTTACGATTATAAATTGTGTTTATCATTTATTTCTTTATTATTTTCTTGAAAAGAAATGAGTTAATTAAATTAAGATAGTGAGTTTTTTTATTATTGTGACAAGTCATGTTTTTTCAACTTATTATTATTAATTAGTTCTTAAATTTAAATAACCTTTTTCTCAATTTGAAAATCCAAGACACCTTTTAAATAACCATTTCTTTAATAAAATAATAACCATTTTCACTGAGTTATGACAACACATTGTATATCTGTTGCATCAGATAACCCATCTGTGGCAATAGATATACCATCTGTTGCAATAAATCAACCTTCTATTTTAGGAGCTTTTTTTATTTCTTCTAACAGTTGATTCATCAGTCGCAACTGATGGGGAATTTGATGCATCGATAATATTGAATGTGTTAGACAAAAAGTTATGACTTTTCAGCTTTTTTTAACAATCATCGTATACCTTAATTAATCCAATGCTATGACTTTTTATTAAATAATAAATAAATAATTTTAAAAAATAGATTTAAAAATAAAAATGGTGAAAAGTCACGATCAGTTATTAAAATTAAACAACCGTTATTTTATGTTTATAAATTGTGTTTATCATTTATTTCCTTATTATTAATTTACGAACCATTTTTCATATTAAATAATCGTAAAGTCATGACTTTTCACCCTTTTAATAACAATAACCTTTTTTTATTAATAACTCTTTGCTACAACATATGATCCATCTGTCATATCAGATTAACTATTTGTTGCAATATATGGTTCATCGGTTGCAACAAATGCTCAATCTCTACCTCCAACCGTTGACATGTTGAGATTAAGGAATAGACAGAATGATAATTAAATATTAAATAATAATAAAAATCTAAAGTCGATCAAACATAGATTTTTGAATCCATTATATACAAATATATACTATAAAAATATACCCTTGGGTAGATCCGATCTAAAAAAAATAGAAAATACATACGCTAAAAGAAAAAACATAACTTAATTACTATTACTACTATAATAATTATCATTATTATTATCATTATTATTATTATTATTATTATTATTATTGTCAACCGGTCAATCGTCATCCGGCAGCAGCAGGGCCCTCCTCAGCCTTGTTCTGAAGTCACCCAACTCTCTCCGGAGTTCATGAATCTATCTTTCAAGTTATCGCAAGGACTCGAGATGAATCACCTTGTACAAATCTGGATCATCCATATCTAGAAGTGGGGTACAATGAATGAGTAAGGAGGGATCTATTTATAAAGGATTGAATTCGAATGGGTTAGTCAAAAATCCACGACTGTTCACCTCTTTATAAATAAAATTTGTAACTTTTTGAATCTTCTAATTGAAAAAAGGAATTTAAATACAATATTTTATCTTTATTGTATTTTGAAAAGAAAAGAAAATTGCATTAAAATAAATCTAATAGATGGGTAATCTGATGCAAAATATATTCTATCTGTTTTGATAATTTACAACACATTGACAATATGTTGCAACAGATGGATATATATGTTTGATTTTTCTAATAGATAAGTCATATGTTGCAACAAATTGATCATTTTGTCGTAATAGATGTTTATAATTATTTAATAATTTTCACAGATGTATCCTCTTTTGCAACAGGTTAGTGATTTGTATATTTAAATTAAGCCATTGATGGGCTAGGAAGAATAAGGTGCATGCAGATGGATGGATCCACTTTCATGTGTGGGAGTTAAGCATTACTGATAAGGTCATCCGGAGAACATACATAAAGTACAATATTTTTGTGAATGTAGTTTTTAACTGATTAGGCATTGATCATATTAAAAAGATCCTACATTATACAATTAAGTTTGATAGGTTTGAATTGATAAGGCCGAGGTCCCCTTGAAGATGGTGCTAATACCCTATTACGAATTACTGATGGTTGTTGCTCATGTTTATGTGTGTCAAGTTTTGAGAAGGGATCAATATTTGGTGTCATTGCAGAGATCCAATAGAGATTGGACTTAAGTTTAAGTTTGCATTGGACTCTGAGAAGGCCTTCAAAGACTCGCACTACATCAAACAACAATCAAAAATTAATAGAAATTCCCCTGGACCAAATTTATATGGAAGGATTATTCGAGAAGATGATTATATGCCAGAAGGAGCCGAAGGAGAATGCCTACGAAGGAAAATGGATTTGATGAAAGACTATATCATCTAAGAGCTAATCAAAGAGGAAACATAGGGTATCAAGGAACTTCTAGAGAATATGGCCGATGAAACTGAATTGAAACATGAGAAATCTGAATCAAGTGCAAATATGAAAGTGTATCCAGTAATGAAAATTTGTTTGTTGTTTTTCTCAAAGAAAAATAATGCAAATGGACACTTTTCTCGGGATTTGTGACTAAGAAGCGTGGTCGAGATGATCACCTACATAAAAAATAATAAAACACCAAAAAAGCAGCTTTGCGGGTACTGAGGGTTGAAATGATGTACAGTAAGTCGAGAAAACTTGCACCAAGAATAGTTGAAATTGAAATAAGGAATCTAAGTGAAGGCGACAATTTTTGAATTTTAAATTTCATCCCATTCCTTCTTGTTTGTGGTTTCGATTAAGTCCACTGCTATTGACCTGATCGGAACCACAAACAAGATTGAAAGGCAGATTGAGTATCATTACTTCCTTAGCAATATATAATATGGATATAATTGATTGTGTTTTCTTGACTTAGCATGCTTTCAACATATCTTAGAGAAGATCAGTTACTTCTTGTAGTATGTGAATCCCCATAATTTTCAAATTTCCCTCCAGCTTGCTGATTCAGTATTCAAGCTTGTCGTTGTCGTCGTTGAGGTTAGTATAGAGTTCTTGGTCTTTTGCAAGCTCGCCAATGAGTAACACTTTCTTTGAAGTTGTGGCATTGTAAAAGTCCTTTAGATGGTTTCAAAAATACTTTCTTCAGAAGCCTTAAATGATACATGGAGGGTCGCTATGTTTGTTTTAGGTCAACATGTGGATGTACACTCAAGAAGTGGTCTCAATAATTTCTTATAACATGTTATCATGAACATAATCCATAGATAAATCAAATGCGGAAGATATAATAAAATTCAAAGGAATTTATAATACAAACTGAGTCTATAAAATATGATAATACAATACTCAACTTCCCGTCTACGAAGCCTCTAATAAGAACTAATTATCTAGACTGGGACAAAGCCCCCGGCTGGATCATTTACTGAAAGACTCAACATATAAGTAAATGTCTTTCGAAAGATGGATTGTTCACCCATTTCTCTCATAACCCATGGATTATACTGATGTGATGGACTGTGGGACTCCGCAAAACCTGAAATATAGGGGGTCATACACAATGTACTGGTACGTAGAAAAATTCAAAAATAAAGAATATTTTTAGAAAACATAGGTGAGAGAATTTCATAAAAATATGTCATCATAAAACATTTGAAAACGTATGGGCATAATTTGATAAATTTCAAAATACTTTCTTGGAATCATGACTCTACTCTTTGTTTCTCTTCTGACATAGATGGTACACCCTACAATCTATAATTCCACGGGTTATATGGAATCCGCCATTGACTAGGTGGCCAAGCCCCCAACCCAAGTTTTCCGCAAGGGTTGGAGTCTCTGCATCTCTACTACGCCACAGGGTTGTTGCCAGCGTACAATCCCTATTACAGGGAAACATGAACTCGTGTTGGGAAATAAAGGTTTTGGGCGATGAGTTATCTAAATCGTGCCTTCTTTGGGTAACTATCTAACTCTCTTAAGCCCAGTTTTAGACTCTTTAAAACTTGTCTTCTTCTTTTAATTATTTCTCTTTTATTCTATTTTGGGCACATCATAATAGGGTATCATCATGCCCAGACTTGCAATCCATATCACATCTCTTTCTTATTCACAACATATTATTGATCACCCAAAATATTTAACAATCAAACGAGAGTTCATATTTCAAAAACATATGAAAATAAAAATATTCTCTCTTCAATGTTTTATCTACGGTGGTCACCTCTTTTATCAATTACATGCAATTCTCAAGTAAAAACATGAACATTTATAATGAAGGAAAAACACCCTCTTATTTAGTCATAAAACAGTACAAATCGTACATAATAGTATACCTTCATACTCAAGCATTTAGCAGTTCATATAATCAACTCACAACATGTAAAAATAATGGATTTCATAGTAAGAGAGTGAATTACATAAATCATGCTCTCATTTAACTTTAACAACTTAGTATTACAGGATCATATGAAAACATGTCGAATTTAGGATACCACCCCACAATTTCTACAAGACTTCATCAAAATATGGGATTCGCAATGCATGTTCACCAATAAATCTTGAAATCAATTTTGTACGCATACACATATACCCTTTAAAGCTTGTTTAAAAATATAAAACTTATGCCCATGAGACTTAGGATAGCCCCACGTATCTTAAGTTTCTTAATTTGGGGATAAACCCTAATCTTGACGCTTTCTTAAACGATTTTGATTTTGAAAAGATTGAATTCTAGATTACTTGGGGATAAAGGAATTGAAGTTGTGTTCTTGGGAAAGAAAATGGTCTTCTTGGGAGGATAATTGGAGAAGAAGGGCAAATAATGCCCTAATTGATGCTCCTACTCGTGTTACGAACGATTGAACTGAGGAGGAAAAGGCCCAATTACCCTTCTAACATTTTTAAATTTGTAGCTGCATTTTGCATGCACACCACGATGCGGTCTTATCTCGGTGGTTTACTAGTTCAGATGAAAATGGTCAGAACTTTTCGCTCGGGTATAGGATTAAGGAGAAATTGGTTTCGTTGGAAAGCTGACTCAATTATCCACAATTTGGTGGGTCTTTAGCTGAAAAATTCAACATAAATAATGTAACTCCCCGTATTATTTTGGGCATGTTTCAGCTCTTAGTAGCATGCATAGGGAGTCTAAGGCCTGGAAATTTTTCTAAGTGTTGGGGAGTTACTCCTACTTTAAGCCTCTTAACTTTGATGATTTAAAACTTAGTCTTCCTGACCCCGAGACATAGATTTTTGAGTCAATTAATGTTCTGGGGTGTAAGGGGCATATATTGGGGAAGTTTTTCATTTTTGGATGAGGATTGGGACGCGTTTGGATTTTGATTCCAACAACTTATCATGGTAGGACCGCGTCGCGGTGCCTAGAGCGATGGAGAAACTACAGTATCACGGTGAGCCACCAAAGTGCAATCCAGATATGGGTTTAAACTCCTGATGGGAAATTGCATCCTTTACCACTAATTTTACTCGTCTAATCACGATTAATAACGTAGTTAGGGCACAAAATTGCCTATTCTCTCTAATTTACTCTCAAACAAAACCCTCCCCTCTTCCTCAAAGACAAGAATTCAAGATTTTTGATTCAAGATTTTCAAGAAAAGTATCAAGATTAGGGTTCCATTCATCAAACTAAGGAACGTAAGGTATGTGGGGCAATACTAAACTACATGTGCATAAGTTTTATGATTTCTACAAGCCTTAAGGATATATATATATATATGTATATATATATATATATATGCACTTAATGCTATGAGTTTTGGTAAAAAAATTTAAGAGCATGCATCGTGAAATCAGTTCTATGGAATTGTGAAATTGTTATGGGTTTTTTCTATAAGTTTGATGTATAATCTCGTGTTTTTGTGTGATTTGAATTCAAAAGATAATTTATGAATCTAACTTGTGAAAATACACTCCCCGTGATGAAATTTATGGACGTTGCATGATTCGGATTATGAATTGTTTTTGAAAGCATGACTTAAGAGCCCCCTTTTGATCATGAGATTTATATTTTAACTAATGTAGGGGCTGATTTATTAATGATGACAACTTCTTGAGTCGTAAATGTCTCCTTACCTATTTTCCATGTGTTGAATAAGAGGAGTGGCCACCATGTTTTAATATCTTGTAAAGAGAATGGGTTGTATAAGTTTCCAATGATTTTATAATAAGAACCCATGCGTGATGTGATAAATAATATCCAAAAGGTAATCAATCTTGCTTAACAAATGTATTTTCTCTATTTCATCTAAATCTACATCTTGATTAGACTATCATATAGTTGCAGATTCTCCATATAGATTTTACATTGAAAGAAATAATAAAATTGAACCACAAATTTCTATAAAGGTCATTGTATCATTACAGATTTAATCATTAAGTTTCTCGGTAGAACTTCTATCCAACTAGAAAAACCTCTAAGAATTTGGCCAACTATGAAATAGAAGGATTGCAGCTTGATAGCTTGAAATCATGGAGAAGAAGAAGATAAACAAAAGATGGGTTTTCATTATTCTTCATGAAGCTTTATAGTTATGATTCTATTTATAAACTTGAGTTAAGATGAGCTAAGAATGAGCTAAGAAGTGAATCATGTATCCAACCCATTGATAGATTATTGTAACTAATTGATCATTATCAAACAACCTCTAACAACCTATACAATTGACTTGTACATCGGCTAACTAACTAACTGACTAACTACCCTATCAGTTTTACACATCAATGGAAAAGGTAGTCGTATATGTCTCAGTGTATGTAGTAGTCAAAACACTCTGCCTCAAGCTGCAGGGTGCAGAATGTTTAGCACACCAAGATTGATGAGTAAATGAGTAGGTTGAACAAGGCTCAGGACCTTGGTAAGTAGGTCAGCAAGTTGATCACTAGATTGACCATATGGAGCCTTAATCTAGCCATCTTTAATCTTTTCCCTGATGTAGTGTCATTCAATCTCAATGTGTTTGGTTCTCTCATGAAACACAGGGTTGTTGGTCAACTGAATGGAAGAATTACTGTCACTGAAGACTGAAATAGGAAGGGTGACATGAAACCTGAGTTCCTGAAATAAACCAACCAGCCAAGTGAGCTCTGCAACTGCTGAAGCCGTGCTTCTGTACTCAGCTTTAGTAGAACTCCTGCAAACAGTGTGTTGTTTTTTATATTTCATGATATTAGTGATTCACCAAAGTGAATGGCATAACCAGTAACTGATCTTCTAGTATTGGGGAAAGCAACCCAATATGAGTCACACCAGCAAGTTAGAGTAGTAGCAGGCTCAGCCTTGAACCAGGCAACTTGACTAACAGAACCTTTAAGGTATTTGAACACCCTAGTAGCTGCTTCCTAGTAAGATTTATTGGGGTGTTGCATGAATTGGCTGAGATTTTGAACAACAAAGTTAATGTTTGGCCTTATAATAGTGGCATACAATAGTTTTCCAACAAGTCTTTGGTTAGATAAAATGTCAGACAACAACTCATCATCTTGTACACCTGTGGCATGATCATACTCAATTGAGGTTCATTTGGTATTAGATTCTAGATGGGTGATAGCCGATTTAGAACCACTAAGCCCTGTGTCAGCAATCAACTCAAGAATGAACTTTCTTTGGTTAAATATGATCCCTGATGATGATCTTAAGACTTCAATGCCTAAAAAATACTTGAGATCCCCCAAGTATTTCATTTTAAAATACTGATGCAACTTGATTTTAGTGGCATTGATCAATGATGCACTGCTCCTAGTAATCAGTAAATCATCAATATATACAATCACTATATCAGTATCATTACCTTGATGAAAAGTGAATAGGGAATAGTCATGTATACTCTGGGTAAAACCAACATCAAGTAAAGTATGAGTGAGCTTCATATTTTACTGCCTGGAGGCTTGCTTAAGATCATACAGGGATTTGATCAACTTACACAACTTGTGCTCCCCCTGTGTTCTAAATCCTTCTGGAATTTCCATGTAGACTTCCTCCTCAATATCCCCTGGGAGGAATGACTTATGCACATCCATTTGATGAAGATTCTAACCTTTAGATACAGCTACTGCAATCATATATCTGACTGTTACCATCTTAGCCACTGGTGAGAAAGTTTTATGACAACCTAACCCCTCATGTTGGCTATATCCTTTGGCCATTAATCTTTATTTTATACTCTCCACTTCACCATTTAAAATATATTTGATTTTGTATATCCGTTTGGAACCAACAATATTCTTCTCTTTAGGTAGATCAACAATAAACCATGTGTTGTTAGCTTCCAAGGCCTGAATCTCTGACTTCAAAGCTTTCACCCACCTTACATCTTTTATAGATTGTTTATAGTGCTGAGTCTCAGTCAAAGTTAAGAATTTGGTTAAATAGCACTGATAAGTAGGACTCAAATTTTTGTAATACAGGATGTTGGCTAATGGATATTTGTATCTCTGGTTTCTGGAAGTGTCAACATAATCATGCATCCATACTTATGGTATGCTCGGTATTGTTGGTCTACTGGAAGAGGGTTGAGTCAGGGAATAGTCATCTTGACATATTTCCTCATGAGTGCTGCCAGGTGAAGCTGCACCAGGTAATGCAGCATAAAAAATGTTTTCCTCCTCAATTGGAGCTTCTTCAGTAATACTATCAGTAGCTGTCTCAGGAAATATTTCAACATTTGTGGAGATCAAGAAGTCAGTGATATCTTCTTTAGATGAGGAGACTTGTGTATTTTGTACTGGTGATGAAGCAAAAGGAAATGCATCTTCATGAAACACAACATCTCTACTGACTAATAGTCTCTTTGAGGTGAAATCCAACAACAAATATCTCTTCTGAGACTCTGAATATCCCACCAATACTGCAGGTTTGGCTCTTTCTATGAATTTATCACCTCTTGGTAGGATAGTGACATAGCATAAGCAACCAAATACCCTAATATGAGATAGCGTGGGATCTTTGGAAAACATCAACTGAAATGGGCTCTTACCACTCAGAACAGAAGATGGTAACCTATTTATTAGATATACTGCAGCCTTTACACATAGTCCCCAATACTTAATGGGAAAGTGAGAATGAAACTTGAGTGTTCTGGCTATGTTTAATATGTGTCTATGCTTCCTCTCCAGCACTCTATTCTATTGAGGAGTGTGGGGATAGCTGGTCTGATGCAGAATGCCCAGGGACTGGAATAATGTCTTACATTGAGAGTTTATAAATTCAGTTATATTCTCAGATCTAATAGTTTTCACCACTATTCCAAACTGAGTTCTAATCATGGAAATGAATATTTTAATGGCCACTATGGCCTCAGACTTTAACTACAACAGGTTCACCCAAGTGTGCCTACAATGGTCATCTACCATAGTCAAGAAATAACATTTGTTGTCAATAGCAGAAGTTTTATATGGACCCCATAAATTCATGTGGACAATTTCAAAATAAGTAGAGCATCTAGTAGTACTTGTAGGAAATGACAATCTTATTTGTTTAGCTAGTGTACACACAGTACATTTATTTAACATATTTATATCACTATGATTCTTCAGAATGTCCAAACACTTGACAACCTGAGCAGCAGGGTGTCCAAGTCATTGGTGCCATAAGCTGCAACTGGAAGTTGACAGATCTGTAATGAATCTGCAGGTTTTTGATCTGGACTGATTAGTATCTCGTATCCAACCACCTTTAACAACATACATGTAACGCCTCGAAATCGAGTCCCGAGATGTCACACGGTGCTTAGGGTCACAAGTGACCCCAAGCTAACCCTTCTACTGGCATAACTCATAAGCAACTGAATAAAAATACAAATCCATACAAATCAGCAGAAATTAACTCTTTTCTGAATTTGATCGATACAAAAATGGAATTTTACAGGATTACAATTCTTCCTTTACAACCAGAATTGAAACAAAATACATCAACTTCTACTGACTTTCTATGAAGCCTCTACTAGTACTGACTGTAGGTAGCCGGGTCATGATTCCCGACTACCCAAACTCAATACGACTGAATAAGGAAAATACAACACTATAAACTCTACATAAATAACCCAAGCCCTTGAATCAAAAGGACTCATCACATGCTGACTGGATACCACGAACTGACTCGATCCGAAGGTGAAACTATACCTTGTACCTACATTCCGAGAAAATGTAGCCCACATACGAATATGTGGGTCAGTATCATGGAAAAATACCGAGCATATGGGGGTGTATGCAGTTGTATAAACATCATCATCATAAATATTTCTAAGAAATATGAAGGATGTATGAAAGACTCACATAGCCCAAAGAAAATCATTCATGAGAGGATGAAATAAGTATAATAACACATGTGAGTCATCATATAATTTTCAACCACTTTTAGTTCATCAAGAATATCAATTCTCATAATGTCAATATCATTTAAATCTTTCGAAAGAATAACTTTCGGAATTCCACTTTCAAATCACTTCACCGTTCACCATAGACACAAGGAAACACACACAAACTTTGGGAGATCCTATAACCAACATAAACCATGTGAGGTACATGGAGTCCAACGTACAACCCACGGTGGGGAGAGCCGTCTTATCCTTGTCATCGGAATAGAACTTCCAATATCAATCCAAAAACACTAGTGATCACTATATAAATCAACCTCATGCTCACATCCAACGGGGGCACGTAGTTCAAGGGAAGTAAGGTCACTTTATACCTCCCACTCGGTGCTAAACATTACTCCCAGACTTAGCTCAGAAATTTAAATTAGCCTTAGGATCACATTAATGAAAATCCACAATAAACACTTCAACAATTTTCATCGGGAGCCAATTTTCTACCCCTTTATCATAATCAATAAAAACGTGGATTTCTTTCACAGTCGAGTTCAAAATAACTCATTCACGATCAAAAGGTCAAATCATTCAAAAAATCTCAAATATTCAACATCAACGTGCTTATAACACACATTTTCTCAAAAACACAATTTCAAATGGGGTTCGCGACCCAAATATCAAAATCATGATAAATATCGTTCAAGATTCATACTTTATATCACCACACATGTAAATTCATCTTTCAAAATCATAAACATCAAGATTTCATAATAATCATCATAAGATATGGGTTCATGCTTCAAATTCATAAAAATCAATTAAAAATCAAATAAAAATCATGCATTTGTAAAGAAAATTACTTTTGGGCACAAGAACGAATGATAGTTCTTGTTGAAAACCCCCACATACCTTGAATGATGAACTTTAGATCAATACTCGTTTTTGAGATGTTAATTGTGCCTTTGAATGATGGTTCTTGGAGTTCTTGAACTAGGAATTTGGAATCTTGAATAAATTTGCCGAATTAATGGTGAACTTTGGAGGTTCTTGAAGTTGTATGTAGGAGCTTAGGGTTTTCTTTTTGAGGGAATTTGATGAAATATAACATATAATGCTTCTAATAGGCTTTAATATAGGGTTTGGATGGATTTTGGGTGAGGGGGAATGACCAAAACGCCCCTAAAAATCAAATAATTCTTGCATCTGTCCTTTGGTGGACTGTTTTGATAGTCTGAAGTAGATCAACAATAATGTTTTACTCCGATATTCAAATTGGATGAAACCAATTTCATTAGAAATAGGACTCTCATATATTTCTTTGATATATAGTATCTCACCCAGATCATTGTGTACGAGGAGTTATGATCATTTGAAGTTTTTCCAAAAATTCACTTTTGATAGGCTGAAGTAGATAGACCATAACTTTTGCTCCAATAGACAAATTGGATGAAACCAATTAAATCGGAAACAGGACTCGCAGAGATTTCCGTTGATATATAGTAGATCACCCAGATCATTATGTACCAGGAGTTATGATCGTTTAAACTTGGAGAAAAAATACGCCGGGCCTCAGTACTTTTATTTCCTGCACGTTTTACTGTTCACTACTATTCACGGTTCTATCGGAATGTTCATAACTCGTCGCTCGGGTGTCCGTTTTGGATGATCTACATGTCGTTGGAAAGCTTATTCGATACTCTACCCAATGGTGGGTCATAATCTAAGACATTACTCACGAAAAATTTATAATTCATTCTAGAAGATATAACCCAATACGTTTACGCACAAAATTTCAACGAAAAATTTCCCGGGGTATTACATCATCTCCCCCTTGGAAACATTCGTCCTCGAATGTCGATGAATAAGTACAAAATATCATGGAAATGAGGACAAAAGGCTGGGATAACGAAGTCAAACCACTTACTTCACTCTAAACTTTCGAATACTTCATAGAACATGTGATTCATAATGAGAATGTTCACATAGTTGGATCTTAAACAAAGGAGACTGATTTTAAGGAATCAATATCTTTGGTTTATTCAGAGACTGAGAATCAAAGGTCTCGAAGGGTATCTCATCAAAAGAACGACCACTTGCGCCCAAATGAAACGTCCCTCAACACTCCCTCCAAAAGATTCAAATGACATTGTTTGGGGAGAAAATGAACCATAATTTGATACAATCCTATCGTATGGGAACAAGGACCCATATGGCATAAATTAAAATAGGAATTTCTAGGTCTTGGGAAACATAACTCCTTGCTTCCAAACTTAGCAACACTTCCCAAATACTCCCTCGACTATGTTCAAGCCTAACTCCAAGTACTCATGAGATACGCCACATAACACTATAATATTAATCTAATTATGAACCTCAATACACACTGAGCCTCACAACTCCTCACTTAAAACATAACTCTTATTTCTACTCCAACAACCACATACAATCTTATACTCGGGGTCCGCTAACTTGCGATGCATTCTTTTAGATATACAACCATAACATTCAATCCTATACTCATAACCACATTCGCACTTCACACATGCACCTCTAAACAAACACTCATAAAGCATCTTCCTCGTTTTTTCTAAGATTCCATCAACTACATCATTCACAAATACTGGTCAATTCTTTAAATGACACACATAACATTTTCTCAACCAATTGAACTATACACAAAAACTCTGTATTACTATTCCTACAACCTCATAGAAGTGCATAAAACCAACGCACAACAATCTTTCCAAATAAACATTTAAAACTTCAACTAACCACGGCATGTATCAAGGACTTATCCTCAATCTAACTTCACTTCACCGTCGTGAGCACACCACCTTCTATCATAGATAAGGAAGTATCTTCTCTCCCTTCTAGACAACTACTCAACACCATTAGCTTGACTTAATGAAATGGTCACAAAATTTTAAAACATGAAGACCTGAAACATGAAGGGATAATGTAAATAACTTGACTCTCTCTATTGAGGCCTTAGGAATAAAATATCAAATACAATGGGTTCATTAAGGTATCAAAACTGAAGACACCCATAACGGAAACTGAATCTCACTGATCAATAAGAGTATTGCCTGAGTACTGGAACTGAACATACTGTAAAACTTGAGTATATGAGTCATGGGCGGCATGCCCTGAATTTAGAGCTCATAACTTATTGAATGTGATTCCAACTGCTAGAAGAACTGGAATTTCTCATTTTTGGAAACTAGAAGAGTATGTAATTCTCCATCACGTGTATGAACATGAATTAAGATCATGGAACTGAAATGTAAAGCACGAGTAGGTTTTTGGGACAGCTGAAAATACTGAAATAACATTTGGTCAAGCACCGATCTTTCTCACAACAAATTTACAACTTACTGGTACTTCTACTAAAATGTAAAAGCTTGACTTGACTACTTGTTCTATCATCTCCCCCTTAGCTTTAAGCCACCACTCAAATTCTCAAATGCTTACTAATTTTGAATCTCCACGAACATCTTTATCGCCGGAATGTACACCATCTAGTGCTTCAACTCTTACTTCTATTAGCTCAACTTGAATACTTTCTAACCTTTTGATAGACCATGCTACTTCTGTCTTCTCCCTCTAATACCATGCATATGAACTTATATTTCTAACCCATAAGAATCAAAATCACACTTAAGAGGCTCAACATTTCCAATCATACGCCTCGCCTTAACTTAGCCATCAAAACATCATCCATCGTCTAACTAGTATTTATCCATCTAAAAATCCCATGGCACGACTCACTACACCACATACACTAATCCTCAAAATTAAAGCAGTCCCATAATATCTTGGGTGAACTTTCTCATCATAATATAATATTAAACTTAATTACAAGTCAACTACACTTAAACTCTTGTGTACACTGTTCTAGCCAATTAGGTCACTTCCGGCAACTAATACCATTAATCCGGAAACCGTCACATTCGGCTTCATGATCACCAATCGTTCAAACTTAAGGTCTCACACTTCACATAATTTACAACTCAATCTCACGCATAACTCCCACGTGAAGATTATAAAACAACACATCCATGAACACTAGCCCACTTAAACTTCATAACAATAATAATTGGTCCTAATCATATAGCCTATCTTATTCACAATCCATTAACTCATCCTTCTTTCACCCGTCACTACTATCTATCCTTCATACATAACTTAACATAGTTCATAGCTCTCTACGTCTTAACTTAACTTTCTCTTGCAATCTGGAGAGAGCCTAGATTAACAACACTTACCCACTGAGTACTTCCATCACTAACCTATACTCACTGTCATACAAATACCGTCAACACCCGTTTCATATCTCGAACAAACTATATCACTTCCTATTAACCCAATTGCATGCAAAAAGGGATTTCGCTATACTTATGCTCAAAAAATCACACTTACCATCCTTCTTACTACTACACCTCCACATCCCACATTTTCAGCCAGCACAAGGAACAAGATGAACTACAAATTGCTAGTGGATCGAAATAGTTCTCACACGGCATCACTAGACTTTGGTTTTGTGTTTTGATCAAGAAAGTTATATGAATAACAAAGTAACTATGCTAGTGAATCGAAATAATCCCCACACATCTTCACTAGACTTTGGTTTGTATTTTGAACAAAAAAATATGATGAATAACAAAGAAGCTATGCTAGTGAATAGAAAGATCCCCACACGACTTCTCTAGACTTTGATTTTTCACAAACATAATGATAACAAGATTACATAATACAAGAGATAGAAACTTGACACACAACATTCAACGATCTAAGAATACACCTTACTCTATCTTAATTAAATAACTCATAAGAATGAGGACATAACTTTCAACTTAAGAAACTTAACACACTAGAGAGCTCCTCTCAAGCCCTTTGTGTAACTTTTGAAATTTCTTCTAGAAAATATAGAAGCATTACCTGGGGAAGAACTGGAGCTTGCAAATCATGTTATCTCAAAAATAATACATAGAGGGAGAATTATAGATTAATATTGTAGATTCTGAGGAGGAATCTGAAAGCACATCTAACCTAGGCTTAGTTCACGACTTTTATGAACATGAATAAAGTACTTTAATCTTTGGAACTCAAAAAGCACTGACAGGATACTTTCTAGCTCTCTTACAATCCCATAACTATCTACAGAGAATCAAGCTTAATTGTTTCTGATACCTTGAAAATGAGGCAGAGTTAGCCAGAATAGAGTAAGATGAGAATCTATATAAGCTTCTTGGAGAACCTTTTTATAGCACGATCTTAGACTTGAAAGAAGGGAAACATTTCCTAAATGCCCTGTAGCCTCTCAAAGAAAAGTACAGATGTCTCCGTACCGTTCCGCAAGAATCTACTAGACACGACTTCATAGACACCCTAGGACGCTTGAACTCTATTCTTTGATACCAAGTTTGTAATGCCCCGAAATTGGGTCCCGAGACGTCACACGGTGCTTAGGATCACAAGTGACCCCAAGCTAACCCTTCTACTGGCATAACTCATAAGCAACTGAATAAAAATACAAATCCATACCAATCAGCAGAAATTAACTCTTTTCTGAATCTGATCGATACAAAAATAGAATTTTACAGGATTACAATTCTGCCTTTACAACCAGAATTGAAACAAAATACATCAACTTCTATTCACTGCCTATGAAGCCTCTACTAGTACTGACTGTAGGTAGCCGGGTCATGACTCACGACTACCCCAACTCAATACGACTGAATAAAGAAAATACAACACTATAAACTCTGCATAACTAACCCAAGCCCTTGAATCAAAAGGACTCATCACCTGCTGACTGGATACCACGAACTGACTAGATCCGAAGGTTCAACTATACCTTGTACCTACATTCCAAGAAAATGTAGCCCACATACAAATATATAGGTCAGTACCATGGAAAAATACTGAGCATATGGGGGTGTATGCAGTTGTATAAACATCATCATCATAAATATTTATAAGAAATATGCAGGATGTATGAGAGACTCACATAGCCCGAAGAAAATTATCATAATCATGAGAGAATGAAATAAGTATAATAACACATGTGAGTCATCATATAATTTGTCAATCACTTTCAGTTCATCAAGAATATCAATTCTCATAATGTAAATATCATTTAAATCTTTTGATAGAATAACTTTCACAATTCCACTTTCAAATCACTTCACCGTTCACCATAGACATAAGAAAACACACACACACTTTGGGAGATCCTATAATAGACATAAACCATGTGAGCTACATAGAGTCCAATGTACAACCCATTTTGGGGAGATCCGTCCTATCCTTTCCATTGGAGTAGGACTTCCAATATCAATCCAAAAACACTAGTGATCACTATATAAATCAGCCTCAGGCTCACATCCTACGGGGGCACATAGTTCTAGGGAAGTAAGGTCACTTTATACCTCCCACTCGGTGCTAAATATTACTCCCGGACTTAGCTCAGAAATTTAAATCAGCCTCAGGCTCACATTAAAGAAAATCCACAATAAACACTTCAACAATTTTCATCGGGAGCCAATTTGCTACCCATTTATCATAATCAATAAAAACATGGATTTCTTTCACAGTCGAGTTCAAAATAACTCATTCACGACCAAAAGATCAAATCATTCAAAACATCTCAAATATTCAACATCAACGTGCTTATAACACACATTTTCTCAAAAACATAATTTCAAATGGGGTTCGCGACCCAAATATTAAAATCATGATAAATATCGTTCAAGATTCATGCTTTATATCACCACACATGTAAAGTCGTCTTTCAAAATCATAAACATCAAGATTTCATAATAATCATCATAAGATATGGGTTCATGCTTCAAATTTATAAAAATCAAGTAAAAATCATGCCTTTGTAAAGAAAATTACTTTTGGGCACAAGAACAAAAGAGAGTTCTAGTTGAAACACCCCACATACCTTGAATGATGAACTTTAGATCGATACTCTTTTTTGAGATGTTAATCGTGCCTTTGAATGATGGTTCTTGGAGTTCTTTAACTAGGAACTTTTAATCTTGAATAAATTTGCAGAATTTATTGTGAACTTTGGAGGTTCTTGAAGTTGGATGTAGGAGCTTAGGGTTTTCTTTTTGAGGGAATTTGATGAAATATAACATATAATGCTTCTAATAGGCTTTAATATAGGGTTTGGACAAATTTTTGGTGAGGGGGAATGACCAAAACGCCCCTAAAAATCAAATAATTCTTGCATCTGTCCTTTGGTGGACTGTTTTGATAGTCTGAAGTAGATCAACCATAACGTTTTACTTCAATATCCAAATTGGATGAAACCAAGTTCATTAGAAAGAGGACCCTCATATATTTCCATTGATATATAGTATCTTACCCAGATCATTGTGTACGAGGAGTTATGATCATTTGAAGTTGACCAAAAAATTCACTTTTGATAGGCTAAAGTAGATCGACCATAACCTTTTGCTATGATATACAAATTGGATGAAACCAATTTCATAGGAAAGAGGACTCACAGAGATTTCCATTGATATATAGTTGATCACCCAGATAATTATGTACAAGGAGTTATGATCGTTTAAACTTGGAGCAAAAATACGCCAGGCCTCAGTACTTTTTTTTCTGCACATTTTACTGTTCACTACTATTCACGGTTCGATCGGAATGTTCATAACTCGTCGCTCGGGTGTCCGTTTTGGATGATCCACATATCGTTGGAAATATTATTCGATACTCTACGCAATGGTAGGTTATAATCTAAGACATTCCGCATGGAAAATTTATAATTCATTCTAGAAGATAGAACCCAACACGTTTACGCACAAAATTTCAACGAAAAATTTCCCGGGGTATTACAATACAGTACACCCTTTTGTGTACCAATCCCCTTCACCTTGCTATTGAATAGGTCCTGAAAGATACAAAAATTTGGATAAAAGGATACAAAGCATGAAAGCTTCTTGGTTATCTTAACAACAAACAACAAATTGAGTTTGAAGTATGGAACAAGTAGAACATCTTTGATCACATCATCTGCAAAAATGTAAGCTTCTCCAGTGTGTGAGATTGTCACTTCATCACCTGTTGGGAGGTGTAACTTTTCCAAATGTTTAGAGTCAAATCCGGTACTTCTTTTGAATAAGTGTCTATGTGCAGACACATGATGTGTAGCACCTGAGTCTACAACACAACTGTCAGGACATGCTTTGGACAAGAAACAAGTAGTAATACCTGTCTTATTTACTTGCTTCATATCTTTTGTATTTTTTCTCAACATGGTCATAATCTGAGTGTACTCCTCCTTTGTTAATGTGTGAGGATTGTACAGTAGTGCCCGAGCCACTTCAGGACTAGAACTAGCAGCATCAACCTAACCAGCTACCATGGTTGGAGCCTGAGAAGCCTTGTTACCTGTGTTGACAAAGTTGTTACCACCATTGTGTGTGGAGAAGCTGTTACTTCCAGTATTCTATGATCTGAAGTTAGAGTTGTAGCCTTATTTCTTCTTATTTTTCCAATCATTTGGATACCCTACCAACTTATAACAAGTTTCCTTGGTATGACCCAAGAGATGGCAGTAATCATACTTTCTGCCTTTATAGTTAGTGTTGCTTTGTCCAAAACCATAATTTCAGTTCACTTGCATAGCAAGTGGTCTTGATCTATCATTTACAGTAATCATACAAGCTGAATGTTGGATTTAATCCTCTATAAGCATAGCATAAGTTTGGTTAATAGTGGGAGTCACTCTCTTGAGCAATATCTGTCTTCTAACTTGATCATAGGACTCATTTAGGCCACTTAAAAAGTGTAAAAGTCTAAGTTGACATATATGATCTGAGTACTCTCTAGACATAGGGAAATCATAACTAGGATTTGGCACTAGTACATCATACTCACACCATTAACTCTTCAATTTGGTAAAATAAGCTGAGATTGAGTCTGTACCTTGAGAGTGAATTTAATTTCATGATGCAATTGATATATATGCATATGATTCACCTTGTCATATATCTCCTTCAAGTCTTCCCAAACTGCACAAGCATTCATGGCATAAACAATTCCAGATAACAGACTTTCACTCACAGTGTTCATGATCCAGGAAAGCATAATTTCATTACATGTTTCCCACTGCTCATGAAGCTCTTCTCTATATGATTCCTTGTTGTAGGTTCCAATTACAAATCCAAACTTTCTCTTTCCTAAGAGAGCAATACACATCGATCGACTCTATAAACTATAATTTTCTGATCCAGTTAACTTGATTGGAACAAGTACAACATTGGAACTATCAGATGCACCAATGAAAAGTGGATCACTTTGAAAAATTTTAGGCGCCATGATTGATAGGATGTAACTACAATGTAGATCGAAATTGTGAAGAAAAAGAAACTGGAAAATAGAGATCGAAGATGTACTGAAACTGCGATCTCAAATTGCGTAGAGAATTTAGTGAAATACGATTGAAAACAAACTTAGTGTTGAGCTCATGGCTTTGATACCATCTGAAATAGAAGGATTGCAGCTTGATATCTTGCAATCATGGAGGAGAAGAAGATAAATAGAAGTTGAATTTTCATTATTCTTCATGAAGCTTTATAGTTATGAGTTTATTGATAGACTTGAGTTAAGATGAGCTAAGAAGTGAATCATGTATCCAGCTCATTGACAACTCATTGTAACTAACTGATCATTATATAACAACATCTAACAACCTATATAGTTGACTCATATATCGGCTAACTAACTAACTGACTAACTACCCTATCAGTTTTACACATCCATGGAACAGGTAGTCCTATATGTGTCAGTTTATGTAGTGGTCAAAACACCAACAATTTGACAAGAAAGAGATGAAAAATTTGAGCCAATTTTCAAATATGAGGTAGTTAACAAAAAGGTCTGATTGCTCATGTACCATCAAACAAGAAGAATACTAACCTAACTACTTGGTTTTGAAGGATGGTTGAAAGAATTAAAGCACGTAGTTAGCACAACCCGTGATGCATGAGATAGATTTTCAAAAATATGATGGAGACCCTCATACTTAAACATGGATTCAAGTATTTCATCCTTTGATGTAGAACATGAAGTAGTCACTTCATCATAGACAAAAGTACATCTGAATGATATCGTTTCCTCGCCTGCTGTTCGATTTTATCAACCTCCCATTTTGATGTCACTGGACAGTAAACATGCACAGTTTTTCTCTGACCGTTCCTGTAGGCTCGATTGATGGCTTGCTGCTCTACTGAGGGATTCCAGAGAATGTCAAGAAAAACCTCTCTTGAGGCCCCTATAAGACTTATTCCTTCTGAACAAGATTTTGTCGATGCAAGAAGGACTTTGACATCACTATTAGGGTCATTAAGAGAATTTATTGATATCTGCCGCTGCTTTACATCAAGTTTCCCATCTATGTAGAGAATCTCTCATCCTAACGTCCAGCCAAAGAGAGACTTGAGTCGCTCCTTGATCAGGTTCAGAGGATCAAGTAACTAGCTAAATATTATAACTCTCTCTTTTGTCCCACCGCACAATCTGATTAGTTCAACAATAAATTTCATTTCCACGCTAACATCTGGATCCAACCGACATTTTATTTCTTTTAGTCAACTTTCAAACTTAGAGAACTCCTTCCCTTTTGTCACTAAGAAAGGATAAACAGAAATCAGAGACGCCAAATTTTGTTCGTAAAAGGAGCCTGGATTCTCTGGGATTATTTTAAGCAACTCCTGCCAATATGTGGGCTTCAGGTGTACCACTATATCCCTTATGCACAGAAGGCTAACCCTCTTTACATTTTCTCTACAGCTATGGACAAGTGGTGAAATAATATCACGTAGCTCTTCCAATGTTCGGGAATTCTTCTTAAGGGAACTGCTAAGGAAAGCCCATTTTTGCTCCATATCACCAGCAAATTTTGGACTTACAACACAGAGAGTTTTGTATAGCTCTTTGATGTTGTTCTGGAATGGAGTTCCAGAAAGAACTATGCATTTTTTTGTTTCAACCTCTTTCAGTGCTTTCCAAACAAGGTTTTTCTCATTCCGAGCAGTGTGCCCTTCTTTAAGAACTAGAAGAATAGGAAACTTTAAAAGTATTTCTCTAGTCTCTTTAGCATAACCTTTTTTCTTTCAATCTTCTCTCGTCAGAATCCTGAAAAAATCATAGTTGATTCCTAAGATGCTCTTACTTTTTGCCTACGATCTTAGATTCACCATACGTATAAGGTTTGGATATTTTCTTGCGGCATGGGATAAACAATTGAAGACACCAACTGTACCTTAATCTTCCCAGAAAGACAAATCCTTGTTTTGCAAGTTGTGGAAGGGAATGTCCGCCTCCCATTTCTGGAACTCGGCTTCCCAATTAAGAAGCAAGATTGATGGAGCAATGATTACTGGTCGACACTTTGGAAACACCTTCAGAAATGTCTGAAAAAATACAATGGTGAGTCAAGTTTTTCCGGTGCCAGGTGGATGTGAGATAATGCATCCTCCCCTACTATCGGATAGAGGCTCTCTCAGCCTCTCAAGAGCTACATCTCCATCTAGGTTTTTCCACATGAACTTAAATCCTCCAGGGTTATAAGGATAGATGGTATTTCTAACACTTACAGGAACTAAATCCCATTCCTTCTCCATAAATAGGAGAATACTAGACTACAGAAGAATCAAAAAATCTGAAACCGTCAACATCTAACAATGATGGCGACTCTTCAAAATATTTTCTTCCATACCCCCTGGAGTTCTCTGAGCCTGCATATTACAGTAGTTCAAGAATTTAAGAGGCATTACGATAAAAGACGAAATATGATAAATCAATAAGAAAAAATGTTATTGGTAGGACAAATCTTGTATACTTACAAAAGGAGGGAAGATGTACTTGTTCTCCAAAACCACATGGGAACAAACTTTACAGATAAGTCCAATTTTTTCATCCAGAATAAGACTTTGGTTCCCCTCTTGACAGCCACATGTTTGTCTGCTCTGCATCGGTAAAACAGATGGAATTGTAAATCCAATGTTTGATTCTGAGTCGCACATGTCCATTTCATCAAAAAGATTATCCATTTTCTTTTCCCTGTCTTCTTTCTCGGGGGGAGAGGTTCCTCATCTTCAAATAGGAATATCAAAGAGATTGTTTCTTTAACAGGAACCTGTTCCTTCTCTTCCGGAGGAATGACTTTGTCATAATCATCACCATTTATTATAGAGTCAACAACAAACTTCAGAAATGTCGATTTGTCGAGAGTCTTCTTTCGAGTCTCTGAGTCATTAACATCGCAGTCCACTTCAGACGAGGATTCAAACACCTCTTCTCCTTTATATTTCTATTCATCCTCAACAACAAGCTAAGGTACTAGCCTCCGAAGTTTTGATTCCTTGCCATCAGAAGATGACGATTCAATTTCTCGGTATGTCTTGTCATTAGGGTCGTCATTGTTTTCATTAGTCGAAGCTTAAGATTCCAACTTAAAAGATGATTTAGTGTCAACAAGCTCCTTCTCAATGCTTATAACATCAGGATGACTCTCCTCTTCCGAGGAATCATCATCAGACCTTTCCTCGACTAAAGGCTGCTTCGTGATAGATTTTCTCCTCCCATCATTTTTTCTCTCGTCACCTCGAGAAGGCTCCACCATTTTTCTTTTCCTGCCACTATTGGTATTTACAGAACTAGTAGGATTATAACTTTGACTCAATCTGTTCCTCTGAATTAACTCAACCATATATTTTAAATATTGTTGTTTAGTCCTCCTCTTTGGAATAGAGTCATCCCTTGAATCCATCTTCTACCTGAATCAAAAAACACAATTTTTCTTTATCAAAATGCACAAGCTTTAAATTCTTGAAACTGTAAAGCCAGAGTAACCAGAAAAAACTAAATCACAAGAGATGCATGCATTCGATGGGTCTAATTGCCTGAGATTCGTTAGGTTGGATGTGTGTTTCTACTATTTAAACAACATTATATTTTAAATGTCAGCTTAGCGCAAGTTAATTGTTTTAGGCGGAGTCATAAATGTCAGCCTAGGGCAAGTTAATTATTTTAGGTGGAGTTAGGTGTAAACGCATGACTATCCTAATCTTTTTCTTTTGTTTTATTTCACGGTCAAAATAGTTTAAATGTCAGCTTAGCGCAAGTTAATTGTTTTAGGCGGAGTCATAAATGTCTGGGCAAGTTAATTGTTTTAGGTGGAGTCAGGTGTGAACGCGTGACTATCCTAACCTTTTTCTTTTGTTTTATTTCACGGTCAAAGTATAAAGGTTTGAATTTGAGAATTCCTATTATGTCAATTGACTTAATTTATGGCAAACATATCCACCTATATAAATGTTAAAAAGTAATTATTACAAATTTATAATTTATATTTGAAGAATCCATGAAAGTATTAAGTATTAACACTTTTATTTGAAATTTATGAACTACATAGATAAGACAGAAAATAGTCAAATACAGCTTCAAACATTAATTAGGATGCACATATGGCGTGAATCTTAATATAAAACATATAGGGGTCAATTTAATTTAGGGGTGAATTCAAAATTTAATTTAAAAGAATTCACCTTTTAAAATATTTTTAGCTATGAATTCGAAAAGAAAAACTTATACCATGTGTCTAAAATATAATAAACAAATGAACCGATGTCATTATATTGCATTCGGATCTATATATGTATTTACCCGTACTTAAATTGTGTGCATGTATAAAGCTAAGCTATGCACATTTCTGCACGTTATTCGATAAATAGATTTTGCATTTCTTCATTTTCTATCTTTTAAAATTGATTGACTGAATGAAGATTTCATCATTAGCTAGTATCTCATCTAAACTGAAGATAATGTATTGAAATATGTGTGCCATATGTGCGAAATAACTATATTTTCAATAAATAAGATAGGAATAATTAAGAAAAACTTAGAACAATTAAATAGTGAAGATCCATTAAAAGTTCAAATAATTCTACTATAAAGTAACTAACATGAATTTATTTTATTATACCATGATTGTTGGGAATTATGAATTTAGCTATTCATAATCATAAATAAATATACCTGTTCGGGTAGGTTTGATATTTCTAAGCTTCTCATCATTGATTTTTTAAAAACTGACTGAACCGATCGAATCAAACTGTGTCAAGCTAAATTTTTAGGTTTTTTTTCAAAAAAACAAAGATTTCAATATAAATCTAGAAATGTATCAACCAATTAGGGTAGATTTTAAATTTTATAAATTAAAAATTTAAAAAGTCTCAAACCGATTAAACCCCCTTGAAAATTCTTCTTCTTCATTATATCTAATTTCATAAATATTCTAAAATGGTACAGTCACATCAACTACACTTGTGTTCAATTAAAATACAAATGAATCTGCCATTTAACTATTCTTTCTGATTAAACATAAAATTTTAAAATTAAATATTATAACAATAAAATTAGAGTAATTAAAAAAAATGATAAAGAAGATAAAAAGGTTCTCGGGGGGGGGGGGGGGGGGGGGTCATAAAATTGGTCAATGATACAAGTGAAGAAAAGAGATATCAGTTTTGTGTTTACTGATGAATAAAATCCGATGAATTATTTTCGGCGATGATTCACATAGAACAAAAATAATCATTTATTTCTTTTTGCCACATCAACATTAGCTAAATTTTATTCAATAAATTTATATATGTAATGACTTGAAGAAGCTTTAAAATTTTGAGGGATTTTTTTGAAAAAGCTTCAAAATAATTTTATTTGATTTGGATCTCATTTTTAACTTTTTTTGTGTGTGGTTTGTCAGTTGTAGATTGCTTTAACATTGGAAAATGTATTTCTAAAATAAAATTTTGATTTTACCATTTTCATTTTGAACTCGTTTTCGAATTCTTTCCGACCCGACTCAAATATGGGTAATATGGTTATCATTAACTTTATTTTTAACGTGTACATGTTTGTTTGAATGTTGTAGTTGATTTCGAGGTTGTTCTAAAGGGGAAAGCTCTGTGTTGATGCACTTTAATCTTGAATTCCGTTGCTTTGAGGTAGGTTACGACTTAAGTTCTTTCAGATTTAGTTGGGTAGTTAATAAATAGGTAAAGCATGCTATGGGTTGGGAAAATAATTGAGGAGTTTATATTTTGAGATGATTATTACTATTGTGTGCCTATGTGGAGGCTTTATTTGACTTGATTTTGACTTTATATATGCATTTAAGTATCTTTATTGTAGATATAATGCCCATGCGGGGGCTTGATTTGTTACTATAGGCCTTATTGAGAACTAGTTACCTTTATCAAAATAGTAATGCCAAAGTCAGGGTTGATATGATATTAATGATGTTTTACATGCATACTTATTCGGATGGTGCCAATTTAGAGTTGATAATCATGAGTTGAGTTCATATTGATTTAATTTCTGGGCTCAGTTATACATGTTTGAATGGACTGGATATGTTCAATTTAATTTAGTTGTGAGCATTACATCCTCATTCCATACATATATATTCATGAGATACCGGTGCCATTGAGGAACATTATTTTTGAAAAAAAATGAGATATTTTTATAAAGATCCTCTCTGTGAACAAGAGTCGAAGAGGCCGATTGAGATTTGAGATATGAGCAAGCCCCCCATGGGTCCTATCTACGAGCTTAGTAGGTGTATACAGAAAGTCGTGCGGTGACTTTTACTATTTATTCCATCATCATTGCATTGCATTGCATATGCATCTTTCACGATTCTTTAGTTTTTCCTTCACTTTGTATACTTGTGTTGTTTTGTTTCAATATATAAATTAAAACTATTAGTGGAGATGGTTTGAACTACCGTTTGAAAAATTTTCTATTTACAGGTCTTGTGCTCATCGTTTTCTTTACTTACGTTATAATTTGTCTTACTTAGTCGACATATGATACCTACCAAGTACAAATGGATCGTACTCACCCTTATTATTGTGCCCTTTTGGTGCAGATCTTAATTCAAGTACGACATATAGGGGTTGATCTTGCTTTTCGAGACTGTGGTCGAGGTACTTGGTTGCTCTAGGGACCAGAGTTGACTTCTAGACCTTCACTTACTTTTAATATGTCTTTACATATTTTCGGAGACAGACGTTGTACCTTTCCTATATTCAGATGGTATATTAGATGCTCTACAATTATGACACCAGATTTTGGAAAGTTTTTGTTATTTCTTTCAAACTTTCACATTATTTATGTTTTAAGTTGGCCCGCCTTTATTCTAGAAGTCTCATCCTATTATAATATTTGGGAAAATTTCAGAAATAGCAACTGTAGAGCCTTAATTATAACTTTTGTAGCAACAGTTTTAAAATTACGAAAAATAGCAATATGTATTTTGTATTTCAGTAAAAGGTTGCTAAAAAAATACACATACAAATAGGGTATCCGTTCTTTATTTAACTCTAATCAGTTAGAGTTAAATAAGGAATGGAATTGTTCCTTATTTGTAGCCACCTTTTATGACTCTTTTAATTTTACCTTAACCATTAAAATACATCGACTTAATTCAAAAAACCTTTTCCATAAACAGCAACTCAAAATCAAATTCAAAATAAAATAAAATTGGGTGATTCCAATATCATTGGGCAACTTTTCTGAAATTGATGAAATATAATTGAAAAAAAATTCACGTCATTTACAGGTATGGATAAACAAATATTGAGATTGCTTTTTTTTTTTTTTGTAATTGCGAAAATTTGTAGAAATGTAATAACAAGTTTGCTCAACATTCATGAAGTTCAATTTTTTGTAGCGTATTTTGAATTTTCTGGTTTAAATTTTTTTCAGCGATATTTTTTTTGATCAAATTCACAGTTTTATTTGTCGTTATGTATTTATAGAGACATAAGTTACAATTCTTATAAGTTAAATTTTAAATTTTAAAAGCATATTCAAAAAAAAAAATTGAGTGATTGGAATATAGTTGATGAACATCTGTATTTTACGAAGAACAACTGAATAAACAACGCGACAATTACAGGTATGGATAAACAAACTTTAAGATCATATTTATTCAATTGCGAAAATTTCTGAAAACGATAAACAAACTAGATTTGATTTGTTATTTTCAAAAAATATAATTGCGAAAAATTCTGAAAATTGTATAACAAAATTGTGTAACATTCATGGAGTTCAAAATTGAGATCGTATTTTAAATTTTATCAATTTTTGGAAAAAATATTTTAAGCATCTTTTTTTTCAAATTCAAAGTTATCATTGTTTATGTCATTTGAAAATTGAGATATAATTATTATATGTTAAATTTGAATTTTAGTCGAGGATAACTACTATTTGAACTTATATTTGTTTCCAGATGTATGTATTTATAATATACATATGCACTCTGTTTATATGTTCACTGGAAGTTACATATTTTTCAGCTGTATGTATTTAAAATATACATATACAGTATGTTCAAATGTGCAGTGGCAGTTACAAATGTTTCCAGCTGCATGTATTTATAATATACATATGCAACATGTTTATGTGTTCACTGAAAGTTACATATGTTTCCAGCAGTATGTATTTATAATATACATATACAGTATTTTGTTTCTATAAATCATGTACTCTTATATGTATTTTTTTTCATATGCAGGCCATATAGTTCTATTGGCATATGGTGTACATGATTCTGAAAATGATGCATCTTGGACTTGATTCTTTGAGATTCTAAAAGAAGAATGCGGTGAAAGAAACTGTCTTGAGAACGTATGATCTTTTAATTTATCCTCTACCACATAAAGATGACTGGATAAAATCACAGAAAATATTGAAGGAGGTAGTTTTACCCCCAAAACACAAGCGGCCCTCTGGAAGACCTCCAAAGAAGGATCATGAAAAATGCGGAAGAGATATATTCGGAAAGAAAAACAAAAATAGTTGTAGTTCATGTGGGCTTAAAGGTCACAATAGATGTTCATATAGGAAATACAACAAATGAAAAGTGTGTTGATGTATTTAGTCAAAAAATAATTATTGAATTTTTTCGTTGAGAATTATGTTTTTCTAAATTTTGAACTTGTTATTGAACTTATTATTGAACTTGTTATAGTTTTAATGTTGCATTTATTTTACCGAGCTTGATTAACTTAATTTGTTTTGAATGTATTTTGTAAGACACACACACACACACACACACACACACACATATACATATGCATATCATGAAAAATATATATTCATACTAGTAAACTACATATGCGTTAGTAAAACACGTCTGCATATAATAACAAGGATCCATACGTATTTCTAAAAAAATGTATTTGCATTAGACATAAATACATATGCAAACTGGAATGAACATATGAATTATTCATAAATATGTATTTAGTCATAATTGGGATGAACATATGTATTTTTCATAACTGAAAAATACATATGCATTAGTCATAAATACATATATATATGGTAAGATCTGTATGTATTTAACTGGACAATTATATAGACATATGCATTGCATAAAAATACATATTCGGACAATTATATGTACATATGCATATCAGGAAAATAAAATACCTACAGACTTGTAAAATATCTATGCGTTAGTAAAAATACATATGTACACTGGAATGAAAATATGCATTATTAATAAATACATATGACTCATAAATCTATATGGACTTAACAATACAATAACTAAGTATTGTTCAAAAATATATATGCAAATCTGTAAAAAAAACATATGCATATATAAGCATAAATGGAACATACATATGCATTAGACATAGATACATATGCAAAAACTGGATACAACAGAAGTTAATAAAGACATATTGCTAACATTTACATAAACAAACCACCAAAATATTCTATTGAAAAGTTTAAACATCAAAAATCTAAATATATATCTAGACTGTACTGTGTATAACATTTAAATGTCAAAACGATTTAGTAAAATACATATGCGTTAGTAAAACATGTCTGCATATAAATAACAAGAATCCATACATATTTCTGAAAAATGTATTTGGATTAGACATAAATACATATACAAACTGGAATGAACATATGTATTATTCATAAAGACAAAAATACATATATGCCATATTGTCCATAAAATGTAAGATTACAACTAAAAAAATACATATCTATACTGTAATAAATACAAATTTTATAATACCAAATACAAATACATATCAACATTGTAGAAAATACAAATCTTATCAGTACCAAATACAAATACAAATATAAATACAAATCTTATCATTACAAAATACAAATACATATCTATACAGTAAAAATTACATATTATAGAAATCTCATCGGAATATACTGATCCACCGCTATCACATCATCGGAAAACACATAAAAATAGGCTAAGATCGGATCTATAAAATCAGCGAATCATCGAATAAAATTCAACCTCTGTGATTGATTTCGGCTAATACTCATTGGTAAAATGTCATTACTGTCGCTGCTGATCACCGTCACGATGCAATTCGCCGGATAGACCCTTCCTCCATTGAAAATCTACCGAAAAACGCCTTTCAAGAAACAAGCATTTACCATGTCCCTAGTCTCCGAACATGACAACAAAGAGGAATGGAAAAGTTACTATTATGAAAACACCAGGATTTACTTCCTGATATTTTGCAATCCTATAATGAACCATAGATTAGAGAATCTCTAAGGAAGTGTAGATACAACAGTACTCCCGTCAAAATAGTAAAACAATATAATATTTTCCAGCAAGAGACCACTTGAAAACGACTTTCGCTCATGGTCACGGTAATAAAGATGAGGAAATCATGTTAATAGAACAAGAAATGTTGAAAACTGGATGTCATAGCCTATGAGGCTGTCTCATGGATAAGAAATCAGAGGAAACCAGTTAAACTCTTCTTTTGCAGGCAACAATAATCTATGTGTTTATCAAAAATATGTTAAACCGGTGAGTCCAATCGAAGACACCAGCCCATCCATCGTCGGGAACGACATTCCTTGGCTGGAAAAATACCAAAAAAATCACAAAAAAAGAAGAAGAAGAAAGCAATACGAAAAAAATAAAAAAAATATAAATTATTTGAAAAGATGAGATGCAAATACTATGGAGCACACTGTCTATCAAAAGATTGAGGGATAAAAGTAGAAATTGCAAAAAAAAAAATTAGAAGATGCGGTTAATTGGAGAGAGAAGTGAATACTGCGTGAAAAAAGGGAAAAGATAAACTGATGGAGAAATACACGCTCCTCTCTAAAAAGAGGGTAAAGTATTGCTACTTTTGCTATAAGTTATAATTTTGGAATAGAATTGCTATTTATTGTAGTTATAGTCTTAGGTATGCTAGTTTCTGTTATTTTTCCTAATTTTTACTTGTTAATAATTTCTTTGCTTTTTGAGTGATTGACTTATTGATCAAGGTTGGGCCGCAAAAAGTGTCATCAGGCCTGGTTTTTAGGTCATGAAAATATATGACAAAAATCATATTTATAAAATCTGACAATTACTCATTAAGACAAGGTTTGATCATTTTAAGAAGAAATAAATTGACCATAATTCACCAAGTATTTTAGTTTCTCTAAAAAAACACTCAACATCTATATATTATTAAAAAAAGTGGACAAAGCCTCTACATTAAGCCAAGTTGTAGCCCAAAAATAAGCCACTTGGTAGTTTAGGACAAAATATAGTTAGGGTAGTTATTAGTTACTATTATTTGTAATTTACTTTTAACATTTTAAAATAAATTCAAATTTTTGACAGAATTTACAGTTTCAGTTTTTTTTTTAAATTCCAATTTTAATAATTATCAAGATGATTTTTAGTCCTATTATACTTCCAATTTCCATCTAATTTTAAAATTTGAAACTTACACAACTTCTTTTGATGTAAAACAATTTTACGTAAAAAAATATCAGTTACAACTTCTACGATTTTTTTCCTCTTATGTTGATCACCTTTTATGCTATTTGTTTCAATATCCAACAACATCTATGGCTACGTGAAATAACCAAGGTTCTAAGAAAACTCTCTTCTACATCAAAATCATGCATATTGTAAATGCTTCACAAAGGAATCTATCATTGGAGTGTCTTATTTATCAAAGTATCAACTGTCGGACACGAAGACAAGAGGTATGTTGTCAAGATTTTTCTTAAGTATAAAAATATTCTGATTGTACTGTTTATACAGTATTGTGCCTATTTTTTATTTTGTTAAGATTTTATATTGATACGTAATTTTCTATAATATCGTGACATTGTCTAATTAGTAATGTCCATAACTGAAGATGTAGACATACATGTCAAATTTATATTGAAATACCTTTACTAATGTTTCTACCATAAAACTTTTGTATTTTTGCTATCTAATGAACTTGATATTGCATTGAACAAGAATGTTATAATGAAAACAATGATGTTATTAGAGTCGATTACGAAGTTAGAGATTCTTTTCCCAATAAATGAAACATGATTTTGCTTACGACTTATTGCCTACTAGTGTGAAAAAATATAAATTTGTGTATCATGCTGAAAGTTATCAGAGGATAAGAATCATATGACCTTGATACTTGGTAGCATTAGAAAATAGAGGCTTTTCTATCATCCAAAATTTTTGAATTCCTTACAATAAGAAGGTACGATCCAAAAAAGTGATAGGTAAGTTTCATGGTCATATGGAATGTATAGATGTTTGCTTTTCAAATGGCAAACATGATTTATTGTTATGGTATTTCTCAAGGACATAGGTAACTATTAGTTAGTATATTGCCAGTTTACCAACTTGATACGATGTTAACATATTAATCTTGAAATAGTATTGATTATACAAGCAATATATACCAATAGGTGTTTAATTACTACCCATAACAAAAACCTCATTAACCCAAACAAGTCTTTCTGTATTAAAGCAATATTTACAGAATAGGTGGTACGATTTCCTCTCCTATGCTTCCAAATATTGCAGTATCGGATAGAAGCATCATAGCTACTATATTCTAAGATTACTCTTTTAGAAAATTTTGATAGTACTATTTTGATTATATTATGTGTGCCTATTTCAAATCTAAGCCGCATTTTATTCAAGTTGAATAACTGAATAAAACATATGTTATTTTAAGATTTTATTCAAAAAAAATTAAAATTATGTGTTTTTTAAATAACATATGTTTTATTCAGATTTTTTTAAAAAAATATGTATTTAGGAGTACCCATGGCATCTTTTGTACTTGGTAGTAATTATATTCTGCATAATTATGATTATGATTACATTAATTATTAGTATTCGTGAAATAGAAATAATGATAAAGAGGAGTGGGAGGAAAATAGTTGTTTTTAGGATAATGGATACAAATTGAGAAGAGAAGGGGAAACAATCGAACACTAAGAAGAAGGGTAAAAATTTATCCACCCTCGGTGTTTATATCAAGCCAATACATGTATGTTATGTATTTAAATTTAGAGTTCATTTTACTTTACTATAAGTAATTAACATGTATTTTACTTTACTAATTAAGGTGTTGCTAGATTGTTTTATTGGACTGTGTCTGATTACTTAAACGGGTTGTTTCCTTGTTGTAGTACAACACATTGAGAGTTGTTGAGACATGAATCTATTTTTCAAGATTCAGTTTGGTTACATGTCAGTTTGCTGTAAGTTTCGTACTTGAGTTGCTATCCTGTTTTGATTAGACTATGTTATCCTATTTTGATAGCTCTTTTCTTATTTGATTTTACAATGCGTGGTCTCTTTTTAATTTTGGTGTCAAATTTCAAATTGCTTCAACGGGCATTCTCTAAAAGGTTGCAAATTTTGTGGATCTGAGAGTGCTACTCTTAGGGTACATTTAGAGGATTTTCTTTCTTCTAATTCATTCTTCATCGCCACTGACTGAATTAACTAGAAGGAATAGTAAAGAGTTCTTGAACCTTTGTCTCTTCTCTTTATCGATTTTGCGCATTCATTAATTATTTTTTTCTCCTTTAATCGTTGTCACTTAATAAGTTATGCATGAACAAGGTGATGTGGCACTACTCTTACATTTTGGAAGGCATTTTCTGATATTCCTACTTATTGTTCCTTTTTGGCATCCCCCTGTCTCTTGCATAAAAACATACACTAATTTTCTTAGATAGAAACTCTAAAATTGAGTCCTGCATGCATGAGAAAACTAAAGTTGTAACTCTTCAACTATATGTAGTTAACATTGTGTTATTTGATGTTTATGTTTATTTCAAAAAAATTCTTGAGTATGTTTACTGGATAGTAGTTCGATTTCTAATTTAGTGTTTGCTTATCTTAATGAATTTTCAGTGATCTTTTCATTCATCAACGCATATATGATCATTTCTTTCTTCTCATGCTATAATCTTTTGCTTAATATGTTTTAGTACAACATAATGATAACTGGTAAGGAGATCTCATTTTGTTTATTGAGTACTAATGAATTCTATTTTATACCCTGTCTTAATCCTAAATAAATTTCTCAGCTTTATATGAATCTAAGAAAACACCATCAATAGAATTACTTTAAACTCTACTTTGGTGTTACAAATTGTGCTAGAATTTTTCATAATATTTCACCTGAATTTTGTGTATTTTCCTTTTTATATCTCAATTAACCAACCATCTAAAATATTATTTGTCTTGGTGTAACTTCTGGAAACATCTAGCGCTAACACTATTGCTTTAGTATTTTTTCCTTGGAACAGTAGATTATCGGAGACTGCAAAATCGAATCAGATTAATAACCTTTATCAAGGCTTAGGTTCTCTGGTACATTTTTTTTTCACAATTTAAAAAAAAATATTTTAATAATATTTTATTTATTTTAGTATCTCGAGCCGAGGTTCTTTTGGAAACTGCCTCTCTTCATTGTAGAGTTAAGATTTGTGTACATTCTATCATCCTGAAGAATCATATGTCTAAAATGGAATTAAAGGTAATTGTTTTATTCAATCATCAAATTTGGTATATCAACCTTTTCCTTGCAATTCAATTATTCTCTATAATTGCTTCAAGGGTGTGGCCCAGTGGTCAATGAAGTGGGTTGAGAACCTGAACGTCTCGGGTTCAAACCTCGACAGAGACAAAAAACAAGGTGATTCTTTCCATATGCCCTAGCATTGGTGGACAGAATTACCTGATATCTCTGTTGCTGGTGGGAGGTGCTAGGTATCCCGTGTATGTTGTCAAGGTGCGCATAAGCTAGCTGGACACCATGATTACCAAAAAAATTATTCTCTGTAATTTAATATTTTTGTTTTGGTTACAAGAGAATTCATGTTTGGTTAAACAACATTAAAAGCATTCTTTATAATATTCAAATTTACAGGTGCTACTCCAACTGAAAATAAGTTCTACAATTTATTTTCTTACATTTGTTTCAAACCTGTTACTGAATTTAGGATGTGATTTTACTTAATGGTGTATGTTGCAAAAGATGTGATCTTACAAGTTATATGTATCAAAAAGGGTGTTTGGAAGTAATGAATAAGAAATACATCACCTACTCTATTTTTTTCAAACATAAGTGGAGAACTTTTAGCATGACTTTGATAAGAACAATTAAAAATTTCAACCAAAAACTACAAGCAGGTGAATATTTGAGTTTACAACCATGATAAGTTTATATACTTGGCCAAAATTTCAATTGCAATTTATTCTTTTATACTTTCCGCGCATCGCGCGGGTACTATACTAGTTTTCTTTAAAAATGGAGGAACTTCAAGATGATATGTTGCTTGCATGTCTAGTGAAACATCACAGATTACACATGTCACGATCCGAGCCGAGGTCCTGGCCGCGATAGGCATCTCGAACCGTGAAGGCCCGAGAGACTCCTTAGCATGTAATCATAAGCATAAGTCATATGAAATGGAAGTGCGGAAGATAAACTGAAAACATGATAGTCCCATAATCAAACTTAAAACTTCATAACATCAAACCATAAGAAAACCCAAATCCAATCTAAAACATTCTATGAAGTCTCTACTGAACTGAACATACTAGTCTGTCTAAACCGGGACAAGACCCCTGGTCCAACCATAAAACTAAATTGGAACCAACACATAGGAAAGATGTCTTTCGAAGTAAGGGAGGTTCACCAACTCTAGATGTCTGGAACTAATCTACTAGTTAGTAGGACCACAAGACTGTACCTCAGAACCTGAAATATAGGGGGTCAATACTCGAAAGTAATACGAAAATAGCATATACTTCATGTAAAATAAGTGAGATCATTTTGACAATAATTTATCATAATATATATATATATATACACACACATACATGCATACACACACATATGTATATACTAGTTTTACAAGACGTGAGTTGCACGTGGTTCTTGAGACATGTCAAAGAACTTCGTCAACTAATATTATAATCTGATAAGCCCATTCACACATTGAATTAGCGTACCCTCTTATAGGGTATAGTCGAATTACCATGACTTTTATTGACCATACTGATGAATACTTTTGTAGTTTGCTAATTGAAACACATTGTTTTGCTAGTTCGTCTTCGATTACCATTTCTTATCAAATTGTGATATATAGGACATTGGGGGTGAAAGAGAATAATGTAGTATATACATTTTAATATAATATTTGGAGTTAGAGGAAATCTTCATGTAATAACATGGATTCTTGTGCTGACAGTAGCATTTTATTAGCTAAGTTTGTCTGCGATATTATAATTGGTGCACAAATTTTCTGATTTGTTTCAATATTATTTGGGATACCAGCCATCACATGTTCAATGGATGTAACATATTACATCCGCTATGAGCAAAGATGAGACAGCCAGCAAGTGGCGGCTGCTCTTCTGAACACTACTATCAGTAGAGTTGTTGTAGTACCACAATCGAAAACGACTACCGGCCTTGATCTCTATCTCCTACAAAAGGAACTACAAATTAAGTTCAAGGAAAAAATGACAAACCTGGTTATTTCACTAAAACTAAGAAGTCTGGGATGGATTAGATAACTCTTAAAGCAAATATCCATTGCAACTGTGGTGGAAAGATGAAAATTACGAAATCTAAAGAGGATGAGAGGCTTATTCAGTTTCTTTGGGGGTTAAATGAAACCAATGCTCTAGAATTATACTTGTCCCGCCAAATTATTAGATACCAGTTGTTATGCTAAAATGATCCAAGAATGCTCTTAATAAGGGGTGATATTATCTACTATGGGCTATTTCAACACATTTTCCACAAATGTTAAACTATCAATGTGAGTCTTTGTTTGTACACTCAACGAATACAACTTTGATACTAAAAAAGATATATTGGTTTAATTTGTCTTATCAACAAGTCTTCTTTGAGTGACAACAAAAAGCTGTGACAACCCCTTATCCATGCAGCCTTTGTAGGCAGAACGTTATACGACATATATTGCCTCGAGGATGCAAGTATCTGATGGAACAATCATAGGTGCTTCAAGTGGACTCACATAACACCATTAGAATAAAAGATTTAGCAAATACGACCTATAACTATAAATGTCACAGTTCCTTCACTTGCAAGTTTCATCAGCTGCAAATTGGGTACCCACCAAGTCATCATGCCTAGAAATTTCAATTAATGTAATATAGTTGCCAAGGCATTCTTTCTTATCTTTTATACATTAGTAATTGCATTGATCTCATTTACTACTGCTTGTTATGATTTTTAAAAAATATTGTTCAAAAAAAGGAATTATTTAAAATCTTTTCAATTTGCTAGTTTATCACATGAATAGTCTGTATGATCATTTTTGCTTTATTCGGGATCATACATGCCCTTTATTATGTATTTGTATTCAGTTTGTCCTTTTAACGCTAGCGTTTAAATGCGGCAACATGTGATTCTTTGTTGTGGCAAAAACATGTTATTCTGACAAGATAGAGCAATAGAGATTGATTTCTATTATCGTAAATTATCTTCAAAAAAGAGTAAAAATAGGATTGTAAGATGTTGGAAACAAGTCTCATAGTCAAGAAAGTGGCAATTAGAATGGTCTTCTTGCAAAATTTAAATTGAAAAGAAATACATATGATATCATAATCTTTGTACATAAATGAATATATCCACGTTCATATTTGTATGATGGATCTTTGCTTTAGTTCTGAGCTACATGGTACACCTTACATTTCTAAAATTCCACGGGCTATATGGAATCCACCCTTGAGTCGGTGTCCAAGCCCCCAATCCAAGTTTGTCGCGAGGATTGGAGTATCACTAAGGGGGGACATGCAAGATCACAAAGAAAGGTGCCATAATCCCCCAATCAGGTAAACATGTCATGGTAGTGCACAAGATCACAAAGCAGGATGCTAACCATAGTCCCAATTTGGGATGACATGAATCAAAAGTACAGAAGATCACAAAGCAGGGTACTATAATCCCACGTCGGAAAATAACGATTCCGAGCTACGAGTTATCTGAAATCGTGCCTTTTTTGAGTAACCATCTAACTCTCTTTAAGCTCAATTTTAGCCTCTTTAACCATGTTTCCTGGTTGTAAACATTCTTTTCTTTCATATTAAGGGAAAATTCGTGATTAGGTATCATCATACCTAGACTTACAAGTTATATCCTATTATACACAACATATCTCTTCTCATTCAAAAACACATTAATAACCACCAAAATATTTACAGAACGTATGAGAGTTCTTATTCCAGTAGCACACAAAAACTTATGCAAAAACATCATATTTTTTAGCTTTCAACGTAAGGTGGTCAACTTTTTCATAAATCGCATGCAACTCTTTCATTTAACACAAAGAGCACATATATAACAAGAAAGTACTCTCCCATCAAATCATAACCAATGCCAAGTCCATAAATGATAGTAAAAATATTTGACTACTTTAGGACATGCAATTGAACAACCCCTAACGTGTTAAATCAAACAAATTTCACGTTGAGAGAGCAATTTCATGAATCTTGCTCTCATATTAATTCTCAAAAACATATAACATTTAAACACATGAATATAATTAAAATCTATGGAAAACATCATGATAATCTCATCAAAATGGGTTCATGATGAATGTTCTTCAAAGTGTTTTCAAGACCCTTCTTATATACATAATTTCATGCCTTTAAAACTTGTTAAAAACTATAAACTGCGCCCATGAGGTTTAGGATAGTCCCACATACCTTTGAATCGACGAAAACATTGAGAAAATTGACTCTTGAAGCTTAAATCCTCAAACCCTAGTTAGTCTCTCTTCTTTTGCTTATGAAAGATGATTTGGGTATTTTGAGAAGTGAAAGAACATATGATAAGACCTTAATTTCATCCATATATGATTATGAATAGTTATAGGGTGTGAAAAGACCTCAACGCCCTTAAAATAGAACAAAACGGAGCAACTTGTTCCACTTGTGTTTTGCCTTGCAGTGAGCATTTACTTTCTCTCTGTAGCATGGAGCCTTAGTGGAGGGCATACCTTGCGAAGCCATGCCATTTTCCACACCCAAAAGCACTCCCAGTGCATCCCATAATATCTAAACATGGTTTACCATCAATATAGGAGTCCTAAAGTCCATTTTTAAGGCATCACATGAGCGTTAAAAACAATGGATGTTACATCATCCCCTCTTGGGATCATTCATCCCCGAATGATGATTCGAACAATAATAAGAACAATTTCAAATATTACATGGAATGAAAAGAATAATATAAGGTCACTATACCTTCTATATCATCATTCGCAAATTCAAAGGGAGTTGGATATCTTACACACATGTCATTCTTTGACTCCCAAGTAGCTTCATCAACTTTATGATTCTTCCACAACACTTTAACTGAAGTTATATCCTTACTTCTCAACTTTCGAACTTGACAATCCAAAATATCTATGGGTTTTTCTTCATACGATAATGAATCCTTCACAGTAATCTCCTCAACAGGAAATACCAATGAATGATCTTTAATACATTTCTTAAGCATTGATACATGAAATACCAGGTGAACAGAAGCTAAAATTGCAGGCAAATCCAACTCATTAGCAACTCCACCTATCCTCTTTGTAATCTGCTAGGGACCTATGTAGCGAGGACTAAGTTTTCCTTTCTTCCTGAATCTCATGACTCCTTTTATAGGGGATACTTTTAGAAATACCCAATCATCAACCTCAAACTCTAACTCCCTTCTTCTCACATGAACGTAGGACTTCTAATAACTCTAAGCGATCTTAAGTCTCTCTCTAATGACTTTCAATTTCTCCATCACCTAATGAACAAGGTCAGGCACAAACAAATAGGTTTCACCCACTTCATACCATCCAATCAATGACCCATATCTCCTTCTATAAAAAGCCTAAAAAAAGCTATCTAGATTCTATAGTGGTAGCTATTGTTATAGGAAAATTGTATCAATGGCAAGTGATCTACCTAACTACCCTTAAAGTCAATCACGCAAGACCTCAATATATTTTTTAAAGTCTGAATGGAACGCTCCGCTTTCCTATCCATTGAGGGTGGAAGGCGATGCTAAGGTTCACCAGGGTACCTAATCCTCTTTGGAAAGACCGCCAAAACTAAAAAGTGAATTGTATACCTCTATCAGATATGATTGGATACTGGAGCCCCATGCAAATGAACAATTAACCGAATGTACATCTTGGCATAATTGTCTCCCAAATAATTAGTCCTTAAAGGCAGGAAATGATTTGACTTGGTCATCTTGTATAGAATCACCCAAATAGAGTCGAATTGGTTTTGGGATCTCGAGTGTCCTATAATAAAGTCCATATTTATCATCTCCCTTTTCTATAAAAGCAATGTTATATCCTGTGAAAGGCCATCTGGCCTCAAATGCTCCACCTTAACTTGTTAACAATTCAAACACTTACCCACAAAGTTAGCAATATCTCTTTTCATATTGTTACACCAGTAAATCTCGTTGAGATTATGATACATTTTAGTAGAGCTAGGGTGAACAACATACCTGAAAGTATGATCCTCATCAAGAATCCTTTCTCGCAACCCAACCACATCCGACTTACATAACCAACCTTGGTATCTCAAAACCCCATCACCTCCAATTTCAAATGCCATGATCTTTTATTGACCAACACCTTCCTTAATCTGCATCAAAATAGGGTCTCTGGTATGTTTTTCCTTAACCTCAGAACATAGGGATGATTTAGATACCTCTTGTACAAATACCCCTCCATCCTCAGAATCTAGGAGTCAAACTCTGAAATTAGCAAGCCAATGAATATCCTTCACCATACTCCTCTTTCCCTCATCCACATATGAAGGACTTCCTATGGACAACCTGCTAAGGGCGTCAGCCACCACATTGGCCTTACCTGGATGATAGTGCAGGCTCAAGTCATAATCCTTCAATAATTTCAACCACCGCATCTACCTGAGATTTATCTCTTTCTGCGTGAATACATACTACAAACTTTTATGATTAGTTAGGATATCAACATTCCCCATAAAGTTAATGATGCCAAATTTTGGGTGCAAACACCAAAGACGCCAGCTCTAAGTCATGGATGGGATAGTTCTTCTCATGCACCTTTAATTATCTAGATACATAAGCTACTATATTTACATGTTGCATAAACACACCCAAGTCCTACCCGAGATGCATCACAGCACACAAAAAAACCCTCTATACCCTCCGAAAGGGTCAAAATAGGTGCAGTAGTCAGCTTGTCCTTCAATCTCTCATGACTATTCTCATAAGAGTTAGACCACAAGATTTCATCTTCTTCTGAGTCAATCTGGTAAGTAGAGAACCTATGTATGAAAACCTCTTTACAAATCTCCTATAATACCCTTCCAAACCCATGAAGCTCTAGATGTCATTTGGATTCGTGGGTTTGGGTTATTTTTTTACTGCCTCAACCTTTTGGCAATCTATCTTAATTCCCTCACTAGAAATAATATGCCCCAGAAAAGCTATTGCACTAAGACAAAACTCACACTTTAAAAATTTTCCATACAACTCAAGGTCTGTAAGTGTTTGAAGGGTGATTGAGAGATAATTGACATGATCTTTCTCACTTTTGGGGTAAATTAAATTTTCACCAATGAAGACAATGACAAACGGTCCAAAACTGATAAAACACTCTATTCATGAGATCCATAAATATTGCAGGGGAATTAGTCAGTCCGAAGGACATGACTAGAAATTCATAGTGACCATACCGGGTTCGAAAAGCGGTTTTGGGAATATCAGCCTCCCTAACCATCAATAGATGGTACCCAAAATAAAGGTCTATCTTCGCGAAACATTTGGCACTTTGAAGATGGTCAAAAAAATCATCGATCCTGTGAAGAGGGTATTTGTTCTTAACTGTGACCTTGTTCAACTGACGGTAATCTATACACATGCAGAGGGAACCATCTTTATTACGCACTTAACGTACCGAAGCACCCTAGGGAGAGACACTAGAACAGATATAGCCTGTGTTTAAAAGGTCCTTTAACTGTTCTTTCAACTCTTTCAATTCTATAGGAGCTATTATGTATGGTGGAATAGAAATTGTCCAGGTTTCATGGAAACATGTCAATGCTAAAATCTATCTCCTTATCTAGGGGTACCCCATATAGATCATCAGGAAATACTTCTGGGAATTTGTTAACTATAGGTACTGACTGGAGAAAAGGACTTTCAGTACTAAAATCCTTTACCCAAATAAGATGGTACAATCAACCTTTGGATATAAGCTTATGGGCCCTAAGATAAGATATGAACTTCCCTCTAGGTGCAAGAGAATACCTATCCCACTCTACCAATGGGTCATTTGGAAAAGAGAAAGTGATATTTCTAGTACTACTGTCTAATGTAGCATAATAGGAATGGAGCCCATCTATTCTGAGAATAGCATCAAAATCAACCATCTCAAGTTCTATAAGATTGTCCACAGTATCATGATGGAAAACAAACACCACCCAATTTAATAAACTCTCCTAGCCACAATAGAGTCACTAACAAGGGTAGATACAGAAAAATGTTTAGAAATATTTTTGGGCTCAAAACCAAAACTGACATCCACATAAGAGGCCACATAAGACAAGGTAGACCCGGGATCAAGAAACACATACACATCACGAGAGAAAATATTTAACATACCCATAATAACATCTGGTGAAGTCTCTAAGTCTTGAAGAGTAGCTAGGACATACAAGAAGTTACAACCAACCTAGTAGAAGAAATGGTACCCTTAGGTGATGGAGTTGTGGATACATCTTGGGACTTAGTGCCCCCAATAATTCCTCTAGCTGAAGGAAAATCTCTCTGAATATGGCCTATTTTTCCATAAGAGTAACACGTCTTTCCCAAAAAATAACACTTCCCTGGATGATTCTTTCCACAAATACTATAGCAAGGAAGAAATCTAGAGGGATGGGTCAAGCTTTCCTGCGACTGAGTACCCTAACCTCGAGGCCTGCTACTAGGATATGATCTCTATTCAACTTAAGGTCTGTGTGTGGGTGCACTAGATGAAGACTGAATGTATATCTTGACATAATTGTTTCCCAACTAATTAGTCCTAACAGGAAATGAGCTGACTTGGTCATCCAGTCTACAATCACCCAAATAGAGTCATATTGTTTTTGGGATCGCGAAAGTCCTATAATAAAGTCCATATTGATCATCTCCCATTTTTAGAAAGGAAAAGCTATATCTTGTGAAGTGCCACTTGGCCTCAAATTCTCCACCTTAACTTATTGACAGTTCAAACACTTAGCCATAAAGTTAGAACCATCTCTTTTCATATTTTTCCACCAGTAAATCTTCTTGAGATCATGATACATTTTAGTAAATCTTGGGTGAACAACATACCTGTAAGTTTGAGCCTAATCAATCATCCTTTCTCGCAACCCATCCACATTCGGCACACATAACCGACCTTGGTATCTCAAAACCCCATCATCTCTAATTTCAAATGCCACGACCTTTTATTGAACAATATCTTTCTTAATCTGCTTCAAAATAGGGTGTCTAGTCTATTTTTCCTTAACCTCAGCACATAGGGATAATTTAGCTAACTCTTTTATAAACTCCTCTCTATCCTTAAAATCTAATAGTTGAACTTCCAAATCAGTAAGCTGATGAATATCCTTCACTATACTCATTTTTCCTTCCTCCATATGAGAAAGACTTCCTATGGACAACCTGTTAAAGGCATCATCCACCATATTGGCCTTACCTGGATGATTGTGCAAGATAAAGTTATAATCCTTCAATAATTCCAACCACCACCCCTACCTGAGATTCATCTCTTTCTACATGAATACATACTGTAATATTTTGTAATCAATAAAGTTATCAACATTCCCCAAAAAGATAATAATGCCAAATTTTAAGTGCAAACAGCACAGACGCCAACTCTAAGTCATAGGTGGGATAGTTCTTCTCATGCACCTTCAATTTTCTAGATGCATAAGCCACTACATTACCATGCTGCATAAGTACACACCCAAGTTCTACCCGGGATACATCACAGTACGCAACAAAACCCTTTGTACCCTCCGAAAGGGTCAAAATGAGTGCAGTAGTCAGTTTGTCCTTCAATCTCTAAAGACTATTCTCACAAGAGTCAAACCACAAGATTTCATCTTCTTCTGAGTCAATATGGTAAGCGGAGAAGCTATGGATGAGAAACTCTCTAAAAATCTCATATAATACCCTGTAAACCCAAGAAGCTCCGGATGTCAGTTGGAGTCGTGGGTCCGCTATTTCCTTACTGCCTCAACCTTTTGGGGATCTATCTTAATTCCCTCACTAGAAACAATATGCCCCAGAAAAGCTATAGCACTAAGATAGAACTCACACTTTGAAAATTTTCCATAACACTCATGGTCTTTAAGAGTTTGAAGGATAATTCAGAGATGATTTCCATGATCTATCTTATTCTTAGAGTAAATTTAAATATCATTAATGAAGACTATGACAAACAGTCTAAAAACTAACAAAACACTTTATTCATGAGATCTATAAATATTGCGGGGTAATTAGTCATTCTAAAGGACATGACTAGTAATTCATAGTGACCATACCAGGTTCGAAAAGTACTTTTGGAAATATCGGCCTCGTAACCTTCAATTGATGGTACCCCGAATGAAGGTCCTATCTTAGAGAAATATTTGGCACTCCGATATTGGTAAAAAAGATCATTAATTCTGGAAAGAGGGTACTTGTTCTTAATTGTGATCTTATTCAACTGATTGTAATCTATACATATGCAGAGGAAATCATCTTTCTTACGCACGAAAAGTACCGGAGCACCCTAGGGAGAGACACTAGGATGGATAAAGCCTTTGTCAAGAAGGTCTTTAACTATTTTTTCAACTTTTTTTAATTCTGCAAGAGCCATTCTGTATAGTGGAATAGAAATATTCTAGATGTCTGGAAACATGTCAATGCCAAAATCTATCTATCTATCTAGGGGTACCCCATGGATATCATCAGGAAAGACTTCTAGGAATTCGTTAACTACAGGGATTTCAGTATTAAAATCTTTGACCAAAACAAAATGGTGCAATCAACCTTTGGATATGAGCTTATGGGCCCTAAGATAAGATATGAACTTCCATCTAGGTGCAAAAAAATACCTTTCCCACTCTATTACTGGTTGTAATACCCAGTATTTTCTTACATTAAGATTAACTCTCAGTCCATAAGTTATCTAGTATAAAATTTTTGAAATACTCAGTATTTTTCACTTTAGATACTGCCATCGCATGAGAAATTCAATTAATTTTTCAACGATATAAAATTTGCCTAAATCTGATAATCGGATAAGAAGTTATGGCTATTTTAAGTTTCAGTCGTTAAACACCGTCATTCAGGCTAGTAGCACGTCGCAGAGTATGTTAAAATGATGATTGTTAGTTTCCAGTGAGGTACCTCGATACCAGCGAATCGCACCATAACTTATTTTCATATTTTTCAATTTCAAGTATACCAACGCGATCCCACCGTGTCGTGATGAGTCCAAATTTTAGAATCAAAGGGGCACCGCGATTCCACCGTGTCGCAACAAGCCCTCAGTTCTCAATTGTCTATTTCTAATGGACTGACGCAATCATGGAGCGTTGCGTCAGGGGTCCAAGTCATAAAATTTCACAAAAACTTAAAGTTTCGTCCAGGGTTAAAACAGTCTTTTTCCATGATTTTATTCCACCCAGGTGTGAGATTAAAGCCCTAAAAACATTTTAAGATCATTCATTATTCAATTTTCCCTAAACCCAAGTATTCTCTCTCAAGATATAAAACCCTAGCTTCAAGAATGAAGAACAAGCCTAAGAATTCCTTCAAGAGTCTTCAAGAATTGACAATCCAAGGTATGTTAGGTGTTCATTCATGAGTTCCTTTCACCCATGAAGTCCAAGAACCTTTTTTAAACTTAAAAGATCTCATATTTATGATTTTTACGTTTGAATTGAATTGAATTCATGTTCATGTCATTATTAGGTGTTAGTCCTTGATTAAATTACAAGATTTCATGAAATTAATCATTATATGTGTTGAATTACATGATCTTCATGATAAACCCTTCAATTTACAAGTTGATTGATATAGCCATGATAACTATGTGTTGATGGTTGTATAACTAAGCATGCTCCCTATGTGTTTGATAAAATACCTATGTGGATGAATTAGTGAAATTATAACAAGAGAGCATGTATTCCCCAATTTATGAATAAGTAGATGCCTTACAAGTGTTTGATAAAATGTTTCTATGGATCAATTATGAACAAGTGAAACATGTTATGTTATTTAAGATCATGCTATGCTTTACTTTTCATGCTATCGATTCCTGGGGGTATTTAATACCCAACAATTTAGTTGTTTACCTAGAGCCAGCATTAGTTACAGAATAGTATCAGTCATACCATGATCAGTAGTATGCTCAGTCAGTTACAGAACTTAGTAGAACTCAGTCATTTACAGAACTCAAGAAAACTCAATAAACTCAATATGAGTCCAGTCTAGTTAAGTATAATCAGTTCAGTGTCTTTCAGTTGGGAGTAGGATTCAGCACTGAGTGAGCCTAAGGATTGGGACTCACCTGCCAATAGAGGCTGTGATCCTTAGAAGCAATCCTTATATTCCAAAACTATATAGCTAGTGTAGGTTAAGACATTAAACCTTCCGGTTGAGGGTTGATGAGGTGTTTTAACCTGCCAGTTGAGGGTGCCACCATTCTCGTTACAGTACCTTCCAGATGAGGATAACTCTCAGCTTGTCTTTATCCGTGGCACGGTACTGACACCCTTCTAATTAGGGTTACAAATTGAACCCCAACTCAGTTATCTTACCTTATTGGGGGCATATCGGTTAGATGATTACCTCCACAATTTCAGTTTCAGTCTTCATAATATAACTCAGTTCAATTCTACAAAATTAGGACTGTCAAAAAAAGTTAATCAGTATCTGTAGACCAGTTATCAAAAATCTCAGATTATCAGTTACTTTGTATCAGAACTTAGTACTTAGCTTCAAAAAAGCTCAGTTATAGTATTTATATGTTTATGCATAGTATTGCATGCTCAGTATTTACAGTAGTTCAGATTATTCACGTACTGTCATATTCAGTTTCTCTGTATGATTGAGTCAATTATTATTCATGCATATGAACCGTTGCATTCAGCCTTACCTTATCTAGCATACCAGTATATTCCACGTACTGACACATAGTTTTTTTTATGCTATGATGCTTATATCATAGGTTCGGACGCTCAAGTTCTGAATCATGCATAGATAGATCTAGATTCAGCCATCAGTAGATTTAGTAGTGAGTCCTCATCTATCGAAGATATTATTTCATTTCATTATTATAGTAGACTCAGTATTTCAGTAGATAAAGTTAGTTGGGGGATTGTCCCATTAACTCCACTTTCAGACAGTTTTAGATTAGAGTTTTTTTAGACTAGAGTTCAGATAGTATTCATTTTTACAGATTATTATTTCAGTTGATACACTTTATCAGTATTTATAAATTTTGAGCCTAATGGCATTTTAGCCTATTATTTCGCATTTATTACAGTATTATATTTTAGTGCTCACAGCAGATATCATTCATGGGTTAGCTTGTTGTCCTTCATGGTCATAAGCACCGTGTAGAATCTGGTGTACAGACTCGGGCATTACAAACTTGGTATCAGAGCCTATGGTTTTAAAGAGTCCTAGGAAGTCTGAAAGTCGCATCAAGTAAAGTCTTGTGCATGGGTGTTTAGCGCGCCACACTTATGGACAGGAGGCTATGAGATGTTTTAGGAAGTAGTTTCTCCTCTTTCAGTATTCATGTCATACGAGTGAGCATGGGCTCAAGTTAAACTCTCAGTCTAATCTATTTCTTCTTTTCGTTTATAGAACATGCCTCACAAAAGGATTAACAAAAAAAAGAACCAAAAATCAGTCAATACCTCTACCCGTTTAGGCAGATCCCCTGGATGAGCATGTCTCTCATGAAAAATTCAGAGCTGCATTCACTACTCTAGTCAATTCTGTAGTATCCCAGAATGAATGACTAGCTACTGTACCGTCTAACCCAGTGGCCAATACTACTGCAGCCAGGATTCGGGACTTTACTCAAATAAATCCTCCCCTATTCTCAGGATCTAAGTCAAAAAAAGATCTACAGGATTTCCTCGATCAGGTTCAGAAAGTAACAGATATCATAGAAGTGACTTCTAGTGAGAGTGATGAGTTAGCTACCTATTAGCTATAAGATATAGCTCATATGTGGTTTAAGCTGTGAAAGGTAGACAGAGGCGCAGATACAGAGCCCATAGAGTGGGAAGAGTTTGCTACTGCTTTTCTAGATAAATTCTTCCCCTTAGAGCTGAGAGAAGCCAAGGTGTTAGAGTTTATAAATCTCAGGTAGGGAAGTATGAGTGTGAAAGAGTATTCCCTTAAGTTTACTCAGTTATCCTCCTCCCCATGTAGTAGCATATAGTAGGTCCAGAATGAGCAAGTTTATATCTGGGGTATCAGATAGTGTGGTTAAGGAATGCAAAATAGTGATGTTGATTAAGGAGATGGACATATCTAGGCTCATGGTCTATGCTCAGTAGATAGAAGAGGCTAAGATGAAATAGAGAGAGAGGTAGAACAAATGAGCTAGAACAAGTAGCATCAATTTTAATTAGCCTAAGACAGAGGGCGATAATCGTTCCCAGTTTCATCTAAAGTCTTCAGTTCCATCTCTATCTTCATTTAGTGCAACAATACCAAAGTTAAGTAATGATAGTCGGGATGGGGTGCCAGACTCTAAAACCTAGGGTAGTGTGAGTAGTGGTCATAACCATCCACTTTGTAGAGGATGTGGTAAGAATCATAAGGGTATGTGTAGGGCTGGCAGTGACGTATGTTTTTGGTATGGCAAGCAAAGACACAAATTCATAGATTGTCCTTAGTCAGGTTCTCAGGGTCAGTACAATCGTCCTTCAGCTTAGTCCTATCGCCCGAATCAGCAGGGTGCGCTTCCAATGCCACCAGTGGGCAACACCCAAATAGGCTTTATGTTCTTTAGTCTAGACAAGATCAGGAAAGTTCTCCTAATGTGGTCACTGGTACGTTACAGATCTTTCATTACGTATTTATGCCTTATTATATCTAGGAGCTTCTTTGTCTCTTGTAACTTCTTACATAACAGTCAGACTAGAAAACTTAATAGAAGCTTTCTTAGTGCTTACCCCAGTCGGTAAATATATTCCAACCAGACGATTATACAAAAATTACTCGATTATAGTATTTCAAAAAATCCCTTAGTTAATTTCAGTAATAGGGTCGTTTTGTTTTAGTTTCCTGATAGACCAATCATTGAATGAAGGGGTAGTACCTTAGTTTTAGTTGATTTAAGTTTGAATCTCTAGATTAAACTAGTAGAAAGAAGAGTTGATAATTCTAAGTTATTCAGTGTTGAGGTTTCTATATGAGGATTGTTGGGGAAATAGAAAGATAAGGATCATGTATCAAAAGGAAGTACTAGTAGTGGACCTTACATTATTAAGAGTAGTCCTTCAGAATGAGTTTAGTGTTTATGAGTGTTTTTATATCTCAGGTTTTAGAGTAAAGTGGTTTCAGTTTGATTTAGAGTTTATTAAGTGCCTCACGGACTTAGAATAACGGCTTTAAGCTAAGGGGGATATGGTAGAGTAAGTAACCAAGTCAGACTTTCAGAGTTTAGTAGTAATGCCTATATGCATAGAAAAGTAATGGGAAAGGTTGATGCCCAACCCGTCCTTACCTTAGTGAAAAGTTTTACACTTCATCTATCACGATATCTACTCACGCAGTACATGTCAACTCTATGATCATAGCTCATATTCGTACACTATCAAAAATCATGTACCCATATAATTCCTAGTATGAGTAGTTCTAGTTCACTCGGTGTTATAAGTTATGTTCCATAAAGACAAAAACTCCAAACTCAGGTCATGCGGCTCATGACTCATGTACTCATGACATGCCTTATAGTATGCTTAGTTTCCATGACTTATGCTATACTTCTAATGATCAGCTAAATTTAGATTTCGTCATGTATATCTTCAGTTTAGATTTCTTGATAAAATCCAGGATATGGATGTTCTATCCCTCAGGCCTCAGTTAAGTTTCAAGTTCGGTATAGTGCCTTCCATGCTTCAGGTCCTCATGTTTTAACCTTTCATTGAACTCTCCTTATTAAATAAGGTAGTGATGAACAGTTTCTTAGATGGGAGAGAGTAAATATTTTAGGTTAAGGAAAGATTGTTGCATGCTTGTTTTACACGAGGCTGTAGTTATGAAGATAGGCTTAAATGTCATGTTGAAGTGTAAGTGGATAAATGTATTTCAGAGGTTTGAGTAGGCTTGAACTTAGTGGGATTAGTTAGTCCAGCTCAGACCTCAGTAGGTAGGGTTATCAGTGCCCATATTAATTTTTTTTAGCCATGTTGTGGTTTCTTATTCAGGTGTCTTATTCAGATCATACCAAGGTTCCTTGCTCCCTAAGGTCATTAGAACCTTATAGTAAGAGTGTCATAAAAATTCTCCAATTGAGTATAAGTTTTCAGCATGAGTTAGTCCGTAAGGCCAGGAATTTAGTTTAGCAGTCAGGCGGACAAGTTCGTATCATTTCCTATTTTTCCATCTAGTTGTACTATCTGAAGTTTCATGAATGTAACCATTCTAAGATAGAGTAACCAGTTAGTTGCGTGTTTGGCTCAGTGTATGTATCATGTCTCAGTTTCAGATCCTAGATATTCAGTCATGATTCAGTTCGTAGGTGCCCTGTGCATCATCCCAGTCTTTCCTAAGTAGCTCAGCCAAGTAGTATCCTACAGTGGACGTATTATCCCAAGGGGGAGATACACTATAATCCCCCAAGCTCCCATGACCAAAACCTTTCATATTCTCTTTACATAACAAATCTAGTTTGGATTAGTAGGTACTCCCAAATTGACCCTCAAGTTCCAACCTCATCCATAAACCATGTATTCAGGGGTCAATTCAATTTATGATATCCAGCTCATGTATCACGTTTCAGGCTCAGTTCTATTCTCACGTTCCCATTCATGCGTGTTCAATAAAGGATCTCGAGTTTAAGATTGGTAATTTTGTGTACTTGAAAATATCTTGCATAAAAGGAGTAAAGAGGTTCGACAAGAAGGGAAATATCAGTCCCCGATATATTGGTCCTTACAAGATACTCAGTCATTTCTGAAAGGTAGCTTATGAGATTGAGTTGCCTTCGGATCTATCTTCATTACATCCAGTATTCCATGTCTCCTTGCTAAAGAAATACATTAGTGACCCAACAGTCATAGTCCCCTTAGAGGATATAAATATTTAGAATCTCACTTTCGAAGAGATTCCAGTCCAGATCCTCGATCATGAGATTCACAGAATGAGGAACAAAGAAGTTCCCTTAGTCAAAGTTCTTTGGCGGAATCAGTCCGTAGAGGAAGCTACTTGGGAAGCAGAAGCAGATATGCAGACCAAGTATCCTCACCTCTTCTCCACAACCTCAAATCCAACTTAGGGTAACAGTCTTCCTTAGCTTTACCCAGTTCCATATTCAGCTATAATTATAACTTGGTATCCATTACCGTTGCATATTCGGTCATGCATTCATGAATCATTTCATTTATGTACTCATGCATCATATATGTATATTCAGTATGAAAATCCATCTTATCAGTAGCTTCAGTCATGTATTCCATTCATTAGATATGCATGTCCAGTGTAAAGGCTCAGTTTGTTAGTACTTCATTCATATAGTCATGCATCAGACATGCATGTTCAGTGTGTAAAATAAGTCTATCAGTGTCTCAACTTAATTAGTCTCATTCGAGGAAGACTATTCTCAAGGGGGAGATATTGTAACACCCCGTATTTTTTTAGCTTAAGATTAACTCTCAGGCCATGAGCTATCTAATATAAATTTTTTGAAATACTCATTATTTTTCAGTTGAGAGACTGTCATTGCATGGGAAATTCAATTAGATTTCCAACGATATAAAATTTGCCTAAATTCGATAATCGAATAAGAAGTTATGGCTATTTTAAGTTTCAGTCGTTAAACACCATCATTTAGGCCTGTAGCACATTGGGAGGTATGTCAAAATGGCAATTGTCAGTTTCCAGTGAGGTAACGCGATACCGGCGCATTATGCCATAGCTTATTTTCACATTTGTCAATTTCAAGTGTATCAATGCGATCCCACCACGTCGCGATGAGTCCAAATTTCAAAATCAAAGGGGTACAGTGATTCCACTGTGTCGTGCCAAGCCCTCAGTTCTCAATTGTCTATTTCCAGTGGCTCGAGGCGATCATGGCGTATCGCGGCAGGGGTCAGGTTGAAAAATTTCATGAAAAATTAAAGTTTCGTCCAGGGTTAAAATAGTCTTTTCCAATGATTTTATTTCGTCCAAGTGTGAGATTAAAGCCCTAAAAACTATTTAAGATCATTCATTATTCTATTTTCCTTAAACCCAAGCATTCTCTCTCATGATACAAAACCTTAGCTTCAAGAATCAAGACCAAGTCTAAGAATTCCTTCAAGAGTCTTCATGAATTTACAATCCAAGGTATGTTAGGGTTCATTCATGGGTTCCTTTCACCCATGAAGTCCAAGAACCCTTTTTAAACTTACAAGATCTCAGATTTATGATTTCTACGTTTGAATTGAATTGAATTCATGTTCATGTCATTGTTGGGTCCTAGTCCATGATTAAATTACAAACTTACATGAAATTAATCATTATATGTGTTAAATTACATGATCTTCATGATAAATCCTTCAATTTATGAGTTGATTGATGTAGCCATGATAACTATGTGTGTTGATGGTTGTATAACCTAAGCATGCTCCGCATGTGTTCGATAAAATGCCTATGTGGATGAATTAGTGTAATTGTCACATGATAGCATGCATTCCCCCTTTCATGAATAAGTAGATGCCTTACAAGTGTTTGATAAAATATCTCTATGGATGAATCATGAACAAGTGAAACATGTTATGTTATTTAAGATCATGCTATGCTTTACTTTTCATGCTATCGAGTCCTGGGGTATTTAATATCTCATAATTTAGTTGTTTACCTAGAGCCAGTATTAGTTGCAGAATAGTATCAGTCATGCCACGATCAGTAGTACTCTCAGTCAGTTACAGAACTCCATAGAAACCAGTCAGTTACAGAACTCAGGAAAACTCAGTAAACTCAGTATCAGTCCAGTTCAGTTAAGTATAATCAGTTCAGTGTATTTCAGTTGGGAGTAGGATTCAGCATCGAGTGAGCCCAAGGATGGGGATGATCCTTAGAAGAAATCCTTGCATTCCATAACTACGTAGCCAGCATAGGTTGATACATCAAACCTGCCAGATGAGGGTTGATGAGGTGTTTTAACGTGCCAGTTGAGGGTTCCACCATTCTCATTAGAGTACCTGCTAGTTGAGGGTAACTCTCAGCTTACCTTTAGTTGTGGCAGGGTACTGACACCCTTCCAATTGGGGTTACAGATTCGACCCCAACTCGGTTATTTTACCTTATTTGGGGCATGTCAGTTAGATGATTACCTCTCACAGTTTCAGTTTCAGTCTTCAGAATAGAACTCAGTTTAGTTCTACATAATCAGGACTGTCAGATACAGTCAATTAGTATCAATAGCTCAGTTATAAAAAATCTCAGATTATCAGTTACTCTGTATCAGAACTCAGTACTTAGCTTCAAAAAAGCTCAGTTACAGTATATATATGTATATGCACAATATTGCATGCTCAGTATTTACAGTAGTTCAGATTATCCACGTACTCTCATATTCAGTTTCTCTATATCATTCAGTCAGTTATTGTTCATGCATATGAACCTTTGCATTCATCCTTACCTCATCTAGCATACCAGTACGTTCCACGTACTGACACATACTCTTTCTTTGCACTATTATGTCTTATATCATAGGTTCGGACGCTCAGGTTGTTTATCACGCATAGATAGATCTAGATTCATCCAGTAGTAGATTTAGTAGTGAGTCCTCATCTATCGAGGATATTCTTTCATTTCATTATTACAGTAGACTCAGTATTTCAGTAGATGAAGTTAGTTGGGGGATTGTCCCATCAACTTTACTTTCAAACAGTTTTAGATTAGAGGCTTTTCAGACTAGAGTTCAGATAGTATTCAGTTTTACAGATTATTATTTCAATTTATATACTTTATCAGTATTTACAGATTTTGAACCATATGGAATTTCATCCTATTAGTCCGCATTTGTTACAGTATCACATTTCAGTACTTACAGCAGATATCAGTCATGGGTTAGCTTGTAGTCCTTCGGGGTCGTAAGCATCGTGTAGCGTCCAGGGTCCAGACTGGGGGTGTTATACTGGGTCATTTGGAAAAGAGAAAGTGACCTTTCTAGTTCTATAATCTAATGTAGCATAATATGAATGGAGTCAATCCATTCCCAGAATAGCATCAAAATCAACCATATCAAGTTCTATAAGATCAGCCATAGTATCACGATGGACTGATAGAACTCAACATTCGAAACATCTCTCTAAGGAGATTGGGTACAGTTAACACCGGATTGAGGAACTCGAGGTAGGCTAGTTTGGACTGGAAAAAACCCTGGAATAGCAGTGAACTCTAGGGTACGTGCTCTATAGTGGGTCCGCATCCCATGAAGTGGGCGGACATCATTAGTATAGGTTTCTGCCCACTGGATCTATGTGGAGGCATTATTTGAAATGTAGAAATTAGAAGTTAGGAAACATCCAGACTCTATAGATTGAACTAGAACATGAAGAAAAGATAAACATTCTTAAATTCCTCATAGGTTCCTCCATATAAGTGTGGCGCGCTACATACTCATAAAAAGAACTTTACTCGACACAGATTAGTATACATTATAGGACCTTGAAACATGCTCTGATACCAATCTATTCATGACCCGAGTCGAGGACATGGCCTCGACAGGCATCTCGAACCGTGCAGGCCCGAGAGACCCCTTATCATGTAATCATAAGCATAAGTCATATGAAATGGAAGTGTGAAAGATAAGTTGAAAACATGATAGTCCCATAATCAAACTTAAGACTTCATAACATCAAACCATAAGAAAACCCAAATTCAATCTAAAACATTCTCCGAAGGCTCTACTGAACTGAACATACTAGTCTGTCTAAACTGGGACACGGCTCCTGCTAGGATTATAAAACTAAAAAAGAACCAAGACATGGTAAAGATTTCTTCTTAAATAAGGGAGGCTTACCAACTCTGGATGTCCTTAAATAATCTACTGGTTAGTGGGACCACGGGACTGTGCCTCAGAACCTGAAATATATGGGGTCAATATTCAAAAGTACTGGTATGTAGAATAATCCAAAAATAGCACATACTTTAAGTAAAATAAGTGAGAGCATTTTGAAAATAATTTTTCATAATATATATATATACATACATATACATATATACATACATATATATATATATACATATATATATATATATATAAACACATGGGCTTAATGTAAAAGGTTTCAATTCATGTTTGTAAAGCATTGACTCAACTCTTTTCTTTAGTTCTGAGCTACATGGTACACCCTACATTTCTAAACTTCCACGGGATATACGGAATCCACCGTTGACTCAGCAGCCAAGCTCCAAATCCAAGTTTTCCGCAAGAATTGGAGTATCAGCGAGGGGGCCACGCAAGATCACAAAGCAAAGTGCCATAATCCCCCAATCAGGTCAACATGTCATGGTAGTGCACAAGATCACAAAGAAGGTATCCTAACCATAGTCCCAAATTAGGACGACATGAATCAAAATTACACAAGATCACAAAGTAGGGTACTATAACCTCAGGTCGGCAAATCACGATTTTGGGCTACGAGTTATCTAAACTCGTGTCTTCTTCGGGTAACCATCTAAATTTTTTTAACCCATATTTTGGCCTCGTTAACCATGTTTCATGCTTGTAAACATTCTTTTATTTCATATTAAGGGAAAATTCATGATTAGGTATCGTCATACCTAGACTTGTAAGCCAATCATATCATATCCCTTCTCATTCAAAAATGCATTAATGACCACCAAAAGATTTTCAAAATGTACGAGAGTTCGTATTCAAGTAGCCCATGAAAACTTATGCAAAAACATCATATTTTCAAGCTTCAAACATAAGGTGGCCAACTCTTTCATAAATCACATGCAACTCTTTCATTTTACACAAAGAGCACATATATAACAAGAAAACACCCTCTCATCAAATCATAACCAACGTCAAGTCCATAAATGATAGTAAAAACATTTGACTCATATTTTAGGACATGAGAGGGAAATTTCATGAATCTTGCTCTCATATTAATTCTCAAAAATATATAACATTTAAACACATGAATATAATTCAAATTTATGGAAAATTCATGATAATCTCATCAAAATGTGTTCATGATGCATGTTCTTCAAAGTGTTTTCAAGACCCTTTCTATATACATAATTTCATGCCTTTAAAACTTGTTAAAAACTATAAACTACGCCCATGAGGTTTAGGATAGTTCCACATACCTTTGAATCAACGAAAACGTTGAGAAAATTGATCCTTAAAGTTTAATTCCTCAAACCCTAGTTAGTTTCGCTTCTTTCTCTTAAGAAAGATGATTTGGGGATTTTGAGAAGTGAAGTAACATATGTTAAGACCTTAATGTCATCCATATATGATTTGGAATGGTTATAGGGTGTAAAAATACCTCAATGCCCTTAAAATAGAACAAAATGGAGCAACTTATGGTTCTTTACTTTTGCCTTGCGGCGCATGGCCAAAGCCAACCACAAGGTTGGCGGCGCATGGCCAAAGCCAACCACAAGGTTGGCGGCGCATGGCCAAATCCAACCTGAGGCAGTGAGCATTTTTTTCCCTCCACGGCGCCGAGCCTTAGCGGAGGGTTCCCCTTGCGACGCCAAGCCATTTTTCACACCCAAAAGTACCCCCAACGCATCCCATAACATCTAAACATGGTTTACCATCAATATAGGGGTCCTAAATACCATTTTTAAGGCATCACTCAAGCGTTAAAAACACGGGATGTTACAACACAATTGTGAAGATATGCTTGTACAATTCTCCAGTGTCATTTTTCTTTACGTCGATGTATTCCTACATTCTTGAATGCAGAATGTCAGATCAAGTATAAGAATTTAAAAGGGAATTTTAATATTCTAAATCAAATAGATTTTGTGCCTCTATCTCATTTATACTCTAGAGCTAAATCTCAAAGAGGAAGCCATCCAAATAAAACACTACTGCCAGTTTTAGTTGCTATGATAGCCAAAAAAAGACATTAACAAGAAAAACTAACTAGACTATACAATACGACTGCCCATTTTTTATAACGTTGACCTACACATCATCTTGCCACCGACTGAACCGTCTAATATTTCTATCAAACCAAACCTGGTATACAATGGCAACAAAGAGAGACTCGACGATTGATGGTTTCAGTTTAGATCCTTTGAGCACTGAGGAAAGCCATTGCACTTCCTCTTGCCATGATCCTATTCGTCGAGTAAGGCCTAACCAACCCAGTAAGGTTTCCCATATGGACATGGAATAAGATCACTCGAAGATAACATTGAGACCACTAGTATTCTTAGGCTGACAGATTTTTTCCCAAGAGAATAGAGCTCGTTTGGAAACTCATTACTCCCTGACCATAAGAAGTGACTATGGATGATGCTGGTGATTAATGAAAGAATCTTCTTTGGTAAAAGAAACACCTGGGCTCTAGCTATCTTGTTTCAGGTCTTCCAGCAGTTCACTAGGTTTTATGTAGGTCAAATTTTACTTTATACATGTATACTAAATCTTGAACACGCTCAATGGGCTCCAAGAAATGCTTAAATGTCACTACTAGGAGTCAGACACGATCAAAAACATTTTCTTAAACCCCTTTTGTGGCTACATTAAAACTTTTAATAGTAGAGAAGCTATTTGTTAATGTCCTTTTTCTGATGGAGGGCTTGTTTTAATTTTGCAGATGGCAATTTGAGTTATTTTGGCAACACATTTGAATTTGTGAGAAACAAATGTTTTCTGTTTTCTGTTTCTCATGTGAGAAACAAAGATATCTTTTGGTTAGCTGAATGAGATGGTTGAGTTTTACAGGATGGAGTTTCTATATAGTTAGATCATTAAGATCGACAAACATATGTTTAGGACTTCCTTTTTTTAAAAAAAGAAGACTTTTTTGTGATAAGTTCAATAAAATTTAATCTAATATATACATGATCTTGAAAAAAATTGAACTATTTGAGATAGGGTACACGCGCAAAGCGCGTGCCCACGAACTAGTATATTCTGAATATGCCATTTTGAAACTATACTCAAAAAGGTTCTTCATAAAACGCATAAATCTACATCTTGATTAGACTATCATATAGTTGCAGATTCTCCATATAGATTTTACATTGAAAGAAACTATAAAACTGAACCTCAAGTTTCTATAAAAGACATTGTATCATTACAGATTCAATCCTCAAGTTTCTCTATAGAACTTCTGTCCAGCTGCAAAAACCTCTAAGAATTTGGCCAACAATCTGACAAGAAAGATATGAAGAATTTGAGCCAATTTAAAAAAGACGAGGCAGTTAACAAAAAAAGTCTGATTGCTCATGTACCAGCAAACAAGAAGAATACTAACCTAACTGCTTGGTTTTGAAGGATGGTTGCAAGAATTAAAGCATGTAGTAAGCATAACCCGTGGTGCATGAGATAGTTTTTCAAAAATATGACGGAGACCCTCATGCTTAACCATGGATTCAAGTATGTCATCCTCTGATGCAGACCATGAAGTATTCACTTCATTCTTGGAAAAAAGTACATCTGAATGATATCTTTTTCTCGCCTGCTATTCGATCTTGTCAACCTCCCATTTTGATGTCACTGGACAGTAAACATGCACAATTTTTTTCACACCGTTCCTGTAGGCTCGACTGAAGGATTGCTGCTCTACTGAGGGATTCTAGAGAACGTCAAGAAAAATCACTCTTGAGGCCCCTATAAGGCTTATTCCTTCTGAACAGACTGTTGTCGATGCAAGAAGCACTTTGGCATCACTCTTAGGGTCATTAAGAGAATTTATTGATATCTGCCGCTGCTTTACATCAAGTTTCCCATCCTTATAGAGAATCTCTCGGCCTAAAGTCCATCCAAAGAGAGACTTGAGTTGCTTCTTGATCAGGTTCAGAGGATCAAGTAACTGGCTAAATATTTTAACTCTCTCTTTTGTCCCACCGCACAATCTGATCAGTTCAACAACAAATTTCATTTACACTCCAATATCCGGATCCAACCGACATCTTATTTCTTTTAGTCGACTTTCAAACTCAGAGAACTCCTTCCTCTTTGCCACTAAGGAAGGATGAACAGAAATAAGAGACGCCAGATTTTGTTCGTAAAAGGAGCCTGGATTCTCTGGGATACTTTTAAGCAACTCCTTCTGCAAATATGTGGGCTTCAGGTGTACCACTGTATCCCTTATTCCCGGAAGGCTTACCCTCTTTACATTTTCGCTACAGCTATGGACAAGTGGTGAAATAATATCCCGTAGCTCTTCCAATGCTCGGGCATTCTTCTCAAGGGAACTGCTAAGGGAAGCCCATTTCTGCTCCATATCACCAGCAAATTTTGGACTTACAACACAGAGAGTGTTGTACAGCTCTTTGATGTTGTTCTGGAATGGAGTTCCAGAAAGAACTATGCATTTTTCTATTTCAACCTCTTTCAGTGCTTTCCAAACAAGGCTTTGCTCATTCCGAGCAGTGTGCCCTTCTTCAAGAACCAGAAGACCAGGAAACTTTAAAAGCATTTCTCTAGTCTCTTTCGCATAACCGCTTTTCTTTCCATCTTCTCTCGTCAGAATCCTGAACAAATCATAGCTGATTCCCAAAATGCTCTTACTTTTTGCCCACAATCTCAGCTTCACCATGCGTATAAGGTTTGGATCTTTTATTACGGCACAGGATAAACAGTTGAAGACACCAACTGTACCTTCATCTTCCCGGAAAGACAAATCCTTGTTGTTCAAGTTGTGGAAGGGAATGTCCGCCTCCCATTTCTGGAACTCGGCTTCCCAATTAAGAAGCAAGCTGGATGGAGCAATGATTACTGGCCGACACTTTGGAAACACCTTCAGAAATGACTGAAGAAATACAATGGTGAGTCGGGTTTTTCTGGTGCCAGGTGGATGTGAGATAATGCACCCTCCCGTACTATCGGATAGAGGCTCTCTCAGCCTCTCAAGAGCTACATCTCCAGCTAGGTTTTTCCACATGAACTCAAATCCTCCACGTTGATGAGGATACATGGTAGTTCTTACACTTACAGGAACTAAATCCCAAACGGTTCCTTCTCCATAAATAGGAGAATCATGGACTGCAGAAGAATCAGAAAATCTGAAGCCGTCAACATCCAACAGTGATGGCGACTCTTCAATATATTTTCTTCCATACCTCTCTGGAGATCTCTGAGCCTGCATATTACAGAAGTTCAAGAATTTAAGAGTCATTACGATAAAAGACGGAATCTGATAAATCAATAAGAACAAATCTTGTTGGTAGGACAAATCTTGTATACTTACAAAAGGAGGGAAGATGTACTTGTTCTCCAAAACTACATGGAAACAAACTTTACAGATAAGTCCAATTTGTTCATCCAGAAAGAGACGTTGGTTCCCCGCTTGACAGCCACATGTTTGTCTACTCTGCATCGGCAAAACTGATGGATTTGTAAAGCCAATATTTGATTCTGAGTCGCACATGTCCATTTCATCAAAAAGATTATCCATTTCCTTTTCCCTATCTTCTTTCTACGGGGGGAGAGGTTCCTAGTCTTCAAATCGGAATATCAAAGAGAGTGTTTGTTTGACAGGAATCCATTTCTTCACTTTGGGAGGAATGACTTTATCACAATCATCACCATTTATTATAGAGTCAACAACAAACTTCAGAAATGCCGATTCATCGAGAGTCTTCTTCCGAGTCTCTGAGTCATTAACCTCGCAGTCCTCTTCAGACGAGGATTCAAACTCCTCTTCTCCTTTATCTTTCTCTTCATCCTCAACAACAAGCTGAGCTACTAGCCTTCGAGGTTCTGATTCCTCGCCATCAGAATCTGTCGATTCAATTTCTCGGTAAGTCTTGTCATTGGGGTCGTCATTGTTTTCATCAGTTGAAGCATCAGATTCCGACTCAGAAGATGATTTAGTGTCAGCAAGCTCCTCCTCAATGCTTATAACATCAGGACGAATCTCCTCTTTCGAGGAATCATCATCATACCTTTACTCGACTAAAGGCCGCTTCGTGATGGATTTCCTCCTCCCATCATTTTTTCTCTCGTCACCTCGAGAAGGCTCCGCCATTTTTCCTTTCCTGCCACTATTGACATTTATAGAACTAGTAGGATTACCAATTTGACTCAATTTGTTCCTCTGAATTAACTCAACCATATATTTTAAAGATTGTTGTCTAGTCCTCCTCTTTGGAACAGAGCCATCCCCTGAATCCATTTTCTACCAGAATCAAAACACATAATTTTTCTTTATCAAAATGCACAAGCTTTAAATTCTTGAAACTATAAAGCTAGAGTAACCAGAAAAAAATAAATCACAATAGATGCATGCATTCGATGTGTCAAATCTCCTGAGATTTGTTAGGTTGGATGTGTGTTTCTACTATTTAAACAACATTATATTTTAAATTTCAGCTTAGCGCAAGTTAATTGTTTTAGACGAAGTCATAAATGTCAGCTTAGGACAAGTTAATTGTTTTAGGTGGAGCCAGGTGTGAACGCATGACTATCTTAACCTTTTTCTTTTGTCTTATTTCATGGTCAAAATAGTTTAAATGTCTTAGCACAAGTTAATTGTTTTAGGCAGAGTCATAAATGTCAGCTTAGGGCAAGTCAATTATTTTAGGTGGAGTCAGGTGTGAACGCATGACTATCCTAACCTTTTTATTTTGTTTTATTTCACGGTCAAAGTATAAAGGTTTGAATATGAGAATTCCTATTATGTCAATTGACTTAATTTATGGAAAACATATCCACCTACATAAATGTTAAAAAGTAATTATTACAAATATATAATTTATATTTGAAGAATCCATGAAAGTATTAAGTATTTGTTATAAATGTATTTACAGTATAGTGAATGTCTATCAAGATCTATCAAGATCTACTTTGATATCTATTAGCATTTGAAGCATCCGTCTTTTACTTAGACTAGGAGTAAATTTTCCCTATAAATAGAGGGGTTTTGTTCATTGTATTTACAATCTTATTATCTATCATCCCTCAAGAAGAAATAAGAATTACTCTCTCTTCTCTCTCTACTCTTCTTCTTTGTTCTTTCTTGTTTTATAACACTTTATCAGCACGAGACTCTATCATGAGCACTTATTCTACGATAAAAGTAAGAGATGTCAGGTAAAGTTTTGATTGAAAGAAAAAAGAGAAAAAGGTTATCGTTCTGTCTTCATAATCCATATATGACCTTTAAAAGGTAAGTCTTTATTTTACTAGGTATTATTTTATTTTATTTCTTTTCATATGACTAATAATTTTACAAAACTTGAGTTCGTTGCCTCGAGCAAGAACTACCTCTCACGGGTGTTGGATGTTGAAATCCACTTAGATGTTATGGGTCTTGGAGACGCCATAAAGAAACAAAATACAACATCTAATCTAAATCGTGCTAAGGCTATGATTTTCTTGTGTCATCATCTTGACGAAATTCTGAAAATTGAATACCTTACTACTAAGGATCCACTTGTTTTGTGGAATAGCCTAAAAGAAAGATTTGACCACTAGAAGATGGTCATCATCCCAAAAGAACGATATGAATGCATACACTATGAAAATAAGATGTTGGGTTCAAGTCCCATTGATTTATGCCTAAGACGTCTTTATATGGATAAGACGTTGAGATTGGATCTCAATGTATGTATTGATGATATTATGATGGCTAAGGCAAATAATGGGTATTTGATGAAAAGTCATGAAATATATCCCATTGATATGCTCTATTCTATGACTTGAATGTGGTAGCAATAAATCATATGTATGCCTCAATTTTCTTTTGTAGTGGCTATCATAATTTCATACGCTTAAGGCATGCTTATATTTCATTCCTGAGGAATGAGAAACTTATTAATGCAAACGTGCACTTGATTGTGATTGTATCACAAATCACCTCCGAAAGAGGTTGAATAATTTTGAAATCTACTTCTGAAGTAGTAAATCTGAAATTTATTCATGTAATAGTAAATCTGAAATTTACTAAAGAAAAAGTACATGTCATGGTAAACTTGGAGTTTACTAGAATAAAAGTTCATAAATTGATATGACCGATTGTGACATCTCGAAGATGTGCATGTATTGAAGAACTAGAAGATTCTTCAAGAATTGTTTATGTCGTTTGTTCTCATGACAAGTTGGTTGGACCAACTAATATTGGGATTGGATCCCTTCAAATCTGAAAATTATAAAAGGTGAATAAGGGCCCGTTCACCTATCATGTGATATGTCGAAAATATGCATCGATCACATTACATTCATGGTCAACCTACGTTTGACATTCATAAAGTTACTCGTTCAATATAAATTGTGCATAATTTTTAGATTGTGTAATCAAGATAATTTATCTTGATGGTGATAGTTTAGCATTGAATGTCTTTGATAAATATCTAAACCATTGTTAATGAGAACAAAACTTAATGTATTGGTCTTTAATATGATATATTGCAATAGCATTTGTATGAATTAGACCAATAAATTATGATTATTTCTTCCCTCTCAATTGGTTCAAGGTCGGGAACTAATTATTCCATCTAATAATTTTGATGTGCGGTATACGATTAATAAATATAGCATAATGCACAACGATGGATTCCTCAAAGAAGTAGAGGATGTATGTTAGTTTTCCTAACATAAGGGGGAGATTATAAGTGCTATGAAATATGTTAGGAATTATCACCAGATCCTCATCCAAAAGATAATTCAAGTCAAATGTCGAAAGCATCTCATATTAAGCACAAGTGCTCTTATTTTGTGTTCCTAAAGGATAGAGTCTATGCATGCGTGAAGTGTGGTAGACTAATCTATTTCAAATGAAATAGTCCTTGAAAAATAAGGAGCAAATAATCATAATAAAAAGGCAATGAACTCTTGAAGAGCCTATGACATAACACTTCATGAAACCTTATGTAAGGTTCATGTGCCTGAAAATAATGAAGTGATGAGATCTCAAAATTTTATGTCGCATTGTGAACCGATACAAAATGATATATGATCAATATCTTTGACACAATATTGATGCAATATTATAAAATATTACGAGGATCTGAATTCCACGTTTATTTAAGCATGCTGACGTAGAAACATTTATCAAGTGACATAAAAAAATGCATCCTGGTAAGCGAACACTTATTTGATTTGCAGTCCAGACACTTGAAGATGTCACACATAAAATGTTGAATATTGTCACTTGACAAAATTTGTATGAAAACTTTTTTAAGGATTCAAAATATAAAAAATTCTAGGAAACTTATTGATAATCCTTATATTGTATAAGCTTATAGCTTGAAAATTATTGAAACTCTTGGAGAGATTTCAAAAGCAATAATATTATTTGATGAAATGAGAAACATACCAATTTGGATTGGTTATGAAGTATCATATCTTAGTAAAATTGGTGCGCTCATGTATCTTGTAAAAAACTACAAGACCCAATATAGCCTTTCGTTCAATTTGTTAGCAAGGTATATGTCACGCCCCAAATCCCATTGGAGCGGACTGGCACCCGTAGACGAGGAGGCCCGGGAGAACCCGTTCATAACCTATACTTTCACATTTACATTACTTATGAAAATTAGAAATTTGGGCAGCACTTCGTTGTAAATAGAAGAAAACAGTACCTGTATCAGCCCAGCAGACACGCATATATATATATATAAACAGTAGTTGGCCGTCAGAGCCATCACGTCTATCAACCAAACACTCCTATGGCTGTACAATATGTCTACAAAAGCCTCTACATAGATACACAACTGAGTTAGGGTCGGGACAAACTCCCGCCCACAAAAGACTTTTATACAAATACCAAAAATACATATAGAAACGACTTGGGATGCCCCGAAACAACTGGAGCTCACCACTATCAACAGAATGTCCTGGCTCTTACTGCGGAGGTGTACGACCTGAAGTACCTGTTCCTGCAGGCATGAATACAGGTCCCCCGTGAGGGACGTCAGTACGGAAATATATACTGAGTATGTAAGGCAGTGAGTATCAAGATGAGGTACAAAAGATCAACAGAACCCAGATACCAGTGAATAAACAGTATGAGTAGACCACACTTAAAAGAGCTGATGGGATATCTGCACATTACTTTCATGTCATTACTTCCCGTATTCCTTATCAATACATAACATATGTCATACAATGACCAACTGATCAGTGGTACTAATACAATACATCAGGGACCACCCCTGGAATAGAATATATACATAATCTTTATAATACAATGGCCAACTGATCAGTGGTACTAATACAATACATCATATCAACAATTTAAAATAAAGACATTCCATTTCTTACTTCAATTAATCTTTGAGATTGATTACTTTGTGGTCACACCTTATGGAACTTGAAACTATGATACCTCAATAGGAAAAACATGTAAATAGGTAATCAATATCATGAAAATGAAGTAGAGAATCATGGATACCTCATTAAACCATTTTAGAGTCAACAATAGTAGATGGACATTTTTTTTGACTAGCCGGACATCTTAAAATTGAAAACAAGTTCAATTGGTAGTGTCGAAGATCATATGATGTTATTATGTGTCATGTGTCGTAGGACAATGTTGGAAGCTTACATGAGAGTGCCATGGGTTCATGCCAAATATTAGATAGAGTATGTCTTAGATACCTTGATATAACCACTTCAATACAAGTCCAACTTGACTTCCCGTACTCTTCGAACACTTATCTACAATAAGTCATTTGTGGCAAACTAGTATTAGCAACCAAACCTTACCATTTAGGTATTAACTTCACCAAATAATGTCTAGGAAGTAATCCTTTAACTCATCAATAAGAGTTCTACATACATCCTCTTATACTCTTATTACATTCACATATCATGCATTTTCATGCAATATCCCTCAACATCACTCTTAGCCTTTATTTCCCCTCTTAATCACCGTCCAATACCAACATGATCACTAGGTATACATAACCACTAATATAATGATATATCACCACAATTCATCCTCCATAATCCAATACAACAACTTCCATAATTTACTACTAACAATTTATACAAAACAATTCATAACTATGTTTCTAGTTATCTTCCAACATCAAGACAATACTCATAATCCTTTATCAATACTTATTCATGGATAAGAATCAAGAATAAAAAATATTCATACCTTAACAATGAACTCTTGTATTTAGAATCCTCCTTACATAACCATGGGGTGCTTCTCGAAGCTTTCGAGATGGTGAACACAACTACGGAACCAATTCGAATTTTCTACGGTTGAATCACAAAATATTTGAAGTTGAAATTAGGCTAGGGTTTCACCTTCTCTTAATAATTGGATGATATATGATATATATGCGGCTAAGTGTATGTTTATAAAGACCAATTTTCGTCCAAGAGGTAATAGAAAATGACCATTTTGCCCTAAAAATTTAAATAAATCCGAATCTGTCCCCAGTGGACAGTTTTGACAGGCGGAAGTAAATCGATCATAACTCTTTGATCCGGTATTGGATTTGGGTGAAACCAATTTCATTGGAAATATAATTCAAAGGTATTTCATTTTAATATAAATTATACCACCCAGTTCTTCCTGTACAAGGAGTTAAAGTCGTTTAAAGTTGACCCAAAAATCTGTCCCAAAATTCTGTTTTTTTTTTTGATAGGCTGTAGTAAAACGGGTATAGCTTCTTACTCAGATATTGGATTTTGATGAAACCAATTTCATCGGAAATAAGACTCTCGGAGATTTTCGTCGATATATAGCAGCTCACACAGTTGTTTTTGTACAAGGAGTTATGATCGTCTAAAGTTGATCCAAAAAAAAATTGCCTAGCTGCAGTAATTTTCCTGCAGATTTACTGTTCACAGGCTTCCCGGCCACCGTTTTGAAATTTCGAATGTGCTCGCTTATATGAAATACTCCTCTGTTTTGGGCAAACTTTATATCGTTGGAAATCTTATTCCAATACCTACACATACATCTATTTACGGGATACTTCCGAACACCATAAACTTAATTTAACCCATACGCAAGCCTTTAGGACTCCATATAATCGCGATAAGTGTACGAAAAAATTTACGGGGTGTTACATTCTCCCCCCCTTAAGAACATTCTTCCTCGAATGTTAGCATAGTTACTCAATTAATACATTTACAATCTTACAATTAACATATTCATCATCATAACATGCTTGCATAAAAATAAACACTTACCTGTTATTGTTCTTCTTCCGTCTCATGAACTTCCTCCTCATCGTTGAATAGGTAAGGGTACTTAATATTCATCGCTTCCTTGGCTTCCCATGTGATCTCCTCAACTTGTTGATTCCTCCAAAGTACTTTTACCGATGCTATCTCTTTATTCCTTATCTTTTTAATTTGGCGATCAAGAATAGCAATAGGCATTTCTTCAAAAGTGAGATCTTCTGTAACTTGTACATCTTCCGTAGTAGTGATGTGCGATGGATCTCCGATGTACTTTCGAAGCATCGAAACATGAAATATGGGATGAACTGCTGAGAGCTCTTGAGGTAGCTCTAACTCATAAGCAACTTGTCCAAATCTTTGAATGATCTTGTACGGACCTATGTATCGTGGACTTAACTTTCCTTTCTTGCCAAACCTCATCACTCCTTTCATTGGTGATACTTTCAAGAATACCCAATCGTCGATAGAAAACTCAAGTCCTCTTCTTCTAACATCCGCATAAGATTTGTGTCGACTTTGAGCTGTTTCAAGCCGTTGTTGGATCACTTTAACCTTCTCCATTGCTTGATAAACAAGATCCGATCCAAAAAAGACCGCATCACCTTCTTCAAACCATCCTATTGGCGATCTACACTTTCTTCCATACAATGCTTCATACGGTGCCATTTTGATACTTGAATGATAGCTATTACTGTAGGCAAACTCGATAAGAGGTAGGTGATCATCCCAGTTGCCTTTGAAATCTAATACACATGCTCGTAGCATATCTTCAAGTGTCTGGATGGTACGTTCCGCTCGTCCGTTCGTTTGAGGATGAAAATCCGTACTTAGATTTACTTGTGTCCCCAAACTCCTTTGAAAAGACTTCCAGAAATTCGCGGTAAATTGGGCTCCTCGATCGGATATAATGGAAATTGGAACTCCATGTAACCGAACGATCTCCTTAATATACAACTTCACATACTCTTCCGCCGTATAAGTTGTCTTAACTGGTAAGAAGTGCGCGGATTTGGTAAGCCTATCAATGATCACCCATATGGAATCAAACTTCCGAAATGTACGAGGCAAACCCGTGATGAAATCCATATTGATCTTGTCCCACTTCCAGACTAGAAGATCTATACATTGCATGTAACCACCGGGTTTCTGGTGTTCTACTTTGACTCTTTGACAATTCGGACATCCAGCTACAAATTCGACAATATTCTTCTTCATGTCATTCCACCAATATATTGCTTTCAAATCTTGATACATCTTAGTCGACCCTGGATGGATGGAATACCTTGAACAGTGTGCTTCTGTCATAATTCTCTTTCTTAGCTCAACTACATCAGGTACACATAAACGATTCTGACACTGAAGCACTCCTTCTCGCGTAAGCTCAAATGCCTTTGTCGTGCCACTCTGCACATCCTCCATAAGTTGCAATAAAATTGGATCTGCATACTGCTTCTCTTTCACTTCAGCTATCAATGAAGATTCCGCTGCATTACGTACAATAACCTCTTCATCTGGAGTTTCGAGAAGTCGAACTCCCAAATTAGCTAGTTGCTGAAGATCCTTAATCATCCCCTGCTTTTCTATAGATGCCATTTTAGACTTACGACTCAGTGCATCCGCTACCACATTCGCTTTCCCTGGATGATACAAGATATCAACATCGTAATCTTTCAACAATTCAAGCCATCTCCACTGCCTCAAGTTTAGATCTTTCTTACTGAAGATATATTGCAGACTCTTATCATCGGTATATACGTCAACATGAACCCCATATAAGTAGTGGCGCCATATCTTCAAAGCAAATACAACTGCAGCTAGCTCAAGATCATGCGTGGGATAATTCCTCTCATGTGGTCGCAACTGTCTTGAGCCATAGGCTATTACTCTACCATGTTGCATTAATACGCATCCTAATCCAATTCTCGAAGCATCACAGTACACTGCATACCCTTCTGTGCCTTCAGGAAGTACCAATACCGGTGTAGAAGTCAACTTGCTCTTCAGATCTTGGAAACTCTTTTCACAGGCATCATTCTATTGAAACTTGGAGGCTTTATGCATCAACTTAGTCAAGGGTGCAGAAATAGAAGAAAAACCTTCAACAAACCTTCTATAATAACCTGCCAACCCGAGGAAACTGCGAATCTTCGTAGGCGTCGTGGGTCTTGGCCAATTCTCCACAGCCTCAATCTTCTGAGTGTCAACTTTTATGCCTTCACTGGATACAATATGGCCCAAAAATGCCACTGAATTGAGCCAAAACTCACATTTAGAAAACTTCGCATACAGCTTACGATCACGAAGAATCTGCAATGCCTGCCTTAAGTGATTAACATGATCCTCTTCTGATCTAGAGTAGACCAAAATATTATCTATGAAAACTATCACGAACACATCTAGAAACGGCTTAAACAGCCTATTCATCAGATCCATAAAAACTGCGGGTGCATTTGTCAGCCCGAATGACATAACCAGGAATTCATAATGACCATACCATGTTCAGAAAGCTGTCTTGGGTATATATTTATCCTTGACTCTCACTTGATGATAGCCTGATCTCAAGTCAATCTTGGAAAAACACTGGGCACCCTGCAACTGGTCAAATAAATCATCAATTCGGGGAAGAGGGTATTTATTCTTGATAGTCACCTTATTCAATTGCCGATAGTCAATACACATCCTCAGCGAACCATCTTTCTTACGCACAAACAATACTGGTGCTCCCCAAGGGGACATACTAGGCCTGATAAATCCCTTCTCTAGCAAGTCTTTCAGTTGCTCTTTCAATTCTCGCAACTCTGCTGGTGCCATTCAATAAGGAGGAATTGAGATTGGCTGTGTGTCTGGCAACATATCAATACCAAACTCCACTTCTCGTTCAGGAGGTAAACCTGGTAGTTCTTCAGGAAATACAGCAGGAAATTCATTCACAACCGGAACGGTCTGAAAAGTTGGCGGCCCTGCCTCTGTATCCCTTACTCTAACCAAATGGTATATGTATCCCTTGGAAATCATTTTTCTTACCTTAAAGTAAGAAATAAATCTACCTCTCGGCACGCCAATATTACCCTTCCATTCAAGGACTGCCTCATTTGGGAAATGGAAATATACCTTCTTAGAACGGCAATCTACTGTAGCATAACAAGACGCTAACCAATCCATGACCATAATAACATCAAAATCTACCATTTCTAACTCAACAAGATCGGCCATCGTATCACGACCACAAATATTCACAACACAATTTTGATAAACATTCCTAGCTATAAGAGATTCCCCCACTAGCGTTGATACTTCAAATGGCTTGGCTAATAATTCGGGTGTTCTTTCGAACCTTCCCGCAACCAAAGGAGTAGCATACGTTAATGTAGAACCAGGATCAATTAAGGCATACACATCAAATGAAAAGATGGACAACGTACCTGTAACCACGTCTGGAGAAGCCTCTAAATTCTGCCGATCTGCTAGGGAATACACACGGTTCTGAGCTCCGCTAGAACTAGCTGCTCCTCTATCACCTTTACCGTGACCCATAGGTTGTGCACCCCTACTCAAAGGAGGCACCGATGATAACGCAATAGCTGATCTGGTAGGTCGTGTTATACCATATGTGGTCCTGCGTGGGCAATCTCTAGCCATATGCCCCGGCTTACCGCACCAAAAGCAATTGTTCGTTCCAAGCCGATATTCACCAAAGTGAAATCTTCTACATATAGGGCACGGGTGTCGTGGAGGTCTCAATTGACTCATACTCCCTTGCCCTTGATACCCCACTATTTGGGAGCTCTGATTTTCACTGCTTTGCCCGAACTGATTATCTCTGAACCTTTGAAATTGCGGTGGAGCACTAATTGCAGGATAAGAAGATAATGGGCTAGGCAATCTATGAGAGAACGAAGGCCTAAAACCTCCCTGAGATGTCATAAACTGCCCGATAGCTCTGGCCCGCTTAGAATATCCTTTTTCTGATTCCTGGGTTCTTCTTCTTTGCCTCTGATCTTCCATTTTCTAAGCGAAAGCTTGTATCCTTGCTATATCCATGTCCTTGTTCAAAGCAGTAATGGTACAATCTCTAACCAAGTATGGTTCTAATCTATCCACATAGTGATGAACTCTGTCATCCATAGTAGCTACCACATTAGAAGCATATCGAGACAAAGAGTTAAATCGAAGACTATACTCCCTTACACTCATATTACCCTGACGAAGATTTAAGAATTGATCTGCACGGGCCTGACGAGTCTCAAATGGAAGATAATGATCAATAAATGCATCTTTGAACTCTCCCCACGTAGTTGGAGGTGCATCAATACCCCTAGATCGTTTCCAATCCTCGTATCACAATATAGCCTCTCCTTTCAGTCTATATGCTGCTAGCTCAACCATCTCTTTACCGGATATGTGCATAACATCTAGAGCCCTTTGGGTTTGATCGACAAAGTCCTGCAGGTCTTCGTTAATATCTGATCTGGTAAAAGTAGGAGGATCCAGTTTCAGAAAATCCTGTGTCCGAAGGCTAGCTGCTCTATCCGTACCACTAGAACCCGTGGTAGGAATAGCTTGCCCTTGAACTTGACCGGCAACTATACGCACCATAAGTTGTACTGCATCCCTCAAATCTCTATCAACAACATTAATAGATGGCCCTTCCGGAGGAGAAGAAGCTCCTGATATATGCTCAGCTTGAGACTCACTTTGTTCAGCTTGTGCCGGTGGTGACTTACTAGTACCTTCTCCGACCACTACATCTTCTCGCTTCCACTTATTATTTCTCCTTGTAACTGGCATTGTTACTATAATAAATAAAAAAAACAATTGGATTAAGCGATCGATTATGACTTTATTTCTAATATGGGCTCTATTGCATGATCTAAGAAATGGAGAATGGAAACAATCCCTAAATGTCCAATAGCCTCCTGTTTATAGATGTGGTTCACAACACACCGATAAACGAGATTCTACGTAGACACGGCTTTGTAGACTCACTAGGACGAACTTCTCTGATACCACTTCTGTCACGCCCCAAATCCCATTGGAGCGGACTGGCACCCGTAGCCGAGGAGGCCCGGGAGAACCTGTTCATAACCTATACTTTCACATTTACATTACTTATGAAAATTATAAATTTGGGCAGCACTTCGTTGTAAATAGAAGAAAACAGTACCTGTATCATCCCAGCAGACACGCATATATATATATATAAACAGTAATTGGCCGACAAAGCCATCACGTCTATCAACCAAACACTCCTATGGCTGTACAATATGTCTACAAAAGCCTCTAAATAGATACACAACTGAGTTAGGGTCGGGACAAACTCCCGCCCACAAAAGACTTTTATACAAATACCAAAAATACATATAGAAACAACTTGGGATGCCCCGAAACAACTGGAGCTCACCACTATCAACAGAATGTCTTGGCTCTTACTGCGGAGGTGTACGACCTGAAGTACCTGTTCCTGCAGGCATGAATACAGGTCCCCCTTGAGGGACGTCAGTACGGAAATATGTACTGAGTATGTAAGGCAGTGAGTATCAAGATGAGGTACAAAAGATCAACAGAACCCAAATACCAGTGAATAAACAGTATGAGTAGACCACACTTAAAAGAGCTGATGGGATACCTGCACATTACTTTCATATCATTACTTCCCGTATTCCTTATCAATACATAGCATATGTCATACAATGGCCAACTGATCAGTGGTACTAATACAATATATCAGGGACCACCCCTGGAATAACATATATACATAATCTTTATAATACAATGGCCAACTGATCAGTGGTACTAATACAATACATCATATCAAGAGTTATGATCGTCTAAAGTTGATCCAAAAAGAAATTGCCTAGCTGCAGTAATTTTCCTGCAGATTTACTGTTCACGGGCTTCCCGGCCACCGTTTTGAAATTTCGAATGTGCTCGCTTATATGAAATACTCCTCTGTTTTGGGCAAACTTTATATCGTTGGAAAGCTTATTCCAATACCTACACATAAAACTATTGACGGGATACTTCCGAACACCATAAACTTAATTTAACCCATACGCAAGCCTTTAGGACTCCATATAATCGCGATAAGTGTACGAACAAATTTACGGGGTGTTACAGTATATTTCTACACCTACTAGGAGACATCGAAATGGGATAAAATAGATGAGTTTATTTTATTCTAAAGATTCCAGTCTCGATCTTACTGGTCATGCTGATGTTGGGTACTCATCTAACCTGCATAAATCTCGGTCTCAAACATACAATGTGTTCACATGTGGGGATACTGCCATATCTTGGAGATATACAAAGCAGTTTGTCGTAGACACTTCATCGAATCATGCTGATATAATAGCTATTCATGAAGCAAGCCGAGAATATGTATGGTTGAGGTCCATGATCCATCTCATTCGAGAAAAATGTGGTGTGAAATATAAAAATTTACCCACAATTTTGTACAGAGATAATTCAGCATACATAGCACATCTTAAGGGAGGATTCATAAATGGAGATAGACCGAAGAACATTTTACCAAAGCTTTTCTACATGCATGAGCTACAAAAGAATGTTGATATTAACGTGCAACAGATTCGTTCAACTGACAATGTGACTGATTTATTCACCAAATCTTCTCCAATTGCAACTTTCAAGAAGATGTTGCACAAGATAGGGATGCAATGGTTCAAGGGTGTTCTCATTAGGCGGAGTTAATAAGCGCTGTACTTTTTTTCCCTTACGAGGTTTCGTCCCACTAGGTTTTCCTTTTAAGGTTTTTAATGAGACAGCCTATATGCGTATTGTTAGAGATATGTACTCTTTTTCCTTCACTAGATTTTTTTCCCACTGGGTTTTTCTAGTAAGGTTTTAACGAGACACATTATCTACCAATTAGACATTCAAGGGAGAGTGTTATAAATGTATTTACATTATAGTGAATGTCTATCAAGATCTACTTTGATATCTATTAGGATTTGAAACATCCGTCTTTTACTCAGACTAGGAGTAAATTTCCCCTATAAATAGAGGGGTTTTGTTCATTGTATTTACAATCTTATGATCTCTCATCCCTCAAGAAGAAATAAGAATTACTCTCTCTTCTCTCTCTACTCTTCTTCTTCTTTGTTCTTTCTTACTTTATAACAGTATTAACACTTTGATTTGAAATTTATGAATTATATATATATGACAGAACATAGTCAAATACAACTTCAAACATTAATTAATTAGGATTCTCATGAGTGAATCTTAATATAAAACATATGTGATAATTTAGGGGGTGAATTCAAAATTTAATTTGAAAGAATTCACCTTTTAAAATTTTTTTAGCTATGAATTCAAAAGAAAAAAAAAATTATACCACGTGTCTTAAATATAATAAACAAATGAACCGATGTCATTATATTGCATCCGGATCTATATATGTATAAAGCTAAGCTATGCACATTTCTGCACGTTATTCAATAAATAGATTTTTCATTTCTTCATTTTCTATCTTTTAAAATTGATTGACCAAATGAAAATTTCATCATTAGCTTGTATCTCATCTAAACTGAAGAATATTGTATTGAAAAATGTGTGTCACATGTGCGAAAACTATAGCAATAAATTCATCTTTTAATATCATTTTCAGATATTTATAGTCTCATGAATGATTTTTTAAAAACTGACTGAACCAATCGAATCAAACTGTGTCAAGCTAAATTTTTAGTTTTTTTTTTTTTTTAAAATAAAGGTTTCAATATAAATCTAGAAATGTATCAACTAATTAGGGTAGATTTAAAATTTTATAAATTAAAAATTTAAATGCCTCAAACCGATTAAACCCCCTTGAAAATTCTTCTTTTTCATTACATCTAATTTCATAAATATTCTAAAATGGTACAGTTACATCAACTACACTTGTCTTCAATTAAAATACCAATGAATCTGTCATTTAATTATTCTATGTGATTAAACACTCACAAAATAAAATTTTAAAGTTAAATATTATAACAATAAAATTAGAGTAATTAAAATAAATGATAAAGAAGATAAAAAGGTTCTCCCATTTGGAGGGTGGGGGTGGGTGGGTGGGGTCATGTCATATAATTGGTCACGGATACAAGTGAAGAAAAGAGATATGAGTTTAGTATTTAGTGATGGATAAAATCCGATGAATTATTTTCGGCGATGATTCACACAGAACAAAAACAATCATTTATTTCCTTTTGCCACATGTGCATTCGCTAACTTTTATTCAATAAATTTATATATGTAATGTCTTGAAGAAGCTTTAAAATTTTGAGGAATTTTTTTGAAAAAGTTTCAAAATAATTTTTATTTGATTTGGATCTCATTTTTAACTCTTTTTACGTGGTTTGTAAGTTGTAGATTCCTTTAACATTGAGAAATGTATTTCTAAAATAAAATTTTGATTTTACTATTTTTATTTTGAACTCATTTTCGAATTCTTTTGGACCCAACTCAAATATGGGTAATATGGTTATCATTAACTTTATTTTTAATGTGTAGATGTTTGTTTGAATGTTGTAGTTAATTTCGAGGTTGTTCTAAAGAGGAAAGATCTATGTTGATGCACTTTAATCTTGAATTTTGTTTCTTTGAGGTAGGTTACGACTAAAATTCTTTCTGATTTAGTTGGGTAGTTAATAAATAGGTAAAGCATGTTATGGGTTGGGAAAATAATTGAGGAGTTTATATTTCGAGATGATTATTACTATTGTGTGCCTGTGTGGGGGCTTTATTTGACATTATTTTGGCTTTATATATGCATTTAAGTAACTTTATTTTAGACATAATGCCCGTGCAAGGGCTTGATTTATTACTATAGGCCTTATTGAGAAATAGTTACCTTTATCAAAATAGTAATGCCTGAGTCAAGGTTGATATGATATTAATGATGTTTTACATGCATACTTATTCGGGTGGTGCCAATTTAGAGTTGATAATCATGTGTTGTGTTCATATTGAATTAATTTCTGGGCTCACTTATACACGTTTTGAATGGACTGGATATCTTCAATCTGATTTAGTTGTGGGCATTACATCCTCATTCCATACATATATATTCATGAGATACCGGTGTCATTGAGGAACATTGTTTTTGAAAGAAAATGAGATATTTTTATAAAGATCCTCTTTGTGAACAAGAGTCGAAGAGGTCGATTGAGATTTGAGATATGAGCAAACCCCCCATGGGTCCTATCTTGGGATCTGCGAGCTTAGTAGGTGTATACAGAAAGTCATGCGATGACTTTTACTATTTATTCCATCATCATTGCATTGCATTGCATATGCATCTTTCACGATTTTTTAGTTTTGCCTTCACTTTGTTTACTTATGTTGTTTAGTTTCAGTATATAAATTAAAACTATTAGTGGAGATAGTTTGAGCTACCGTTTGAAAATTTTTCTATTTATAGGTGTTGTGCTCATCATTTTCTTTACTTACATTATAATTTGTCTTACTTAGTCGGCATATGATACCTACTGAGTACAAATGGACCGTACTCACCTTTATTGTGCCCTTTTGGTGCAGATCTTAATTCAAGTATGACATATAGGGGTTGATCTTGCTTTTAGAGACTGTGATCAAGGCACTTGGTTGCTCTAGGGACCAAAGTTGACTTCTGGACCTCCACTTACTTTTAATATGTCTTTACTTATTTTTGGAGATAGACGTTGTACCTTTCCTATATTCAGATGATATATTAGATGCTCTACAATTATGACACCCGATTTTGGAAATTTGTTGTTATTTCTTTCAAACTTTCACATTATTTGTGCTTTAAGCTGGTCTACCTTCGTTCTAGAAGTCTCATCCTATTATATATTTAACTTGTTGAGAATTTCTTTGCTTTTTGAGTGATTTACTTATTGATCATGGTTGGGCCGCAAAAAGTGTCATCATCCATGGTTTTTAGGTCATGAATATATATGATTAAAATCATATTTATAAAATCTGGCAACTACTCATTAATACAAGGTTTGATCATTTTAAGAAATAAATTGACCATAATTCACCAAGTATTTTAGTTTCTCTAAAAAAACACTCAACATTTTCTTTAAAAATTTCAAGATGATATGTTGCTTGCATGTCTAGTGAAACATCACGGATTACACATGTCACGACCCGAGCTGAGGTACTCGCCGCGATAGGCATCCCGAACCGTGAAGGCCCGAGATACCCCATAGCATGGAAGTGCGAAAGATAAACTGAAAACATGATAGTCCCATAATCAAACTTAAGACTTCATAAATATAAAACCATAAGAAAACCCCAATCCAATCTAAAACATTCTGCGAAGCCTCTACTGAACTGAACATACTAGTCTGTCTAAACCAGGACAAGGCCCCTAGTCGAACAATAAAACTAAAAAGAAACCAACAAATTGGAAAGATATCTTCCTAAGTAAGGGAGGCTCACCAACTCTGGATGACTAGAACCAATCTACTAGTTAGCGGGACCATGGGATGTACCTCAGAACCTGAAATATAAGGGGTCAATAGTCAAAAGTACTGGTATGTAGAACAATCCAAAAATAGCAAATACTTCATGTAAAATAAGTGAGAGCATTTTAAAAATAATTTATCATAATATATATATATATATATACCGAATTTAAGATCCATGTTTTGGTAAATTTAATTTCATCCCATTTTATAGGTCTCCTTGTGGTGACCTTGGATCTTGCAAAGTTTGTTTCGACCAATAAGGTCTGATTTGATGCATCATCTATCAGTTTGCATCTTGGGTTCATAGTAGAGAATAATCTGTAATAAATTCTATAAAAAAGATAGATTAGCTCAGAACTAGGGGCAAAATTATAACCATGAGTTTTTATATTCAAAGTCAAAGCATCAAGAATATTTACATAAGAAAAAGATAATTGAAAACTTGGCTGTGTTAAAATATACTGGACCATATGCTACCGTGGATTCAATTGAACCCTTAAGAGACTATCTGAAATTTATATTTCTAGCATCCCGAAGTGCAGCTAGAAATGTCTCTGGTATCCCTTTAAAAGTTAAAGGTTTAAAAACAATTTGAACTAAACATGGATCTTAAATTTGGTTATTTTCTAGAATCAAGTCACGGATGATGTGACAAACTCTGAGTCATCTCATGTAACTCAAAATCTAGACGGAAGGATTTGTCTTCAATTTGATAACAAGTTCACAGTTTATAATCGACATTCCTTTTCTATACCTATGTTATTGCCTTCCCTGCATCATATATCTCCCATTGAACAAATTTATGGTCCAGCTAGGAATCATGCATCATCTTTGCATACTATTGATTCTGCATCTACTAGTTTTGTAGAAAGGATAAAAATTGATCCTAAGACCAATATTGTTCAGGATAGAGATAACATCTCTGATAGGGATAACCCAACACCTTATGAAATGGAGTTTGATGCGAACAGTGTTTAATATGATTCCTTACCAAATTGATTTTAGTCTTGGTTCCTAGGCAAGAAGTTATATTAAAGGAGAATTTTTTGATAAAAAATAGAACCGATTTAGAATTTGGTTCTTTGAGACTTATAGTCCAAATGAGTTATATAATATTTCTAAAGAATTTTATGAGATGTGTACATTACATAATTAGATTGTGTGCATTATGTCGTGGTTTATAACCACATATTTGTCATTGTATGTTAAAATTTTGGAAAGATATTATCAGGATGCGAGTGGTAATATTCTTCAAACTATTTACCCTCTCCAATCACCTTTTATATTGCCTAATAATACTAACATTACATTTTCTGCTTTTAAAAAATTCATTGATAATGGAATTGGTAAAGTAACTATTGCATAAATAAATAATTTGATTGCTCAAAATAATTATTTGAGTTTATACGTGAAAATTTTGGGAGAACAAATTTCTTCTCTTGATAAAAAGCTGGATAAATTGGTTGAGATGGTGAAAAAGCTAGGTGTTAAATCCAATATTACTTCCACTTCAGAGGATAAGAAAGAAGACATAACAGCTAAGCCTTGCATTTAGAGACCTCTGGATATTGAGGGATTTGAAAAATTATCTCATATTGAAGAATTGGAACAACTTCTTGATAAGAAGTTTTCTAATTTAAAAATTAAACCTATTGATCTAGCTAATGCCTTTGTTGATAGCATAGAGTCTAATCCTGATATGGGTAATGCAATCCACTCAAATCTCAATAATCTCAGAGGTTTGGTTAAATGGCAATCGGGGAAAAATATGTTGATATACCCCGAATGACTTCCAATTATTATTCGCGTCCAAATCCTCAAGATGTTCTAATAGAGGAAAGAGATTGGAATCAGACTAATATGTCTTATAGCGTAGAAGAAATTAATGAATGGAACTTGGATGGTTTGTTTGAAAGACAACTATCTATCCTTGTTCACCGTATGTTAATGTATTCTACAATAGCAAAACTATGGCTTCTGCCGAGAATCATAAAAAACGTAACGATGCAGTCATCTGTAAAATGATTGTTGCTGGTTTTACTGTCCAACTTCATGGAAGGTAGGACAATTTCTTGACTGATGATAATAGGACATCAATATTTGAAGTTAAGGCTTCAACTCCTGGTAAAGATAACCTAGGAAGAGAATTACCTGCAGGTAGAGAAGATGTTGTTTATACTCTTATGCTTACTATTTTACAACATTTTGGAGTTAGATTTTCCAATCAATATGAAAATACTCGAACGCTCTTAAATGGCCTTAGATGTAGGACATTAGGAGAATTTATGTGGTATAAAGATACCTTCCTAAGTAGGGTCATGGATTTACCCAAAAATAGATATGATTATTGGAAGACTAAGTTCATAGATGATCTCCCTCCTCTATTTGCTGAAAGGGTTAGGAAAGAACTTAGGGCCTCTGATATAGAAATAACCTAGAAAAATTATACCTATGGTCAGCTGATAGCAACCTGTACTCAAGAAGGTTTAGCCCTATGTAATGAGTTAAAATTGTCTAGACAAATTAAGCTTGATAAGCTTAGGGAAAATCCCAATTAGGAGATTTTTGTGGACAATTTGGTATGGATAACCCTGCTTCTACTTCAAAGGGTCAAAAATATTCTAAGTCTGATAAACCTTATATGACGAAAATATCTAGACATAGATCCAAAGAAGAGCGTGAGTCTCGTAAAACCCATCGTAAGTCTACTAGATTTACAAAAAATAGGTCTAAGCCTGATCTTGCCATGATTAAGTGTTACAGATGTTGGAACCTAGGACATATTGCTCCTAATTGCAAGATCCAAAAGCTTAAGTCTTTAGGTCTTGCTGATAAGGTCCATGATCAGGTATATGGCTTATTATAAACTTCTGGTTCCAAATCTGATTATAATTGTGATTCTGAATCTAAAAATAATGTTGAATTACTTGATTTATCTGATAGTGATCATCCTAATGGAATACTTATGTTGATTGCAATGGTGATACTTGCACTTGTGATGAGATGTTTTATAAATTACAATCACAGTTTGAAGATTTAGATCTAAATGCTTATTTAAATGTTCAAACACTTACTACTGATAGCGTTCTTGAATTATTAAAAGATGTTTCTGATGAAAAGTTTTGTGAGAAAATTATTAATTTTGCTACAAAAAAATCTGCTGATAGCATCGCAAGTACTTCAAAAATTGCTGATAGCACTCATGTTATGCGAAGTACTGATGTTTATTATTACATGTCTTATTCTTTATTAGAGGTAAATAGAAGACTTGCAATATGTCAACTACCTGGTAAAGATACATCTTTCAATGATTTAAATATCAAGGTTGATAACCTAAAACGGGAGATTATATCACTAAAACAAAATCAAATAATCTGTGATCACAGGATTACAAAGATTGAGAAAGATACTTCTCACAATGATATTTCTTCTAGTTCCAAAAGGAAGGAAAAAATGTCAGAAATAGAGGACGGTGATATTGTTCATAATCATGATTTAAATGTAAAAAATGATTATATTTTAGGTATGATGCAAATTGTTACAACCCATAAATGGTATATTAATTGATAATTATTTCTTTGTAACTAATGTTGCCATGATTGATAGTGGTGTTGATGTTAGTTGCATTCAAGAAGGTTTGATTCCAACTAGATATTTTCATAAGACTACTCATATTGTTAAATCTGCATCTGGTTAAACTCTTGCTATTAATTATAAATTGTCTAATGTACATATATGCCGAAATAAGGTTTGCATTCCGCACTTATTCTTTTTGGTTAAAAAATTAATTTATATCCCCCAATCATACTTGGAACACCTTTTATAAATGCAATTTATCCTTACACTCATATTGATGCTAAAGGATTTACTGTTGCTTACAAAAACAAGGAGATATCCTAATCTTTTGTTACAGATCCAGTAACTAGGGATATTAATGCTTTAATTGATATGAAGCAATAACATGTTAATTTTCTACAACTTGAAATGTTTAGCATGAATATTGGTAATACCATGAAATCTGATAAAATACAGGAAAAAATTAAGATGATCTCCGAACAAATAATTGTGGATATGTGTACTTATCACCCAAATGCTTTTTGGAATCGAAAATAGCATATTATAACTCTTCTATATGAATATATTTTCTGTGAGGATGATCCCAACGAAATCTAGACCCTATCAAATGAATGCAGAGTTAGTAGAATTCTGCAAAAAGGAGATTGATAATCTCTTATAAAAGGGTTTGATAAAATATTCTAAATCACCATGGTCTTGCACTGCATTTTATGTGAATAATGCTGCTGAAAAAGAACGTGGTATGCCGAGGTTAGCGATAAATTATAAGCCTCTTAATAAATGTTTAAAATGGATTAGATAACCTATTCCAAATAAAAAAAGATTTATCATCCAGATTGTATGATGCCAATATATTTTCAAAATTTGATTTAAAATCTAGTTATTGGCAAATTTAGATATTTAAAAAGTACACTTATAGAACTGCTTTCAATGTCCCATTCAGACAATTTGAATAGAATGTGATGCCTTTTGAATTAAAAAATGACCCTTCTGAATTACAGAAAAATAATGAATGATATTTTTAATCCATAGATGAATTTTATTATTATTTATATTGATGATATTCTTGTATTTTCTAAAACATTAGAATAGCATTTTAAACACCTTGATATATTTAAAAAGATTGTGATACAAAATGGCTTGGTAATATCTAAACCAAAAATGAGTTTGTTTCAGACAAATATTCAATTTTTAGGTCATAATATTTGTCAAGGGAAGATAATCCCTATCAAACAGTCTCTTGATTTTGCTGATAAATTTCCGGATGTTATTACTGATAGAACTCAATTACAACGATTCCTAGGAAGTTTAAATTACATATCCCCATTTTATGAAAATCTGTCAAGAGATTTAACCCCCATATATGATAGTCTACAAAAACGCTTTCAAGGTCCTTGGACTGATAGTCATACAAACCTTGTTAAACATATTAAACAATGACTCAAATCTCTGCCTTGCTTAATATTAGCTAACCCTGATTGGCAAAAAATTATTGAAACTGATGCTTCTAATATTGGTTATTGTGGGATACTCAAGAAAGTTAATTCCCATGATAATACTGAATGATTAATTTGATTTCATTCTGGGAAATGGAATGATAGTCAAAAGAAGTATGCAACGGTTGTACATGAAATGTTAACCATTGTTAAATATGTTCTTAAATTTCAGGATGATTTATATAATCAAATTTTTTTATTAAGATGGTCAATCAGTGAAGTATATGTTTGGCAAACATTTTAAACATGATGCATCAAAATTAATCTTTGCAAGATGGCAGGCTCAACAAGCCCCTTTTAATTTTGAGATTCAATATAAGAAAAGAATTGATAATTCCCTACCTGATTTTTTATCTACAGAATGCCTCAGTGAAAAATAAATTTTTATACTCATTTCCTCTCTGAAAAACTATTAATTACCATTATAAAGGCACTTCCTTTAAACGTAGATATGCATATTCATACAATTGAGAAAATCATCCATGAACTAATAGAAAATGAATTTGCAGTCTACAATTATGAAGAAATTAGAGATGAAATATATTGGTATGATATTGATCTATCTGACTAATCTATTATGTGCAGCATGACTACAGATCTGCCCTAGCAAATGGCCGGAGGAAAAGGTAGAGGACGAGGAAGATACGGTCTTGTACTGCATTTTATGTGAATAATGCTGCTGAAAAAAAATGTGGTACACCGAGGTTAGTGATAAATTATAAGCCTCTTAATAAATGTTTACTATGGATTAGAGGGAGACCGTCTATGAACTTAGTCTTCCAAAAATCATATCTATTTTTGGGTAAATCCATGATCCTACTTAGGAAGGTGTCTTTATACCACCTAAATTCTCCTAATGTCCTACATCTAAGGCCATTTAAGAGAATTCGAGTATTTTCATATTGATTGGTAAATCTACCTCCAAAATTTGGTAAAATAGTAAGCATAAGAGTATAATAAAAGTTGACAATAATCTGTAATAAATTCTATAAGAAAACAGATTAGCTCAGAACTAGGGGCATAATTATAACCATGATTTTTTATATTCAAAGTCAAAGCATCATGAACAATTACATCAGACAAAGATAATTGCAACTTTTGTTATGTGTTAAAATATATTGGACCATATGCTACCGTGGATTCAATGGTCCAGCAAGGAATCGTGCAGCATCTTTGCATACTATTGATTCTGCATCTATATATGCATCTACTAGTTTTGTAGAAAGGATAAAAATTGATCCTAAGACCAATATTGTTCACGATAGAGATAACATCTCTGATAGGGATACCCCAACTCCTTCAGAAATGGAGTTTGATGTTAATAGTATTTAATATAATTTCTCACCAAATAGATTTTAGTCATGGTAGAAGTTATATTAAAAGAGATTTTTTTGATAAAAATTGAAATCGATTTAGAATTTGGTTCTTTGAGTCTTCTAGTCCAGATGAGTTACATAATATTTCTCAAAAATTTTATGAGATGTGTACATTGCATAATCAAATTGTGTGCTTTGTGCCGTGGTTTGTAACCACATATTTGCCATTGTATGTTAAGATTTTGGAAAGATCTTATCAGGATGCGAGTGATAATATTCTTCAAACTATTTAATCCTCCCCAATCACCTTTTATATTGCCTAATAATACTGGTATTACATTTTTTGCTTTCCAAAAATTCATTAGTAATGGAATTGGTAAAGTAACTGTTGCAAAAATAAATAATTTGATTGCTCAAAATAATTATTTGAGTTTATATGTGAAAGTTTTGGGAGAACATATTTCTTCTCTTGATAAAAAGATGGATGAATTGGTTGAGATGGTAAAAAAGTTTGGTGTTAAGTCTGATAGTGCTCTGATATTGCTTCCACTTCAGAGGATAAGAAAAAAGACTTAACAACTAAGCCTTGTATTCAGAGTTTTCTGGATATTGAGGGATTTGAAAAATTATCTCATATTAAAGAATTGGAACAACTTCTTGATAAGAAGTTTTCTAATTTAAAAATTAAACCCATTGATCTAGCTAATGCCTTTGCTGATAGCATAGAGTCTACTCCTGATATGGGTAATGAAATCCACTCAGAGCTAGCAGTAAATACCTTATAATAGCGGCTATCAGCCTTCTTTTATTCAACCCTTGAGAATTTTTTACAGAAGAGAGCGAGGAGAGAAAACTGGCAAAGAGAGAAAAGGAAAGTAGAAAAAGAAAATTGAAAATCCTTGACCTTCCCTAACACTCGAAGGTCCTATATATAGAGCAAAAGGAATCTATATACAGTACTTATGGGTCCCACATCCTGGTCCCTATGCACAGTGTATCTACTATTTAAATAGTAAAAAGAGGGTCCCACATCCGGGTCCCTTATATCTTGTTTTTATCTAAACAACATTTTTTCCTTTTTCAGCTTTCGAAGAAATTCCTCTGTTTTTGCAATGGCTTCTTCATTCAGATTATCTTCTGAATCAATTGGCTGAGAATCTGAAGGTCTCCTTATGGTAACCTTGGATCTTTCAAAGTTTGTTTCGACCAATAAGGTCGGATTTGATGCATCATCTATCAGTTTGCATCTTAGGTTCAGAGTAAACAATAATCTATAATAAATTCTATAAGAAAGACAGATTAGCTTAGAACTAGGGGCATAATTATAAGCATGAGTTTTTATATTCAAAGTTAAACCATCAAGAATATTTACATTAGACAAAGATAATTGCAAATTTGGCTATCTGTTAAAATATACTAGACCATATGCTACCATGGATTCAATTGAACCTATAAGAGACTGTCTAAAATTTAGATTTCTAGTATCCCGAAGTGCAGCTAGAAATGTCTCTGGTAGACTTTTAAAAGTTAAAGGTTTAAAAGTAATTTGAACCATTCCAATATGCATGAAATTATAATGGCATTTATACATGTCGATATCACGTTTATTTAACAATCTAATAGTTTGTTCAACCGCATTTAATGTTAAAGACTGCTCAGTAGTTTCTATAATTTTCTTATAAAGCACTTTATCAAAGAAACCATATTCATAAATAATTTTTATATCCACCTTCAGGATATTCCATCAGTTAAGAAATTATCCCACCAGCCTAGAAGTTGGCCAACAAAACCAACAACAATCATTTTACAGAAGACTACATTTTTATTTTTTTGACGATTCTTGGTAGAAGCCGTAGGTTTTGCTATTTTAGAATACATTAACATATGGTGAACAAGGATATATAATTGTCTTTCAGACAAACCATCCAAGTTCCTTTCATAAATTGCATCACTAGAAGAGGTATTAGTTTGATTCCAATCTCTTTCCTCTATCAGAACATCTTGAGGAGTTGGACGCGGATAATAATTAGAAGTCATTTAGGGTATATCAGCATATTTTTCCCCAATTGCTGTTAAACCAAACCTCTAATCTTATTGAGCTCTGAGTGGATTTCACTACCCATATCAGGAGTAGACTCTATGGTCCAGCTAAACTTTTCATATCTATGCTAGAGATCTAACTTCTCTTACATAGTAACTATGAAGGATCCAGACTCTATCAAAATATGAAGGAATTTTTTGATAGTTTCTTGACTCGGTTCTGAAATGGTTGGTACAGTCAAAATTAGTACCTCTTATGATGTCTTTGTCTTAGTGACTATGCCCAGGAAGCCGTGAATTTTAAGCCCATTAAAATTGACAAAAGAGTGTTTCTTTTCTCACGGTTAAAAATGACACATGAGCTCATCATAGGTAGGTATTAATATTTTGACAGGCCCCTTTTTCAGGTAAAAGAATTGATTTCTCCATACAGTCAATAATCTATTTAAAATTATCTTATATTTTAGTTGGTGCCTCAGTTACTAAATGGTTAATTCAATTTCATTCTGGTAAATAGACTGATATTCAAAAGAAGTATGCAACGGTTGCACATGAAATGTTAACCATTGTTAAATGTATTCTGAAATTTCAGAATGATTTATATAATGAAATTCTATTTATTAGAACAGATGCTCAATAAATGAAGTATATGTTTGACAAAGATTTTAAATATGATGCTTCAAAATTAATCTTTGCAAGATGGTAGGAACAACTAGCCCCTTTTGATTTTGAAATTCAATATAAGAAAGGAACTGATAATTCTCTACCTGATTTTTTATCCAGAGAATACCTCAGTGTCACAACCCAAACTAGGTCCTGGCCGTAACGGACATCCTGAACCAAGAAGGCCCGGGCGTCCTACTCTATTTGGTAATCATGCACAACATTCACAAAATAAAAAAAGATGCATAAATATAATCTGATACAGAAAGATGGTCATAATCTGGATTCAATTTAGCAATAAGGAATGATATTCGAAAATCACTAACAATATCTGGAACAGTCTGCGAAATCTCTACTACATGAAAATCTAACAACTATTTGAAAACTGGGACAAGGCCCCCAGTAGACCAAAACTGTAATAGATGACAAAATCTGAAAGGGGCAGGCCTTCTGGAATAGACAAGGATCACCACTACACAATTTGATCTGCTTTCTGAATTATCTACTGCTTGTCTGGATTCGTAGACTGAGCCTCAGAACCTGAGATGTAGGGGAGAGGGGTTAATATAGATGTACTGGTATATAGAGAAAATCCAAAATAATCATTTATATTCAACATATATGAGGGAAATTTAAAGTAGTTCATAAACATATCATAAAGTAAGAAATCACATGGGCATTTTAAAAGACTCTGTGAAAACATCTGAAATCTATGACACTCTTTGTCTTACTTCTGCGCTAGGTGGTGTACCCTATAATCTGTAATCCCACGGGCTATATGGGATCTGCCATTAACTCGGCAGCCAATCCCCCAACCCAAGTGTGCCGCAAGGGTCGGAGTCTCTTAATCTACTACGATAGACGGTCATCGCCGGCGAACAATAATAATCTACCCGTATCGTCAAATACGGTTTCAGGCTAAGAGTTTCTTAAACTCATGCCTTATTTGGGTAACCACCTAACCCTCTTTATACCCATTTTTAGTTCTTTAAACATGCATGCTCTGAAAACATACTCTGAAATCTTTAATTTTGTCATGGCATATACACATATATGGTATCGTCATACCATTAACTTGCAAGTCGTATTCTCTGAGCCATTTATATAAATTTATATCTTTGTTTTCAAATCAAAGTTCAGGACCACCATATCAACAATTCTTGTAAACAAAGGCGGTCATGTTAAAAGTCTTAATCTCATGCAATTCTTTCTCTTTAACATCACATAGTTATATGAAGAAATAGCCTCTCAACAATTTGAAATCATATTCAAGTACAATTACATTGAGAAAACATCTTTCAAATCATAAAACATGCATTTCAACTCTTTTCTAACAAAACCATAAGCTTAAATCCAATACAAGAAAGGGAGTTCATAATTTATGCTCTCAAACAATCTTAAATCTCAAATCCCATACATATACGTATACATGTAGATCAATTTGGGGGATAGGACCACAAGGTCAAAACAATAGTAACATTAAAACATTCGGAGTACGTAATTTAGAACATAGTTTCCAAAACCCCTTTTAAATTCATGCATAAAATCTTAAAAATCATGCTCTAATGGTTTTAAGCCCATGTAGTTTTTAGGATAAACCCCATGTACCTCTATTTAGGAAATTAAAGGATGATTCTTGGTGCCCACAGCTTGGGGATTCCAAATCTTCAATCAATTTCAAAAACCCACGGTTGAATCTTGAGTTATTTGGGTTTTGTTTTTTGAAACCCTGAGGAGTGTTCTTGATGGTTTTTTATGGAAATATCAATAATGAGGTCATTTGGGATTAAAATCCTATGTTTAAGCTGATAAAAGGGTGGAAAATACCTAATGTACCCTTAATGAGACAGAATAAAAATATAACTGGGAGCCCAATTTTATGGTCCACCGTGACGCGCCACTATCGCGATGGCTCACTGAAAATTGATGAATGGGATTCTTAGAGTCACCGCGACGCAGAGCCATCGCATTGTCCTACTGGTTGGGATCTGGAGTTTCAGTGCGATGTGCCACAATCACGCTAGGCTACTGGAATTTGACAATTGCAAAATAGACCCACTCTGCGATTCTCCAAGCACCAAAATGATGGTGTTTTACGATTAGGACTTAAATTAGCCATAACTTCTTGCTCGGGTATCGAATTTGGGAAAATCTTATATCGACGGAAAGCTCATTCAATTTCCCACATGATTAAAATTCAAAATTAGGAAAATTATATATGGTTTAAACTTTACTCAATTTGGAAGCCAAAAATGAGACTAAGTCTCCTTGACACTATTCTAGTCATTTAACTCTAAAAGCATATTACCACAAGATAACGCATGAATGATTTTGCGAGGTGTTACACTCAGTGAAAAATGAATTTTTATACTCATTTCCTCTCTGAAAAACCATTAATCACCATTATAAAGGCATTTTCTTTAAACGCAGATATGCATATTCTTATAATTGAGAAAATTATCCATGAACTAATAGAAGATGAATTTGCAGTCTTAGTACATCTGGTCTATTTTGTCTAAATTATAGACATGGTCTGAGAAGTATAACTCAGTGAAGAATGTGGATAGTTTTGTCCATCGTTTTTATAATTTTAGAAATGTGTCTGGAAAAATTTGAATAGTTGGGCCATGATACGACCACCAATGAACAAACCATTGGAAGTGGTTCGTTAAAAATTTTCGCACATAATTTGATAAACCACGTATGTTTATGCTTATTATTATTATAATATAATGTTTTGGTGAAGGCTTGAATATAGTCCTAATATGTGAAGTTTATCTTCGAACCTTTCAGTAGTATCTGCCTTTCTGCCATTGAGGTAGTACCCCAATCTGCCAGAGTAATGATCTTTTTTATCATAATTTTTGAGAACCTATGCACCTCTGGTTCTCCATCATAGGCATGCAAGTGTTCAATCTCTTCACTTCCATTAGATAATAGGATTGTTTCATAATATATTCGAGTCTTATTTGACTCTCCTGCAAAATAAAGGTTAGAAATCAAATATTTGTGGAGTATCTTCCACGGCTCATGATTTTTCTGAATTTCAGAATTTTAAATGAGAACTGTCAGCTCTCTATTGTCAATTTATTCATATGGCTTTCTATCAGCATTTTCTTTTGCAATATTAGCAAACGTATCTGCTTACTTTGCAGTTAAACATGATTGCAGTTTTCCATATAATGGATGATCCTCCAGAATATCTTCTATATGGATCGATTGTGAGGATGAAGATTCGCCTACTAGAGAAGATGTTGTTTATACTCTTATGCTTACTATTTTACACCATTTTGGAGATTTACCAATCAATATGAAAATACTCGAACGCTCTTAAATGGCCATAGATGTAGGACATTAGGAGAATTTAGGTGGTATAAAGACACATTCCTAATTAGGGTCATGGATTTACCCAAAAAATAGATATGATTATTGGAAGACTAAGTTCATAGATTGTCTCCCTTCTCTATTTGCTAAAAGGGTTAGGAAAAAACTTAGGGTCTCCGATATAGAAATAACCTGGAAAAATTATACCTATGGTCAGCTGATAGTAGCCTATACTAAAGAAGGTTTAGCCCTATGTAATGAGTTAAAATTTTCTAGAAAATTAAGTTTGATAAGCTTAGAGAAAAATCCCAATTAGGAGATTTTTGTGGACAATTTGGTATGGATAACCCTGCTTCTACTTCAAAGGGTCGAAAATATTCTAAGTCTGATAAACCTTATAGGATGAAAAGATCTAGACATAGATCCAAAGAAGAGTGTGAGACTCATAAAACCCATCATAAGTCTACTAGATTTATAAAAAATAGGTCTAAGCGTTATCTTGCCAAGATTAAGTGTTACAGATGTGAGAACCTACGACATATTGCTCCTAATTGCAAGCTCCAAAAGCTTAAGTCTTTAGGTCTTGCTGATGAGGTTCATGATCAATAGTATGCATAGATACAGTTTTATCACAACTTTTGAGAACCTATGCATCTCTGGTTCTCCATAATAGTCCTGAATGTGTTCAATCTCTGCACTTCCAGTAGATAATAGGATTGTTTCATAATATGTTCGAGTCTTATATGACTCTCCTAAAAAATAAAGTTTAGAAATCAAATATTTGTGGAGTATCTTCCACGGATCATGTTGTTACTGATTTTCAGAATTTTTAACGAGAACTATCATCTCTCTATTGTAAATTTGTTCATATGGCTTGCTATCAGTATTTTCTTTTGCAATATTAGCAAACGTATCTACTTTCATTGCAATTAAATATGATTGCAGTTGTCCATATAATGGATGATCCTCTAGAATATCTTCTAGATGAATCGATTGTGAGGATGAAGATTCTCCTATCTGCAGAATCTTAGAATTTATCAAACTCATATTTCCCTTTCATATCACTGGAGCATTAGATGATGACGCATATGATGATGACGCATATGATGATGCCTAAGGCTATGATGATGAGGGGGAGGATCTTCCCCAGTAGAATATGATCCTTGGCCTCTACCTTTTCCTCTGGCCATTTGCCAGGGAGGATCTGTAGTCATGCTGCACATAATAGATTAGTTAGATAGATCAATATCATACCATTCTATTTCATCTCTAATTTCTTCATAATTGAAGACTGCAAATTCATCTTCTATTAGTTTATGGATGATTTTCTCGATTATAAGAATATGCATATCTGTGTTTAAAGGAAGTGCCTTTATAATGGTGATTAATTATTTTTCAGAGAGGAAATGAGTATAAAAATTCATTTTTCACTGAGGTATTCTCTAGTTAAAAAATCAGGTAGGGAATTATCAATTCCTTTCTTATATTGAATCTCAAAATCAAAAGGGGCTAGTTGAGTCTGCCATCTTGTAAAGATTAATTTTGAAGCATCATGTTTAAAATCCTTGTCAAACATATACTTCACTGATTGAGCATCTGTTCTAATCAAAAGATTTTGATTATATAAATCATCCTGAAATTTAAGAACACATTTAACAATAGTTAACATTTCATGTGCAACCGTTGCATACTTCTTTTGACTATCAGTCCATTTCCCAGAATGAAATTGAATTAATCGTTCGGTATTATCATGGGGATTAATTTGCTTGAGTATCCAACCATAACCAATAATAGAAGAATCAGTTTCAACAATTTTTTGCCAATCAGAGTTAGCTAATGTTAAGCATGGCAGAGATTTGAGTCATTGTTTAATATGTTTAACAAGGTTTGTATCACTATCAGTCCAAGGACCTTGAAAGCCTTTTTTTATCCTATCATATAAGGGGCTAAATGTCTTGACAGATTTTCATAAAATGGGGATATGTAATTTAAACTTCCTAAGAGTCGTTGCAATTTAGTTCTATCAGTAATAACATCCAAAAATTTATTATCAAAATCAAGAGAACGCAGGATAGGGACTATCTTTCCTTGACAAATATTATAACCTAAAAATCAAATATTTGTCTGAAATAAACTCATTTTGGTTTAGATATCACCAAGCCATTTTGTATCATAATCTTTTTAAATATATCAAGGTGTTTAAAATGCAACTCTAATGTTTTAGAAAACACAAGAATATCATCAATATAAACAATAATAAAATTCATATATGGATTAAAAATGTCATTCATTATTTTCCGGAATTCAGAAGGGGCATTTTTTCATCCAAAAGGCATCACAATCCATTCAAATTGTTCGAATGGGACATTGCAAGCAGTTCTATAAGTGTGCTCTTTAAATATCTAAATTTATCAATAACCAGATTATTAATCAAATTTTGAAAATATATTGGCATCATACAATCTGGACAATAAATCCTTTTTATTTGGAATAGGGTATCTAATCCATTATAAACAATTATTAAGAGTCTTATAATTTATCACTAACCTCGACGTACCACATTCTTTTTCAGCAGCATTATTCACATAAAATACAGTGCAAAACTATGGTGATTTAGAATGTTTTATCAAACCCTTTTGTAAGAGATTATCAATCTCCTTTTTGAAGAATTCTACTAACTCTGCATTCATTTGACAGGGTCTAGATTTCGTTGGGATATCATCCTCTCAGAAATTATCTTCATATGGAAGAGTCAAAATGTGTTGTTTTCGATTCCAAAAAGCATTGGGGTGATCAGCACACACATCAACAATCATTTGTTCGGAGATATACTTAATTTTTTCTTGTATTTTAGCAGATTTCATGGTATTACCAATATTCATGCTAAATATTTCAAGTTGTAGAAAATTAACATGGTGTTGCTTCATATCAATTAAAGCGTTAATATCCCTAGTTACTGGATTTGTAACAAAAGGGTAGGATATGTCCTTGTTTTTATAAGTAGCAGTAAATCATTTTGCATTAATATGAGTGTAAGGATAAATTGCATTTATAAAAGGTTTTTCAAGTATGATTAGGGGATATCATTGATTTTTAACCAAAAAGAAGAAGTACGGAACGCAAACCTTATTTTGGTAAATATGTGCATTAGGCAATTTATAATTAATATGAAGAGTATGAACAGATGCAGATTTAACAATATGGGTAGTCTTATGAAAATATCTAGTCGGAATCAAACTAGTCGGAATTAAACCTTCTTGAATGCAACTAACATCAGCACCACTATCAATTATGGCAGCATTAGTTACCGAGAAATCATTATCAATTAATATAGTGCAATTAATATACAATTTATGGGCTGTAACAATTTGCATCATACCCAAAAAATAATCATTTTTTACATCTAAATCATGATTATGAACAATATCATCGTCCTCTTTTTCTGACATTTTTTCTTTCCCTTTGGAACTTGAAGAAAAATCATTGTGTGAAGTATCTTTCTCAATCTTTGTAATCATGTGATCATAGATCATTTGGTTTTGTTTTAGAGATATAATCTCCCTACTCAGGTTATCAACCTCGATTTTTAAATCATTGAAAGATGTATCTTTACCAGGCAGTTGACTTATAGCAAGTCTTCTATTTACCTCAGATAAATAATAAGGTATGTAATAATCAACATCAGTACTTAGCGTAACATGAGAGCTATCAGCAATTTTTGAAGTACTAGCGATGCTATCAGCAGATTTTTTTGTAGCAAAATTAATAATTTTCTCACGAAGATTTTCATGAGAAACTTCATTTAATAATTCAAAAATGCTATCAGCAGTAAGTGTTTGAACATTAAAATCAGCATTTAGATTTAAATCTTCAAACTGTGATTATAATTTATAAATCATTACTTCACAGGTGCAAGTATCACCATTGTAATCAGCACAAGTATTTCCATTAGGATGATCACTATCAGATAAATCAAGTAAGTCAACATTATTTTCAGATTCAGAATCACAATTACAATCAGATTTGGAACCAGAAGTGTATAATAAGCCATATACCTAATCATGAACCTCATCATCAAGGCCTAAAGACTTAAGCTTTTGGAGCTTGAAATTATGAGCAATATGTCCTAGGTTCCCATATTTGTAACACTTAATCTTGGCAAGATCATGCTTTGACCTATTTTTTGTAAATCTAGTAGACTTACAATGGGTTTTACGAGTCTCACGCTCTTCTTTGGATCTATATCTAGATCTCTTTGTCCTATAAGTTTTATCAAAGTTAGAATATTTTCAATCCATTGAAGTAGAAGCAGGGTTATCCATACCAAATTATCCATAAAAATCTCCTAATTGGAATTCTTCTCTAAGCTTATCAAACTTAATTTGTCTAGACAATTTTAACTCATTACATAGGGCTAAACCTTTTTGAGTACAGAATGTTATCAGCTGACCATAGGTGTAATTTTTCCATGTTATTTCTATATCGGAGGCCCTAAGTTCTTTCCAAACCATTTAGCAAATAAAGGAGGGAGACCGTCTATGATCTTAGTCTTCTAATAATCATATATATTTTCGGGTAAATTCATGACCCTACTTAGGAAGGTGTCTTTATACCACCTAAATTCTCCTAATGTCATACATCTAAGGCCATTTAAGAGAGTTCGAGTATTTTCATATTGATTTGTAAATCTACCTCCAAAATGTTGTAAAATAGTAAGCGTAAGAGTATAAACAACATCTTCTCTACCTACATGTAATTCTCTTCCTAGGTTATCTTTACCAGGATTTGAAACCTTAGCTACAAATATTGTTGTCCTATTATCATCAGTCAAAAAATTATCCTACCAGCTAGTAAGTTAGCCAGTAAAACCAGTAACAATCATTTTATAGATGACTGCATCTGGACATTTTTGACGATTCTCGACAGAGGTCGTAGTTTTTTCTATTGTAGAATACATTAACATACGGTGAACAAGGATAGATATTTGTCTTTCAGAAAAACCATCCAAGTTCCATTCATAAATTGCATCTCTTCTATAAGACGTATTAGTCTGATTCCAATCTTTTTCCTCTATCAGAACATCTTGAAGAATTGGACGCGGATAATAATTGGAAGTCATTCGATGTATATCAGCATATTTTTTCCCCGGTTGCCTTTTAACCAAACCTCTAAGCTTATTAAGCTCTGAGTGGATTTTATTACCCATATCAGAAGTAGACATTATGCTATCAGCAATGGCATTAGCTAGATCAATGGGTTTAATTTTTAAATTAGAAAACTTCTTATCAAGAAGTTGTTCCAATTCTTCAATATGAGATAATTTTTCAAATCATTCAATATCCAAAGGTCTCTGAATGCAAGACTTAGTTGTTAAGTCTTTTTTCTTATACTCTGAAGTGGAAGCAATATCGGACTTAACACCTAGATTTTTCACCATCTCAACCAATTCATCCAACTTTTTATCTAGAGAAGAAATATGTTCTCCCTAAACTTTCACATATAAACTTAAATAATTATTTTGAGCAATCAAATTATTTATTTCTGCAACAGTTACTTTACCAATTCCATTATCAATGAATTTTTGGAAAGCAGAAAATGTAATACCAGTATTATTAGGCAATATAAAAGGTGATTAGGGAGGGTAAATAGTTTGAAGAATATTATTACCACTCGCATCCTGATAAGATATTTCCAAAATCTTAACATATAATGGCAAATATATGGTTACGAACCACGGCACAAAGAACACAATCTGATTATGCAATGTACACACCTCATAAAATTCTTGAGAAATATTATGTAACTCATCTTGACTATAAGTCTCAAGGAACCAAATTCTAAATCAGTTCCATTTTTTATCAAAAAAAATTCTCTTTTAATATAACTCCTTGCCTGGGAACCAAGACTAAAATCAATTTGTTGAGGAATCATATTAAACACTATTAACATCAAACTCCATTTCAGAAGGAGTTGGGTTATCCCTATCAGAGATGTTATCTCTATCCTGAACAATATTGGCCTTAGGATTAAGTTTTATCCTTTCTAAAAAACTAGTAGATGCAGGTATAGATGCAAAATCAATAGTATGCAAAGATGCAGCACGATTCCTAGATGGACTATAAATTAGTTCAATGGGAGATATATGATGCAGGGCAGGCAATAACTTAGGCATAGAAAAGGAATGTCAGTTATAAACTGTGGACTTTTTATCAAATTGAAGACAAATCGTCCCGTCTGGATTTTGAGTTACATGAGATAACTCAAAGTTTGTCACATCATCCATGACTTTATTCGGGGAAATAACCGAATTTAAAATTCTTGTTTCAGGACATGCAATTTCATCCCATTTTCTAGGTCTCCTTATGGTGACCTTGGACCTTGCAAAGTTTGTTTTGACCAATAAAGTCTGATTTGATGCATCATCTATCAGTTTGCATCTTGGGTTCAGAATAGACAATAATCTGTAATAAATTCTATAAGAAAGACTGATTATCTTAGAACCAGGGGCATAATTATAACCATGAGTTTTTATATTCAAAGTCAAAGCATCAAGAATATTTACATCAGATAAAGATAATTGCAAATTTGGTTGTGTGTTAAAATATACTGGACCATATGCTACCGTGGATTCAATTGAACCCATAAGAGTCTGCCTGAAATTTAGATTTCTAGCATCCCAAAGTGCAGCTAGAAATGTCTCTGGTATCCCTTTAAGAGTTAAAGGTTTAAAATCAATCTGCACCATTCCAATATGCATGAAATTATAATGGGGTTTATACATGTCGATATCACATTTATTTAACAGTCTAATAGTCTGCTCATCCGCATTTAATGCTAAAGACTGCTCAGTAATTTTTATAATTTGCTTATAAAGCACTTTATCAAAGGAACCATATTCATAAATGATTTTTATATCCACCTTGGGGATAGTCCATTTATTTAATAAATCTAGATTCAGAGGTATATCCACCTCTTCAAGTTTAGTACTTTTTGTACTAACTTCTCTCATATCCATTTTGACAAAAATGTATATCTATGTCAAAGACTTTAGATCTATTACATAATTACTATGAAAGAATCTAGGCTCTGATGCCATACTAACAGGACCAGACAGGCGGGCGGTAATCCGCATGGCCTACCAGACTTATCAAATAATATCGGAAATCCTAGTCGGAAAACCAACCGAGGCACCAACCGAAATATAAGAGATTTTTAAATATCTTATTGTATGTATGGAGAAATCAATTCTTTTACCTGAACAAGATTAAAGGTAAGTTCTACAGAGTGACAGTCCGTCTGTCCATGCTTTATGGTGCTGAGTGTTGGCCAAACAAGAACTCCCGCATTCAAAAATTGAAGGTAGCGGAAATGAGAATATTGCATTGGATGTGTAGAATTACTTGAGGGGATAGTGTCATGACCCAAGCCGGGGACCTAGCCATGATGAGCATCCCGAACCATGAAGGCCTGAGCTCCCTTCTTTATCTGGAAATCATACACACGTTCATATAATATAAAGGAAAATGAGGAAATATAAAACAATAAGGAATCATGGTCAATATCATATTTCAATTTAACAATCTGTAATGGAAACCATAAACCTCAAAACAACTTCTAAATATCAGTCTGTAAAATCTCTAACAACTTAAAATGACATTTGTCTGAAATCTGGGACAAGGCCCCCAGTCGGGCCATGAATCAAAATGGAACAACAATAACTAGCTCTAATATCGGCCTTTCGAAGTAAGGGAGGCTCACCAGATGCAAACTTCTGACACACGAATCTACTGTTGTATGGGACTGCGGGACTCTGCCTCGAATCCTGAGAAGGAGGGGGGTCAATAAAGATGTACTGGTACAAAGAGCAATCTAAAATAATGAATTTATACATATATAACATAGCTAAGATCAAGTCATAAAACATTATGTGTGAAATAGTTTAAAATACATGGGCCATTTCAAAAGATCTCAAAACAATCTTGTCAATGCAATGTCATTCTTTGTATTACTTCTGAGCTAGGTGGTACACCCTACATATCTGAAAGTTTTCCACAGCCGCCCCAACCCAAGTTTTCCGCAAGGGTTGAAGTATTTGAATCTGATACGTCCCAGGGAACTAGGCCAGTGTCTAATAATATACCCATATTGGTAAAACACGGTTTTGAGCAATGAATCATATGACTCGTTCCTTCTTCGGGTAACCACCTAACTCTCTTAGTGCCCAGTTTTAACCCATTCTAAACATGCATCTTTCTGAATTCAAAATCTGAAATCTAAAATGAAATTTGTATTCTGTTCTGAGTTTTATCATGGCTTTATCTGATTTGGTATCATCATACCAAGACTTGCAAGTCATAATTCTGAGCCATAAAATATCATGTTACAGTCTTTTCATTCAAAACATAAAGTTTGTACCACCATATCATTCAAATAGTTCAAGAGAATCCATAGTTCAATCATATGTAAAAATTATGCAAGACTCTCTCTTTTAGATATTTCAACAAACATGTGGTGGTCAAGTATTTTGTAACAACCCATGAAATCTCTTTGAATCACCACTTTTCATTTATATTAGAAAAAATCACCCTCTCTTTTCAATTCAAAATCATAATCAAGTCATAAGCAATATTCAAGATATTTGTATCATGCTTCTCAAAAATGGATTTTGAAGCAATCTATATCGTATGAAAACGATGGGAAATCATAGAAAGAGAGGGATTCTATATTTTCATGCTCTCAATTAAATCTTCAAACTCAATTTCATACATACATATATACAAGTACAAATCAATTTGGGGAAAAGGGCCTCAAGACTAAACAATAATATCACTAGATAATTCATAAAGCAAGATTGTAAAAATAACTCCAAAACCAATTTCAAATTCATGATTTCTCAAAATTCAAAGAATCATTAAAAACGTTTTCACCATCCCCATGTAGTTTCGGAAAACCCCACGTACCTTATATTATAGAATTTGAAAGGTGGAACCCGGATCCTGATCCGTTTCTTGGAATTCTTAATCTTAGGGATGAGTTCTTGATCTTTGGAATAGAAGGAAACTTGAATCTTGTTCTTGGAGTTCTTGAGAGAAAGGGTGGATGATTTTAATTTGGGGAAATGAATTTGGGGCTAAAAATGCTTTTTTAGGACTGATGTTATATGGTTTGGACGATTGTGGACGAGGGGAAAAGACTAAAATACCGATAAGGAAACAAAAAAAAAGTCGTAACAGTCCCTCAGTTGACATACTAATATGCTGAAGTAAATTAGTCATAACATTTTATTCCGATGTTGGATTTGGACGAAATCAGTTGAGAAAATTAATGTTATTAATTATTAATGTTGAGAAAATTATTAATTTTGCTACAAAAAAATCTGTTGATAGAATCGCGAGTACTTTAAAAATTGTTGATAGCATTCATGTTATGTGAAGTACTGATGTTTATTATTACATGCCTTATTTTTTATCAGAGGTAAATAGAAGACTTGCTATAAGTCAGCGGCCTGGTAAAGATACATCTTTCAATGATTTAAATATTGAGGTTGATACCCTAAAAAGGGAGATTATATCTCTAAAACAAAACCAAATAATCTGATTATTACAAAGATTGAGAAAGATACTTCTCACAATGATAATTCTTCTAGTTCCGAAGGGAAGGAAAAAATGTTAGAAAAAGAGGAGGAGGATATTGTTCATAATCATGATTTAGATGTAAAAAATGATTATATTTTGGGAATGATGCAAATTGTTACAGCCCATAAATTGTATATTAATTGCACTATATTAATTGATAATGATTTCTCTGTAACTAATGTTGCCATGATTGATAGTGGTGTTGATGTTAGTTGCATTCAAGAAAGTTTGATTCCGACTAGATATTTTCATAAGACTACTCATATTGTTAAATTTGCATCTGGTTATACTCTTGAAATTAATTATAAATTGCCTAATGCAGATATTTGCCAAAATAAGGTTTGCATTCCACACTTCTTCTTTTTGGTAAAAAATCAATTTATAGACCCCAATCATACTTGGAACACCTTTTATAAATGCAATTTATCCTTATACTCATATTGATGCTAAAGGATTTACTGCTACTTATAAAAATAAGGAGATATCCTAACCTTTTATTATAGATCCAGTAACTAGGGATATTAACGCTTTAATTGATATGAATCAACAACATGTTAATTTTCTACAAATTGAAATGTTTAGCATGAATATTTGTAATACCATGAAATTTGCTAAAATATAGTAAAAAATTAAGATGATCTCCGAACAAATGATTGTGGATGTGTGTACAGATCACCCAAATGTTTTTTGGAATCGAAAATAGCAGATTGTAACTCTTCCATATGAAGATGATTTCTGCGAGGATGACATCCCAACGAAATCTAGACCCTGTCAAATGAATGCAGAGTTAGTAGAATTCTGCAAAAAGGAGATTGATAATCTCTTACAAAAGGGTTTGATAAAACATTCTAAAGCACCATGGTCTTGCACTGCATTTTATGTGAATAATGCTTCTGAAAAAGAACGTGGTACGCCGAGGTTAGTGATAAATTATAAGCCTCTTAATAAATGCTTTAAATGGATTAGATATCCTATTCCAAATAAAAAAAGAATTATTTTCCAGATTGTATGATGTCAATATATTTTCAAAATTTGATTTAAAATCTGGTTATTGGCAAATTCAGATATTTAAAGAGAACACTTATAGAACTGCTTTCAATGTCCCATTCGGACAATTTGAATAGAATGTGATGCCTTTTGGATTAAAAAATGCCCCTTCTGAATTCCAGAAAATAATGAATGACATTTTAAATCCATATATGAATTTTATTATTGTTTATATTGATGATATTCTTGTGTTTTCTAAAATATTAGTATTGCATTTTAAACACCTTGATATATTTAAAAAGATTGTGATACAAAATGGCTTGGTGATATCTAAACCAAAAATGAGTTAGTTTCAGACAAATATTCGATTTTTAGGTCATAATATTTGTCAAGGAAAGATAATCCCTATCCAACATTCTCTTGATTTTCCTGATAAATTTTCGGTTGTTATTACTGATAGAACTCAATTGAAACGATTCTTAGGAATTTCAAATTACATATCCCCATTTTATGAAAATTTTTCATGAGATTTAACCCCCTTATATGATAGGATAAAAAAAGGCTTTCAATGTCCTTGGACTGATAGTCATACAAACCTTGTTAAACATATTAAACAACGACTCAAATCTCTGCCTTGCTTAACATTAGCTAACCTAGATTGGCAAAAAAATATTGAAACTGATTCTTCTAATATTGATTATGGTGGGATACTCAAGCAAGTTAATCACCATGATAATACTGAACGATTAATTCAATTTCATTCTGGGAAATGGAATGATAGTCAAAAGAAGTATGCAACGGTTGTACATGAAATGTTAACCATTGTTAAATCTGTTCTTAAATTTCAGGATGATTTATATAATCAATTTTTTTTGATTAAGATGCTCAATCAGTGAAGTATATGTTTGACAAAGATTTTAAACATGATGCTTCAAAATTAATCTTTGCAAGATGGCAGGCTCAACTAGCCCCTTTTGATTTTGAGATTCAATATAAGAAAAGAATTGATAATTCCCTACCTGATTTTTTATCTACTGAATGCCTCAGTGAAAAATAAATTTTTGTACTCATTTCCTCTCTGAAAAACCATTAATCACCATTATAAAGGCACTTCCTTTAAACACAGATATGCATATTATATAATTGAGAAAATCATCCATGAACTAATCGAAGATGAATTCGCAGTCTTCAATTATGAAGACATTAGAGATGAAATAGATTGGTATGATATTGATCTATATGACTAATCTGTTATGTGAAACATGACTACAGATCCGCCCTAGCAAATGGCCGAAGAAAAAGGTAGAGGCCGAGGAAGATACGGTCTTGCACTGCATTTTATATGAATAATGCTGCTAAAAAAGAACATGGTACGCCGAGGTTAGTGATAAATTATAAGCCTCTTAATAAATGTTTAAGATGGATTAGAGGGAGACCGTCTATGAACTTAGTCTTCCAATAATCATATCTATTTTTGGGTAAATCCATGATCCTACTTAGGAAGGTGTCTTTATTTCACCTAAATTCTCCTAATGTCCTACATCTAAGGACATTTAAGAGAATTCGAGTATTTTCATATTGATTGGTAAATCTACCTCCAAAATATGGTAAAATAATAAGCATAAGAGTCTAATCAGAGTTGACAATAATCTGTAATAAATTCTATAAGAAAGACAGATTAGCTCAGAACCAGGGGAACAATTATAACTATGATTTTTTATATTCAAAGTCAAAGCATCATGAATATTTACATCAGACAAAGATAATCACAAATTTGGTTGTGTGTTAAAATATACTGGACCATATGCTACCGTGGACTCAATGGTCTAGCTAGGAATAGTGCAACATATTTTCATACTATTAATTCTGCACCTATACCTGTATCTACTAGTTTTATAGAAAGGATAGAAATTGATCCTAAGACCAATATTATTCAGGATAGAGATAACATCTTTGATAGGGATAACCCAACTCCTTCTAAAATAGAGTTTGATGTTAACAGTGTTTAATATGATTCCTCACCAAATAGATTTTAGTCCTGTTCCCAGTCAAGGAGTTATATTAAAAGAGAATTTTTTGATAAAAAATGGAATTGATTTAGAATTTGGTTCTTTGAGACTTATAGTCCAGATGAGTTACGTAATATTTCTCAAGAATTTTATGAGATGTGTACATTGCATAATCAGATTGTGTGCTTTTTACCATGGTTTGTAACGACATATTAGCCATTGCATGTTAAGATTTTGGAAATATATTATCAGGATGCGAGTGGTAATATTCTTCAAACTATTTACCCTCCCCAATCACCTTTTATATTGCCTAATAATACCGGTATTAAATTTTCAACTTTCCAAAAATTCATTGATAATCGAATTGGTAAAGTAACTGTTGTAGAAATAAATAATTTGATTGCTCAAAATAATTATTTGAGTTTATATTTGAAAGTTTTGGGAGAACATATTTCGTCTCCTGATAAAAAGTTGGATGAATTAGTTGAGATGGTGAAAAAGTTAGGTGTTAAGTCTGATATTGCTTCCACTTCAGAGGATAAGAAAGAAGACTTAACAGATAAGCCTTGCATTTAGAGACCTCTTGATATTGAGGGATTTGAAAAATTATGTCATATTGAAGAATTGGAACAACTTCTTGAGAAAAAGTTTTCTAACTTAAAAATTAAAACCATTGATCTAGCTAATGCCTTTGCTGATAGCATAGAGTCTACTCCTGATATGGGTAATGAAATCCACTCAGAGCTAGCAGTAAATGCCTTATAATAGCGGCTATCAACCTTCTTTTATTCAACGCTTAAGAAATTTTTACAGAAGAAAGAGAGGAGAGCGAACTGGCGAAGAGAGAAAATGAAAGTGGAAAGAGAAAATTGAAAAGCCTTGACCTTCCCTAACACTCAAAGGTCCTATATAGAGAGAAAAAGGAATCTATACATCGTACTTATGGGTCCCACATTCGGGTGCCTATGCACAGTGTATCTACTATGTAAATAGTAAAAGAGGGTCCCACATTCAGGTCCCATATATCTTGTTCTTATCTAAACAACATATTTTCCCTTTTTTAGCTATAGAAGAAATTCCTCTGTTTTTGCAATGGCTTCTTCATTCAGATTATCTTCTAAAACAATTGGCTGAGAATCTGAAGGTCTCCTTGTGGTGAACCATGATCTTACAAAGTTTGTTTTGACCAATAAGGTCGGATTTGATGCATCATCTATCAGTTTATATCTTGGGTTCAGAGTAGACAATAATCTGTAATAAAATCTATAAGAAAGACATATTAGCTCAGAACTAGGGGCATAATTATAACCATGAGTTTTTATATTCAAAGTCAAACCATCAAGAATATTTACATCAGACAAAGATAATTGAAAATTTAGCTGTGTGTTAAAATATACTGGACCATATGCTACCATGGATTCAATTGAACCCATAAGAGACTTTCTTAAATTTAGATTTCTAGTATCCCGAAGTGCAGCTAGAAATGTCTCTGGTAGCCCATTAAGAGGTAAAGGGTTAAAAGAAATCTGAACCATTCCAATATGCATTAAATTATAATGGCATTTATACATGTCGATATCACGTTTATTTAACAATCTAATAGTCTGCTCATCCCTATTTAATGCTAAAGACTGCTCAGTAGTTTCTATTATTTGCTTATAAAGCACTTTATCAAAGAAACCATATTCATAAATGATTTTTATATCCACCTTAGGAATAGTTCATCAGTTAAGAAATTATCCCACCAGCCATGAAGTTGGCCAGTAAAATTAGCAACAATCATTTTACAGAAGACTACATCTGTATTTTTTTGACGATTCTTGGTAGAAGCCGTAGCTTTTGCTATTGTAGAATACATTAACATACGGTGAACAGGGATAGATAGTTGACTTTCAGACAAACCATCCATGTTCCTTTCATAAATTGCATCTCCGGTAGAAGAGGTATTAGTCTGATTCCAATCTCTTTCCTCTATCAAAACATCTTGAGGAGTTGGACGCGGATAATAATTGGAAGTCATTCAGGATATATCAGCATATTTTTCCCCGGTTGCTGTTTAACCAAACCTCTGAGCTTATTGAGCTCTGAGTGGATTTCATTACCCATATCAGGAGTAGACTCTATGGTCCAGCTAAACTTTTCATATCTATGTTAGAGATCTAACTTCTCTTACATAGTAACTATGAAGGATCCAGACTCTATCAAAATATAAAGGAATTTTTTGATAGTTTCTTGACTCGATTCTGAAATGGTTGGTGAAGTCAAAATTAGTACCACTTATGATGGCTTTGTCTTACTGACTATGTCCAGCAAGCCGTGAATTTTAAGCCCGTTAAAATTGACAAAAGAGTATCACTTTTCTCGCGGTTAGAAATGCTTGACACATGGGCTCATCATAGGTAGGTATTAATCTTTTGGCAGTCCCCTTGTTCAGGTAAAAAATTTATTTATCCATATAGTCAATAAGCTGTTTAAAATTCTCTTATATTTCGGTTGGTGCCTCAGTTACTGAACGATTAATTCGATTTTATTCTGGGAAATGGACTAATATTCCAAAGAAGTATGCAACGGTTGCACATGAAATGTTAACCATTGTGAAATGTGTTCTTAAATTTCAGGATGATTTATATATTCAATTTTTTTTATTAGAACAGATGCTCAATCAATGAAGTATATGTTTCACAGAGATTTTAAACATGATGCTTCAAAATTAATCTTTGTAAGATGGTAGGCTCAACTATCCCCTTTTGATTTTGAAATCCAATATAAGAAAGGAATTGATAATTGCCTACCTGATTTTTTATCCAGAAAATACCTCAGTATCCCGACCCAAACTAAGGCCTGGCCATGATGGGCATCCCGAACCAAGAAGGCTCTGGCGTCCTACTGTATTTGGTAATCATGCACAACATTCACATAATAAAAGAAGATGTGGAAATATAATCTGATACGAAAACATGGTCATAATATGGATTCAGTTTAACAATAAGGAATGAAATCTGAAAATCACTAACAACATCTGGAATAGTCTGTGAAATCTCTACTACATGAAAATGTGACAACTATCTGAAAACTGGGACAAGGCCCCCAGTACACCAAAACAGTAATAGATGACAAAATCTAAAAGGGGCAGGCCTTCTAGAATAGAGAAGGCTCACCACTACACAATCTGATCTGTTGTCTGAAATAGCTACTGCTTATCTGGATCCCTAGACTGTGCCTCAGAACCGATAGTTAGGGGAGGGGGGTCAATACATATGTACTGGTATGCAGAGTAAATCCAAAATAATCATTTATATTCAATATATATGAGGGCAATTTAAACAGTTCATAAACATATCATATAGGAAGAAATCACATGGGCATTTAAAAAGACTCTGCGAAAATATATGAAATCTATGAAACTCTTTGTCTTACTGAAATCTATGAAACTCTTTGTCTTACTTCTGCGCTAGGTAGTGTAACCTACAATCTGTAATCCCACAGGCTATATGGGATCTGACATTAACTCGGCAGCCAAGTCCCCAACCCAAGTATGTCGCAAGGGTCAGAGTCACTGAATCTACTACGCCACACGGCTGTCGCCAGCGTACAATAATAATCTACCCATATCGGCAAATACGGTTTCAGGCTAAGAGTTTCTTGAACTCATGCCTTATTCGGGTAACCACCTAACCCTCTTTATGCCTATTTTTAGTTCTTTAAACATGCATCCTCTAAAAACATACTCTGAAATCTTTAACTCTGTCATGGCATATACACATATATGGTATCATCATACCATTGACTTGCAAGCCGCATTCTCTGAGCCATTTATAGCAATTTATATCTCTATTTTCAAATCAAAGTTCAGGACCACCATATCAACAATTCTTTGAAGAAACTCATGTAAAACCATGCAGTTAATTCTCTTTATCAATGATTCAGTAAACAAAGGTGGTCATGTTAAAAGTCTCAATCTCATGCAATTCTTTCTCTTTAACATCACATGGTTATATGAAGAAACACCCTCTCAACAATTTGAAATCATATTCAAGTACAAGGACATTGAGAAAACATCTTTCAAATCATAAAACATGCATTTGAACTCTTTTCCAACAAAACCATAAGCTTTAATCCAATACAAGAGAGGGAGTTCATAATTTATGCTCTCAAACAATCTTAAATCTCAAATACCATACATATACATGTAAATTAATTTAGGGGATAGGACCAAAAGGTCAAAACAATAGTAACATTAAAATATTTGGAGTATGTAATTTAGAACATAGTTTCCAAAATCCCTTTGAAATTCATGCATAAAATCTTAAAAATCATGCTCTAATGGTTTTAAGCCCATGTAGTTTTTAGGATAAACCACACGTACCTCTATTTAGGAAAGTAAAGGATGATTCATGGTGCCCACGGCTTGGGGATTCCAAATCTTCAGTCGATTTCAAAAAGCCACGGTTGAATCTTGAGTTGTTTGGGTTTTCTTGTTTGAAACCCTAAGGAGTGTTTTTGATGGTTTTTGATGAAAATGACAATAATGAGGTCATTTGGGATTAAAATCCCGTGTTTAATCTGATAAGAGGGTAGAAAATACCAAATATACCGGTAATGAGACATAATAAAAATATAACTGGGAGCCCAATTTTATGGGTCACCGCGATGCGCTACAATCGTGGTGGTTGACTGGAAATTGACGAATGGGATTATTAGAGTCACCGCGATGCGGAGCCTTCGCGTTGTCCCATTGGTTGGGACCTGGAGCTTCAGTGCAATGCGCCACAATCACGCTAGGCTACTGGAATTTGACAATTGCTAAATAGACCCACTCCGCGATGCGCCAAGCACCAAAATGATAGTGTTTTACGATTAGGACTTAAATTAGCCATAACTTCTTGCCCGGGTATCGGATTTGGACTTAAATTTTCCACATGATAAAAATTCGAAATTAGGGAAATTATATATGGTTTAAACTTTACTCATTTTTAACCCAAAAATAAGACTAAGTCTCTTTGACACTATTCTAGTCATTTAACTCTAAGAGCATATTCCCACGAGCTAACACATGGACGATTTTACAGGGTGTTACATTATCCCCCCCTTTAGGATCATACATCCCCGAATGATGATGTGGAACACAAACAAGCACGATTTAAAGTATACTAAGTCCATAAAAGAATAAGACAAGGATTGTACCTTTCATTTCATCATTCACCGGATCAAATAAGTTTGGGTATGTATTTCTCATGTCATTTTCTGATTCCCAAGTTGCTTCCTCAACTTTCTAATATTTTCACAAAACTTTGACCGAGGCTATTTCTTTGCTCCTCAGTTTCCTAACTTTACAATCCAAGACTACCACAGGCTCTTCTTCATAGGATAAGGAGTCTGTCACTTTGACCTCCTCTATAGACAACACTAATGAATGGTCTCCAATATATTTCTTTAACATAGATATGTGAAATATCGGATGAACAGAACTTAAATTTTCTGGCAACCCCACCTATACTTCTCAAAATATGGTATGGTCCTATATAGCGAGGACTCAACTTACCTTTCTTCCCAAATCACATAACTCCCTTTATAGGGTAGACTCTAAGAAACACCCAATCACCAACCTCAAACTCTAAGTCTCTTCTCCTAACATTAGCGTAGGATTTTTGTCTACTTTGGGCTATTTAAAGTCGTTCTCTAATAATTTTAACGTCCTCCATCTCCTGATGAACAAGATCTGGCCCGAATAACTTAGTCTCACCCACTTCATACCACCCTATCGGTGATCTATATCTTCTCCCATTCAAAGCTTCAAATGGAGCCACCTTAATACTGGCATGGTAGCTGTTATTATAAGAGAACTCTATTAACAGTAAGTGATCTAACCAGCTACCTTTGAAGCCAATCATACAAGCCCTCAGAATATCCTCAAGGGTCTGAATGGTGCGCTCAGCTTGCCCATCAGTCTTAGGGTGGAAAGTAGTTCTTAGGTTCACTTGGGTACCTAAACCCCTCTGAAAAGACCTCCAAAACTGTGAAGAGAATTGCGTACCTCTATCATATATAATCGATATAGGTTCCCCATGCAAATGGACTATCTCTTCAATGTATAGCTTGGCATAATCATCTCCTGAAAATTTGTTCCTCACAGGCAAAAAGTGAGCTTACTTGGTTAGCCGATCAATAATTACCCAAATAGAATCATACTGATTTTGGGACCTCGGAAGTTTCGTAATGAAATCCATATTGATCATTTCCCATTTACATAAAGGCAAAGCAATCTCTTAGGAAGTTCCACCAGGCATCATATGCTCTACCTTAACTTGTTGACAGTTCAAACACTTAGCAACATAGTTAGCCACATCATGCTTCATATTAATCCACCAATAAAAGGTTTTCTAATCATGATACATCTTGGTAGAGCCTAGGTAAACAACATACCTCGAAGTGTGAGCTTCATCAAGGATTCTCTTCCGCAGACCATCTACATCTGGCACACAAAATCTACCCTGATATCTCAAAATACCATCACCACCAATTTCAAAGGACATCACCTTCTGTTGACCCAAATATTTCTTGATCTGCATCAAGATGGGATCTTCGATCTGCTTCTCTTTAACTTCTGCAAAAAGGAATGATTTAGCTATCTCGTGAACAACTACCCCTCCAACTTCGGAATCTAAGAGTCGCACAAAAGATTTGCAAGTCGGTGAATATACTTCACCATCTCTCTTTTCCCTTCTTCAACTTGAGAAAGGCTGCCCATTGACAACCTACTAAGGGCATCGACTATGATATTTGCCTTTCCCGGATAATAGTGCAGGCTCATGTCATAATCCTTTAGCAATTCCATCTAGCGCATTTTCCTGAGGTTCAATATTTTCTACGAGAAAAGATACTTAAACTCTTATGGTCAGTGAAAATATCAACATGCACCCCATAAAGATAATGTCGCCAGATTTTAAGCCCAAACAGCACAGCTGCTAACTCCAAGTCATAGGTGGGGTAATTTTTCTCATGCACCTTTAACTGCCTGGATGCATAAGCCACCACCTTACCATGCTGCATAAGTACACAGCCAAGTCCCACACGGGACGCATCACAGTACATAACAAAACCCTTTGTTTCTTTCGAAAGATTCAGAGTAGGTGATGTAGTCAATTTGTCTTTCAAATTCTCAAAACTACTCTCACAAGAGTTAGACCACACAAACTACACCTTTTTTGGGTCAACTTAGTAAGTGGAGAAGCTATGGAAGAAAATCTTTCTACGAATCTTCTGTAATACCCTGCCAAATCCAAGAAGCTCCGAATGTCGGTTGGAGTCGTGGGTCTGGTCCATTTTCTACTACCTCAATCTTTTAGGGATCCACCCTAATCCCATCACTAGACACAATATTCCCCAAGAAAGCAATAGCACTTATCTAGAATTCACATTTGAAGAATTTTGCATACAACTTATGATCTCTGAGAGTCTGAAAAATAATTTGGAGGTGACTGGCATGATCCTCCTCACTCTTAGAATAAACCAAGATGTAATCAATGAATAATATGAAAAACAGATCCAGAAACTGACGGAAGACCCTATTCATTAAATCCATGAAGGATACAGGGGCGTTATTCAACCCGAAGGACATGACTAAGAATTCATAATGAACGTATCTGGTTCGAAATACTATTTTTGCAATATCTGGCTCCCTAACCTTCAACTGATGATATCCCGAACGAAGGTCTATCTTTGAAAAACATTTAGCACCCTGAAGCTGGTTAAAAAGATTATCAATCCTAGGAAGAGGATATTTATTTTTAATCGTTACCTTATTCAACTAGCGGTAATCTATGCACATACGAAGGGAACCATCTTTCTTTCACACAAAGAGTACAGGTGCACCCCAGGGACAAACACTAGGATAGATAAAACCTTTATCTAGGAGATCTGTTAGATACTCATTTAACTCTATCAACTCTGCTGAAGCCATTCTATATGGAAGAATAGAGATGGGATGGGTATCTGGCAATAAATTAATGCCAAAATCTATCTCCTTATTAGGTAGCATTCTCGGGAGATCATCTGGAAAGACTTCTGGGAACCCATTAATCACCGGGATAGATGAAAAAGAAGGACTTCTGATATTAGAATCTTTAACCCGGATAAGATGGTACAAACACCCTTTTGAGATAAATTTATGGGCTCTGGGATAAGATATAAAGTTCTCTCTAGGTGATAAAGATTGACCCTCCCATTCTAAGACTGGATTATTCAAAAAAAAAGTAACTCTTCGAGTTCTACAATTTAGTGTGGAATAACATGAATGGAGTTTGTCCATTCCTAAGATGGCATCAAAGTCAACCATCTCAAGATCTATAAGGTCTGCCACAGTATCACAACCACAATCAGTCACAACACAATCCCTAAACACCCTTTTAGCTACAACAGAATCTCCCACCAGAGTGGAAATAGAGAAAGGTTCAAAAATCACATCGGGCTCAAACCCAAAACCAATAGCCACATAAGGGGTCACATAGGATAAGTTAGACCCGGGATCCCAACAACCACATAAGGGGTCACATAGGATAAGGTAGACCCGGGATCAAGTAACACATAAATATCAAGAGAAAAAATTCATAATGTACCAATAAGTACATCTGGTGAGGCCTCTACCTCCTGGTGGTTGATCAAGGAGTACAACCGGTTGCGTCCATTTCCGGTGGATGAGGTGGCACCCAGCTGAGGTGGTGGTGGTGCATAAGAATTCGCATGTGACTTGGCTCCTCCAACATTACTCCTTGCTGGAGGACAGTCTCTTTGGATATGGCCTAGATGGCCACATAAATAACACACTAAAGCACCAAACTAACATTTACTTGGATGATTCCTCCCGCATCTCCCACAACGCGGATAGGACCAAGAGGTATGAGCTACACTTCCCTATGACTGCGCACCCTGCATCCTCGGCCCTTAACTATACTAAAACTTCTAGGTGCGCTGCTCAGCAGGGGTCTGGACACCGGGGTATTATCTGTAGACTGCGCATTACGCCAATTCTTTCTCTATTGTCATTTGTTACCCCAATTACCGCTCTGCTGCTGACTATAGCTCTGGTCTGCTGTTTTGGCTCTCTTTGTCTGCCAGTCTTTCTCCCTAGATTTAGTGACCTTCTTCTTCTTCTTCTCAACTTGCTTCATGTGGATAGATATCTGGCGAAATCCATGTCCTTGTTCAACATTTCTCCGTCACATTCAAGTACTAAGTCATTTGAAAGGTCGAATGCAATTCTCCTCATTCGGGCTCTCATGTTACTAGTTATCTCTGGAGCACAATGGGTTAGTTGGCTGAACTTTAGAGTGTACCCCTGGACACTCACCTTTCCCTACTTTTGATTCATAAACTCCTCGGCTTTGGCCTCCCTCAGCTCGAGAGGAAAGAATCGATCAAGGAAGGCTTCCACGAACTTGGCCCAAACTATGGGATCAGCATGCTCAATCTTTGAATCTTGCCACTCGTTATACTATTGGTTCGCTACATCCTTAAGATGTTAGGCTACTTACTCAATCCCCTATACCTTATATATATGCATCACCTTAAAGATCTTCTCTATCTTTTTCATAAACTCTTGTGGATCCTCTTCTGTCTTGGTACCAGTAAACTTGGGTTGGTTTATCCTCATAGACTAGCCCACTCTTGTAGCCTCAGACAAAATAGATGTATACCCAATATATTATGACCGTTGAATCTATGTCTCTTCTAAATGTTTAAGCATATGAATGTACTATCTGAATTCTGCATTAGATACTTCGCTCTTGCGAGGCTGAGTGCGGTTAGTCCCCATCCTAGGAGCTCTGGGTGACCTAGTTGGGTTGGTCTGAGTAAGTGGAACTCTCAGAATAGCATTAATCTCTAAAGTATGAGCTCTATTTTGAGTCCTCATCCCATGAGTGGGATGGACCTCCTCTTTCTGTGCATTTTGTTCGAGAGTACGACGGGCAGGCATGATTGTTTTTCTGAAATGCAAGAGATCATAGATTAGAGGACAGATTAGACTCCAAAGAATGAACTAGATTACAAAGAGGGTAATCATTCATAAGATCCTAGTAGCCTCCTTCTTATAAGTATGGCGCATTACACACCCATAAATAAGACTCTACCCGATGCGATTTTACAGACACCCTGGGACCATGAACCTTGCTATGACACCAAATTTGTCATGATCCAAACTAGGGACTGGTCGTGAAGAACATCCCGAACAAAGAAGGTACGGGCGTCCTAATCTATCTGGTAATCATGCATAACATTCACATAATAAAGAAGATGCAGAAATATAATCTGATACGGAAACATGGTCATAATCTTGATTCAGTTTAACAATAAGGAATGAAATCTGAAAATTAATAACAACATCTGGAACAGTATATGAAATCTCTACTACATGAAAATTTGACAACTATCTGAAAACTGGGACAAAGCCCCCAGTAGACCAAAATTGTAATAGATGAAAAAATCTAAAAGGGGCAGGCCTTCTGGAATAGAGAAGGCTCACCACTACACAATCTGATTTGTTGTCTGAATTATCTACTGCTTATCTAGACCCCTAGACTGAGCCTCAGAACCTGAGAGGTAGGGGAGAGGGTCAACACAGATGTACTAGTATGCAGAGAAAATCTAAAATAATCATTTATATTCAACATATATGAGGGAAATTTAAAGAAGATCATAAACATATTATATAGTAAGAAATCACAGAGGCATTTTAAAAGACTCTGTGAAAACTTCTGAAATCTGTGACACTATTTGTCTTACTTCTGTGCTAGGTGGTGTACCCTACAATCTATAATCCCATGGGCTATATTGGATCTACCATTAACTCGGCATCCAAGCCCCCAACCCAAGTGTGCTGCAAGGGTCGGAGTCTCTGAATCAACTACGCCACACGACCGTCGTCAACGTACAATAATAATCTACCTGTATCGGCAAATACGGGTTTAGTCTAAGAGTTTCTTGAACTCATCCCTTATTCGGGTAACCACCTAACCCTCTTTATGCCTATTTTTAGTTTTTTAAACATGCATGCTCTGAAAACATACTCTGAAATCTTTAACTCTGCCATGGCATATACACATATATGTTATCATCATACCATTGACTTTCAAGACGCATTCTCTGAACAATTTATAGCAATTTATATCTCTATTTTCAAATCAATGTTCAGGACCACCATATCAACAATTCTTTCAAGAAACTCATGTAAAACTATACAGTTAATTTTGTTAATCATTAATTCAGTAAACAAAGGTGGTCATGTTAAAAGCCTCAATCTCATGCAATTCTTTCTCTTTAACATCACATAGTTATATGAAGAAACACCCTCTCAACAATTTGAAATCATATTCAAGTACAAGGACATTGAGAAAACATCTTTCAAATCATAAAACATGCATTTGAACTCTTTCCCAACAAAACCATAAGCTTTAATCCAATACAAGAGAGGGAGTTCATAATTTATGCACTAAAAAAATATTAATTCTCAAATACCATACATATACATATACATGTAAATCAATTTGGGTGATAGGACCACAAGGTCAAAACAATAGTAACATTAAAACACTCAGAGTACGTAATTTAGAACATAGTTTCCAAAACACCTTTGAAATTCATGCATAAAATCTTAAAAATTATGCTCTAATGCTTTTAAGCCCATGTAGTTTTTAGGATAAACCCCACGAACCTCTATTTAGGAAATTAAATGATGATTCAAGGTGCCCACGGCTTGGGGATTCCAAATCTTCAATCAATTTTAAAAACCCACGGTTGAATCTTGAGTTGTTTGGGTTTTCTTGTTTCTCACTAGGCTACTGGAATTTTACAATTGCTAAATAGACCCACTCCGCGACGCGTCAAGCACCAAAATGATGGTGTTTTACGATTAGGACTTAGATTAGCCATAACTTCTTGCCCGGGTATCAGATTTGAGTGAATCTTATATCGGTGGAAAGCCCATTCAATTTCCCACATGATAAAAAGTCAAAATTAGGGAAATTATAAATGGTTTAAACTTTAATAATTTTGGAAGCTAAAAATGAGACTAAGTCTCTTTAACACTATTCTAGTCATTTAACTGTAAGAACCATATTACCACGAGCTAATGTATAGACGATTTTTTGGGGCGTTACATTATCCCTCCTTGGGATCATTCATCCCCGAATGATGACGTGGAACACAAACACGCATGATTTAAAGTATACTAAGGCCCTAAAAGAATAAGACAAGGATTTTACCTTCAATTTCATCATTCACCAGATCAAATAAGTCTGGGTATCTATCTCTCATGTCATTTTCTGATTCCCAAGTTGCTTCCTCAACTTTCTAATTTTTCCATAACACTTTGACCGAGGTTATTTCATTGCTCCTCAGTTTCCTAACTTGGTGATCCAATACTACCACGGGATCTTTTTCATAGGATAAGGAGTCTGTCACTTTGACGTCCTCTATAGGCAACACTAATGAATGGTCTCCAATATATTTTTTTACCATGGATATGTGAAATATCAAATGAAAAGAACCTAAAATTGCCGGAAACCTAACTCATACGCAACCCCACCTATCCTTCTCAAAATCTGGTATGGTCCTATATAGAGAGGACTCAGCTTACCTTTCTTCCTGAATCGCATAACTCCCTTCAAAGGAGAGACTTTGATAAATATCCAATCACCAACCTCAAACTGTAAGTCTCTTCTCCAAACATTGGCGTAGGATTTTTGTCTACTCTGGACTGTTTTAAGTTGTTCTCTAATAATTTTCATGTCCTCCATCACCTGATGAACAAGATCTGACCCGAATAACTTAGTCTCACCCACTTCATACCACCCTATCGGTGATCTACATATACTCCCATACAAAGATTTAAACAAAGACATCTTAATACTGGCATGGTAGCTATTATTATAAGTGAACTTTATTAATGACAAGTGATCTACCCATCTACGTTTGAAGTCAATCACACAAGCCCTCAACATATCTTCAAGGGTATGAATTGTGTGCTCAGCTTACCCATCAGTCTGAGGGTGGAAAGCAGTACTTAGGTTCACTTAGGTACCTAAACCCCTCTGTAAAAACCACCAAAACTATGAATGCCAAGGGGCAATGCTAAATAGGGATATGGAATTTGTTAGGCTGTCAGTCCATACGCAGTAGGTAAAAGTGAAGAAAAAGAAAATTACCAAATCTAGAGAAAAGGACAGGAAGGCAAAGAGAGCCAGAATAAAAGATCAAAACCATAGTCAACCAGAGAGCGGTAACTGGGGAAGTAAATGGCAAAAGAAAAAGTTTTGGAGTAACATATTGTCTGCAGCTAGCACCTCAGTGTCCAAACCCCCATTGATAGACGATTTCAGAGTTTTCAGACAAGTCGCTGACCCAGTGCTAATGATACCCAGTCACAGAGTAGTGTCGCTCAGCAGTACCGCCCTTATCTGCGGTGCGAGATTTATGGTAGGCATCATCCAAGAAGGTGTAATCTAGGGGCATTTATGTGTTATTCTTATGGTCAGATAGGTCACTTTCAGAGTTATTGTCCATCTGCTAGGAAGAATGTTGGTGGGACAAAATATCAGGAAAATTCCTTTGCACCACCACCGCCTCATAAGGGCTCCACATCAGTGGCCGGGAGTGGTCACAAATGGTTATATGCTTTGACCAACTACCAGGAGGAGGAATCCTCACCAGATATTGTTACCGATACATTATGAATATTTTCCGGTGATGTATATGTGTTACTTGATCCCGGGTCTACCTTATATTATGTGACCCCGTATGTGGCTGTTAGTTTTGGGTTCTAGCCCGATATGATTACTGAACCTTTCTCTGTTTCCACTTCGATGAGTGATTTAGTTATGGCTAGGAGGTTGTATAAAAATTATGTTGTGTCTATTCTTAGTAGGGATACTGTGGCAGACCTCACAGAACTTGATATGGTTGCTTTTGATACTATCCTAGGGATGGACTGTCTCAATCGGTGTTATGCCACACTAGATTGTAGGACCCAAAATATTACCTTTTATTTTCCGAATGATCCATCAATAGAGTGGGAAGGGCACTCTTTATCACCTAGAGGGCACTTCATATCTTACCTCAGAGCCTGTAAACTTATTTCCAAGGGTTTCTTGTATCATCTTATTCAGGTTAAAGATTCTAATGCCAAAAAATTTCCTCTTCAGTCTGTCCCTGTAGTAAATGAATTCTCAAAACTCTTTCCAGATGATCTCCCAGGAATACCACCTATTAGGGAGATAGATTTTGGCATTGTAATCTTCTGTCCAAACAGATGGTGTCTAGGTTTTTCTATTCATCAATTTAATTAGAAACAAATCAACCTGTCATGTTCTATTTCCTCTTGGCATCTTAACAAGTGCTTATGTATTCATAACGTATGGACTGGTTTTGCCTAAATCTAGAACCTGAATCTTGTCCAGTCAATAATATGGTGGTCTCAATAATCTTCAACAAGTATTTTCTATTTCTAAATATCTTGCAAGATGTTAGGATTAATTAACATAAAAATATCCCTTTTATCTCTTAAATTAATGTCCGATCCCATTTGAGTATATGTTGGCATGCTGAAATTCTTTAAGTTTAACAAGTAGGAAGGACTGCTTTATCTTCTAATGGGATCTCATGTTAATCTATTTTAAAAAATCTTTGGTTGTAGATGATTTGTAATACAATATCTAGCCAATCCACCATGTAAAAATCTCAGTTATGCCATCATGTGAATGTTTCTATTAAAGTTATAAGATAAAATTTTATGAAACTCTTAAAGTATGATTCCAATTCGATAATCCATAAGAAAGTCATCTTCTCTCAACATGCCTAAACCTCTTTGCCCTATGAACTATACATTATGAAATTGCAAGCCCTAGTATAATAATACCAACTTCTCAGGAATTTTCCCATTGACTTAGTTAATAGATACTTAATAATATTAATATGAATGTTTTTACAAGAATGGTTCAAATCATGTACATGAATTATATCATATTGAACCATGAAATTACCTATCATGACTCTCCAATATTGATATTATTAACTCACGAATATGAACCTATTACGGTTAACTCTCTATATGAGCCTAAATTGGTTATACATAACTATGAGCCTAAAGAGGCAAAACCATGAGCATGAGCCTAAAAAGTCTAAACTATGAAAATGAACGTAACAAGACTAACATTTTTGGTCAAGAACTAATCAGATAAATAAGATAACGTCATGAGCATAAGGGAGTTAGTTAGCTGGCTGTGAAGGCTTAGGTTGAAATGACAAATGCCCGAAACTATTTTTGCCGATGTAGGATAGAGATTATTTCTCAAGTTGGATGACTCTTTTTTTATGTGTCCCAAAAAGGGACTAACCATGGATACTTTCTAGCAAATTATGTCATGTCACGTCCTATGCCTGGCAAGGTATAGGACGGCTTAGCTGATCGGGATGAGATCAGACTCCATGCGCTCACATGGTAGTTTATAACGGTTCATTACTTTCTCACACAAATAATCAAAGGAATTAAATCTACTTGACTTGGTCAATTATAAATTTAGATTATATTTTTGTTCCTTTCCAGTTGTCTTCTTTTACATTTGAATTTTATTGTCATTTCTAATATCTTGACGTACTACCCTCCTGAAATGGTTTTGCATACCAATACATTCCATGTATTGACCTTCTTTGGCGCTACATCATTTCATGATGTAGGTTCTGGCTCTCATGTTTGCGGTCAGGTGCCTCATTAGGATCTCTATCTTCTGCTATTGGTGAGCCTCTTTTCTATCAGGAGGTTGGATGGGATATGATGACTTTATTATATTTTATTTCCTTTTAGTATTGGTACTTTTTAGAGGCTTCACAGACTGATTTAGTTGCCAAACAGATCTTTTAATTTTTAGAATTATTTTTCATGACTATTTTATCTTCAGACGTTAAGTGATATTAATGAACATTGATGAAAAACTTTATCCTTTAAGAACTCTTATTCTATTATGTTTCCTCTCTATTCATTATGTTAGCTGCATGCTCATGTGATATGCCAAAACGTTCACTCGTACTAGAAATAGTATCCGGTACATGCCACGTCTAGGGCCTTGGCTCGGGGCGTGACAAACTTAGTATCAGATAACAGAGTTCAACTTTCCTAGGGTGTCTTGAAGTCGTGTCTAATGGAGTACTAATTATGAGTATGAAGCGTGCCACACTTATAATTTTGAGGTTGTGGGGCATTTAGGAAATGTATCTTTTCTTTCATATTCTAGATCATGCCACAGAGCTGCCTTAAGAATCTTATGTGATTTTTTGTGATGCTCTAATTCCTCTTACTATGCCTCACCTTTGAGGTGGTAAAAACATTAAAGGTAAGATTCCTATCGATGTAGCTCTCTCAAATAGAGCCAACAAAAAAATTAAGAGACTGCATAAGAGATTATGAGAGACCATTTATGTGTTTAAGACCATTGATTCATAAGAATGCACACTTGTTCATTTTAATCGTGCGTCTGTGCCAAACTAAGATGTATTGTCAGATTTTCTTTGTTTTTTCTTTTTAAACCTTGTTGTAAATGACACCTCGAACCAGAAGTTATGTATTTCAATGCTTGGATAGTATTATCACCTGAGAGATGGTGTAATTTGGGGGTCATAAGTCATAAGTAGTAGAATGTATTCTAGAGCTAGAAATATGAATTTTGAAGTTCAATTGCCTAATATTGGAGATAGTAAATTGATTAAAGTATGTAACTAAAGACATATATCTATTGAGTAATAGGGTGATAGGTTCTTAGATGTTGGCAAAGGTAAAATAAGTTTGGTATAGATCTGATGGTAGTGATAACACTAGTTTTAGGAAATAGATGTAGTAGGCTTTATTAATTATTTGGAGGAGCTTAAGTTTGATTTTTTTAGGAGATGTGTGAATGTGCAATCATGATATATATGTGGAATAAGGGTGAGATATTAATTGATAGCCGAGTCCTTAGATAAAGAAGAACCCTAAGTATTATAGAAAAAAAGGGTACCCAAGGTAGTATGTCGCTATATGAGATTCTAAGTTATTATGTTCAATGTATACCTAGTTAGTACCCTTGAGTTGAAAAAGTGTGGAGAAGGTCAAGTATGTATTATATGATGTTCTTGAGAGATGAATTGAGAGGATTAGATAATGTGGAGCCATTGAAGGTCAAGTATGTATTAGTACAATTTTAATTTCCATTGAAGTGGGTGGATACAAATTTTGAGGTGTGATGTTAGTAGACTTAGAAGGGAAGGGAAGGTTTAGAGGAAGTGGTTATGTATACCAATGAGAGCATAAATTATAAAATGATGACTGCAAAGTTTAGAGAAAGTTAAGAGATGTATATTGGGAGGAAGTCCTATCAAGGATTGTATACCTAAAGATATAGTTGGTAGGGTGAGTAAGGTGATGATATCTCAGATTGGAGAATAGGTTTGCATACTTTAAATTTTGACTTAGACCTAATAGGGAGATGATAGGGTAAAGAACAAAATTGGGTTTTGCGATGCAGATAGTAAGGGTTTTCAAAAAAGAGAGATGATGAGTTTCATTACGATTCAATCTTATTCTACCATATTTCATGACTTCAGCCAAGATGACACATTACCCATGTCTTATGCATCCATGTCATGTCTATGTCTAAGATCTAAAATTTTATGTGCAAACTCATGTCCATGTTCTAACCATTGAATAGGAAACAATAACTTTACACCACAATCCTAATATTACTCTAAGGTTATAGACATCCAGGTTCTACATTACATTGTTCCTGAGCTAAAACCCATGCTTTACGATAGGTTCAGTTCTAAGAAACCAAACTTTATGATATGTTCTTAGCTTGTGCTATGTTATTCCCCCACCCAGAATGACTCTTTATTCACACCTTATGTGTTTTGGTACATAAAGTATAGATGCCTATTTATTCCCAGGCCACATCTAGATTGGAAAGGTCATGATAACTATTAGTAGTAATTGAGTAGTATCCATTCTATTCCTGGTGCTCTTATTCTAGACCTTCAGTGGTATTCCTTATGTCATGGCAGTGGTATGATATCAACTCATGAGTAATGGTTGGATAGGAGGGGGTAGATATTTCTTGTTGCGGTGATTGTGGTGTACAGTTCATCTAAGATCATAAGCATGGATGAAGTGCGAGATGAGGATTAGTCATATGTAATAGTTAGATGAATTCATATGGTGTGTCCCATGGTAGGAATACATGAAATTGCAGGTCATAGAGGTTGTAGGGTAGACAGAGAAGATTTTATATATGCATATATTATTAGCTGGGAAGAAACCATAAAATTTTAGTGATGAGCTTAGATATCATGTCGATACCTATGTGGCTAAATACACTATGAAATTTGTGACTTCTTGATTAGAGTTTGAGGATGGATGCTTTCATGATGAGAAAAAATAATGTGCCTCGGTATAACTGTAGATTCAAGATATTCCTTGTTGAGTTTTAGAACTAACCTAAGAGCAAGTCAACAATAAAGTTGAAGGTTCCTAAAGGGAAATAGAATATGGGATCCTGAAATTTAGACAAGCATGAGTATTTTAGGTGTGGCACCTTGTACCTCTGAGTAGGCTTGAACAGTGTGTTAGAATCAGACTAGTACCTGTATGTGCCCATGCGAGAATTTTACTTTGGAAATAATGAAATGTAATATTCACGGGGAAAAGGTAGGTTCAAAAGGTGTTGCTAAGATCAAATGCTACCAGTATTAGAGGTGAAAATACCCATATTCCTATGTCTAATTCACCCCTATTTCATGTTATGTAACTTCGGACCAAATGGGACTTAAGTCCTAGTCTTCGTCATGCCATTCATGCTCTATAATTTCTATTTAGATAACTAAGATACCCCTATATCTCATACCTAAATTCATATCTTACGTTATTATGTTCATTTCCCATGAAACACATGTCCTATGACATGTCTATGTTAAGTCTAATGCATTCAATGACTCGTGCCTCTATGTTTCTTCTATGGCTTGTTACAAAGCTCCACGTGTTAGAAAATTTCACGTCATTAAGAAATAGTAAAGGAAAGACTAGACTATCCCAGTATTTCAATGTAAGGTACTCATCCATGACCATCATTCGAGGACGAATGATCCCAAGGGGAGATAATGTAACACCCTGAATGTTCGAGCAAAAAATAAAATCAATTGGGCCTCTCTTCATATGCACTTTGACCAGAATATTGAAATTTTATTGTATCTAGGTGCGAAGTTCTAGTCTTAAGTGTCATAGGGGTATTGGGTATGAATTAAGGACATAAGAAATCTCTAAACCAAATTTGAGTGAAAGGTCCTTTAATGATTAAGTTTTCGTATAGGTTCACACAAGGACAGAATTTAAACAAGCATTTATCTTAGAATATTTAGAGTTACGTGACCCATTACCTATCAAATTAAAGATTTTTGAGTCTTCTTTCCAATGCCACCAACAACTCATTAATCCGAGACCTAAGTAAAAAGTTACATGTGTTTTACAAAGAACAGTCAGAACAACCCTATACCAGATGAAAATTTTCTTTTCTTTTTTTCTTTTCATATTCTTGGAGGAGTAATTTCATTCTTTCCTTATTTACATTAACCCCAAGTTATTAAAACCTACTTCTCCATTAATTTTATACATTAAGACTCCTAGACTTACTATCCATCAGTTACACGTTACAATATAAACCTCCTTGCCTTTTTCAAGTTTCACAGGATAAAACCTCACTTTTTCCCATTAGTTTTTCATATGATATCCATAAATAAACATCCGTATTCCTCCTCTAAAACTCAAATCTCAAGAATATGATGAAATTCATTCAAGAAAACAAGTCTAATCCCTTCTCTAGATCTCAAGTTCTTCAAACGTTTTGAGGTATGTAGAACCATCTTTTGCTCACGTTTCATTATGTTTTCTTATTCTCCAAATCTGTTTTGTAATCTCCTTTCCAAACAGATGGTGTCTAGGTGTTTGTATTCAGCAGTTAGATTAAAAACAGATCAACCTGACAAGTTCTATTTCCTCTTGGCGTCTTAACAAGTGCTTATGTATTCATAACGTATGGACTGGTTTTGCCTAAATCTAGAACTTGAATCTTGTTGAGTCAATAATATGGTGGTCTCAATAATCTTCAACAAGTATTTTCTATTTCTAAATTTCTTGAAAAATGTTAGGATTAATTAACATAAAGAACAACCCTTTTATCTTTTAAATTAATGTCCGATCCCGTTTGAGTATATGCTGGCATGCTGAAATTCTTTAAGTCTAACAAGTAGGAAGGAATGCTTTATCTTCTACTGGGATCTCATGTTAATCTATTTTCCAAAATCTCTGGCTGTAGATGATTTGTAATACAATATCTAGCCAATCCACCATGTCAAAATCTCAGTCATGCCATCATGTGAATGTTTCTATTAAAGTTATAAGATAAATTTTATGAAACTCTTAAAGTATGATTCCAATTAGATAATCCATAAGAAAGTCACCTTCTCGCAACATGCCTAAAACTCTTTGCACTATGAACTATACATTATGAAATTGCAAGCCCTAGTATAATAATACCAACTTCTCAGGAATTTTCCCATTGACCTAGTTAATAGATACTTAATAATATTAATATGAATGTTTTTACAAGAATGGTTCCAATCTGTACATGAATTATATCATATTGAACCATGAAACTACCTATCATGACTCTCCAATATTGATAGTGTTAACTCACGAATATGAACATATTACGGTTAACTCTCAATATGAGTCTAAAGTGGTTATACATAATTATGAGCCTAAAGAGGCTAAACCATGATCATGAGCCTAAAAAGGCTACACTATGAACATGAACGTCACAAGACTAACATTTTTGGTCAAGAACTAATCATATAAATAAGATAACGTCATGAGCATAAGAGAGTTAGTTAGCTTGCCGTGAAGTCATAGGTTGAAAGGACAAATGCCCAAAACTATGTTTGCCGACATAGGATAGAGATTATTCCGCAAGTCGGATGACTCTTTTTTTATGTGCCCCAAAATGGGACTAACAATGGATACTTTCTATCAAATTATGTCACGTCACGTCCTATGACCGGCAAGGTATAGAACGGCTTAGCTGATCGTGCCGAAATCAGACTCCATACGCTCACATGGTGGTTTATGACGGTTCACTACTTTCTCCCACAAATAATCAAAGGAATTAAACCTGCTTTACTTGGTCAATTATAAATTTAGCTTAAATTCTTGTTCCTTTCCAGTTGTCTTCTTTTACATTTGAATTTTATTATCATTTCTAATCTCTTGATATACTACCCTCTTGAAATGGTTTTGCTTACCAATACATTCCACGTACTGACCGCCTTTGGAGCTACATAGTTTCATGATGTATGTTCTGGCTCTCATGTCTGTGGTAAGGCGCCTCATTAGAATCTCTATCTTCTGCTATTGGTGAGCCTCTTTTCTATCAGGGGGTTGGATGGGATATGATGACTTCGTTATATTTTATTTCCTTTTTGTATTGGTAATTATTAGAGGCTTCACAGACTGATTTAGTTGCCAGACAGATATTGTAATTTTTAGTATTATTTGTGATGACTATTTTATCTTTAAACGTTAAGTGATATTAATGAACATTGATGAAATACTTTATCCTTTAAGAACTATTATTCTATTATGTTTCCTCTCTATTCATTATGTTATTTGTATGCTCATGTGGTATGCCAAAATGTTCGCTCGTACTAGCAATAGTATAGGGTGTGTGCCATGTCTAGGTCCTCGGCTCGGGGAATGACTCTGAGTGCCCTAACCTCGTGGCCCTCTACTAGGATTTGATCTCTATTCAACTAAAGGTATGGGTGTGGGTGCACTAGTTGAAGACTGATCATTGCTCTAAAAATTTTTCTTTGACCATTTCTTATCCTATTTTCCACCTTACTACTGACTGACATTCTGATCTGCAAACTTAGCCCTCTTCGTCTGCCTTTCTTTTTTCTCTACCTTAGCCTGCCTCTTCTTCTCCTCTTCTACCTGTTGCATATACATGTTATCCTGGAGGTATCCATGTCCTTGTTCAGTATTGACCCTTATATTCAAACACCAAATCATCCAAGAGACCAAATGCAAACTTCCTCATAGGAGCCCTCATATTGCTCACCAACTTCAGAGCGTAATGGGAAACCTAGGTGAATTTTAATACATATTCCTAGACACTCATCTTTCCTTGTTTCAGATTGACAAATTCCTCGTCCTTGGCCTCCCTCAATTCCTGAGGAAAGAAGTGATCCAGGAAGGATTTTGAAAAATCCTCCCATACAGCAGGTGCAGCACCCTCACCCCTCAACTCTTTCCATTCCTCACACCACTGGTTGGGTACGTCCTTCAGCTGATAGGCCACCAATTCTACCCCTTTAGTAATACTAGCATACATGACTGAATATTTTCTATATTTTATCTATAAGCCCTTAGGGGTTCTACTCAACCTTGGTACCCATAAAAGCGGGTGGGTTCAGCCTTCTGAACTGGCCAACTCGAGTAATTTCAGAGGAATCAAGCACAAAAGTCATATCTCCAAATTGATGGGACTGATAAGACACAAGCTAATCAATCATATGAATGGAATAACGGAACTCAGCATTTAAGACTTCTCTCAAAGGAGACTGGGTATGGATAACATCGGATCGAAGAGCTCGAGGTAGGCTAGCTTGGACTGGAGGAACCCTGGAATAGCAGTGAACTCTGGGGTACGGGCTCTATAGTGGTTCCACATCCCATGAGGTGGGCGGACCTCATCAGCATAGGTGTTCTTCCTACTAGATCTATGGGCAGACATGATCTGAAACATAGAAATCAGGAGTTAGGAAATATTCAGACTCTATAGCACGAACTAGAACATGAAGAAAAGATAAACATTCCTAAATGCCTCATAAGTTCCTCCTTATAATTGTGGCGCACTACACATCTATAAAATGGACTTTACTCGACATGGCTTAGTAGTCACCCTGGAACCCTGAACCATGCTCTGATATCAAGCTTTTCATGAATCGAGTCGAGACCCTAGCCACGGCAGGCATCCCAAACCGTGAAGGTCCGAGAAACCCCTTAGCATGTAATCATAAGCATAAGTCATATGAAATGGAAGTGTGGAAGATAAACTGAAAACATGATAGTCCCATAATCAAACTTAAAGATTCATAACATCAAACCATAAGTAAACCCAAATCTAATCTAAAACATTCTACGAATCCTCTACTGAACAAAACATACTAGTATGTCTAAATCGGGACAAGGCCCCCGATCAAACCATAAAATAAAAAGGAACCAACACATGGGAAAGATGCCTTCTGAAGTAAGGGAGGCTCACCCACTCTGGATGTCTGGAAATAATCTGCTAGTTAGCGGAACCATGAGACTGTACCTCAGAACCTGAAATATAGGGGGTCAATACTCGAAAGTATTGGTATGTAGAACAATCCAAAAATAGCACATACTTCATGTAAAATAAGTGAGAATTTTGAAAATAATTTATCATAAGATATATATATAAACACATGGGCTTAATGTAAAATGCTTCAATTCACATTTGTAAAGAGTTGACTCAACTCTTTGCTTTAGTTCTGAGCTACATGGGACACCTTACATTTCTATAATTTCACAGGCTATACGGAATCCTCCCTTTGACTCGGCGGCCAAGCTCCCAATCCAAGCTTGCCACAAGATTAGAGTATCAATAAGGGGTTACGCAAGATCACAAAGCAGGGTGCCATAATCTCCCAATCAGGTCAACATGTCATGGTAGTGCACAAGATCACAAAGCAGGGCTCCTAACCATAGTCCCAAATTGGGATGACATGAATCAAAATTACACAAGATCACAAAGTAGGGTACTATAATCTCGGGTCGGCAAATCACGATTTCAGGCTATGAGTTGTCTGAACTCGTTCCTTCTTAGGGTAATCATATAACTCTCTTTAAGCCCAATTTTAGCCTCTTTAATCATGTTTCATGCTTGTAAATATTCTTTTTTTCATATTAAGTTCAAATTCGTGATTAGGTATCGTCATAACTAGAATTGCAAGCCGTATCATATCATACATATCATAGCCCTTCTTATTCAAAAACATATTAATGACCACCAAAATCTTTACACACCGTATGAGAGTTCTTATTGCAGTAGCACACGAAAACAAATGCAAAAATATCATATTTTCAAGCTTTCAACATAAGGTGGTCAACTCTTTCATAAAACATATACAACTCTTTCATTTAATACAAAGAGCACATATATAACAATAAAACACCCTCTCATCAAATCATAACCAACGTCAAGTCCATAAATAATAGTAAAAATATTTGACTCATACTTTAGGACATGCAATTGAACAACCGATAACATGTTAAATCAAACAAATTTCACATTGAGAGGGAAGTCTCATGAATCTTGCTCTCATATTAATTCTCAAAAACATATAATGTTTAAACACATGAATATAATTCAAATCTACGAAAAACTACATGATAATCTCATCAAAATGGGTTCATGATTCATGTTCTTCAAAGTATTTTCAAAACTTGTTAAAAACTATAAACTGCGCCCATGAGGTTTAGGATAGTCCCACATACCTTTGAATCGACGAAAACGTTGAGAAAATTGAATCTTGAAGCTTAAATCCTCAAACCCTAGTTAGTCTCTCTTATTTTTCTTAAAGAAGATGATTTGGGGATTTTGAGAAGTGAAATAACATATGTTAAGACGTTAATTTCATCCATATATGATTAGGAATGGTAATAGGGTGTGAAAATACCTCAACGCCCTTAAAATAGAAAAAAATAGAGCAACTTATGGCGCTTTGCTTTTGCCTTGCGGCGCATGGACAAAGCCAACCTCAAGGTTGGCGGTGCATGGACAAAGCCAACTTGAGGCACTAAGCATTTTCATTTCCTCCATGACACCGAGCCTTAGTGGAGAGTCCCCATGCGACGCCAAGCCATTTTTCACACCCAAAAGTACTCCCAACGCATCCCATAACATCTAAGCATGGTTTACCATTGATATAGGGGTCCTAAAGTCCAATTTTAAGGCATCACTCAAGCGTTAAAAACACGGGATATTACATCACAATTGTAAAAATGTGGTCGTACAATTCTCCAATGACATTTTTCTTTACGTCGATGTAATCTTATATTCTTGTATGCAAAATGTCAGATCAAGTATAAGAATTTAAAAGGGAAGGCATAATACATAAATATGACTCTAAACTTGACACCAAATTATAACATTTACCTTAAAATTTGACAGTGCACAAATAGGACCTTTAACTATTAAAAACCTGAACAAATAAACACCCCGATCCTATGTGGCAAAATGTGTATTGTACACGCAAAATGGCGCGTGTCCGAGTTGGAATTGAAGGGTTTTTTTATTCAGCTTTTGTATAGTTAAAGGTCCAATTTGTGCACCAACAAAGTTAAAGGTCATACTTATAATGTATTTTTTTATTAGGTGGCACCATATGAGTGGATTAGCAATCTACGTCAGAGCAAGTGAGGTACACGCGTGTAGTTGCAAAATCGGAGTGTCTTTTTGTTCAGGTTTTGTATAGTTAAAGGGCCTACTTGTGCACTATCAAAGTTTAAGGTCAATGTTATAATTTGGTGTCAAGTTTAGGGTCATATTTATGTATTAAAGAAGAAAATGATGATGAGAATTCATTCGTAAAGTGGATGATAGATAAACTGAAAAAGACTTATATAGCTGCTTTGAAAGAGCACGTGCAACTAAAGGATGCTTCAATTGAGTATGATTTATCATTTATTTTTGTAATTTATCAACATAAACATCCTTCTTTTTCCTTTTTGGTTTTTGTTCCTTTTTAGGATGTTTGAAGAATCGTGAGTTTTCATTAATTTTGTGTGTGGCTCGCATTTACATGATAATTTGTTTTTTGAAAAAATATATTCAATGGTATATATATTCTCTAAGGCTTAGAACTTAGGTCACAACTAAGGTATCACTAATTGAATTAATCTACTATTGAAAAATTGAATTTTTTTGGTCAAATAAGAAAATTTTATGCAATCAAGTAAACGAGTTTGTGCATCTATCTCATTTATACTCTAGAGCTAAATCTCAAAAAGGAATCCATCCAAATAAAACACTACAGTCAGTTTTACTTGCTATGGTAGCCAAAAAAAGACATCAACAAGAAAAACTAACTAGACTATCCAATACAACTGCCCATTTTTTATAACTTTGACCTACAATAAACAGTTTCAGGATGATATCTTTAGTTTTGATATGCACATCATCTTGACACCGACTGAACCGTCTAATATCTTTATTTCACCGAGTCATGAGCTATCCAAATATCTACTTTGATAGAGCATCTAGGAGATACATACTAGTTCTGGACTGGAAAGCCTAACCCCCTGATATGTATAAATACTTGAGACTCTATTTATTGTTTTCCTAGACATCAGATGTGCATGAAAAATCATGAAGTTAGAGTCCCCAACTTTAATCCAAGTTGCCTCAGACTTTTATCTCAACAATCTCTCCTAGATGACATCCCATCTTCTGAGATGAGAGAGAGTTTCTCATTAACTGAGTGTTTTATAGGTTCTCAGATAATATCTTGAATCTTTTGAGGTAGCAAGTTTATTCTCCTATCCAGGTTGGTGTATTGCTTTGTTATATGTTTTGCTTCTAACTTAATATTCTTGAGCTTCCACCAAATGACACACATATATATATGATAACCCTCAATCTGTTGTCTCGCACCTTTCGTACTATTTTCTGATAGTCCTCTTGATCTAGAAAAATATTAAGAAGATTATAAGGCTTCTTTGTTTTTTGAAACAAGACCTCAGTGTTAAGTAGAATGGGTGAATGATTAGAACATTCAAGATTCTTATAGTCAGCTTCTCCTCCACCATACATATGAAACCACTCAGGTTCTCAAACATCCTGTCAATATGGCTATAAACCCAGTTCTCAACATCCCTTTAGTTACACCACGAGAACAAATAACCCCTCCTAGTGACTTGACCTAAACCTATATCCTTAATACAGTCTTGGAAGTCAGCAGTCTTAGATATGTGGACTAGTGCCCTTTTTAGTCTATCTTTAGCATGGAGTAGAGTGTTAAAATCACCTAGTATTAAATAAGGTCCTAATGAAGTGTTAGATATCCCTCTCAACTAATCCAATAAAGCCTTTCTTTCAAGCACTGTATTTAACCCATAAACAAAGCTAACAACATAGGCAAACATGGAATCATTATTGGTGATTTGAAAGTGCATCATTTGACTGATGGTAGATCATAATGTCATAAAAAACTGTATTTATAGTAAGAAACAAATAGTCAGTCCATTCCAAACTTTATTTGAATTTTTACAGCCTAATGTTTCGTCACCCTAGTCTCCAATATAGTAATGCTCTGGGTCCCAGATATGTTGTCCCTTCCCTAGTTGACCAGGGTCAATAAGCAACCCTCTATGCATATTCTTGGTTCTCTTTCCAGAGTTTTAGGCAACACATGCCCTCAATATGGATGCACAATCAATTTATTTCCTCGAACCTCAGTTCAACCTTGCCTAGGTTGATTTTTTATATTAAACTACATAGCTTGGTCTGACATAAATCAAATCCTTTTGTGCTATCTGATGATTTATAGCACTTTCTTTGCTCTGCTCAGCTGCAGGAGCTGTTGAAGTTTGTTGAAGTATTGAGTTATTTGTTGTTATTTTTCTTTTTAGTTTAGTAATTTTATTTTTGAAATTTAGTTATTTAAGTTGATATAGAATAGGATTTATTAGTATCCTAGTTGAAGGTAGAATAGAATTTTATTCGTTTCCTAGTTAGAAATAGAATAGATTCTTTTGTCTATTTATATTCTCAGATGTGAATGAATAAATGAGAAGAATACTTTTTTATCCTCAAACGTTTTCTTCTTCTCTGTGTCTTGTAGGACAACAATTAGTATCAAGATCTAATTTCTTGACGGAGAGAGAGAAGACCGCCAAAAATAACCCTGCATAAAAGTCAATATTGTTATGGCTTCCAACAATTTTTCAATTCCTTCACCCCCAATTTTTTCTGGTGAGAATTATCCAATTTGGGCTATCAAGATGAGAACATACTTGCGGGTATATGATCTGTGGAAAGTGGTAGAAGTTGTAGGAGAGGTAAATCCTTTGCCAGATAATCCAACTATGGCACAAATTAAGAATCACATAGAAGAGGTTGCAAGAAACTTTAAATCTCTCTCTTGCATACAACCAGCACTTTTGTATGTAATTTTTGCTCAAGTTATGGCGAGTGAGACTGCAAAGGAGGCTTGGGACAAGTTGAAAGAAGAATTTCACGGAAGTGACAAGATTAGGCAAATAAAAGTGATAAATCTAAGAAGAGAGTTAGAAATTCTCAGAATGAATGATTCAGAAACTATTGAAGAATTCTCCAACAAGTTGATGAAGTTTATAAACAAAATTAGACTTATGAGAGAAGAGCTTACAGATTCAAAAATCATGGAAAAGGTTCTTGTTAGTTTGTCGGAAAGATTTGAAGCAAAGATCTCCTCACTCGATGATTCGAAGGATCTCACAAAACTGTCACCTTCAGAACTTGTACATGCTCTTCAAGCTCAAGAGAAAAGAACATACTTGAGGCTAGAAGAAGCTACTGAAACTTCTCTACAAGCCAAGTTCAAAGGGAAGATACAAATGCAAGAGGAAGGTAAAATCCTAGAAACATCTACTAATTCTAGTAAAAATAATCAAGACGATTCTCTCAATGGAGTCAAGAAGAGAGAAAACTTTCCTCCATGTAAGTATTGCAGAAAACCCAATCATAAAGAGGATGATTGTTGGTTTAAGGGGAAGAAACCACCCCTCCAGTGTATATATTGTAATAAGCTTGGACATATTGAAAGGTTTTGTAGAGTGGAGAAGGAGAACAACCAAAAAACTCAAAAATCCAACATTTCGAAAGTTGAAGAACAGGAGGAGTTTGTGTTTACGGTGATGAAAGCAACAAGATTTAATGATAAAAACACATGGTTTCTGGACAGTGGTTGCACTCAACACATGACCTGCAAACGAGAATATTTTATGAAGTTGGAATCTGCCAAAGGTAGTGTCAAGTTGGCCAATAAAACCATGTTGGAGATTGTTGGTAAAGGAACTGTAACACCCCGCAAAATCATCCATGCATTAGTTCGTGGTAATATGCTCTTAGAGTTAAATGACTAGAATAGTGTCAAAGAGACTTAGTCTCATATTTGGCTTTCAAAATGAGTAAAGTTTAAACCATATATAATTTTCCTAATTTCGACTTTTTATCATGTGGAAAATTGAATGAGCTTTCCGTCAATATAAGATTCGCCCAAATCCGATACTCGGGCAAGAAGTTATGGCTAATTTAAGTCCCAATCGTAAAACACCGTCATTTTGGTGCTTGGCTTGTCGCGGAGTGGGCCTATTTAGCAATTGTCAAATTCCAGTAGGATAGCACGATTTTGGCGTGTCGCACTGAAGTTCTAGGTCCCAACCAGTGGGACAATGCGATGGCTCTGCATCGCAGTGAACTTAAAAATCCCATTCGTCAATTTCCAGTAAGCCACCGCGATCGTGGTGCGTCGTGGTGGTCCACAAAATTGGGCTCCCAGTTATATTTTTATTCTGTCTCATTAAAGGTATATTGGGAATTTTTCACCCCCCTTATCAGCTTAAACACGGGATTTTAATTTCAAATGACCTTATTATTAATATTTTCATGAGAAACCATCAAGAACACTCCTTAGGGTTTCAAACAAGAAAATCCAAACTACTCAAGATTCAACCATGGGTGTTAGAAATTAATTGAATATTTGGAATCCCCAAGCCATGGGCATCAAGAATCATCCTTTAATTTCCTAAATAGAGGTACGTGAGGTTTATCCTAAAAACTACATGAGCTTATAAACACTAGAACATGATTTAAAGATTATCAAGCATGAATTTTAAATGGGTTTTGGAACTTATGATTTAAATTTTGCATCTTGGGTGTGTTGATGATATTATTGTTTTGGTCTTTAGGCCTTTCTCCCTTAAATTGATTTAAACTTATATGAATATGTATGATGTTAAAGATTTGGTTGAGAGCATTATTATTGAAACCCCTCTTTGATGATTTAGAGTTGATGAACATGTTGGGAATGATTTGAGATGCTTGTTTACTGTTTTGAAGGGGATCTTTTCAATATTTTAGTATTTAACATGATTTTTATGATGATGAGAGGGAGTTTCTTGTTATGATTCCTTCTTTGTCTTAAAAAGAACGAATTGCATATGATTGATATCTTTGACATGACCACCTTGTGTATTTGAAATGGTGAAAAAGAGAGTTTCTTGCATATGTTTACATGAGCTTTAAGAAAGAGTTTCTTGAAATGATTTATTGATATGGTTGTCCCAGATTTATGTTTTGAAACAGAGATTATTATATGCTAATAATGGCTCAGAGATGTGACATGTATGTTAATGGTATAACGATACCATATAAATGTATGCCATAACAGAGTTAGAGTTTTCAGAGTATGTTTTCAAAGAATGCATGTCTTAATGATTTACAAATGGCATAAAGAGAGTTAGGTGGTTGCCTGAAGAGGGATAGATTTCAAGGAACTCTTAGCCTAAAACTGTGATTTATCGATCCGGGTATATTATTTTTATGTTGGCAACGGTCGTGTGGCGGAGAAGAGTCAGAGACTCCAACCCTTGCAGCACACTTGGGTTGGAAGCTTCCCCGCAGAGTCAATGGCGGATTCCATATGGCCCATAGAATTTCAGAGTTGTAGGGTATACCACCTAGCGCAGAAGTAAAACAAAGAATGTCTCAGAGTTCTGATGATTTTCTTTCAGAGTCTTTCAGAAATTGCCCATGAGATTTCTTACTAAATGATATGTTTATGAACTGTTTTTAAATTGCTCTCATATATGTTGAATATAAATTATTATTTTAGATTTTCTCTGCGTACCAGTATATCTATATTGACCCCCTACCTCCCAGGTTCGGAGGCTCAGTCTAAGGGTTCGGCTAATCAGTAGAGTATCCTAGAGAGAAGTGATTTGTGCAGTGGTGAGCCTTCTTTGTTCCAGAAGGCCTGTTATTTTAGATTATATTATTCCGTCGTTTTGGTCTACTGGGGGCCTTGTCCCAGCTTTCAGATAGTTGTCAGAGATAGAGGCCTCGCCGGATATAGTTACTGGTACGTTGCAAATATTTTCCCATAATATTTATTTGTTACTTGATCCCAGGTCTACCCTGTCATATGTGACCCCTTATGTGGCTGTTGGTTTTGGGTTTAAACCGGATGTGATTGCTGAGCCTTTTGTTGTTTCCACTCTGGTGGGGGATTCTATGGGGGATAGAAGGGTGTATAGAAATTATGTGGTGATTTTTTGTGGACGGGATATAGTGGCAGAGCTCATAGGCCTAAACATGCTTGATTTTAATGCTATCCTAGGGATGGACTGGCTTCATTCATGCTATGCCACATTAAATTGTAGAACCGAAGAGTCACCTTTTCTTTTCCAAATAAACTGGTGATAGAATGGGAGGGGCATTCTTTAGTGCCTAGAGGGAACTTTATATCTTATCTCAAAGCCCATAAACTTATTTCCAAAGGTTGTTTGTACCATCTTATTCGGGTTAAACATTCTAATACTGAAAGTCCTTCCTTTCCGTCTGTCCCGGTAGTAAATGAGTTCCCAGAAGTCTTTCCAGATGATCTCCTAGGAATACCACCTGATAGGGAGATAGATTTTGGCATTGATTTATTGCCAGATACCCGTACCATCTCTATTCCGCCATATAGAATGGCTCCAGCAGAGTTGAAAGAGTTGAAAGAGTTGAAAGAGAAGCTAAAAGATCTTCTAGATAAAGTTTTTATCCGTCCTAGTGTTTCTCCCTGGGTGCACCTGTACTCTTTATGCGAAAGAAAGATGGTTCTCTTCGTATGTGCATAGATTACCGTTAGTTGAATAAGGTCACAATCAAAAATAAATATACTCTTCCTAGGATTGATGATCTTTTTTACCAGCTTCAAGGTGCTAAATCTTTTTCAAAGATAGACCTTCGTTCGGGATATCATCAGTTGAAGGTTAGCGAGTTAGATATTCCCAAAACAGCCTTTCAAACCAGATACAGTCATTATGAATTCTTAGTCATATCCTTCAGGTTGACTAACGCCCTTGCAGCCTTCATGGATCTTATGAATAGGGTGTTCCATCAGTTTCTAGATCTGTTTGTTATAGTTTTCATTGATGATATTCTAATTTGTTCCAAGAGTGAGGAGCATCATACCAATCACCTCTGAATCATCCTTTAGACTCTCAAAGATCATGAGTTGTATGCAAAATTTTCCAAGTGCAAATTCTGGATTAATATTATTGCTTTCATAGGGCATATCATTTCTAGTAACGGGATTAAGGTTGATCCCCAGAAGATTGAGGCAGTGAGAAAATGGCCCAGACCCACCACTCCAACCGATATTCAGAGCTTCTTGGGTTTGGCAAGGTATTTCAAAAGATTTGTAGAGATTTTTTTTCTTCCATAGTTGCACCACTTACTAAGTTGACTCAGAAAAAAGTGAAGTTCAAGTGGTCTGACTCCTGTGAGAATAGTTTTGAGAAGTTAAAATATAGCTTAGCAACTGCTCCCGTTTAGACTCTTTCAGAAGGTACGGAAAGGTTTGTTGTGTACTGTGATGCATCCCGTGTGAGACTTGGGTGTGTACTTATGTAGCATAGTAAGGTGGTGGCTTATGTATCTAGGCAGTTGAAGGTGCATGAGCAAAGTTACCCCACCCATGATTTGGAGTTAGCGGTTGTGGTGTTTGCATTTAAAATCTGGCGGCATTATCTTTATAGGGTGCATGTTGATGTTTTCACTGACCATAAGAGTTTACATTATGTTTTCTCGTAGAAAGAATTGAACCTCAGGCAATGGCGCTGGATGGAATTGCTAAAAGATTATGTCATGAGCCTGCACTATCATCCAAGCAAGGCAAGTGTGGTAGTCGATGGCCTTAGCAGGTTTTCTATGGGCAGTCTTTTGCATGTTAAAGAAGGGAAAAGAGAGATGCAGAAGGATATTCACCGACTAGCAAATCTTGGAGTGCGACTCTTAGATTTCAAAGATGGAAGGGTAGTTGTTCACGAGATAGCTAAATCATCTCTTTGTGCAAAAGTTAAAGGGAAGCAGATCGAAGATCCCATCTTGATGCAGATCAAGAAAGATGTGGATCAACAAAAGGTGATGTCCTTTGAAATTAGTGGTGATGGTATTTTGAGATATCAGGGTAGATTGTGTATGCCAGATGTAAATTGTCTGCGGAAGAGAATCCTTGACGAAGATCACACTTTGAGGTATATTGTTCACCCAGGCTCTACCAAGATGTATCATAATCTGAAAACCATTTATTGGTGGAATAATATGAAGCACCATGTGGCTAACTATGTCTCCAAGTGTTTGAACTGTCAACAAGTTAAGGTAGAACATATGAGGCCTGGTGGTACTTTCCAAAAGATTACCTTGCCCTTACGGAAATGGGAAATGAACAATATAGATTTCATTATGGGACTTCTGAGGTCCCGAAACCAGTATGATTCTATTTGGGGGAATGTTGACAGGCTGACCAAGTCAGCTCATTTTCTGCCTGTGAGGCCCTACTATTCGGGAGATGATTATGCCAAGCTTTACATTGAGGAGATAGTCCGTTTGCAAGGGGCACTTGTATCCATCATATCTGACAGAGGTACACAATTCTCTTCATAGTTTTGGAGGTATTTTCAGAGGGGTTTAGGTACCCAAGTGAACCTGAGTACTGCTTTCCACCCTCAGACTGATGGGCAAGCTGAGCACACCATTCAGACCCTTGAGGATATGTTGAGGGCTTGTGTAATTGAATTCAAAGGTAGCTGGGTAGATCACTTGCCATTAATAGAGTTTGCTTATAATAACAGCTACCATGTCAATATTAAGATGGCTCCGTTTGAATCTTCGTATGGGAGAAGATGTAGATCACCGGTAGGGTGGTATGAAGTGGGTGAGACTCAGTTCCTCAAAGTCTCCCCTATAAAGAGAGTTATATGATTCGGGAAGAAAGGTAAGCTGAGTCCTCGCTATATAGGGCCATGCCAGATTTTGAGAAGGACAGGTAGAGTTGCATAGTTAGAGTTGCCTGCAAGTTTGGGTTCTATTCATCCGGTATTTCACATATCCATGTTGAAGAAATATTTTAGAGACCATTCATTAGTCTTTCCTGTAGAGGAGGTCAAAGTGATAGACTCTTTATCCTATGAAGAAGAGCCTGTGGCAGTCTTGGATCGCCAAGTTACGAAACTGAGGAGCAAAGAAATATCTCGGTCAAAGTGTTGAGGAAAAATCAGAAAGTTGAAGAAGCAACTTGGAAATCAGAAAATGACATGAGAGATTGATACCCAGACTTATTTAATCTGGTGAATGACGAAATAGAAGGTACAATCCTTATTATATTCTTTTGTGGCCTTAGTGTACCTTAAATCGTCCTTGTCTGTATTCTGTGTCATCATTCAGGGATGAATGATCCCAAATGGGGATAATGTAACACCCCAAAAAATCATCCATGCATCAGCTCATGGTAATATGCTCTTAGATTTAAATAACTAGAATAGTATCAAAGAGACTTAGTCTTATTTTTGGCTTCCAAAATGAGTAAAGTTTAAACCATATATAATTTTCCTAATTTCAAATTTTTATTATGTGGAAAATTGAATGAGCTTTCCGTCGATATAAGATTCTCCCAAATCCAATATTTGGGCAAGAAGTTATGGCTAATTTAAGTCCTAATTATAAAACACCATCATTTTGGTGCTTGGCGCATCGCAGAGTGGGCCTATTTAGCAATTATCAAATTCGAGTAGTATAATGCGATTGTGTCACGTCGCGCTGAAGTTCCAGGTCCCAATCATTGGGACAACGCGATGGCTCAACATCGCGGTGACCTTAAAAATCCCATTTGACAATTTCTACTGAGCCACCATGATCGTGACGGGTCGCGGTGGTCCATAAAATTGGGCTCCCAGTTATATTGTTATTCCATCTCATTAAGGGTATATTGGGAATTTTTACCCCTCTTATTAGCTTAAACATGGGATTTTAATCCCAAATGACCTCATTATTAATATTTTCATCAGAAACCATCAAGAACACTCCTTAGGGTTTCAAACAAGAAAACCCAAATAACTCAAGATTCAACCGTGGGTTTTAGAAATTGATTGAAGATTTGGAATTCCCAAGCCATAGGCATCAATAATCATCCTTTAATTTCCTAAATAGAGGTACATGGGGTTTATCCTAAAAACTACATGGGATTATCAACACTAGAACATGATTTAATGATTATCAAGCATGAATTTTAAAGGGGTTTTGGAACTTATGATTTAAATTTCACATATTGGGTGTGTTGATGATATTATTGTTTTGGTCTTTAGGCCTTTCTCCCTTAAATTGATTTAAACTTATATGAATATGTATGATGTTGAAGATTTGATTGAGAGCATTATTATTGAAACCCCTCTTTGATGATTTAGAGTTGATGAACATGTTGGAAATAATTGAGATGTTTGTTTAATGTTTTGAAGGGGATCTTTTCAATATCTAAGTATTTAACATGATTTTTATGATTATAAGAGGGAGTTTCTTGTGATGATTACTTCCTTTGCTTAAAAAAAAAGAATTGCATATGATTGATATCTTTGACCTGACCACCTTGTGTAATTGAAATGGTGAAAAAGAGAGTTTCTTGCATATGTTTACATGAGCTTTAAGAAAGTGTTTCTTGAAATGATTTATTGATATGGTGGTCTCAGATTTACATTTTAAAGCAGATATTATTATATTCCAATAATGGCTCAGAGATGTGATTTGTAAGTTAAAGGTATGACAATACCATATAAATGTATGCCATAACAGAGTTAGAGTTTTCAGAGTATGTTTTCAGAGAATGCATGTCTTAAAGAGTTAAAAATGGGCATAAAGAGAGTTGGGTGGTTGCCTGAAGAGGGCTAGAGTTCAAGTAACTCTTATCCTAAAATCGTGATTTGCCGATCCGGGTATATTATTTTTACGCTGGCAACGACCGTGTGGCGTAGCAAAGTCAGAGACTCTAACCCTTGCGGCACACTTGGGTTGGAGGCTTCCCCGCTGAGTCAATGGCGAATTCCATATGGCCCATGGAATTTCAGAGTTGTAGGGTATACCACCTAGCGCAAAAGTAAATCAAAGAATGTCTTAGAGTTCAGATGATTTTCTTTCAGAGTCTTTCAGAAAATGCCCATGAGATTTCTTACTATATGATATGTTTATGATCTGTTTTTAAATTGCTCTCATATATGTTGAATATAAATTATTATTTTGTATTTTCTCTGTGTACCAGTACATCTGTATTGACCCCCTACCTCCCAGGTTCGGAGGCTCAGTCTAATGGTCCGGCTAATCAATAGAGTATCCCAGAGAGAAGTGATTTGTGCAGTGATGAGCCCTCTTTGTTCTAGAAGGCCTGTTATTTTAGAATATGTTATTCCGTGGTTTTGGTCTATTGGGAGCCTTGTCCCAGCTTTCAGATAGTTGTCAGATTTTCATGTAGTAGGGATTTCGCAGAATGTTCCATATGTTGTTTAGTTGAGTTCGGATTTCATTCCTTATTGTTAAACTAAATTCAGAGTATGACCATGTTTCCGTATCAGATTATATTTCTGCAACTCCTTTTATTATGTGAATGTTGTGCATGATTACCAGATAGAGTAGGATATCCGGGCTTTCATGGTTTGGGATGTCCGTCACGGCTAGGCCCTAGTTCGAGTCGTGATAGGAACTGTGTCAATTAAAACTCCCAAAGACACTAAATTTATTTGAGATGTTTTGTTGGTACCTGATCTTGACCAAAATCTTTTAAGTGTTGGTCAACTGCTAGAAAAAGATTATGTGTTACTGTTTAAAGACAAAAAATATGTTGTTTCTGATTCTAGCGGAACTTAAATTATGATCAAGTTTGTCGAAGTAGTCAATGTGAGCAGGTTATTATGACCACCAAGCACAATGATGACGATCTTATTTTTTATTCTGGAAAAAATAAAAATTGATGTGCTACAATGGACGTTGAAATCGAACAAATCACTTCTCATGAAAATCCTCAAAAACTTTAAAACTATAAGGAGGCTATAACTAAGGATAATCCACATACTGTAGCTGGGACCACATCCGGATCTCCAGACTCTGGCAATAATAATAGTTCCAATTCAGACCTCACATTTTATGAAGATCAGAAGGACAGAGATGATGGGATGGATGATTACGATGATGTTGATGACTATTTATCAGAATCCCATTGCAAGAATGATAGTGTTTCAGAAAATACTTCACCTCATTTTGGTCCTTCACAGAAATGTGGTTCAGCAGAGGAAGGAGATCATTCCTCAGGAGATATTTCTTTAGATCCTGCAACATCGAGTTCTGAACCCAGTAAGGATGCAACGTCAAAAGATCTTAACTTTGTAGATGAAAATACCAGTGCAAGTGAAAAGTAGGTTCTTATGAGATATTTGCTTTGTGGTATCTGCAAATAGTTGTTATGTCGACCCGTAGTTCTTAATTGTGGCATGTTTATTGTGAAAATTGTGTGATCAATCATAGCGACAAGCTATGTAGATGTCCAGTTTGCCAACTGGAGCATCAAAATGGATACCCCAACATTTGTTTAATTCTTTCACAATACGTGGAAGAGCAGTTTCCCGAGTTGTATGTATCAAGGGAAAAGGCATCAGCGTACAGAGCTGCTCGTCAGATCCCATTAGCACAAAATCAGGACGAAGCTGATGGCTGCAAATCACTACCTAGATTTTATTTTTTCATATGGTTAAAGGGAGGAGGACCACAAGTTCATATTGGAGTAGGTTGTGATCACTGTGGGATGTTTTCTATTGTTGGGGAATGGTACAAATGCAAAGACTGCAAGGAGAAAATAGGAGCTTGGAAGATGTTCATTATGGATAACTGTGAGGAGCTTATGCCCGAGTACCTTGGATTTGTGAAGGGTGTTGTGGACTCTGATTATTTGTCTCTCGACATCTCTGGTGAGATGCTCGAACAGAACAAGATTCTCAAGGTGATTAGGAAAAACCTTGTGAAGAAATATTTTGAGATGTTCAATGAAATTGCTGAGAACAAGAAGGGATTGAAGCTCGCTGATATATTTACCAAAGCTCTTCCTAAACAAACACTTCATGAACAACTTGGTTACCAGCAAATATCTCAAGAAGGAGTGTTGAAGTATTGAGTTATTTGTTGTTATTTTTCTTTTTAGTTTAGTAATTTTATTTTTGAAATTCAGTTATTTAAGTTGATATAGAATAGGATTTATTAGTATCCTAGTTGAAGGTAGAATAGGATTTTATTCGTTTCCTAGTTAGAAATAGAATAGGATTCTTTTGTCTATTTATATTCTCAGATGTGAATGAATAAACAAGAAGAATGTTTTTTATCCTCAAACATTTTCTTTTCCCTGTGTCTTGTAGAACAACAAGCTATTCACTGATCTGGCATAACACCTCTATTCAAGTGAGGCTGACTCTCTTAGGATGTCTATGATCTTGTTACTTAGGTTCTAGTACAGTCACTTCCTCCTTGTTGCAACCCCCAGTGTTACAGCCAAAAGTGTTGCAATCCTGACAAAAGCTGGGATGCCATTCATAATCAATTCTTTACTCATATATTGTGTCATCGGTTATTCAATCACAATCATATCATGTAAAGGTTGGGTTAGGTCCGTCTCTATAAGAATCTCGGCATAAGATATAAATGCTTTCCTCCTTCACTGTGAGTTTTTCTGTACGTATTGATTTGGCTAAGATCCTAGAAATTCTTCCTAGGTTTTCCTCAGTCCAATATAAGAGCGGCAACCTTGGAAAAAGCACCCAAATAGGGATTACGTATAGAGAATCTGGCTAAAAAGGAAGTCTGGTTCCCACTTCTTTAGAATCATTCGATGGTTATCAAAAGTGTAAGGACCATTTTGCATAAAAAAGCTCCTTATATCAAAAGTGTAAGGACCATTTTGCATAATAGCCATTGTCATGTAAAAACACTATACAGTTTCAACAAACCTCCATATTCCATTAACAAATTTAAGCATCTCCTTAAACGTAGGTGTACCTTCTATAACATACCATATCAATGTAGTGCTCCATTTCTCACATTGCTCATAAATTTTATCCTAGTATACTTGAAGTAGCTCTAATCCATCCTTCATCACTGGAGGGAAGAATTGTAAAGTCATACATTGTTGTACTTGTTTGTTGCCTTTGATGATATCAGCTAGCATAGGGCCTTCACGATTTTTCTCCCTTGGGAATTCTAGTTTTTGAGTTGTTGTAGAAAGCAATCACTGCCTCCGTTGTTTTTGACTTGTTAACTTGGCTGAACTCCCGTTCATCCTTCTCAACAATCAACTTCCCAGATCTGGGGGAAAAAATTACGACAGAGCCACTTCTCCGGGACATATCTGTCGAGCGTGAAGGGGGAATGAGGTGCTAGAGCTTGGGATCCAACTACCAAATTGCATCAGTCCAAGGTTTTGAGGCACCCCTGGTAGCATATATTGTTTGTTTCTATGGGGTTCCAATTAAATTTTGAGGGTCTAATCCGAGCTTGGTAGGCATGCGCAAAAATCAACAATTGTTGATATCTGGTGCAATCGCTTAAGAGGTCATGGTCCGCTTAAGCAGCAGTTTCTTTAGCAACCCAAGACCGCTTAAGCGGTTGCCACTTTAGCAACAAGGCCTTGCTTAAGTTGTAGCCGCTTTATGGCATGGTACTACTTTAGAGGTAGCTGCTTAAGTAGCAACCATGGTATTTAACTTTTTTTCTCAATTTTTCACCCTTTTTGGACTTTAAGCTTCGGGTATGAGCAATTTTTAGGATTTTCATCACCATTGAGATTGGGTAAGCTCTAAAACCTTAATTCATTACTTCTCATTGATTTATATCTTCAAAACACTCTTTAATATTGATTTTAACATGGAGTGTTGAGGATTTTTTTCTGAAATAGCTTTTAAATGGTTTTTATTCGATTTGGATATCATTTTTAACTCTTTTTTGAGTGTTTTTTCAGTTATAGATTTCTTTAATATTGGGAAATTTATTTCTAAAATAAAATTCTGATTTTACCCTTTTTATTTTCGAACTGTTTACAACTATGCCAAAAAATAAAAAATATGAATAATAAAGTAGACAAAAATATTGAGAGAAGACAAAAGATGAGAGCTTTTCATTCTTCCAAAAATATCAAATATACAAGTGTTTCAAGTGTATTTTTATATGCACAATATGAGATACTATGCTTCTATTTATAGTCTTCATAGAGGCATAATAAATATTATCATAATATAACATTAAACAAGAACATTATGGGGAGGTTAAAGGGTGTGAGAGTTACACCCATAATGGTGTGTGGAGTAATGGAGGATTAACTACACATCATGGAGAAGATGGGTGGGAGAGACATAATTTCAAAGAGTTATGGACATCCATCATAGACATAGTATTTTATAATACTCCCCCTTGGATGTCCATAGATGATGTGCCTCATTAAAATCTTACTAGAAAAAAATCTGGGGAAAAAAATCATAGACATATTATTTTATAATATTTCTCCTTGCATATCCATAGATGATGTGCCTCGTTAAAACCTTACTAGCAAAAAATTCTGTGGAAAAAAATTCTTAGTGAATGAAAAAAGTACACATATCTTATAATACACATTTGTTTTCTACCTCGTTAAAAATCTTTCCAGAAAAATTCACTGGCAAAAAACCTCGACCAAGAAAAAAAGTGCAATGCATATTTTACTCCCCCTGATGCAAACATCATTTCACTTCTCAAAGACGACGCCTCCAATTTTATATGTCAGCTTTCAAATGTTGATATTGATTATGCCTTTGAGATCAATCACATTCATGAAGATGTCATACTCTTGAAATTATCATCCAGATATATCATTTTCTTATTTCTTGGATATGTTAAGCCTTCGAACTCAGCTAAATAAATTCATGACAATCACTTTATTTGCAACATCATCGTCGCAAGTCATTTGCATATTGAACTTGTTTGTAGCAATAACTAATTAGTTGTGGATTCTTTCATTTGCATGATATTAAAATTGATTGCAGATCAAATATTCTTCGTGCAATTGCATAGCCAAAATACCTTTGACGATATTTGATAGATATAATAAAACCATATCTATTATATTTGATTTCACTCATATTCACATAAAAGTGAAATTGTATATTATGCACATTAATAAAAACTACTCTCTCATGTATAGAAACTAGCAGGATACATAAGTACATCAATTGCACTAATACATGATACTTTCTAATCATTTTATGAGATTGAAATGATCTTTTATTATGATAAGCGATCTCGCAACTATTGAGATATTCAATGAATTGAATCTTATTTAGATCCTTGAAGGATTTTCCTATAGCATTTACAGTCTATCAAGACATGGAAGTCATTCGTTATACGCATTCAAGATTTTCATATATTTTTTAAAGATATCTTATTGCAATCCACCATAGGAGAACACATCTCTAAACAATAATGTCAGGACTTTTGTAAATAACCTTTACGCCTCAACGCACAAGTCATATTTTATATCTTATGATTTTGCTTTTCTCACAATCACCAATTTGTATCCCACTAGCATTATACCTTTGTCTATGGACTAATTTCAAAACATCACTTTTCAAGTAAAACATAATGCACTTAAATTGAGTATTTTATCTGTCCACATTATTCGATAGATTTAAACTCAATATCCCCCATTTATAAGAGTGGGTACTTTATTATAACAAAAATACCATCGACGGATATTTGATATCGGTTACAATAAGACATAACTTATTGAGATCTCTTCATTTCATCATTTTCAGGTAACTGAATCTTTGTCATGGTTTTATGAAGTGTTGTGTTATAGTGCTTTTTAAAGCACTTTCCTCATTATCATTGATCATCATTATCATTTGCTCCTCTTCTTTTTCAAGGAGTTTTACATTTGAAATAGATTTGTCTATCACGCTTCATAAGTGTCATAGACTCTGTCCTTCAAGAACTTCTCATTGGAGCACTTATAGCTGAATTAAAACATAGGATCAGTCTGACAATAAACTTGCAATATTTTGCAAATCAAATATTATCTATTGAACTTCAAGTTCATATTTTTTTACAAGTATCTAGATAATTAATTTCATATATTTCAACTATTAATCATATCTCCCCTAATATAAAAATTTAACATTCACCCCAATCTTATTTGGGGATTCATTTTTGTGCGTGGTGGATATTGCACATTCAAATATTTAGATGAATTTATTTGGTTCCTGACCCTGAACCAACAATATAGGAGTACCTTGTTGGCTTGATGCATCTAAGTGTCACTACATTTAAATAAACTCGTCTCATACTATTTTTTTTTTGGAAGATTTGTTCTTATAACCAATGGTTTAGCTATAATTGGAGGTACATAATTTTTTACTAAACCAATCAATATTATCAACTTTTATAGTTTGGACCCATGCTCTCAATTTAGCAATTTGAGCAAACAACATTGTAAGAATCACATTGCAAGTTGATAGCAAAGTGCATCTGACCAACCATAATTTCATCTCATTTCATAGTAAACGGTTTGCATGGTAGGTGAACGGTCCCTTATGCACCTTGTTGTAAGTTTTAAAAGATTTGAGGAAAGAAATCATAATCCAATATAATATTTTATCATGAAAACAAGCAACATAAGAGAATATTGAAGAACTTATTGTGCACCAGAACTTAAACCGATGTTATATTTTCTTCTTAAATTCACCATCTTATATTAAACCAATGGCACAATAGGTCAAACTAGAACAAGACTCGCCTTTGAGCCTCTAACAATAATTCCACCTTTAATGGTTATAGCTTTGAGGAGTATAAACACAACAATATTCAATTGTTATATTTAAAATGAATTCAAATTTAAAAAAAAAATGTAAAGAAACCTAACTTACCCAATTATGTCAAATAATAACTCTTTCATATATTTAAATGACCTCTTTAAAGTAGATAACCACATGCTCGTTGACTACTAAAACTTATACTAGATAAAGGGTCTTTATCTTATTTTTGACTAGTTCATATATAAGGAAAAGACTAACAAATAAAAACATGAAAAAAAAAATACTATGGGAACCAAAAGACTAGTCCTTATTCTCTAGCAAAATAAAATAAACAAAGAAAATCACACTTCACTAACCAGGCACAAAATTAAAAATTTAGTAGTTTCTAAGCCAATAAGAAACAACTTTTGGATGAAAAAGATTTTCGCATATTATTTTTTGTGGCATGCAAATGCCTAGGCCAAGATATAACATAATCAAAGAAAGAGAAATTCCTTAAAACATTACTAAAGAATCTTGTTATACCATAATGTATTTTTACCTAAATTTTTGAGATTTGTGTTGATAATATGTTCTAAAACTAAGCCAAAAAAAAAAATATGAACAATAAAGTAGACAAAAAATACTGATAGAAGACAAAAGATGAGAGATTTTCATTCTTCCAAAAATATCAAATGTGCAAGTGTTTCAAGTGTATTTTTACATGTACAATATGAGATACTATGCTTCTATTTATAGATGTCATAGAGGCATACAAAAGATTAATATAACATAACATTAAACAAGAACATTATTTGGGGGGGAGGGGGGGTAAAGCCCCGAAAGTTTCAAGATAAAATTTGTCCCTAAAAGTATCAAGCATGGACTTCTAGAGTGAATTATACTCAAATATCTGTGGAATTCTTTAAATTTTAACTATTGATTATGTTATTGACTGAATAAGCTTTCCGTTGATATAAGATTCGTCCAAAACGGACATCCGGCGAGGGAGTTATGGCTATTTTATGTGCTAGTCGCAAAACATCATTGTTCAGGTGTTTAGCGCGTTGCGGAGAGGGTTTAATTAGCAACTGTCAAATTCCAGTAGGAGCTCGCGATAGTGGCGCGTCGCGGAGGATCCCAATTTCGCATTCGTCAATTTCCAGTAAGACTCCACGATTGTGGTGCATCGCGGAGTGAGACAATTTTCCAATTGTCAATTTCTAGTGAGCCACCGCGATTGTGGTGCATCGCGGTAGCCCATAAAATCGGGCAGCATTTATATTTTTTACTCTGTCTCATTAAGGGTAAAATTGTACTTTTCCAACCCCTTGTCATCTCTAACACGGGATTTAATCCCAAGAACACCAAAGTAAGATTATTTTCATAAAAATCTCTCAAGAAACTCCATTAGGGTTCCAAACTAAACACCCTCCTAGCTTAAGATTTAACCGTGGGTTTTCAAAAGCGATTGAAGATTTGAAATCCCCAATCCGTAAGCTTCAATAATTACCTATTATCTTCCAGAATTAAGGTGCGCGGGGTTTTTCTAAAATCTCATGGGCATAGAAATCATGATTTTAAGAAAGGGGTTTTCAGATTTTTGAATACATTTATGTTTTAGAAATCTTGACAGTATTGTTTTGGTCTTTTGACCTTCCCCACATTGATTTAAAATTGTATATATGTATATGTAAGTGATTTAAGTTAATATTTGAATTAAGAGCATGACTCACATGAAATCCCTCTCTTGATGTGATTGTTCTCATTCTTCACATGATATGGATTGTTTTCGAAATGCATCTTGAAAAGCATGTTACGAAGTGTCTTGATTTATGAATGATTTGATTATGAATCTTGAATTCAAAAGAGAGGGTTGTTTGTATTGAAAAATATTGAAAATACATATAATCAAATAGTGCATGGATTTTGCCAAAAGCATATGACCACCTTATGTTTGAAGAGTTCTTGCATAGTTTTGACTTATGTTTTCGGAACATGAAATCTCTTATACTATTTTCATGTTTGGGTGGTCTGAACTATGTTTTAATGAAAGAATTATGCATGATGCATTATGGCTCAGAAATAGGACTTGCAATTCTTGGTGTGACGACACCAATTTAGATTATGCCATGGTAATTCAAAACAGAATAGAATGAATGTTTGAAGTCAGAATTTTCAGATATTGAAACTAGAAAAAAGCATGATTCAGAACAGGATAAAAATGGGCACAAAGAGAGATTAGGTGGTTCCCCGAAGAAGGCATGGGTTCAGACAACCCGTTGCCCAAAACCGTGATTTGTCGATACGGGTATATTATATTATGCTGACCTAGTGTCGTGTGGTGTATCAGAATCAAAAACTCCAACCCTTGTGGCACACTCGGGTTGGGGGTTTCCCGGCCGAGTCAATGGAGGATTCTATATCGCCCGTGGAATATCATAATTGTAGGTGAGTGCCACCTAACTCAGGATTAATACGAAGATCAGAACTGCATTGCCCAGAATGATTTATGAATTTTTAGAAAATGTGCCCATGTGTTTTGGAACTATTTCAGACATGATATTTTGAAAAATCTCTCTCTTGATATTTTATTTACATAAAAGCTTTATTTTGGATTGCTTTGCGTACTAGTACATCTATATTGACCCCCCTCCTCCCTCCAGGTTCTAAGGCTTAGTCTAGGGGTCTAAAAAGGCAGTAGATTTATCAGACAGAGTTGCAGTATTCAGTTGGTGAGCCTTCTCTATTCCAGAAGGCCCATCTTTTCAGATTGTGTCACTTATTATTATTTTGGTCTACTGGGGGCCTTGTCCCCATTTCAGACAGTTATCAAATTTTCATGTAGTAGAGATTTCGCAGACTGAGTCAGAAGATATTTCGATGTAGTTGATTTACAGTTTCCATACTTATGTTGACTTCAGAATTAACCATGTTTCCGTAGGATATTATGATTCCGCATCTTCTTCAGTTATATGAATGTTGTGCATGATTACCAGATAGAGAAGGACGTTCCGGCCCTTGATGGATCGGGATGTCCATCATGGCCAGGCCCTAGTTCGGGTTGTGACAAACTTGGTATAAGAGCACTGTTCATAGTCCCAGGGTGTCTACGAAATCGCGTCAGGTAGAGTCTTATTTATGGGTGTGTAGCACACCACACTTATAAGCAAGAGGCTACTAGGATTTTAGGAAATGTTTCCCCTATTTGTTCTTTAGTTTGTGCCTCAGAGTCTGAATCAGAAATTATCCCCTAATTAGTGATCTATTGTATTTCAGAAAATAGTCATACCTCCTCACCGTTCCAACAACCAGGATACTCAGGATGATAAAGTCCGTCCCACTCATAGGATGAGGACACAAAACAGAGCTCATACTCCAGAACTTGTCCCCACTCCAGGAGTCCCTCCAGTCCCGACCAGTCCACCTAGGGCTCTACGGACCAATGTTAACCGTCCCTCGACTACTCAGAGGGATAAATCAAATGCAGAATTCAGACAATCTATTCATATGCTGACACAGTTGGTGACTAATCAGGCCCAACAATCAGAAGATGTTGGGTCTGCACCTGTTACATCTGAAGCTACAAGGGTGGGTCAGTTCATGAGAATGAACCCGCCCAAGTTTACTGGCACTAAAGTAGAAGAGGATCCTCAAGAGTTCATAGACGAAATGGAGAAGAGTTTTTGAGTGATGCATGTGGATCAAGTGGAAGGTGTTGAGCAAGGGGCTTACCAGCTAAAGGATGTAGCGAACCAATGGCATAATGAGTGGGAAGAGGTGAAGGGTGACAGTGCTGAGCCCACAGTGTGGGACGAATTTGTGGAAGCATTTCTTGACCGGTTCTTTCCTCTATAGTTCAGGGAAGCCAAAATGGAGGAGTTCATGAACCTTAAGCAGGGAAAGATAACTGTTCAGGAGTATACTTTAAAGTTTAATCAGTTGGCCCATTATGCTCCTAAGATGACGAGTAGTATGAGGGCCCGAATGAGGAAGTTTGCTTCCGACCTTTCAGATGATCTGGTGCTTGAATGTCAAGGGGCGATGCTAAATAGGGAATTGTACTTTTCTAGGCTGACAGTCCACATGCAGTAGGTTGAGAAGAAGAAGAATAAGAAGATAGCCGAGTCCAGAGAGAAGGACAGGCAGGCAAAGAAAGCCAGATCAGTGGATCAAAACCCTAGTCAGCAGTAGGGTGGTAATTGGGGTAACAAATGGCAAAAGAAGAAGTTTTGGGGCAAGGAGAAGTCTACAGCTAGTGCCCCAGCGCCCATACCCCTAGTCGATAGATGATCCTAGAGTTTTCAGACAAATTATGGACCAATAACTCAGGATACTCAATCGCAGGGTAGTGTGGCTCAACAACATCGTACTTTTCCACGATACGAGACATGTGGTAGGCATCATCTGGGAAGGTGTCATCTAGGCATATTTTGTGTTATTATTGTGGTCAGATGGGTCAATTTCAAAGGGATTTCCCTTTGGCTAAAAAGAGTGTTGGGGGTGCCAAGTCCCAGAAAAACTCTTCTGTACCACCACCGTCTCAGAAAAGAGCCACATCAGCTGCCGGGAGTAGTCGTAACTAATTATATGCTTTGACCAACCGACTGGAGGTGAAAGCCTCGCTAGACGTAGTCACCGGTACGTTACAACTCTTTTCCCGTGATTTATATGTGTTGCTTGATCCCAGATCTACCTTATCTTATGTGACCCCATATGTGGCTGTTGGATTTGGGTTTGAGCTCGATGTGATTGCTGAACCTTTCTCAGTTTCCACTCTGGTGGGGGATTCTGTTGTGGCTAGGAAGGTATACAAAAATTGTGGTATGTCTATTCTTGGTAGGGATACTGGGGCAGACCTCATAGAACTTGATATGGTCTCTTTTGATTCTATCCTAAGGATGGACTGGCTCCATTGGTGCTATGCCACACTAGACTGTAGAACCTGAAATGTTACCTTTTATTTTCCGAATGAGACAGCATTAGAGTTGTAGGGGCACTCTTCATCACCTAGATGGCACTTCATATCTTATCTTAGAGACCATAAACTCATTTCCAAGGGTTACTGGTACCATCTTATTCGGGTTAGGGATTCTAACCCTAAAAGTCTTCCTCTTCAGTCTATCCCAGTAGTAAATGAATTCCCAGAAGTTTTTCCAGATGATCTCCCAGGAATACCACCTGATAGGGAGATAGATTTTGGTATTGATTTATTGCCAGATACCCATCCTATTTCTATTCTGCCATATAGGATGGCTCTTGCAGAGCTAAAAGAGTTGAAAGAACAGCTAGCAGATCTACTAGATAAGGTTTTTATCCGCCCTAGTGTGTCTTCCTGGGGTGCACCTGTAATCTTCGTGCAAAACAAAGATGGTTCCCTGCGTATGTGCATTGATTACTGTCAGCTGAATAAGGTCACCGTTAAAAATAAATACCCTCTTCCTAGGATTGATGATCTCTTTGACCAACTTCAAGGTGCTAAGTGTTTTTCTAAGATATACCTTCATTCGGGATATCATCGGTTGAAAGTTAAGGAATTAGACATTCCCAAGATAGCTTTTCGAACCAGATATGGTCATTATGAATTCTTAGTCATGTCCTTAGGGTTGACTAATGATCCTGCAGCTTTCATGGACCTAATGAATAGGGTCTTCTTTCAGTTCCTAGACCTGTTTGTCATATTTTTTATTGATGATATCTTTATTTACTCTAAAAGTGAGGAGGATCATGTCAATCACCTCCGAATTATTCTTCAGACTCTCAAAAATCATAATTTATATGCAAAATTCTCCAATTGTGAATTCTGGCTGAATGTTATTACTTTCTTAGGGAATATTATGTCTAGTGAAGGGATTCAGGTTAATCCCCAAAAGGTTGAGACAGTGAGAAAATGGCCCAGACCCATGACTGTAATCGACATTCGAAGCTTCTTGGGTTTGGCGGGTTATTATAGAAGGTTCGTAGAGATTTTCTCTTCCATAGATGCACGACTTACTAAGTTGACTCAGAAAAAGGTGAATTTTATGTGGTCTAACGCTTGTGAGGATAGTTTTGAAAAGTTGAAAGAAAAGTTGACTATTGCTCATGTTTTGACTCTTCCGAAAGGCACAGAGGGTTTTGTTGTGTACTGTGATGCATCCCTTGTGGGGCTTGGGTGTGTACTTATGCATCATGGTAAATTGGTGGCTTATGAATCTAGGCAGTTAAAGGTGCATGAGCGGAACTACCCCACCCATGACTTGGAACTAGCAGTTGTGGTGTTTGCGCTTAGAATTTGGAGGCATTATCTTTATGGGGTGCATGTTGATATTTTCACTAACCATAAGAGTTTACAGTATGTTTTCTCGCAGAAATAACTAAACCTCAGGAAGAGGCGTTGGATGGAGGTTTTGAAAGACAATGACATGAGCCTGCACTATCATCTGGGCAAGGCGAACGTGGTAGTCGATGCCCTCAGCAGATTGTCTATGGGAAGTCTTTCATATGTTGAGGAAGGGAAGGAGAAATGGTGAAAGATATTCACCGGCTTGCAAATCTAGGAGTGCGACTCTTGGATTCTGAAGTTGGGAAATGGTTGTTCATGAGATAGCTTAGTATTCCCTTTGTGTAGAAGTTAAAGAAAAATAGGTTGAAGATCCCATCTTGATACAGATCAAGAAAGATGTGGGTCAACAGAAGGTGATGTCCTTCGAAATTGTTGGTGATGGTATTTTGAGGTATCAGGGTAGATTATGTGTACCAGTTGTTGATGGTTTGCGAGTGATAATCCTTGACGAAGCCCGTACTTTGAGGTATGTTGTTCACCCAAGATCTACTAAGATGTACCATGATCTGAAATCTATGTATTGGTGGAATAATATGAAGTGTGATGTGGCTAACTTTGTTTCCAAGTGTTTGAATTGCCAACAAGTTAAAGTAGAGCATTTGAGGTCAAATGGTTCTTCCCAAGAGATAGCTTTACCCTTGGGGAAGTGGGAGATGATTAATATGGACTTCATCATAAGACTTCTAAGGTCCCGAAACCAGTATGATTCTACTTGGGTCATTGTAGATAGGCTGAACAAGTCAGCCCACTTTCTGCCTATCAGGACTAACTATTCGGGAGAGGATTACGCCAAGCTGTTCATTGTAGAAATAGTTCATTTGCATGGTACACCTTTTTCCATCATATCCGACTGAGGTACACACTTCTCTTCTTTGTTTTGGAGATCCTTTCAGAAAGGCTTAGGTACCCAAGTGTATCTAAGTACTGCTTTTCACCCTCAGACTGATGGGCAAGCTGAGAGCACCATTTGGACCCTTGAGGATATGTTGAGGGCCTGCATGATTGATTTTAAAGGTAGTTGGGTAGAGAACTTGCCATTAATAGAGTTCACGTATAATAATAGTTTCCATTCAAGTATTAAAATGGCACCAATTGAGGCATTGTATAGGAAAAGATATAGGTCTCCAATAGGATGGTATGAAGTAGGTGAGATACAGATATTTGCGCCTGATCTTGTTCATCGAGCAATGAAAGTTGTGAAACTTATCAGAGAACGACTTAAGACGGCTCAGAGTCATCAAAAATCTTATACCGACATTAGGAGAAGTGATTTAGAGTTCAAGGTTGGTGATTGGGTGTTTCTAAATATTTCTCCTATGAAGGGAGTCTTGTGATTCGTAAAGAAAGGTAAATTAAGTCCTCTCTACATAGGACCCTATCATATTATGAGAATGGTAGGTGGTGTTGCGTATGAGATAGAATTGCCTGCCAGTTTGGGTTCTGTCCATTCGGTATTTCATTTATCTATGTTAAAGAAGTTTATTGGAGACCATTCGTTAGCGCTATCTGTCGAAGAAATCAAAGTGACCGACTCCTTATCCTATTAAGAAGAGCCTGTAGAAATTTTGGATCACCAAGTTAGAAAATTAATAAACAAAGAGATTGCCTCAGTTAAAGTGTTGTAGAGAAACGAGAAAATTAATGAAGCAACTTGGGAATCCGAAGTTGACATGGGAGCTAGGTACCCAAACCTTTTTGACCAAGTGGATGAAGAAATGGAAGGTACAATACTTGCCTTATTCTTTCTATACCTTAGTATGCTTGAAGTCATGCTTGTCCATGTTCCGTGTCAACATTCGGGGAAGAATGTTTCCAAGGAGGGATATTGTAACGCCCCGAAAGTTCCAAGCTAAAATTTATCCCTAAAAGTATCAAGCATGGTCTTCTAGAGTGAATTATACTCAACTCCCTATGGAATTCCTTAAATTTTAACTCTTCATTAAGTAGGTGACTGAATAAGCTTTCCGTCGATATAAGATTCGTCCAAAACGGACACCCGGCGAGGGAGTTATGGCTATTTTATGTGCTAGTCGCAAAACATCATCGTTCAGGTGTTTAGCGCGTCGCGGAGAGGGTTTAATTAGAAATTGTCAAATTCCAGTAGGACCTTGCGATAGTACGCATCACGAAGGCTCCTAATTTCGTATTCGTCAATTTTCAGTAAGACTCCGCGATCGTGGAGCGTCGCGGAGTGAGACAATTTCACAATTGTCAATTTCCAGTGAGCCACCGTGATTGTGGCACATCGCGGTAGCCCATAAAATCGGGCAGCAGTTATATTTTTTACTCCGTCTAATTAATGGTAAAATGGTACTTTTCCAACCCCTTGTCATCTCTAACATGGGATTTAATCCCAAGAACACCAAAGTAAGATTATTTTCATAAAAATCTCTCAAGAAACTCCATTAGGGTTTCAAACTAAAAACCCTCATAGCTCAAGATTTAACCGTGGATTTTCAAAATCGATTGAAGATTTGGAATCCCCAATCCGTAAGCTTCAAGAATTACCTATTATCTTCCGGAATTAAGGTACGCGGGGTTTTTCTATAATCTCATGGGCATAGAAATCATGATTTTAAAAAAGGGTTTTCAGATTCATGAATACATTCATGTTTTAGAAATCTTGACGGTATTGTTTTGGTATTTTGACCTTCCCCACATTGATTTGAAATTGTATATACGTATATGTAAGTGATTTAAGTTAATATTTGAATTGAGAGCATGACTCACATAAAATCCCTCTCTTGATGTGTTTGTTCCCATGTTTCACATGATATGGATTGTTTTTTAAATGCACCTTGAAAAGCATATTACGAAGTGTCTTGATTTATGAATGATTTGGTTATGAATCTTGAATTCAAAAGATAGGGTTGTTTGTATTGAAAAATGTTGAAAATACATATAATCAAATAGTGCATGGATTTTGCCAAAAGCACATGACGACCTTATGTTTGAAGAGTTCTTGCATAGTTTTGACTTATGCTTTCGGAACATAAAATCTCTTATACTATTTGCATGTTTGGGTGGTCTGAACTATGTTTTAATGAAAGAATTATGCTTGATGCATTATGGCTCAGAAATAGGACTTGCAAGTCTTGGTGTGACGACACCAATTTAGATTATGCCATGGTAATTCAGAACAGAATAGAATGCATGTTTGAAGTCAGAATTTTCAGATGTTGAAACTAGAAAAATGCATGATTCAGAACAGGATAAAAATGGGCGCAAAGAGAGCTTGGGTGGTTCCTCGAAGAAGACATGGGTTCAGACAACCTGTTGCCCAAAATCGTGATTTGCCGATCCGGGTATATTATATTACGCTGGCCTAGTGCCGTGTGACGTATCAGAATCAAAAACTCCAACCCTTGCGGCACACTCGGGTTGGGGGCTTCCCCGCCGAGTCAATGGCGAATTCCATATCATCCGTGGAATATCAGAATTGTAGGGGAGTGCCACCTAACTCAGGATTAATATGAAGATTAGAACTGCATTGTCCAGAATGATTTATGATTTTTTAGAAAATGTGCCCATGTGTTTTGGAACTATTTCATACATGATATTTTGAAAAATCGCTCTCTCGATATTTTGTTTACATAAAAGCTTTATTTTGGATTGCTTTGCGTACCAGTACATCTGTATTGACCCCTCCTCCTCCCTCCAGGTTCTAAGGGTCAGTCTAGGGGTCCAAAAAGGCAGTAGATTTATCAGACAGAGTTTCATTGTTCAGTTGGTGAGCCTTCTCTATTCCAGAAGGCCCGTCTTTTCAGATTGTGTCACTTATTATTGTTTTGGTCCACTAGGGGCCTTGTCCCAGTTTTAGACAGTTCTCAGATTTTCATGTAGTAGAGATTTCGCAGACTGAGTCAGAAGATATTTAGATCTAGTTGATTTACAGTTTTCATACTTATGTTGAATTCAGAATTGACCATGTTTCCATAGCAGATTATGATTCTGCATCTTCTTCAGTTATATGAATGTTGTCCATGATTACCAGATAGAGACGAACATTCTGTCCCTTGATGGATCGGGATGTCCGTCAAGGCTAGGACCTAGTTCGGGTTGTGACGGGGAGTTAAACCCATGTAACGCCCCGTAAAAGGCGTGCATAGATTAGTCTTTAATATTGAGCTCTTAGACTTAATGACTTACAATTTTCTTAGAGCTTGCAATCTTCGGGATACAACTTTTCAACCTTCCCAACATCTTTTTTTAGATTTTCAAGTTGTGTTATGATCGGGAAAGCTCATAGTGCATCTCGGATATGTTTCGGAATTTTTCGGAACGCATAAAGCTGCGTTTGGATTTCAAAACAGTAGCAAAACGCATAGCTTATTGCCCAGTTTTCAGCATTTTAGGGTCAACTTCAAATAATTATAACTCCCTGTATATAATGAACTATGTGAGATATAATATATCAAACGAATACTCTTTGAGTCCTCTTTCAAATGCTATTGGTTTCATCCAATTTGATTATATTAGTAAAAAGTTATAATCGATTTACTCCAGACTATCAAACTGTCAACTGAGGGACAGATTTGACCTTAATTGCTCCTTAGGGGTATTTTGGTCATCCTTCACCCCTATATATACCACCAACACGGGATTTAATCCCTCAAACACCAAAATACACCTTCATTAATCAAAATTGCTCAAGAACACTCCTTAGGGTTTCAAAATAAAAACCCAAATAGTTCAAGATTCGACCGTAGGTTTTCGAAGATAATTACATATTCGGAATCACAAATCCGCGAGCTTCAAGAAACATCTAGTATTTTCGGAAATAGAGGTACGTGGGGTTATCCTAAAATCTCATGGGTGTAGTATGAACATGCATGCTTTTAAATGGGGGTTTTCAATCAAATGCTAATAACTTGCTTTCAATATGATTTCTAAGTCATTTTTCTTTATGTCATGGGAATTGTTTGCCTATATACTTCAATGGTTGAAACCATGCATATGTGATTTGAGATCTTCCATGGAAGTTTGATAAATATGAATGATAAATTTCTTTCAAATTCTCATGATAATGTCTTGATACCCCATATCATATTGTGACCAACAAAAGAGAGCATGAATTTGAAATAATTATTGTTCACCACTTGTAAATGATGAAGCACCTTGGTTTTTACATGATTATGCATATGTGGATGTGATATGGATGACTTGCAAGTCGGGTATGACGATACCCTACAGAATATGATAGGTGATTGAATTAAATGAAGTTTGAATGCATTGATTTTACATGAGATAGGTGGATCCTTGAAGAAGGCGTTTGAGTGTAAGGGCTCATCGCTGGAAACCGTGTTTGCCGACACGGGAATTTGGTACCAGGCTAAGTGATCTTGTGTACTTGACTTTATGTCATTCCCAAATTGGGACTATCGGTAGGAGCCCGGGCTAAGTGATCTTGGGCACTACCATTGGGTCGAGACACCATGCTTTGTGGTCTTGTGTGTCTCTCCCTCACTTATACTCTAATCTCGACGGCAATCGAGGTTTGACAGTTGGTGTAAATTATGTAGGGTATTCCACCTAGCTCAGTTGCATTTCATTGTTGTTGAGAAACTATTGCATTATGCTCATGTGTTTTCAAATGATTGGATATGAAATTGCTTTATAATGGCTCTCAACTATATTTTGTAAAAATATTATGTTTTGTTTTGATATCTCTGCGTGCCAGTACTTTTGTGCTGACCCCTCCTCTCTCCAACCTCTCAGGTTCAGAGGCCCAGTCTAGGGGTCAAGAGAATCAGTAGATCATTCAGACAGAGTTGCAGAGACAAGTGGTGAACCTTCTATGTTTCGGAAGGCCTTATGTCCTGCAGCCCATTTATCTTATATTTAGTTTTGGGGTCTACTGGGGGCCTTGTCCTAGTTTATATACAGTTACTTGACTCAGTCATTTGTTAGAGATTTTCGCAGACAGTTGTTTAGAGGTTGATTGATGTTGGGGGAACTTTATTTCCCCGTTATTGTTTCTTTTCATATTTATGACCATGTTTCCTAATTATTGTGTTTCTTCTGCATTACTTTGATCATATGAATTAGGTGCATGATTACCAGACAGATAGGGGTGTTTCGGGCCTCCATGGTTCGAAATGCTCGTCACGGCTAGGCCCTGGTTCGGGTCGTGACAAATAATAGTATGTGGAATAATGGAGGATTAACTACACATCATAGATAAGATAGGTGGGAGAGACTTAATTCCTAAGAGTTATGGACATCCATCATAGACATTATTTTACAATACGAACTCATTTTTTGAATTCTTTTTGGGCCTGACTCAAATATGGGCAATATGGGTATCATTAGCTTTATTTTAATGTGTAGATGCTATTTCACCAAGTAGGGTTGGGCATATTTTGGTTTAAACTTAAAAAATTAAAAAATTAAAATTTAATTTTGGTTTTGGTTTTATAGTTTTTTGGTCGATTTCGGTTTTAAAATTTAAAATATTGGTTAATCTGTTCGTTTTTTTTTTTTAAATAATTAGTTAACCCAAAATATAAAAAATTATACACCTAGTATATTATTATACATATATTATAGAGTACTATACCCAATTACCCAACTCAATTCCCAACAACCCGCTACGACAACCCAACCCAATCAGGCTCAATACCCTTTATATATATTTATTACCAACCCAAATCCAACTCAGACACTCTCTAACTCTTAACACTCTCTCCCACTTCACCTCACACTCACTAGACACTTCAGTCTCTCACACTCTCTCCCTCTCTACCTCACTTCAGTCAACTTCATCGTTGTCTTGTGATCGTCTTCGTCATCGTTGTCGTCTAATCATCATCGTCGTTATGATCTACTTCAAAGATACCAACCGATTTGAGAATGTAAATCACTTTTGTGATTTTTTTCATGGCTAATGAAAATCAGGTTTTAGAAAGCCATTTTTCTAAAAAAATAATATCAAAAATATTGTTAGTTACAGACTTTTCGAAGACAAATTTCATAGTTAATTCATGTTTTTCTTATAAAAATAACTTATTGATTGTTAGCTTTGATAATTGGGCCGTGTAATTATGGAGTCTTCTTTTTTAGTAAGAGATGTTATAAATAGATTTGATCATGGAATAAATTAAAAAATTTCCCTATATAAGGAAGAAGTGTATATTTGGTTTATATCCTTACATTTTACCTTAATTGTGAACAAAAATTTTGGCAATTAAAAAAATACTTCCTTTTCTTCTATTTCATGTGACGTTTTTTCTTCATTAATTTGTTATGAAAAAATAGCATTTTTTTTAACTTAGAAACAATATATTTAACTTTAAGCTTCACATATTTTTACCACCAAAATATATGTTTTTATAGCCACATAATAAATTTGACTCGACATGAAGAAAAAAATTCTGACATTTGTGATCATAAACACGTTGTAAAATTTGTGTGACTATAAAACTCTCACTAATGGTATAATGAAAAGTTTATATCTTGATTATTTTCTCATATAGACATCATATATCATATTTTCTTAATGGATTAATTATAAAATGGTGTTACATAAATTGGAAGATGGGAGTGTGTATATATCTATATCTATAATCTATAATCTATAATCTATAATCTATAATCTATATCTATATTTATATCTATAATTTATATCTATAATCTATATCTATAATTTATCTATAATTTATCTATAATCTGTAATCTATATCTATATCTATAATTTATTAAAAGAGTGAAGACCCTTAGAATAGTGATTTAAACATTTTGCCCTTCATTAAAAATCTTCGTAATAACAAAATTGTCATTTCACTTATTTTCTTCATTTATTATATTATTATATTTATAATATTGACTCCTAAAATATATATCTGCAAAAATTGATCTTTTAAATATAAGGTAAGAGAAATCCTATGTACATAAAAAATAAGGAGTACGGATAAAAGAAATTTTTTTCGAGCCTCCTCTTTTGTAAACAAACTTTTGAATATTTAATAAAAAACAGATATATTTTCAAGGAAAAGCTATGGATAAAAAAGCCCAAAATTATCAAACCTACCTGAATAGGTATATTTATTTACGATTATGAATAGCTAAATTCATAAATTCCTAACAATCATGATATGATAAAATAAGTTCATGTTAGTTACTTTATAGTAGAATTATTCGAAAAATAGCATGTTAAGAAGTTTATTAGCAAAGTGGAAAAGGAGAAAAATTCCTAAGAACTATGTCATCTTAAAGGTGAAACCGGTGAGGCAAGAAAGCCGTGGTGGGGAGTAGCCAGAGTAGAGGCGTTATTTAAGGGAAAAGTATCCAGATTACCATGCTAATAGTGACCGATGAACATGTTATTTAAGAATAATCTAGTATATAGTAATCTAAAATGATCATATTTTGTCATGTGTATGATTGAAGGAAATATTTTAAAAATAGCATCATATGAAAAAGTATGACTACCTATTTATCTGATGGAAGGATAGATAAATTTAAAATACTTGTTTTGTATATACTTAAAGATATAGAAATAGTAGATATAAGAAAAATTATATACGAAGAGGTATTTTATTTTAATGAAGATTTATTAAGTTCTATAGAAAACTTACACTTATATAATGAAAGCTACTGCTCATATTTAGATAGTTGTTACTCAGATGGATATTATACAGATTAGAAATGTTAGAATATATTAGAAAAATTAGAGAAAACCAATGTGACCTATATGAAGAAATTAATTATACAAACCGACACAAAGAAATAATGGAAAATCTAAAAGAAAAATTAATATGGATAAAAGAAACCTTAGAAAATTTAGAAAAAAGTACAGATAATAGTTTATATAACATAAAAAACTCATTAAGAGAGGATGAAGGAGAGATAATTAATAGTATTAATAACCTTAATTCAGATATAAATTATAGTACAATCAGAATAGAATATTACACAGAAATTAGTAAACAAGCAACTACTTTAGAATAAAATGATAGAGTACGAGTATTTAAAATACTGAAAACAAAATATGGAAGAAAGAAGATTAATAGAAATACTTATGAGAGATAATTTAATTGAATATTTTGAAACAAAAGATATAGAATATTTAGAATACCTTCAAAATAATATACAAGAATTACAAAGACTAACAGAAAAAACTAAATAATATTACAGTAAAACATTTAATCAATTACCATATAATCACCCCCCAAGATATGAACATTAATAAAATTAAAATAAATAAACTAAAAATATAAATGATTAGAGAAGTTAAGAAATATCCACACACAAATAAAAATAAATCCATTAGAGCTATAATAGATCTATTTAAGTTACCCAAGTTATCTGCACCCTCCTACAATTGGTATCAGAGCCTATGTTGTTTAAAGTTATCGGAAGTAGTATATATTTGGATTTATTTGATTAATTTATTAATTATGATAAAATTAGATTTAGATATCCACCAAAATATTATAAATATTATTTAGATGAATAATGTACAAAAACCACAAAAATATAAAGAATTAAAACAAATAATATCTGAAAAACATAAAGAATAAAAAATAAGGATAGAAAGACTACAATGTAACATAATTGTCGGAGTTAGTAAAAACTCAATAAATGCACAAAAAAAAGAAATATCAAATTTAGAATCAACAATAGATAGTCTAGAATATATATATCAACATAACCTATATACGTTTAAATAAAATGAACGAAGAAGAATTTATAATAGACGAAAAAACATATGAAAATCACGAAGGATTAAAAATAAAAATAGTATTCTCTAATTTAGGAAGAAGATATAAGAAAATAGGTGAACATTTATATTTAATGTTAGAAAAAGAAGAATTAAAATTAGAAGATAAGTTGGCAGCCAAGGTAAGAATAGAAAGAGAAAACGAAGAGATAGACAGAAAAAAGGAAATAGATAAAATAAAACAACAAACCACAGAAGAAATACGAAAAATAGAAGAAACTAAAAATAGTAGGATTGCTGAATTAGAAAAAGAACTACAAATGCTAAAAGATTTATATGAAAAGAGACAGAAAGAAAAAGAAGAAAAAGATAAAGAGCAAAAATTATTAAACGAGATAAATCAATTTAAAGAAAAATTAGAAATAAAAAATAAAGAATTGGAAACTAGTGAATTAGAAATAAATACAATGGATGCTGAATAAACAGATAATTATGATTCGGAAGATAGTGAAACATATATAGAAAATCTAGAAAACATAGGAAAACTAGAAATTAATGAAAAACAAGAAGTAATTAATAAAGAAAATCTAGAACTAATAAATACAGAAGTAAATACTCTAGATAAAAATATAATACCTAGTACATCAGAAATAAGAAAACAAACATATAATTACAAAAGTAAGTTTAAAAGATATAATCCAAAGGATGAATATAATAAATGGACACCAAAAAAAATAATTAATTACAACTTTTTAGATTTAGACTGTGTAATAGACACAAATAAAACAATACAACTATGGGTAGGATATATGCAAAACAATTATTAGATAATAAAATAGATATAACAAACACACCAAAATATATAGAAAAGACATTAATAGGAACAGTAAAATTATAGTTTTTAAACCTAGCCGAAGCAAGTAAAAAAGTATTAAGATTTGATAACAAAACAGAAGGAACATCAACAACTACTAAAATACTACCAACAGAAATATTGAAAAAATATGAAATAGCTATAACAGATGAATTTAGCAGATAACAACAGAAGAAGAAGAGCAAAATAAAGAAAAAGATATAAATAGAAATTTAATGTTAAAACTAGCAATATGTAATATGTGTTATATAGATGAGTATACGTGCGCATTTAAAGAATATTATTATAAAGGAACATATAATATAGAAGAAAGTAAAGAAATAAGAAGATTATATTTTAGTAAATTACCTGAACCATTTAGTTCAAAAATAATAAAAAGTTGGGATGAAGCAAAAATAGTAGATACCCTAGGAGCAAGAATAAAATTTTTACAACAATGGTATAGAAATTTATGTGAAAAATATAGAGAAGAAATAAAAATGGAAAAAACATTAATAAGAAATTTAGCATGTTGCAAAGATCAAATAGCACCTCAATTTGGATGTGAAGAAAGATATTATAAGAAAACAAAAAGACATAAGAAATATAAGAAATACAAAAAATCAAAATATAAATATAAGAAACCAAGAAAAAGATATTATGTAAAAAATTATAAACATAAAAGACCATATAGGAAAAAGAAATCTATAAAAGAATGTACTTGTTATAATTGTGGAAAACTAGGACATTTAGCTAGAGATTGTAAACTACCAAAAAACCCAAAAAAGAAACAAATATCAGAAATAAAAATAGAAAATACAGAATATATGCAGATAAATTATATAGATTATGAATTAGAAAGTGAAGATAGTATATATGAAATTTCGGAGAATGAAACAGATAATGAAATAGATAGTGAATTAGATGAATCAAATGACTGAAAAAAATATAAAAATGAACCAAATAACTGAAGAAGATATAAAAATAATAACAAAGGAAGAATATTTAAATGAAGAAGGAACAGATCAAAAAATAATATTTGACAGTAATATATTTGACGAAATAAAAGGAAAAGAGTTAGAATTAAGTGTAGAAAAAATATTTAAAATACCAACAATAAAAAATATATTTAGTAGAAAAAAGGAAGAATACTACGTAGTATGCCAAAAAGAACATGTAATAGACTATAGATATGCAAAAGATAGGGCTAGTCTACCACTAGTAACAAAAAGAATAATTAATAAGGAAATAAACAATATAAAAAGTAAAAACCCAATAAAATATGTACACCTTGGAGGAACAGAGATATTAATCAAAGCATGTTTTAGAGAAGGAATAGATACACCAATAGAATTATATTTAGCAGATGATAGAATTATAAAACCTATAGAAAAAAATATAATAATACCATAAAAGGAAATTTAATATACCAAAAACTTAAATTTATAATAAGTGCAAATTATTCAGTAGCAATAACATATAAAAATATAGATAAATCATTAGTATTATATTGGAAAATATCAGGAATAGAACTAACCCCAGGAAGTAAAATATTTACAGCAAGATGTAAAAATCTATATGTATTAACAACAAAACATAAAATAACAGGAAAAAATAAAATTAATAAAATACAAATAGAAAGTCCTTTTGAACAATTTGTAAAATCAATTGATAATAATGATTATAGTTACAAAGACATAGATATAGAAGAAGATTTAGAAATAATAAATGATAGCATAAGCACAACAAAAAGAATAGCTCATGAGAAACAAGAATCATCAAACTCATAAAAAAGAACAAGTTATGAAACAACTTCAACAGTTAATTTAAATCAATATTATATAAAAGGAACAATAAATGAAAAAGAATATTTAATACTCTTAAACACAGGACAAGAAGAAAATTATATAACAAAATATCTAGTAAAAAGTGAAGAAATAAAATCTAATAGTAATATATGCCCAGATCTACCAAGGAGTCTAATAAACATTAAAGATACGACAGAAAAAGAAATAATAATAGGAGTCAGAAAAATAAAAATAGAATTTGAAATAAAGGAAGAAATGCAAAAAACAGACATAATATTAGGAATAAAATGGTTAGAAAAAAGTAAAACCATACAATATAGAACATACACAATTATCTATAACATATAATAAAGAAAGATTATTCATAAAAAGAGCTTTAACATGATATGAAAATATATGTACTTGTAAATATAATAGTAGAAGGATATTATAATAGGTATTATACACCTATGATAGATACAGGAGCAGAAGCAAACTTATGTAGATACAACTGTTTACCAGAAAGTAAATGAGATAAATTAAAAACACCAATAGTAGTCAAAGGATTTAATAATGAAGGAAGTTTAATTACATATAAAGCTAAAAATGTAAAAATATAGATATGGGATAAAATAATAATAATAGAAGAAATCTATAATTATGAACTAACATCAAAAGATATGCTTTTAGGAATGCCATTTTTACATAAATTATACCCACATATAATAACTAAAACAGATTGGTGGTTTACAACACCATGTAAACAAAAAGTAAGAGCAAAAAAAGTTATTAATAAAATAAGAAAGAAAACTGATTGGGTAAAAGGAAGTGAAAAAATTACACAAAAGTTAGAAAATATAAAAAATACAAAAGACTCAGTAGAACTAGTTGTATTTTCGATAAATAAAAAAGAAATAACTATATTTTCAATAGATAAGGTAGAAATAATAAAGAAAAAATTAAGACAATTATATAGTGAAGATCCATTAAAAGGATGGGAAAAACATAAAACTACTATAAAAATTGAATTAATAGATAAAAATAGCATAATAACTCAAAAACCATTAACATATAATTTTAACGATTTAAAAGAATTTAAAATGCATATAGATGAATTATTAGAAAAACAGTATATATAAAAAAGCAATAGTAAACACAATAGTCCAGCATTTATAGCAAATAAATATAGTGAACAAAAAAGAGGAAAAAGTAGAATGTTTATTGATTATAGAAACCTAAATGCAAAAACTATGACATATAATTATCCAATACCAAATAAGATACTAAAAATAAGACAAATATAAGGATATAATTATTTTAGTAAATTTGATTGTAAATCAGGATTTTACCACTTAAAGTTAAATAAAAATTCTAAGGAATTAACAACATTTACGGTACCACAAGGATTTTATGAATGGAACGTATTACCATTTGGATTTAAAAATGCACCAGGTAGATACCAACACTTTATGGATAGTTATTTTAAACAATTACCTAATTGTATAGTATACAGAGATGATATACTACTATATACAAAAACTAAAGAAGAACATTTAAAATTATTAGAACAATTTATAGATATAATAGAAAAAATTAGGAATAAGCTTAAGTGAAAAGAAAGCTGAAATTATGAAAAACCAGATAGAGTTTTTAGGAATATAAATAGATAAAAGTGGAGTAAAAATGCAACAACATATAGTACAAAAAATAATAAATTTAAAAGAAGAATTATATACAAAAAAGAAATTACAATCATTTTTAGGATTAATAAACCAAGTAAGAGAATATATACCAAAATTAGCAGAAAACCTAAAGCCTTTACAGAAAAAATTTAAAAAGGATATAGAATATAATTACAGCGAAGAAGATAAAAAACAAGTCCAGAAAATAAAAATACTTTGTAAAGAGTTACCAAAATTACAATTTCCAGAAGAAAATAATTTTTTTATATATATAGTAGAAGCAGATACTAGTGAATATAGTTATGGAGGAGTAGTTAAATATACATATGAAGAAGAAAAATTAGAACATCATTGTAGATACTACTCAGGTACGTTTAATGAAACATAAATAAAATGAAAAATAAATAGAAAAGAATTATGTTCATTATATAAATGTTTATTAGCATTTGAGCCATATATTGTATACAACAAATTTATTGTACGAACCGATAATACACAGGTACGTTGGTGGTTAACAAAGAAAATACAAAATTCAGTTACAACGAAAGAAATTCGGAGACTAGTATTGAATATATTAAATTTTACATTTACAATTGAAATAATTAGAACTAACAAAAATGCTATTGCATATTACATATCAAGACAAATCTACACAGACTGATATAATAGAAGATGATGCTTTAGAAAAAATACTCAAAATCCTAACTACGCTTTCATTGAAAGTGGACAGTATGGGTAATGAAATAGAAAAGCTAAAGACTAATGAAGTTAAACTGAAGTCTGAAGCTACAAATTAGCTAACTCAGCAGTGTGCAGAGCTATGTCGATCGGAAGACATTAAAACTCCATAGCTAAAAGGAGACGTTGGGACACTCAATAAAACCCATAACGTTTATCAATCTACAATTGCATGTACAAGCAAAGGAGTTAGTTGACAAAGATACCAGAACATGAACATGAATAAGATATTTGAAAAATCATTTATACCAAAAGTACAAAAAGACCCCTTGTTTATACCCCCACAAATTACCACATATTGAGATAGTTTAAACCAAGATAAAAAAGCTTATAACCATATAGACCGAGGATATATAGAAAATATCTACAAAGTACAAACTTTTCTAAACTTTAACCCCAGAGCTACAAATATCTAAGAACCAAACACAAACTATATAACCCAAAAATTGCAAGGTTACAACAAGCTAATCGCACTACCCAAAACCAACCCAAGCTTAATAAAAACTTATTTCGAATATGGATTATTAAATACCGTATATACCCAAGATGGAGAAGAACTAACATGTAACGACCTAAAAATTTGATGAAATATGCGAAATTTGTGATTTTGTGTGATTTAACTATTTTACCCCTCCCCTTAGTTGCATTATGGTATTTATGGGGTGTGGGAGTGGTTGACATGATTTTTGATATATTTTGGTATCATTTATGCAATATTATGGTTTTTGATGGCTTCGATAGCCTTATTTTGGACTTATGTGGTTATATTTTGATCTGTGCGGCGGATAACCTAACGGACTACGCCAGCAGCTCTGGAATATCGATTTTAGTCTAGGTAGACCTTTGGTTCGGGTCCTGGTTCACCCGAGCTCATTTAGACCTATTGGTCGAAAAGTTGAAAAATTGGAAAGTTAGGTGTGGGACCCACTTTTGATTGAAACGGACTCGTATGGAAAATCCAACTTCTCCAACAGATCCGAAATGTCTATTTTAGTGTGGTAGCATGTTTGGTATGATTTTACGGCTTTTAAATCTCATTTCGACCCTCGATTTGGAAAATTGTGATTTCGGGTCTCGGGGGTCAATTTTGTGAAAACGAATTTTTCTAAAAAATCTGCTATCGCCATCGTGTCCAGAACATTGAATTTAGTGTGGTTTCATAGTTCGTTTGCTTAAATCGGACTCCAAACAAATCCCGGACACCCCATTGAAGTCCGGATTGAGTTTAAAAGAAAAAAAACAGCTTTTTTGATTTTGACACTGATAAATAACATTTTTTTGACTCATTTTGCTCATTTTTTTTATCTTGCCTCTTGAGAGTTAAACCCTAAATAGTTGGGAGCTTAAAAGTGAAGTTTGTGGGAGCTTGAGAAGCTAGATTAACACCTATTTATTGATTATATTATGGATTTAAGGTAAGAATTCATCCTTTTCTTAATAATTTCTTCCTTAATTTCTCAAAACCCCAAAAATCTTAGGGCATGATTTTAAACCCAAATTTTACTCATTTTCACTTGAATAATACTTTTATCTTATAATTACTAGTTTTTCATCAATTTAACCTTCAAACCAACTCCGATTCTGAATTTTAACCCGAATTTTAAATATTTTACCCGGTAAAGCTCAAAAATGGTTTTTCTTCAATTTGAACCTCGTTTTTTACTCGATTTAACTTTAATTTTTAGATGTAGGTTCCTAAAAATATGGGAAATATTTTTTTGAAGTAAAGTTCCGATTTTGCCCTTCTTTTTCGGAAACCTATTTTGGGGTCCGTTTTGACTCCGAACCAAAAGTAGTCAATATGGGTGTCGTTGGTTTTATTTTGACGCGTAGATTTTATATTTGATATTTTTAGTAGATTTCAGAATTTTTCGTGAAAAGTAAAGTCGCGGGTTCAAGTGTAGCGGACCGATTTCGGCTTTCGAGGTAGGTTGTGGCTTAACTCTTCAGACTGGGCTGGGTAGTAAATGATGGTACAAAATTCATGTTAAGGGTGGGACCTAATCATGAAAAATGTCTATCTACGTGTTGTGCCCGTGTGGGGGCCTATATGTGATGTAATTGTCGAAATTAATATATTATGTGATATGTTTGACCGTGTGGGGTTCTATGTGACATTGATAGCCTTGAATACATGTGAGTAATTGTATTGTATTGTTTAATGTGGTACCATGGGTGTATTGTGATTATATTCATACTTTATTGGCATATGAGACATGTGAAAATTCATGGATGAAATGAAAATAACGAGTGAATATTGGCTCATGTGGTTGTGGAAATGTATCATTGTGGTTGGTTGTGGAAATATATCATGTGGTTGGTTGTGGAAATACTTATTGTGATTGGTTGTCAGCATTACATCTTCATATCATACTCATTCATGAAATATTGGTACCACCGTGGCAACATCTGAGAAACACTGGCAACACCCTTTTAAAAATATTATAACACCTTATAAAACCCTTTCCGAGGGATGTGCCGGAAAGGATATATGAGATATGTAGATTGTATATGGGTTGACAAACCCCCCATGGGTCCTACGTCGGGAAGCTTTGGCTCCGTAGGTGTATACGGGGATTGTGCGACAATCCCGGAGGTTTTACGACAACCTCGTGCATCATCATCATCATCATCATATACATTGAACTTACTTTATTTTGCTTATGTTGTGTTGTATTTCCTTACTGACTTGTCATCTATGTATTTGTCTTACCTTTCTTTACTTGCATTTGATGATCTTGTATCTACATGTTCTCTCTTGCTCTATTTTATATGTGACATAATCTATACTTGTGTTCTATATCTTGATGTATTTTTGCAATATATGTGAGATATATTAGAACTGTTAGTGCAAGCGGTGTTGGCTACTGTTGTGGGACATTTTTTTGTTGCAGGTGACGTGCCCTTAGTGTATATTTTGTATGCCTTATTTACTACTTTTCTTAGTCGGCCTATGATACCTACTGAGTACAAGTGGACCGTACTCATGCCTACTGCGCCCTTTCGGTGCAGGTCCTAGCTCGAGTGCGCCTCAGCTTACTTGATTCGGACGGTTGTTGGAGCTTTCAAGGTAGAGGTTTGACATTCATGCGTCCGAAGTTCACCTCTATATTTTATACTATTTATGTCTTTATTAGTATTTGGAGACAGTTATTATTCCTTTATTGTTATTTTTCCGATGTATTTGACTCTTGGATTGTATTCGTAGTTCTTACACTATTGACACCTGATTTTGGGCATGATTGGTGTTTTGGATAAGTTCTTTCCACATTATTATGATTATTTATATGGTTCAATTTCATTCTAGAAGCCTTACCTTGGGTATTTCTGTCTTTTTCTCTATTCATATCAGTTTGGGTGATAGGTTTACTTGTCAAGGTATGCCGCGACAAGTGCCATCATGACCCTCATTTTTGGGTCGTGACAAATTGGTATCAGAGCAGCTAGGTTTCATTGGTCTCAACGGTGTAAGAACGGGATGTCTAATATAGTCTCGCGGATCGGTACGTAGACGTTCGTGTCTATCTTCGAGAGGCTATAGGATGTCTTTAGGAAAATTCCCTCGTTTCATTCTTTATCGTGCGAAATTGTTTCATACCCTGTATTCTGAGTTGTGTTTCACTCTATCTATACGAATGGAGTTTCTTATGCCTCTTATCAGTTGAGAGATGCAGCGAGAGATTATTGGATATCATTTGTTGGTTGTAGGCTTGTTAATGCTCCTAAGTTGTCATGAGATCAGTTTGTTGATGCCTTTCTGGAGAGATTTGTGCCTTTTAGTTTGAGAGATCATACGTGGGACGAGTTTTATAATTTGGAGCGGGGCTCCATGACAGTTTTTGAGTATAAGGCATGCTTCCATACCCTGTCTTGATATTTCTAAGATAGCATTTCCATCGAGTTTGAGAAGATTCAAAAGTTTGTGAAGGGTTGGGTTGTCTTCTTTCTGTTGGCTACATTTTATATAATTGTGTTTGGGGCTTCTTTTTAGAGTATTGTGGATCATGCTAAGATGACAGAGGATATTCTTAGTGCATCTCAGGGTGGCACCAAGAAGGCGCGATATTTTTGTGAGTTCAGGAGTCAGACCTCTCGAGGTAAAATTTTTAGAGGTTCTCGTAGATACTATCGTAGGCCAGTACAAGTGGCATTACAGAGTTCAGGTAGTGGACCTTCTAATCCAGCAGTTCAGGGTGGTCGTTCAGGCCCAGTTGTACCTTATCCTATTGAGACTAGTCGCAGAGGTTGTTATGTGTGTGATGAGATTGGCCATGTGGCCAAGGACTGTTCTTTTCACCTGTTTAGAGATAACCTTATTTTAGTTGTGAGAGGTAGGTATTCTACCAAAGGTGCTAGAGGTAGAGATGGTAGAGCCCGTGTTGGTGGTTATGGGGCCACTCAGCCAGATGGTAGTCATAGATAGTGCTACGCTATATCAGTCAGATCTCAGGCGAACTCTTCAGATGCTGTGATCACAGGTACCATTTCATTTGTTTTAGACCTGCATGTTATTATTTGATCCTGGATCGACTTTCTTCTATGTGTATGTATATTTTTCTTCGGGTTTTGATTCTGTTAGGGGGCCTTTTGCCATTCCTATTCGTGTATCTACCTCGGTAGGTAATTCTTCAGTGGTGGATCGAGTGTATCAATCTTGTGTTGTGACTTTTGTCGGATGTGAAACTTTGGTAGACTTGCTTGTGTTAGATATGGCCGATTTTGATGTTGTTTTGGATATGGATTGTTTGGCTCCTTATCATGTTGTCTTAGATTATTTTTCTAGGACTGTGACTTTAGCATAGTTGGTGTGACAAGGATAGCTTGGAAATGGTACACTTAATTCGGGTCCTAAGAGGGTTATATCTTATGTTCAGGCTCATAAATTGGTTGAGAGGGGATGTTTATCTTACTTGGCCCATATTCGTGACACAAGTGTTGTTACTTCTCCTTTCTTGGATTCTGTCCATGTTGCCCATGAGTTTATGGAGGTGTTCTCTACGAACTTTCCTAGTATGCCTTCAAATTGAGATATTGATTTTATTATTGATGTTAAGTCGGGCACTGAGCCCATTTCTATTCCGCCTTATAGGATGGACCCAACAGAGTTGAAAGAAACTGAAGGATCAGTTATAGGAGTTGTTGGATAAGGGATTTATTCGACCTAGTATTTCACCTTGGGGTGCGTCTATCTTGTATGTAAAGAGAAAGGATAGGTCTATGCAAATATGTATTGATTATCGACAGTTGAACAAGGTGATGGTTAAGAATAAGTATCCTCTTCCTCGCATTGATGATTTGTTTGATCAGCTTCATGGCGCTGTGGTGTTTTCGAAGATTGAATTGTGGTTCGGTTATCATCCAATTGAGGATTAGAGCTTTGGATATTCCAAAAATAGCTTTTTGGACTCGATATGGTCATGTCTTTTGGGTTGACCAATTCCTCTGCCTCATTCATGGAGTTGATGAATAAGTGTTTCGACCATATATTGGCTCCTTTATTATGGTATTTATAGATGATATCTTGGTTTATTCCAAGAGTGAGGTTGAGAAAGATGAGTATTTGTGGATTGTGCTTTAGAGATTGAGGGATGAGAAGTTGTATGCTAAGTTCTCTAAGTGTGAGTTTTGGTTAGTGTATATTTTCTTTCTTGGGTCATGTGGTGACTAAGGAAGGTATTATGATTGATCCAGCTAAGGTTACTGCAATTCATGATTTAGGCTAAACCTACTTTGCCCACCGAGATTCGGAGTTTTATTGGCTTGGCAGAGTATTAACGACGTTTTGTTGAGGGTTTTTCATCCATTGCAGCTCCATTGACCAAGTTGACCTAGAAGAAGATTTCTTATCAGTGGTCCGAAGCTTGTGAGGCGAGCTTCCTGAAGCTCAAGGATTTGTTGACTTCAGCTCCTATATTAGCTTTGCCTAAGGAGGGAGTGGGCTTTAATGTTTTTTGTGATGCTTCAGGTGTTGTGTTAGGTGTTGTGTTAATGCAGGAGGGCAAGGTAATTGCTTACACATCTCGTCAATTGAATCCCCATGAGAGGAATTATCCTACCCATGATTTGGAGTTGTGCGCACTTGTGTTTGCCTTAAAGTTTTAGAGGCACTACTTGTATGGATTCCATTGTAAGATCTTCTCAGATTATCGTAGCCTTTTGTACTTCTTTATCAACGAGATCTTCTTAGGAGGAAGTGTCGTTGGCTTGAGTTGCTTAAGGATTATGACTTGACTATTCTCTACCATTAGGGAAAGGATAATGTGGTTGTGGATACCTTTAGCTAGAAGTCGGCTAGCATGGGTAGCTTGGTGCATCTTTTGACTCAAGAGAGGTCGTTGGCCTTGGAGGTTCAGTCTTTAGCTAATGTGATGGCCGAGCTTGATATTTCAACACCAGGGCGTGTTTTGGCACTTGTGGATGCTAGACCCTCTTTGATGGAGCAGATTCGAGCTCATTAGTTTGACGATGTTGGGTTGAGTTTGATTCGAGATAAGATATTGAGTGGAGAGTCTAAGGAAGCCTCACCTAATTCAGATAAAGTTTTGAGGATTGAGGGCTGAGTTTGTATGCCGAGAATGGTGATCGAATTAGGTTGATCTTGGAGGAGGCCCATTGTTCCAGATATTCCATCCATCCAGGTGTGACTAAGATGTATCGTGATTTGAGATAGCACTACTGGTGGGGTGGTATGAGGCTAGATATAGCAGATTTTATGTCTCGTTGCCTATGCTGTCAGCAGGTGAAGGCCGAGAATATGAGATTTGGTGGTTTACTTCAGAGGTTACCCATTCCTAAGTGGAAGTGGGAACGCATCACTATGGACTTTGTGACTGGTCTGCGGCGTACATCTTATAGTTCTGATAGTGTTTGGATCATCGTGGATCGATCGACCAAGTCAGTTCATTTTATTCCGGTTCAGGTCTCATTTAGTGCTGAGAGGTTGGCCCGTATCTACATTCATGAGATTATGCGTCTCCATGGTGTGCCGGTGAACATTATTTCAGATCGAGGTCCTGTGTTCATATCTCACTTTTGGAAGACTTTTCAGGATGAGTTAGGTACTCAAGTGGATCTTAGTTCAGCGTTTCACCCTAGAGTGATGGCCAGTCTGAATGGACTATCCAGGTTTTGGAGTATGTTCCACGCGTGCTTGATGGATTTTGGTGGCCAGTGGGATCAACATTTGTCTTTAGCATAGTTTGCACATAGTAATAGCTACCATTCCAGTATTGATATGGCTCCTTTTGAGGCATTGTATGGTAGGCGTTGCCGTTCTCCAGTAGGTTGGTTCGATGTTTCAGAGATGAGACCTAGAGGTACGGACTTGCTTCATGAGTCTTTGGATAGGGTCCGGATCATTCAGGATAGACTTAGAGCGGCCCAAAGTAGGCAGAAGTGTTATGCTGATCGTAGACTTTGTGTCTTGAGTTTTGGTGTTCGTGATCATGTTTTTCTTCGAGTTCACCCATGAAGGGTGTGATGAGGTTTGGGAAGAGGGGAAAGCTTAGCCCCAGATATATTAATCCATTTGAGATTCTTCGGAATGTTGGTGATATGGCTTATGAGTTGGCTTTGCCCCTTGATCTATCAGTTGTTCATCCAGTTTTCATGTTTTTATGCTTCGTTGCTATATTCTTGATGAGTCTCATGTAATTCGTAGGAAGTCAGTTTAGTTAGATGAGCGGTTGTCCTTTGTTGAGGAGCCAGTTTCCATTTTGGCTAGGGATGTTAGGCAGTTACGCTCTAAAATGATCCTTATGGTTCAGGTCCAGTGGTAACTTTGACCTGTAGATGTGATTACTTGGGAGATTGAGTTTGATATGCGTAGTTCCTATCCCCAGCTTTTCATTGATTCGGGTATTTCCTTGCCTTAGTTCGAGGACAAACTAGATTTTTAGTGGTGGATGATGTAACGACCTAAAAATTTGATGAAATATGTGAAATTTGTGATTTTGTGTGATTTAACTGTTTTACCCCTCCCCGTAGTTGCATTATGGTATTTCTAGGGTGTGGGAGTGGTTGACATGATTTTGGATGCATTTTGGTATCATTTATGCAATATTGTGGTTTTTGATGGCTTCGAGAGCCTTATTTTGGACTTATGTGGTTATATTTTGATCCGTACAATGGATGACCGATTAGACTGCTCCAGCAGCTCCGGAATATTGATTTTAGGCTAGGTAGACCTTTGGTTAGGGTCCTGGTTCACCCGAGCTCATTTCGACCCATTGTTCGGAAAGTTGAAAAATTGGAAAGTTGGGTGTGGGACTTACTTTTGGTTGAAATGACCTCGTATGGAAAATTCAACTTCGCCAACAGATCCGTAATGTTGATTTTAGTGTGTTAGCATGTTTGGTATGATTTTACGGCTTTTAAATCTCATTTCGACCCTCGATTTGGAAAATTGTGATTTCGGGTCTCGGGGGTCAATTTTGTGAAAACAATTTTTTCTGGAAAATCTGATATCTCCATCGCATCCGGAACGTTGAATTTAGTGTGGTTGCATAATTCGTTTGCATAAATCGGACTCTGAAAAAATTCCGAACACCCCATTGAAGTCCGGATTGAGTTTAAAAAAAAACAGTTTTTTTTGTTTTTGACAGCAATGCAGATTTCTGCACTGATAAATAACATTTTTTGACTCATTTTGCTAATTTTTTTGATCTTGCTCTTTGAGAGTTAAATCCTAAATAGTTGGGAGCTTAAAAGTGAAGTTTGTGGGAGCTTGAGAAGATTGATTAACACCTATTTCTTGATTATATTACGGATTTAAGGTAAGAATTCACCCTTTTCTTAGTAATTTCTTCCTTAATTTCTCAAAACTCCAAAAATCTTAGGGCATGATTTTAAACCCAAATTTTACTCATTTTCACTTGAATAATACTTTTATCTTATAATTACTAGTTTTTCATCAATTTAACCTTCAAAAAAACTCCGATTCTGGATTTTAACCCGGATTTCGAATATTTTACCCGGTAAAGCTTAAAAATGGTTTTTCTTCGATTTGAACCTCATTTTTACTTGATTTAACTTGGGTTTTTAGCTGTAGGTTCCTAAAAATATGGGGAACATGTTTTTGATGTAAAGTTTCGATTTTGCCCTTCTTTTTTGGAAACCTATTTTGGGGGTCCGTTTTGACCCCGAACCAAAAGTAGTCAATATGGGTGTCGTTGGTATTGTTTTGACGTGTAGATTTTATATTTTATGTTTTTAGTAGAGTTCAGGATTGTTCTTTAAAATTAAGGTCGCGGGTTCAAGTGTAGCAGACCGATTTCGACTTTCGAGGTAGGTTATGACTTAACTCTTCAGATTGGGATGGGTAGTAAATGATGGTACAAAATGCATGTTAAGGGTTTGAACTAATCATGAAAAATGTCTATCTATATGTTGTGTCCGTGTGGGGGCCTATATGTGATGTAATTGTCGAAATTGAAATATTATGTGATATGTTTGACCGTGTGGGGTCCTATGTGACATTGATAGCCTTGAATACGTGTGAGTAATTGTATTGTATTGTTTAATGTGGTACCATGTGTGTATTGTGATTATATTTATACTTTACTGGCATACAAGACATGTGGAAATTCAGGGATGAAATAAAAATAACAAGTGAATATTGGCTCATGTGGTTGTGGAAATGTATCATTGTGGTTGGTTGTGGAAATATATCATGTGGTTTGGTTGTGGAAATACTTATTATGATTGGTTGTGAGCATTACATCTTCATATCATACTCATTCATGAAATATTGGTACCACCGTGGCAACATCTGAGAAACACTGGCAACACCTTTTTAAAAATATTGTAACACCTTATAAAACCCTTTCCGAGGGATGTGCCGGAAAGGAGATATGAGATATGTGGATTGTATATAGGTTGAAAACCCCCCCATGGTCCTACGTCGGGAATCTTTGGCTCCGTAGGTGTATACAGGGATTGTGAGACGATCCCGGAGGTTGTACGACAACCTCGTGCATCATCATCATCATCATCATCATTATCATATACATTGCACTTACTTTATTGTGTTTATGTTGTGTTGTATTGCCTTATTGACTTGTCATCTATGTATTTGTCTTACCTTTCTTTACTTGTATTTGATGATCTTATATCTACATGTTCTCTCTTGCTCTATTTTATATGTGACATAATCAATACTTGTATTTTATATCTTGATGTGTTTTTGCAATATATATGAGATATATTAGAACTGTTAGTGCAAGCGATGTGGCTACTGTTGTGGGACATTTTCTGATTACAGGTGACGTTCCCTTAGTGTATATTTTGTATGCCTTATTTACTACTTTGCTTAGTCGGCCTATGATACCTACTGAGTACAAGTGGACCATACTCATGCCTACTGTGCCCTTTCGGTGTAGGTCCTAGCTCGAGTGCGCCTCAGCTTACTTGATTCGGGCGGTTGTTGGAGCTTCCAAGGTAGCGGTTGGACATTCATGCTTCCAAAGTTCACCTCTATCTTTCTATATTAATTATGTCTTTATTAGTGTTCGGAGACAGTTATTAGTCCTTTGTGGTTATTTTTCCGATGTATTTGACTCTTGGATTGTCTTAGTAGTTCTTACACTATTGACACCTGATTTTGGGCATGATTGGTGTTTTTGATGAGTTCTTTCCGCATTGTTAAGATTATTTATATGGTTCGACATCATTCTAGAAGCCTTACCTTGGGTATTTATATCTTTTTCTCTATTCGTGTCAGTTTGGGTGATAGACTTACTTGTCAAGGTACGCCGCGACAAGTGCTATCATGACCCTCATTTTTGGGTCGTTACATAACAGCTATAGAAGAATTACATAAAGTATTCACCACCTATAAAAGAGTAACTAGAGGAAATCTATTTTATATAAAGTTTTATACTGCACCAACAGAGATATTATACGACGAGATCAAAGCAGTTATACAAATTGTAAAACTAGGATTAACCAGAGATATGATTATACCGGAAGATATTGTTGTAACGCCCCAAAATCGGGTCCCGAGATGTCACACGGTGCTTAGGGTCACAAGTGACCCCAAGCTAACCCTTCTACTGGCATAACTTATAAGCAACTGAATAAAAATACAAATCCATACAAATAAGCAGAAATTTACTCTTTTCTTAATCTAATCGATACAAAAATGGAATTTTACAGGATTACAATTCTGCCTTTACAACCAAAATTGAAACAAAATACATCAACTTCTACTGACTGTCTATGAAGCCTCTACTAGTACTGACTGTAGGTAGCCGGGTCATGACTCCCGACTACCCCAACTCAATACGACTGAATAAAGAAAATACAACACTATAAAATCTGCATAACTAACCCAAGCCCTTAAATCAAAAGGACTCATCACCTGCTGACTGGATACCACGAACTGACTGGATCCGAAGGTGCAACTATACCTTGTACCTACATTTCGAGAAAATGTAGCCCACATACGAATATGTGGGTCAGTACCATGAAAAAATACCGAGCATATGGGGGTGCAATGCATATATAAAATAATATCTTAATATCATCACAATTTATAAAATTATGCATGCTGATATAGATGACTCACTTAGCTCGAATTAAATCATCAAAATCATGGATGAATAATACATGTAAAGTAAAACAAGTGAGTTATTACAATACGTTCTCAATTCACTTTCATCTCAATTTCAAATCATCAAAACAATCAAATCTCATGTCAATTGTCATTAGAATATATTCCTTAAATCTTTTAAGAATAATGACTTTCTCAAACTCAGCCTTTTAAGCAAATATGTTTTCATCTCAGATAGAAGAGTACACACACACATTGGGAGATCCTATAACCGACATAAACCATGTGAGCCACATGGAGTCCAACGTCCAACCCACGTTGGGGAGAGCCGTCCTATCCTTTCCATCGGAGTAGGACTTCCAATATCAATCCAAAAACCCTAGTGATCACTATATAAATCAGCCTCAGGCTCACATCCTACGAGGGCACGTAGTTCTAGGGAAGTAAGGTCACTTTATACCTCCCACTCGGTGCTAAATATTACTCCTGGACTTAGCTTAAAAATTTAAATCAGCCTCAGGCTTACATTAAAGAAAATCCACAATAAAGACTTCAACAATTTTCATCGGGAGCCAATTTGCTACCCCTTTATCATAATCAATAAAAATGTGGATTTCTTTCACAGTCGAGTTTAAAATAACTCATTCACGACCAACAGGTCAAATCATTCAAAACATCTCAAATATTCAACATCAACGTGCATATAACACGCATTTTCTCAAAGACACAATTTCAAATGGGGTTCAAGACCCAAATATCAAAATCATAGTAAATTTCTTTCAAGCATCATGCTTTAAGTCATAATTCCATATAAATTCGACTTTTCAAAGTCATAAACATCATAATCTCAAGATAACCAAGATAGAATATAAGTTCATGCTCCAAAATCATAATAAACATATAAAAATCATATCTTCGTAAAGAAAATTACTTTTGGGCACAATAACGAAAGATTGTTCTTGTTGAAAAACCCCACATACCTTGAATGATGAACTTTAGATCAATACTCATTTTTTAGATGTTAAACGTGCCTTTGAATGATGGTTCTTGGAGTTCTTGAACTAGGAACTTGGAATCTTGAATAAATTTGCAGAATTAATGGTGAACTTTGGAGGTTCTTGAAGTTGGATGTAGGAGCTTAGGGTTTACTTTTTGAGGGAATTTGATGAAATATAACATATAATTCTTCTAATAGGCTTTAATATGGGGTTTGGACGGATTTTGGGTGAGGGGGAATGACCAAAACGCCCCTAAAAATTAAATAATTCTCGAATCTGTCCTTTGGTAGACTGTTTTGATAGTTTGAAGTAGATCAACCATAACATTTTACTCCAATATCCAAATTAGATGAAACTAATTTCATTAGAAAGAGAACTCTCATATATTTCTGTTGATATATAGTATCTCATCCAGATCATTGTGTACGAGGAGTTATGATCGTTTGAAGTTGACCCAAAAATTCACTTTTGATAGGATGAAGTAGATCGACCATAACTTTTTGTTCCGATAGACAAATTGGATGAAACCAATTTCATCGGAAAGAGGACTCGCAGAGCTTTTCGTTGATATATAGTAAATCACCCATATATTTATGTACGAGGATTTATGATCATTTGAAGTTGGAGCAAAAATACGCCAGGCCTCAGTACTTTTTTTTTCCTGCACGTTTTACTGTTCACTACTATTCACGGTTCGATTGGAATGTTCATAACTCGTCGCTCGGGTGTCCGTTTTGGATGATCCACATATCGTTGGAAAGCTTATTCGATACTCTACGCAATGGTGGGTCATAAACTAAGACATTCCGCACGGAGAATTTATAATTCATTCTAGAAGATAGAACCCAACACGTTTACGCACAAAATTTCAATGAAAAATTTCCCGGGGTATTACAATTGTGCAGCAGCCAGAGATACCCAAAATTGAGATACCTGATTTTTACACAAATAAATGACTTAATGGAATAGCTACAATTATTCAAGAATTAGCAAATAATTATATCAATGGAAACCCAATATGGAGTTATTATTCAAGAGATCATCAAATGATTTATTCAAATTCAAGAGAACTACGAAAAACAAATATGGAAGATGTTAGACAATGGATAATGACGTTACTTAACCCAAAAAAATAATCTACAGCAAGAGCAATTAGGATGGGATTTATTTCAGACGGATTATTAAAAAGATATTGCAAGATAATTGGACACAAATATTCAGACCATCAATGTTTGAGATGTAATGGAGAAGATAATATTATCTCAGAAGTTCAACTGGAATAAGATAAGAACGCCAGCTGGAAGATAGAAAAAAAGATAAAAAGCAACGGAGTAATGATGGAATAAAGACAAAAAAATAAGATAATAAAAGATAGAAAGTGACATGTATAGTCTTGAAATTTTGTTAAGTAAATTGTTTAGTTTTTGACTTTTTGGCCAAAGTGCCATTATTTTTTTTTTTGTTTTTTAGTCTTAAGATTTTTTTCTTTTGTAAAGATAGGACCTAGTTTTTGTCTTATTATACTAGTCTAGTTTAGTCTAGTCCTTTTCTACTATTAAAAAGGAAGACTTTTTTTGTAAAAAGTAGGAATAGTATAGTTTACATGTAAAAAACATGTGAAGTAGGAATAGTTTATTTCCTACTATAAATATGTAAGTCATTCGACAAGATAAAGGCAAGACTTTCATGTGTTGAAAGCAAGCCTTCTCTTTTGTACACAAAAAACTTTTGAATATTTAATAAAATCAAATATATTTCTAAGGAAAAACTATGGATAAACAAAGCCCAGAATTATCAAATCTACTAGAACAGGTATATTCATGTATAATTATGAATAGCTAGATTCATAAATTCCTAACAATCATGATATGGTAAAATAAGTTCATGTTAGTTACTTTATAGTAGAATTAGTTGAAAAATAGCATGTTAAAAAGTTTATTATCAAAGTGGAAAAGGAGAAAAATCCCTAAGAACTATGTCATCCTAAAGGTGAAACCGGTGAGGCAACAAAGCCGTGGTGGGGAGTAGCCAGAGTAGAGGCGCTGTTTAAGGGGAAAATATCTAGATTATCATGCTAATAGTGACCGAAGAACATGTTATTTAAGAATAATCTAGTATATAGTAATCTAAAATGATCATATTTTGTTATGTGTATGATTGAAGGGAATATTTTGAAAATAACATCATATGAAAAAGCATAACTACCTATTTATCAGATGGAATGATAGATAAATTTAAAATACTTGTTTTTATGTACTTAAGGATTTAGAAATAGTAGATATAAGACAAATTATATACGAAGAGGTATTTTATTTTAATGAAGATTTATTAAGTTCTATAGAAAACTTACACCTATATAATGAAAGCTACTGCTCATATTTAGATAGTTGTTACTCAGATGGATATTATAAAGATTAGAAATGTTAGAATATATTATAAAAATTAGAGAAAACCAAAGTGACCTATATGAAGAAATTAATTATAGAAACCGACTCAAAGAAATAATGGAAAATATAAAAGAAAAATTAATATGGATAAAAGAAACCTTAGAAAATTTAGAAAAAAGTACATATAATAGTTTATATAACATAAAAAAACTCATTCAGAGAAGAAGAAAGAGAGATAATTAATAGTATTAATAACCTTAATTCAGATATAAATTATAGTATAATTAGAATAGAATATTACATAGAAATTAGTAAACAAACAACTACTTTAGAATAAAATGATAGACTACGAGTATTTAAAATACTGGAGACAAAATATGAAAGAAATAAGATTAATAGAAATACTTATGAAAGACAATTTAATTGAATATTTTGAAACAAAAGATATAGAATATTTAGAATACCTTCAAAATATTATACAAGAATTACAAAGACTAACAGAAAAAACTAAAGAATATTACAGTAAAGCATTTAATCAATTACCATATAATCACCCCCCAAGATATGAACATTAATAAAATTAAAATAAATAAACTAAAAATAAAAATGATTAGAGAAGTTAAGAAATATCCACGCACAAACAAAAATAGATCCATTAGAGCTATAATAGATCTATTTAAGTTACCCAAGTTATCCGCACCCCCTATAATTGGTATTAGAGCCTATGTTGTTTAAAGTTATCGGAAGTAGTATATATTTGGATTTATTTGATTAATTTATTAATTATGATAAAATTTTTGTATTCTATAATTAAGGTAATATATATTCTGTAATTTTTATCATCATCATTCATCATACGCAATTAGCAATTTTGCCTTAATTACGTCTAAACTTGCTTGGCATAATAGGTTTGTCTCATTACTGTTTTTCATATTTGACTAAGCAATCTTAGGTTTTTGTTTTCCTTCAGTGATTTTTTCAATAGTAATTGTAGAATCATGTTCACAATTATCAATATTAACAAGAAGATTTTTTGTTATAATAAAGCAATCAAAGCTACAAAAGATTTACAAAGCTAAAACAATATGGAGATGGTAGTAAGACCCATTAATTGCTATTTGTTATGGACGAACGGAAATAGGAAATTTTATTCCCTAACTTATGAAATCTTTAACTGTTGGTGTTTTTCCTGACTTTCTTACCCTAATTGGGTTTATCTTTAGGTACCATAATTGGGTTTCCTTTTAGAAAAGGAAAATATATTCTCCATATTTGACTAATCCTTATTCTTGTAGAAAAAGGTTATAGAATTTATAAATAGAGGCTCCTTTTTTCTGGTTTTGTAGCATCCACAATGTACTCCTAGGGGCTTGAGAGTTTTGTTTGGGGAGACTTTGTGAGACACAAGTGTTGCGGTATCACTTGTGTGAACCTCTTTTTATTTTGAGTGAGTTGTGTGAGGTTGTCTCTCTTGACAGTTTGTACTCTCTTTTATATAGTGGATTACTCATCTTTTTTTGTGGATGTAGGTCGATTGACCAAACCACGTTAAATTCTTGTGTCTCTTTCGGTGTATTTCTCATTTATCTCCTTATTCATGGTCTTTTGAGGTTTGATTTGCTAGCTTCTGCATGACACCTGCTTATTTCGGTCCTAACAAGTGGTATCAGAGCGAGGTTAAAACAGAGTGTTCATCTTGGCAGATTCAGTTATAGCCGCAACCTGTTAGACGATAATAAAGATTTTGGTTCGAGAAATTTTATTAGAGTGTTACTCTGTGTAGAGGTAGGATTTAATGAAGGAGATTTTGGAGATGGAGATTGAACTTGTTGCAGACTACATGAAGAAGGTGAAGAAAATTTATTTTATCAGAAATTCAGGTCAAGGGAAAAAATTGTTGGTGTTTGTCCCGACTTTCTTACCATAATTGGGTTTTCCTTTAGGTACCATAATTAGGTTTTCTTTTAGAAAAGAAAAACATATTCTCCATATTTTGCTAATCCTTATTCTTGTAGGAAAAAGTTACAGACTCTATAAATTGAGGCTCCTTTCTTATTGTTTTGTAGCATCCACAATGTAGTCCTAGGAGCTTGAAAGTTTCGTTTGGGAGGAGACTTTGTGAGACACAAGTATTGGGGTATCACTTGTGTGAACCTCCATTTATTTTGAGTGAATTGTGTGAAGTTTTCTCTCTTGACAGTTTGTACTCTCTTTTATATAGTGGATTACTCATCTCATTTTGTGGATGTAGGTCGATTGACCAATCCATGTTAAATTCTTGTGTCTCTTTTGGTGTATTTTTCATTTGTCTTTTTATTCATGGTCTTTCGAGTTTTGCTTTGCTAGCTTTCACATGACAACTTCTTATTTCGGTCCTAACATTAACCTTCAAACAAATTGGCTGGATTTATGATTTGCTCAAAGAAGATATGTTGACAGGATTCAAGAGGCATTGCCATAGATGGAGGTCCATGTATTTGTATGCCATCAATTTTTATTATAAAACTAATGATTGTAGGTCGTTGATTTTTGTGAACTTTAATCGACTTTGGGGAGGGTCCTTTTTCTCCTAAATTTTTTCCATATCTTCTGACTCCTTAACTTAAATTCCTCCACCAAGAATCAACGTTTTGCTGAGATTTGATTGGGTGAATCTCACATATCAGAGGATGATAGATCCGCTAGAGAACGGAGGAGAGGGGTCAGAGATGGTGATAAATTTAGTGGGGATAGTTTGACATTTAGACACTTTCAAAACTTATTTTGGCATTTAGACACAAGTCTTGGAAAATCAGGTGTTTAGACACATTTATGACATCATCCATTCTATCATCCAAACCTACCACACAAGTTTTAAACTTTACACTTTAGTCCCCCACCACATCCATTTAATATTTAATATTTTTCATATTTTGTTATATTCCCATTATTTTTTCATATTTCCTATTTTAATTTAGAAAATTGTCCAAGAAGCCATCAATAGGAGCTCCCTTTTTCACCAATAATTTCTTATTCCGGCCACTTTTTCGGCCAATTTTCCGATGAAAAATTATTCATCACAACTGAAAATCCCCATTATTCATCATTGCCTCCATTGTTATTCCATCTTTTTTGAAAAAAAATATATAAAAAAAATTCACCATTTTTACTAGCTCGAAAAGCTTTCCAAATCCGCTCAATCGTCATTAGATATATTTCAGTAGTTTAGAAGTCTTACACATATATTTTTCCATCCCAGAGCTAGGAGGGAAACAATTAATCGAAAATCAGTTGATTCAAATCTTTATATAGACATATTCATACCAGTGATCGACCAGTCATTGACCATCTATAGACCTAAACCTTGATCTATTATCGATTTGTGTGGTCTATTATGGCAGTAACTGAGGTAGTTGTCATGAGTGGTAATTATGTAGGTGCGTGGGAGGAGGGTCCTAACTGTTGGAGGTGGAAATCATCTACAAAAGAGACAGTGCCCATCCCGCTGCGTCGCAATAGATCATACGACGACATGGTTTAAAGCATAATTGAGAGCGGAGAATTAGAATTCGATCCAAAGAACATTATGATTAGCTATGTAATAAATGAGCGGGGTAAAATACATCCCATGTTCATAAATAATGATCGGCATGTGTCATTATATATGTTGGATGTCGCTACCAATGGTTCTAGGCCATTATTAAGGATAAATATCATTTCGGGGTCTCCGACAATCCTGCCACCATAGCTGACAATCGATGAACATGATTATTTAAAGATGAGAGCTTGGATGCTCATCCAATGGATTCGAAAGATGATTCAATGGAATTGGAAGATTCAATTTTCTCTAAAGAAGGGGGAGAAGAGTGAGAATTGGGAGGACAAACCAACCACACCTTCTCCGACGGAACTAATTTTCAGGTAAATCAAACATTTAGCAGTAAAAAGGAGCTAAAATTGTTGATAGACGTAGCATCTGCAAGAAATTCTTTTGATTATGCTACGTTGAAGAGTTACAAGAAATTCCTCAAGGTGAAATGTATTTGTCCTAGATGCAGGTGGATGTTGTGGGAGAAAAAGTATGAATGCACGGAAAGGTTCGTTATCTATAAATACGTTGGCGATCACAATTGTTGCATCGAATACGCCACCCGCTATCATAGGAAAATGTCATCTAAAGTTATTGTATCGCTGTGTGTGAATATGTATCATAAGGAAAGGGTCCGGACACTAGTGAGATTTGGCGAATTGTGTTCAAGAACTTGAAAAGTAGACCAAGCTATTGGAAATGTTGGCTGGGGGTGTGATTGCCAAGAAAATAATTTGAAGGATAGTGGAGCACGAGTATCGCTTCCTGCCTGCTTTTTCGTACATAATCGACGCTCTTAATGTTGACACTACCTATTCCATCATGGTAAACAAGGTCGATTGTAGATTTATGTTCTACTTTTTATTGTTGGGCCCTTGCATTAAGGGATTCACACACATGAGGAAGGTTATTGCGGTCGATGATACTCATTTATACGGTAAATATGAGGGGGTGTTGCTAAGCGCAGATGCACAGGATACGAAGAACTATATTTGTCCCATTGTCTTTTGTGTCGTTGACAAGGATAACGATGCATCTTGGACGTTTTTTTAGAAGCTGAAGTCTATTGTGGTCGATGGACCAGATTTGTGCTTTATCTCCGATAGACCCAAGAGCATCGCCAACGGTATCGTGAAGGCGTACAACCATGCTCATCACGGGTACTGCATGATGCACCTAGGTGAAAATCTCTGGGTAAATTACCACTATCGAGAACACCTTTATCTATTCTACAACATGGCAAAGGCATATTCTCCCAAGGAGTTTAGCGACCATTTTTTGGAATTCAAGAACTACTGTCCTGAGGTAGCCTTTTTTCTCGAGCATGAGCTTGGTTTTAAGAATTAGAACAGGGTATATTTCCCCGGCAACATGTTTGACGTGATGACCATAAATATTACCAAGTCGGTGAATGCTATGTTGATTGCCGAAAGGGAGTACCCTGTGGCATCCATATTCAATTCGATTGCCAAGAGGTTTGGAGAATATTTAGGGAGAGGCATGCCTGTGTCCTCAAATGTAAGGATAACAAATTTGTTCCCACCAACGAAAAGATATTAATATACAATATGAGCGAGGGAGACTCCTTTTATGTGGAGAACATAAGAGGGGATGAAAGGCAATACACTGTGTTCGGAAGTGTCTGTACGACCAAAGTCAACCTACTGGAAAGGTCTTGTTCTTGCAGAAAGTTTGACCTGGTCAAAATACCATGTGATCATGCGATGGACTCTTTGCGATTGAAGAACAGTGAAGATTATGGTTTGAGAGTCTATGATTACTCTTTGCCCCTATATAAAGTGGAAGAGTACCTCTTTGCGTATTCTAAATCAATTAATGTTATCCCTTTGGAGTCCGAATGACGCGTACCACAAGAATTTCTAGACGTGAACATTATTCCACCAATCGTGGTCACCAAGCTTTGAAGGAAGAAAATAAAATGCGTTAAGGGCGTGGGCGAAACTTTCAAGTCAAAGAGGAGGAACAAATGTTCATTGTGCAAGAGACCTGGGCACAAGAGAACCACTTGTAACAACAACAAATCACAGTTAGTCTTGTATCAATTTGTGTTTTTGTAAGTCATGGCAGTGTATGTATTTTGACAACCCTTCAGTTGTCTGATTAATGCCAGATTTATCGACTGCACTCTATGTCTATTATCAACCTTTTAAAGTATTGCATATATTGCGTGTCTGGTCTTGCTTTTATTTTTTATTTAACACATGGTTTATTATCGATCCTACATAAGGTCTATTAAAAACCCTAAGTATTCAAAGGGACAAATGAACAGTTGAGCATTTATTACACATCAAAAAAGCTACTGCACGTCTAATCAGATGTTGCGTCGATTGGGTATACGCTACCTCTCTTTGATTTTCACCATTCACATGTCTACCAACCAAAGGGCGGGAAGAACAAAGGATTCTATTTTGGTCTATATAAAAACCTATCTACTGCACCCAAAATTCATCTTCATCAAGTTAAAATCAGATTAAATTGACAAGATGCCATTATAACACCCCGCATTTTGGGCTAGAATGAAAACCATCATTTCTATGCGTAGATGATCCAAAATCCATAAATCCTATGCAGATTTTCCATTTTAATCAATTATGTAGTGTGGAAAATTGAATGAGCTTTCCGTTGATATAAGATTCGCCCAAATTCGATACCCGGGCAAGATGTTATGGCTAATTTAAGCCCTAGTCGTAAAACACCATCATTTTGGTGCTTGGCGAATCGCGGAGGTGGTATATTTAACAATTGTCAAATTTTAGTAGTCTAGCACGATTATGAAGTGTCGTGATGAAGTTCCAGGTCCCAACCAGTGGGACAACGTGATGGCTCCGCATCGCGGTGACCCCAAGAATCCCATTCGTCATTTCCCAGTGAGCCACCGCGATAGTGGTGCATCGCGGTGGACTATAAAATCAGGCTCTCAGTTATATTTTTATTCCATCTCATTAAGGGTATATTGGGTAATTTTCACCCCCCTTGTTAGCTTAAACACGAGATTTTTCTCCCAAGTGACCTCATTATTCATATTTTCTTCAAAAATTCATAAGAACACTCTCTATGGTTTCAAACTAAAACCCCAAATAACTCAAGATTCAACCATGGGTTTTCGAAACTGATTTAAGATTTGGAATCCCCAAACCGTAGGCTTCAAAAATCATCCATCAAATTTCTAAATTGAGGTACGTGGGGTTTATCCTAAAACTACATGGGCTTGTTGAAAACACCCAATTATGATTTAAAAATCATCAAGCATGAATTTGTTAAAGGGGTTTTGAGATCCATGATTTTATTATGCCTTATGCATGTTTAATGATATTATTATTTTGGCAGGCCCTATCCCCTTAAATTGATTTACACATATAAGTATATGTATGAAACTTGAAATTGAAGATTTGTTTGAGAGAACAAATAATGAAAAATCCCTCTCTTGTGATAACCTTATGTTTATGATCTTATGGTGATTGATTGAGATGCATGATTTATAGCTTAAAAATAGTTTACTCAAATACCATAGTATTTTGAGCACGATTTAGAGATTTAAGAGAGGGTGTTTCTTGATGTAAATATATTTTGTTAAATGAGAAAGCTTTGCATGAGATTAAGAGCTTTGACATGACCACCTTGTATCATTGAAAGTTTGACAAAGAGAGTTGCATACATGTGTTTACATGAGTTTTAGAGAAAGAGTTCTTTGAAATGATTTATTTATATGGAGGTCCCGAATTTATATTTTGAAAACAGAGATGGGAATATGCTAAAAATGGCTCAGAGATGTGACTTGCAAGTCAATGGTATGACGATACCACATAAATATATGCCATAATAGAGTTAGAGTTTTTAGAGTATTCATATTTTAAAGAGTTAAAACTGGGCTTAAATAGGGTTAGGTGGTTACCCAAAGAAGGTTTGAGTTCAAGTAACTCTTAACCTAAAACTGTGATTTTCTGATTCGAGTATATTATTTTACGCTGGCGACGGCCGATTAGCGTAGCAGAGTTAGAGACTCCAACCCTTGCGGCACACTTGGGTTGGAGGCTTCCCCGCTGAGTTAATGGTGGATTCCATATAGCTTGTGGAATTTAAGAGTTGTAGGGTATACTACCTTGCGCAGAAGTAAAACAAAGAATGTCTCAGAGTACAAATGATTTTCTTTCAGAGTCTTTCAGAAATGCCTATGAGATTTCTTACTAGATGATATGCTTATGAACTGTTTTAAATTTCTCTCATATATGTTGAATATAAATTATTATTTTGGATTTGCTCTGCGTACCAGTACAATTGTATTGACCCCGTACCTCCCAGGTTTAGGGGCTCAGTCTAAGGGTCCGGTTAATCAGTAGAGTATCTAGGGAGAAGTGATCCGTGCAGTGGTGAGCCTTCTTTATTACAGAAGGCCTGTCATTTCAGATTATATTATTTCTTTGTTAAGGTCTACTGGGGGCCTTGTCCCAACTTTACAGATAGTTATCTTTAGATCATGCAGTAGAGATTTTGCAGACTGTTCCAGAAGTTGATTAGTTGATTTTCAATTTCATTCTGTATGGTTAAACTGAATCCAGAGTATGACCATGTTTCTGTATTAGATTATAATTTTGCATTTTCTTTTAATATATGAATGTTGTGCCTGATTACCAGATCAGATAGAATAGGACATCCGTGCTTCATGGTTCGGGATGTCTGTCATAGCCAAGCCCTAGTTCGGTCATGACAAACTTTGTATTAGAGCACGGTTCATGGTCCCAGGGTGTCTGCAAAATTACGTTGGGTAGAGTCTTGTTTATGGGTGTGTAGCACACCACACTTATAAGTAGGAGGCTACTAGGCGTTTAGGAATATTTCCCTTTCTTTATGTTCTAGGTCATTCTATGGAGTCAGAATATTCCTCTTTCATATTATAATTTGTGCTATGGTGTCACCCATATGGAAGTAAAGTCATCCCAATTCTTTTCTTACTTTGATGTGCTCAGATATGTCTAATTTTTGAAGTGATTCAGGTGCAGAAGTCTAGAATCTAAATAGTATAGTCCTTTCTGATTGAGACATATAAGATTTTGAAATTGGACAAGGACTTGTGAAGAGTCCGTTAGTGGCTCAGAGTGTATTGATTCTAGTGTGAACTTTGATTATGATTAAATCGTGCTTTTGAGCCTGCGATATTAAGTGTATTCAGTCCCTTTCAAAAATTTTATATTGCAGATGTCATGCTTAAGAGGGAATGAGGGTAGCAGAGTGTTGGAACTGCATTCCCACTCGAGTAGTAGTATAAGTTAAAATGTTGGTGTCATGACCTATTGGTAGTGAGACTAGACCAAGAAGTTGGTGATACGAAGTCACAAGATTAGAAATCAGAGTGAGGATGGATTTTGTGTAAATAAATGTTTTTAGTTGAATAACTGATGTTTGAGGATGATTTACCCCTTTTATAGTGATAGACTAATGTGGTAGCTAGTATCATGTGTGGATTGTATGGTAGTCTGTGGGGGGACTATTTGACTCAGAATTTTTATTCATACAGAGTAAGATATGTATTCTTAGATCCTTAATTATTGTGTGTCAAGTTTCTATCTCTTGTAACCTTTTTATTATTATGTTGTTGAAAATCAAAGTCTAGTGGAGCCGTGTGGGGTCTATTTCGATTCACTAGCAACTTGATGTCCATCTTGTTGATTCCTGTGTTTGTTAGAACTGGGGGTTTAGAGGTGTAATAGAAAGAAAAGTGGTAAGGGTGATTTATTGAATGTATGTATAGCCGAACCTTTTTGCATGAGATTGAGTTGGTATTAAAATGATATGTCCTTGTGTGTTAGTTTAGTAGAAGGTTTAGAATGAGTTATTAGCTAAGGTGAGTTGTTGTTTGCTCGAAGTATGAAAATGGCTAGATTAGCCAGCAAGTTATAAATTATAGACATAAGGTTATTTGTGGAATTTGAAGGTAGTCTAAATGTTCGTTTGGGTAAGTAAGTGTGATGTGAGAAAGTATGTAGTAGATTTTAAGGCATAGCAGTGACGTTATAAAGGTGTTTTGGTTGTGGGTTGTATCTAAATAAAATGATATATTTGGGTAGAATATCCCAATATAATGAACTAGTATATTATGTTGCATTCTTCATTGGTGGTAGATGATTGATGCTAGACTATAGGCTTGATGTGTTGAAATAGTGCGTGTTAATGAATTATAATAAGGAAAACCGTAAGGTCATGATCGATTATTGTGGCTACGGAGTTCTAGTGTACTATTGTTTCTTGATATTTTATTTCGTAGTTTCCAAGTGAGAATTGTGTGTAAGGTTGGGTTGTAAATCAAGTTTAGCCCTAGATATTAAGTTTGAACAGTTGATGGCCATGAAGGTGGATGTGATTATTTCTTGGTTAATGATACTAGTTTTATGGAAACGACCTAATAGGTTTCAATAGTGCATGCAAAACCTTAAGTTTATTTGATTCGTAATGAAGTATGATGTTGTATGTATGAAGTAGAAGTATGCCAAGGTGATATGAGGGTGCGGTATTTTTCTAAGGCTATTACATGTTGTGTGTGGCTAGTGGTACCATTTAGTTGCTAGGTGGAGAAAGACTAGCTAGATGGTATATGGTGTTCTAAATAGCCAAGTTAAGGAGTTTTGATAGATAATGTTGAGCCTTTTGATGTGATCTTGATTCTCATAGTAGAGAGATATAAGTTTGGAGTCGTGATACTGGTAGACTATGACAGAAGTGGTATGGTCCGTCAAAGGTTTGGAGATATCCATGTTTAGTGTTAGAAGAATCTGAGTTGGTGAATGTTTAAGATGTTATATGATGACTTTTGGGGCTGTAGAAACCTAAGGGTTGAATCTTAGAAGGAGGTATTAGCATTGGTTGTTATACATGAAGATACCGTCTTACAGGGTAAGTTTAGTTTTATGTGTATTGTTATATCCCCGACTCTAGAGTAAAGTAATTTCAGTTTATACCAGAGTGTATATAGTGGTCCACAGACTTAGAGTAATGGCTTAAATCTAAGGGGGAGATGATAGAACGAGTAACCAAGTCAAGTTTCCATATGCTAATAGATGTTCTAGTAAGTTATGGAATTGGCCGTGAGAAATAATGATGCTCAATCTATTCTTATTTCAACGGTTTACCTCAGTTAATCCGACACATACTCATGCTTCATGTTTCAGCTTCATGATCATAGCTCGTGTTCATGCATATGATAAGGAATCATGTACTCTCCTAGTTCCTAGTATGATGAGTTCCCAATTTGTTTAGCAGTCTGAATCGCTTTCCGTAAGTTATGAATTCCAAAATTCAGATCATGCAGTTCATGACTCTTGTGCACATGTGATACTCTTTAGCGATCAGTAAAAATTCAGATTTATATCAGGTACATCCCCAGATTAGATCTCTTTAATGAGTCCATGCCGTGAGAGATCTATTCCTCATGCCTCAGTAGGGTATCAAGTTATGCTTAGTACTCCCCTTATGTTCCGGATCCCGATATTCCAATTTGCAGTGACATTTTCCCTTAGGTCGAGATAGTGATGATGAAAGATTGTTTAGATGGGAAAGAGTAAATATTTCTTATTGATAGAAGATGGTTGTATGCTTATTTGAGTTAAGACGGTAATTGTGGAGTAAGATTGAGGACGAGTCTTTGATACATGTCAAGGTTAGTTGAAGTTTTATGCGTTATATTTGGAAAAAAATGTTGTACGCTTGTGTAATGTAAGTCTATAAGTTGAAAGAATATTGAGGTGAAGTTTCGTGTATGGCTTGGTTAGTTGAGGATATTTTATGTGTATCATCTGAATAGTGCAGGGAAGTTGTTATGGATAGAAGTATTAGAGAATATGAGAAATATGCTTTATGAGTGGTTGTTTAGAAGTTCATATGTGGGTAAAAAGATAGGCTTGAATGTCATGTTTGTATGTATATGGATGGATGCCTTGAGTGTTTGTCAATGTCTAATACGAAGTTGAAGGTGATTGCTGGAGTGGCAATAAAAATTATGCAGGAGATGAGGAATTGTGAAATGCAGGGTATGCTTAATTCATGATTCGGACTAGTACTACAGTATTATGTGGTGCGACTTGTGATTTTGAGTTAGGCTTGAAGATGATGAGGGGATTTAGTTCAGTTTATACATTAGTAGATGGAAATATCAGCGGCCATGTGAGAAAAAATAAGTGGAATCAATGAGCATGGTGTTTAAGGGAAAAGTATAGTTGAGAGAGTATTTTAGAAGTGTGGCTAATCTTGAAAGTAAGAAGTTGCAATGCCTAAGGTTTGGTAATTCCATCCTAGTTTACGAGTTATATGTTTATATTCCATGCTATAGAGTAGTGTCATTGTTGTGATTCCTTAGTTGGATGTCTTGTGTAACTCATGTCAGAGATTCTTTGCTCCCGAAGGCTGCTAGAACTTCTTTAGAAAGAGTGTTGAAGAGATACTCCAGTGAAGTATAAGTGTCAAGTATAATTTAGTTTAACAGTCAGGCAGACGAGTTACTGTGATTTTCCACCTTTTCACCCAGTCCTACTATCTGAAGTCCAATGCGTATGACCGTCCCAAAAGATAATCTATTCCATCCGTGTAAGTTACGAACTCAGTTCAGTCCAAGCATCATGTTTCAAATTCAGTTATTTAGTCATGACTCAGTTCATAAGAGTTCAGCACATAATCTCAAATTTTTCCGGCTATTTTAGCTCAGACAGTGTAATACCTTTGTACGATCTAAATCTTGTTGCCTCATGATTTGTACTTACCTAAGTTATCACTTCCAAATCCAATGTGTGTGATTTGAGCATATATGCTTCGGGGGAAATCCTAAACTCTCAGCATGAATCAGCTCCTTAATTGTATTTACCCTTACCTCCCAGGTTCGAAGGCTCAGTCTAGGGGTCCGGCTAATCAGTAGAGTATCCAGGGAGAATTGATCCGTGTAGTCGTGAGCCTTCTTTGTTCCAGAAGGCCTGTCATTTCAGATTATGTTATTCCTTTGTTTTGGTCTACTGGGGCTTTGTTCCAGCTTTTCAGACATTTATCTTTAGATCATCTTGTAGAGATTTCGCAGACTGTTCCAGATGTTGTTTAGTTGATTTAGGATTTCATTCCGTATGGTTAAACTGAATTTAGAGTATGACCATGTTTCCGTATTAGATTATAATTCCACATTTTCTTTTATTATATGAATGTTGTACATGATTACCAAATCAGATAGATAAGGATGTCCCGGCCTTTATGGTTCGGGATATCCGTCACGGCCAGACCCTAGTTCGGGTCATGACAGCCAGGCATTCCATTGATACCAAGAAGGAGGATCAACTGTAACTACAACCCTTATCCTCCCCCGTAACGACTTCAACTACCTCTTCTATGGACTGGGGCAGATCGGGAGCATATCCACCGCGAACTCCAGCGGATTTCCCATTTTTACGAGCGATTGTGGAGCGGCTCAACATGGATCCAGAGGAGATGATCACCTCCCCATCATCCATGGGTGGAGCCACCTTAAACGAATGGTGGCCAGATGAACATCCTTCGTCGAGTAATTATGTGGTCTACAGATGTTAAATGTTAGCTATTATGTGTAAATATTTAATTTTTCACACCCTTAACATAACTGGAAAGAAACTTTGCATACCCTTTGCTAAATTCTTGGCTCCGCCACTGCCACCATCCCTTTAGTTTTAAGTTTTTATGTCTGTTTTTTTTTGTTTTAATGTCATTGCAATGGGAAGCTTTCATGGTTAGGTTTATGTTAGATGAAAGCTTCTTTATTTGTAGTTTTTTCTTGGGTTTTGCTGTAAATATGGGTCTACCATTTGCAATGAAGAATAAATGAATAAAATATGTTGGTTTTTCCTACATCTGTCTCCCTTTAAATTTCTGTAATTTTAGACCCGTTTGATTTTTTGTGCAATTTCATCTGTTAGAACATGAATCAAACAATTGTGAATTAATGAAAAATTAATTTTTGTTTCCTGCATTTGTCTCCACTGTAATTTTTGAAAAATTAATTTCTGATGTTAGAAGATGAATCAAAGGGTTGTGAGATGTGAATTTAATTCTTGATTAATTCTTATTTCTAGTTTAATTCTTGTTTCCTGCATTTTTCGCTAGTGTAATTTTACATTTTTTTCCTTTTTTCCCTTTTTCCATGAGATCAAGGTAGAAGATGAATGAGACAGTTTTCAGATGTCAAATTAATTCATATATGCCAATGGAAAACTAATCTGGTCTATCCGCGATTACGTTAATTTATACAAAATTAAATGAAAAGTCGATGACGTTTATTCGATACTTATCTCAATGTCTATGCTCGAATAAATACATATTCGATACATTAAATAATACCGCGCCATCGATTGTGTTCAGTAAATTTCATAGACTGTAAGCCTTGTCAATAATATGCAGTATTGGTTTATTGCCCTTAATAGCATATTTGGAAAATAAAAGAAATAATTAATCAACAAAATAATAAATAATTAGATTTTATCCGATTAAAGGAGCTTGAACAAGCCATGTGATAGTATGAGAGTCCATGTAAATTGGATAAGGTGATCAATGATGTGTGGGGATGGGTAGTGGATGAAAAATGAATTCCTCACAACATACTTGAGCTTTGGTAAACATTGCCGCCCTAAGGATGTTGGTTGTTCAACCACAACTCATCACCTCACATCTTGTTTAACCACTTTCAATTTATGTGGACTCTCATACGATCACATGACTTGTTTATGCTCATTCGATTGCATAAAATACAATTACTTATTATTTTATTAATTAAATAATACTTTTCAAAATATGTTCTAGTCAAGGTCTATAAATATGTGTCATAGTCTAGTGCATGTATTAATGAAGTTATACAAAATCTATGCTAGACTATGCTTAGTTTTGTCCTCGACCTGATATAGTCTAGCATAGACTCTTAACTTTTTCCACAAATAAATCACTATAATATGCTACATATTTATAGACCATAACTAGCACATATTTTGAGAAGGATTAATTAATTAGTAGAATAATCAATAATTGAATTTTATGGAATCGAATGAGCCTAAACAAATCATGTGATCGTATGAGAGTCCACATAAATAGAAAGTGGTTATCAACGACGTGAGGTGATGAGTTGTAGTGAACAAATGAATTATCCATAACATACTTGTTCTTTGGGTAAACATTTCCCCAATCATGTTTGTTGTTCATGCACTACCCATCCTCACACATCATTGATCACCTTATTCAATTTACGTGAACTCTCATATGATCACATGACTTGTTCAAGATCCTTTAATTGCATAAAATCCAATTATCTATTATTTTATTGATTAAAAAATCTTTCTCAAAATATGTTCTAGTTATGGTCTAAGAATATGTAGCACAGTCTAGTTCGGTTATTAAGGAATTAGCTCTTAGTATATGCGAGGCTGTATATCTATTCGGTGAAGAATATACCAAAAGCCTGAGAAGGCATCGATTATAAATAAGGTCTATGAAATAAGACCAACAGTAAAAAAAATAAAAATGTCAGATTTTTACAACGGTCATAAAGTACACGTCAAATCAGCACCCAACGGTAATATTTTACTTTTTTCTTCTATAAAAGAAAGACTATTTTTGTGTTAACACTCTCATTTTTTTGGCTTTAATTTTTGTTAACAACTACAATGTCTCAAGCATCCCAAAAATCAAATGCAAAAGTGTCCTACATATGTCATTATGGAAATCCAGCTGTTTTTAGGACGTCACACACCGATTGAAATTCAGGTCAAACATTTTTTAATTGTGTGGTTGGAAAGGATAATGGATGATGCTCCTTTTTTAAGTGGCTTGACGAAGACTCACTGACGAGCGGCCCATCAACATCAAATTTTTGAGGCGCTTCCAAGTTTCATATACTCCAAAGGCTTCAAAAATTTGAAGAAAATAGAGATCTACTCATAACATTGCTAAAAGAAGTGGAAGAGCAAAGGAATTACTTGAAAGGATCGCTAAAAGAAGTCGAAATGGAGAGGGATCAAGTAAAGTAAAGACTGATTTTGGCTGAGGAAAAAGATAAAGGCCTAAAAAATTTATTGTATGATTTGTTATTGTTGTTGGCTTTTTGGAAAGGTGTAATAGGGATATAGGAAACTGAATAAATAGACGTAAGGTTTCTTAAATCAATCCTGGGTGTAATCTATAATTAATAGAGAATTATGTCTATGTCTTTTATCATCGACCTCTATAAACCATGATAGTTACGGTAAGTAAATATATGCATTACTCAATCAATAGTATGTTAAGTCTATAAATTATAGAGAACAACTCTATTATGTTTCCAATCAACCACTATAAATTAGGACAACAGCTGAACTGGTAACACAATGCAACCAACTGTTTAATCTAACGAGATAATGGAATAACTGAACATTATTTCATTAGTAAATGCCATCATTGACATGTCAAATATATGTAATTCAATTATCCATAAAGAACAAATCACTAAAAAATATGTGAAATATATATAATTCAATTATCCATAAAGAACAAATCACTAAAAAAAATAAATCATTAAAGAAAATTGTTTGTTCCGAATCCACAAAACTACTTATTTTCTTGACTGAGTTCCGCTACAATGCCCATCACATCCACTTCTTTTTCTTCCTGTTTTGTCTCCTCTTCTTCAACTTCTTTCTTCTCATTTTCCTTCTCTTCTTCTTCTTTTGCAGATTTATTCTCTTCTTCTATATTTTCAACCTCCTATTCGACTACTAATTCTTCTTCAACTTCCTTCTCGTTTTTGTCTTCTTCTTCTTCTGATTTTTTTCACCACATTCTTTTGTTTTCTCCTTATTTTCTTCTTCTGCTTCAGCTGTCATCTCCTCATCTTTTTACTTTTCTTTTTTTTCTTCTTCTTCATCTGCTTCATTCTCCTCTTCTATTTCTTCTTCTTTCTTCTCTTCTTCACTTTTTTTATCTGCTGCAGCCATGTTCGTCACTACAACTGCAAGTTCTTCTAGGTTTACTTGATGCCGGCTAAGAGGGGGCTGTCGAGGTGCACTGTACTGTTTTGAAAGAATTACTAAACATATGGAACAAAATTAAATTAGAAGAGCAAAAAATAAATTAATTTACCTTCTTCTTGTTTCTTCTTCTTATTCTTCTCGATTCTCTTCAGCCTCTCATCTCTAACAAAAGAAGCAATATCTAGTAGACTTTCTCGAGTAAAGCAACGCGCTCATGCAGGTTATTGTCATTAGAAGCATCTGGTGAAGTTTTGAGTCCACTTGAACCAGCATGATCAGAAGCGCGTGGTGGACTTGGAACATAATGATGGCCACCCAAATCTTCATCTTCGTCCGCGACCTCCGCTGATGAAGTCAGGACAGTCACGCCTTTTAGCTGCACCTTCAACGCATCGATGAAAGTATCCTTAACTTCGTCCGTATATGGCTTAAAATTTTTTATGTATCTCTGCTCCATCTCACGGACAGTAGGGGTAAGGTACGGGTGCACAATCTACAAAAAATAAAAATAAATTACAAGACATTCACTAATATAATAATATTAGTATCATATCATAATAAGTATAATTTTACCTTTGTGCTGTTTTCTTTGTACTTAAATGGGTCGCCTTCCATTATGTTGTCGCACTTCGACGTGTTCCATCGAAGAAGATGGGGAATGGGCAGGAGAGAATCTAATGACTTACCGGTGTACCTTCCCAGATAAGGAAAGGCCTCATATATCCAAACTTGCAATCAATAGAAGCACAAGTAAGTCTACAATGTCTACGTATTACTGCATAAATATATAGGAGTCTATAATAAATCAATAGGATGGTTGATTATAAGTACCAGAAACGCACAGGGAAAGACAAATAACGCGTATGATGCATTATTCCTCTTGACAAAAGCTTCTTTCTTCTTGGTCAGATCAGTCTTCTTTTTCAGATAGCTCTAGGTCAGCTCAAAGGACTCTTTTCCCCATGGATACCCCTCGAAGAATTCTAAATCAGTCGCCATCTTGATGTGGTCCGAATCCACCTTCTTTGATGGGTCCTTTGCCAGCAGCATCGCGTGCACAAACCAAACCAAAGCACACTTCAACTTTTGTTGATTATTTAGCCTATTACCTTTCATCAGGCTAATCAACTTTGCAGCAGTAATGCTCTTATTCTTCGTAACCTTAAAATAAAAGCTTTCTCCTTTTTTAAGGACTTTGTTCATTTTTGATTCACGAGGATATGCTGAATAATTCATCCCCGTAATCAAAGAAAATTTCTTTAAGCCGAAACAAGCTGGTTTACCATTCACACAAAACCAAATTTCATACAATTGTTTTTATACATCGCAGCAACATATAATGAACCATCTGTCCATTAAACTTAAAATGTTTTGGAATATGCCTCAAGTGTCCGAAACATGTCTTCTTAAAATCACAATACAACTTTTGTTCAACAAGAACCCATCTAAACTCTCGATACATCGCCATTCTCGCTCTCATATAAATCTTTGCAGGAAAAGACCCAAGATCATCCATCTAGGTTGTTAGGCCGTACGACTCAATGGAGATATCTCTCGTACAAATTGATAAGGATAGGGGATCCTCCTCCCCGTCTTCGCTATCTCTCCTATCCTCACCGTCCCCGCTATCATTTTCACTTTCTTCTTTGCTTTTCCCCTCGCTTTTACCTTCGCTATCCTCAGCATCCTCACTCTCGTGTGCACTACTTTCATCATATTCAAAAATATCGACAAGGATTCTTGATTCATTTTTGACTCTGATTCATCGACTATGGGTTTTTTCTCTTGGAAGTTTTCAAAACTTCTTCGGATTTTCACTTCCTGCTGGTAGAAGAAGTGGAAGCAGGCCTTTTAACCGCTCTATGAACTCTTCTCACCATTTATGGTCTATAGAAAAAAACAAATCTGTAGTGGTCGATTTATCGACCACTGGTCTATTAAAAAATATGAACAAATGCAGCAAAAATAAATCTGCAATGGCCGATCTATCGACCACTAGTCTATTAAGAAAAACGGGAAAACGCCTCACATCAAACATGTAATTCAAGTTCCAAGTGCAATTCACAACAACAAGAACACTACTAAAATGAGTCCAATTCAGTATAAAAAATTCAAAATCAAACCCAATATAACTACAAAAACTGAAATTTGTTTTAATCATTATCCAAAGCAAAACCCGATTAAACATGCGAAATCGACAATGTTAACTAAAAACACTCAAATTTTGACTAATTCAATGAAGAACAGAGCAATTTTTGTCAAAATCAAAGAACCCCAACACAAAGCGTCATCGAAAAAAATTACTAAAATGGATCTAAAACTGATTGGGGAAGAAAATTATACTTACCTGAGCAAGAGAAATTGAAAAATTTTGCCTGAGGAAGCAAGAATCAACCGAATTATTTTGTTCGAAAATATAGGAACCAAAATCGAGAGAAGGGAGGTTTTGAGGAGAGAGAAATGTGTAGTTGAAAACATTAAATGATTTTAATAAATATTTTGAAAATGGAAAAATATAAAAAGGGACCATGTTGTAGTTTTTAAAAAGTTATATTTTTTTCCGAAGTTTTAAAAATGTTAAAGGAATCCATGACCCCACAACCCTGACCCACTTTTTACCTTTTTCACGACCTAACCCTAAAAAATAAATCAAAAAGAAATTTGGTGTCTATAAATCAAAATAAGTTTTGAAAGTGGGTAGGAATCAAAATTGTCTAAGATAGTGATGGGGGAGAAAAAACAGTACCATTATTATTATTGCTAGCTTTTGAATGCACAGTAAGTGTTTAAATTTCATTCAAAGAGGAATTAGAACCTTTTAAGTACGTTTTTGGTAACTCTTCAAATGTATCAAAATATGTCCGTCATACATTTTCAACATCAGACATCTTATGTACATATTTATATAAGAATGATTAGGAAATATCAGGATTCAGTAGATGAGATAGATAAACAAGGAGAAAGATTATTGAATTCGCAATCCAACTGAACCAAAGCTCGGTATGACAGCACCCTGCAAATTCTGGTGCATGTTGGTGGCGCTAGTCACGTTCCTGCATATACGAAGGCAGAAGTTGATAACCGAAAGAAGAATAAAATATGCACACAAACTAAAGTTAATCAATCTTGCTTATCAAATCATCCATGATATTCATATGAAGTGAATTGCTGCATTTACTTTTTCTTCAAGCGGGCTGATACTAAAGATTTAAATTATTGACATTTACAGGCAATTTTCCTACTCTAAGAGCCTCCCTAAATCAGTTCAAAAATTATTAGACTGATAGTCGTAGAAATAGACTTTTGATTATGTCAGGTAACACTGAAGATATGTTGCTCCCTCGGAGCTAGCAACAACCTCTGTCCTCCAATATCACTATTTAGGGATCAAAGGTTAAGAAAATTTAACATGTTTGATAAGTATGATTTTCTCTTAATTCACTTTTTTTCTTGAGCTTTTTATTGTTTTGTGGCTTTGGATTGTCTTATTCTATCAACGTGAGGGCTTTGTTCCGTACGATGAAAGAGTCAGTCAGGAGGAGGTGAACAAGGGATCATTGTGTAGCTCTATTGACTTTACATTATTAATTTATTGCCTATTTGTAAAGGTAGGTTATTCAATATGCAAAAATATTTATTAATCCATGCATATTTTCTTTTATAGTATCAAAGTGATTTTATAAAATTAACTTATTGAAGTGAGGTACACGGGCGGGGCGTGTATTATAAGACTAGTATATATATGTATGACATGTTCAAAATCAAAAAACATTTTGAAGATCCTTAAACTTAGTCATCAATTCCTTATTATTTGTTTTTCTCAGGAATATAAAAAATATATCAAACAAATTAAGCAGCATATGGATTTGCAATTTTTTCAAAACTAGTTAGGACAAAATGTTCATTTGAACTTGAAAATTACTAGCTTCTTCAGTTATCTCTTGTTAATGTTCAATAATGCTATTTTTACCCAAACAAATCTCTTCAAAGTTCCGTAACACTTATTTCATCGTGAAGTTGTGTGTGGATTGTTATTTCCTTATTCGGATACGCAGAATCTGTATATGCAGAACAACAACTTCAACTAGTTCAAGTTTAAAACAAGAACTCAATGAAGTACAAAAAATACCCTCAACACAAGATAAAAGTGATCTTTCTTAGAAGTGTATTTTATTTTTAGAAATCAAGATGAAACAGAAATGGCCAAGTCGCCTGAATTCACAGACTTTCCTTAAGGAAATAATTCCCCTCACAGTACCCGAGGTTGCAGAATTTTCCTCCCAGGATAAAATGGCCAAATAGACCAACAGTAGCGGTACCTCAAACAACTGGACTATCATCGAACACACAGAACGTTTTGATTGATCACGCAGAGTAATTTTGAAGACAAGAAGAATTTTTTTTTATTCTGTAAATTTCGTATCTAAACCTGTGAATGAAAGCAAATTTATATAGACATAACATGCCTCTTTGAAAAGGTGGCATTGGTTCAATTAAATAGTCTGTCTTTTCTGGAAATTCATGTTCGTTCATCCAAAGAACATGTCTTTTCCCGAACAAGTATACCAGTTCACGAAACAGTGGCACCAGTTTGATGAAGTATTGCATCAGTTCAAAAATTCTGCATACATGTATAAATGGAGGTTCGAAACCAAAAAGATAAATCTCATCTCGAAATCCGAATCCGAGCTGAGTGAAAACGACGACGGCGCGATGCATCTATATTTTCTTGCCTCACTTATCATGTGGAGTAAGTGTTCATTATTATAAACACTCCAAAGTTCCCTTCTTCCACCAATGTGGGAGACTTAGTGAACTTTTCAATTTTGGGAGTACACTTTCCAAATCGGTGTCTCCTTCCCTCCACCATTTTTCTCTCCATTTTCCATTCACACTTTCTTCACATTTCGAACCCAGCATGGATTAGCTATTGTAGGTAACACAATAATGGTCAAACAAGAATTAGAAAAAAAGACACGTAAAAGAGCTCAAGAAGGTGACGAGTCGTCAGTCGAGAGGTGAGAAGTAAGGACAATCATAACGACCTTACTAGAGGTTGGTAGAGTTTATAGGTGTTGGTTCACTATATATAGTCAAACCTCTCTATAGTGACAGCGTTGGTTCGAAAGTTTTATGGCTGCTATAGAAATGTGTTGTTATACATATATATATTGGCATTTGACGTTCAGATTTTACAAATGTAATTACTCTTCGAAAGCTTTCCTCAGTGTATAATTTTGTTAGTTTTGATCTTTTTTCCTATCACGTAGGATTAGTCAGGGAAGTTGTTATAGTTTCTCTTTTGGGGCGTTGGTTCAGTAGTAACTGCAACATGACTTGGAAAAAATATTGCTACTCTTTTGTACAAATTTGCTATTTGAAATTCTTTCTATTCTACAGGAATAAGATGATGTTCTTATATTTGTTAAATAGTTTCATACTTTTTGTGTGTCCAAGCATGATAGATCTCTTTGCAATGTTTCTCAAATTTTATCCCAACTTATCAAGTTCCTAATAGAAATGATAGATGTTTAAGCACGTGTTCCAAATGCCATTATGTGGCTGCGAGAATTCCATCAGTTGTGATAGTTATCTTGTTGCAAGCCTTCCAGCAATTCACTGGACTCAACGCCACTAGGTTTTATTTGCCTGTCCTGTTCCATATTACGGGTTTCAAGTCCGATGGCTCCCTTCTGTCCGGTTTTAGTACTGGACTTGTTAATGTTAGAAGTACATTTGTTTCCATCTACCTTGTTGACAAGGTTGGAAGGAGAAAGTTGCTTCTCCAAGTTCTTTGCCAAATGTTAATCTCTCAGGTACAATATAATTTTCATCTACAAAACTATGTATGGTTCATCAAACTATCATTACTAGATATGTAGGTCAAATTTTACTTTATACATGTATACTAAATCTTGAACACGCTCAAGGGGATCCAAGAAATGCTTAAATGTCACTACTAGGAGTCGAAAACATGATCAAAAACATTTTCTTGAACACCTTCTGTGGCTACATTAAAACTTTTCATAATAGAGTAGCTACTTGTTAATGTCCCTTTTCTGATGGCGAGCTTGTTTTAATGTTGCAAATGGCAATTTGAGTTATTTTGGCAAAACATTTGAATCTGTGGACACAATTCTATGAAGTTTCTCATTAGTTAAAGAAACAAAACTGTTTTCTATTTATATATAGTTAGCTCATCAAGATCGACAAACATATGTTTAGGACTTCCTTCTTTCTTAAAAAGAAGACTTTCTTGTGATAAGGTTAATAAAATAAATATAATATATACATGATCTTGAAAAAAATTGAACACGTTGAGATAGGGTACACGCGCAAAGACCGTGCCCACGAACTAGTATATTCTAAATATGCCATTTTGAAACTATACTTAAAAAGGTTCTTGATAAAACGCATAAATCTACATCTTGATTAGACTATCATATAGTTGCAGATTCTCCATATAGATTTTACATTGCAAGAAACGATAAAACTGAACCTCAAGTGTCTATAAAGGACGTTGTATCATTACAGATTCAATCGTAAAACTCTTGTCCAGCTGCTAAAACCTCTGAGTGCTCTACGAATCCCTGCATTTTGGCCAACAATCTGACAAGAAAGAGAGAAAGCGTTTGAGCCAATGTTCAAGGAAATGCAGTTAACAGAAAAGTCTGATTGCTTCATGTACCAGCAAACAAGAAGAAATTAAAGCAACACAAATATATATACTAACCTAACTGCTTGGTTTTGAAGGATGGTTGCAATTATTAAAGCATGTAGTAGGCACCATCCGTGGTTCAGGAGATAGTTTTTCAAAAATATGACGGAGACCCCATGCTTAACCATGGCTTCAAGTATGTCATCCTCTGACGCAGAACATGAAGTATTCACTTCATTCCTGGACAAAAGTACATCTGAATGATATCTTTTTCTTGCCTACCGTTCGATCTTGTCAACCTCCCATTTTGATGTCACTGGACAGTAAACATGAAAAAAAAAAATCTGACCATTCGGGTAGGCTCGATTGAGGGCTTGCTGCTCTACTGAGGGATTCCTGAGAACGTCAAGCAAAACCACTCTTGAGGACCCAATAAGACTTAGTCCTTCTGAACAGGCTTATGTCGATGCAAGAAGCACTTTGAAGGATGAACTCCTTCCTATTTCTTTTAGTCGAACAACAAATTTCATTTTCACTCCTATATCTAGATCCAACCATCTTAGTTCTTGTAGTCGACTTTCAAACTCACAGACCTCCTTCCTCTTAGCCACTAAGGAAGGATGAACAAAAATCAGAGACGCCAGATTTTGTTCGTAAAAGGAGCCTGTTGGGATTCTTTTAAGCAGCTCCTTCTGCAAATATGTGGGCTTCAGGTGTACCACTGTATCCCTTATGCCCGGAAGGCTTACCCTCTTTACATTTTTGCTACAGTTAAGGACCAGTGGTGAAATAATATCCCTTAGCTCTTCCAATGCTCGGGCATTCTTCTCAAGGGAACTGCTAAGGGAAGCCCATTTCTACTCCATATCACGAATAAACTTTGGAATTACAACACAGAGTGTTGTACAACTCTTTGATGTTGTTCTAAAATGGAGTTCTAGAAAGAACTATGCGTTTTTCTATTTCAACCTCTTTCAGTTCTTTCAAAACAAGGCTTTGCTCATTACGAGAAGTGTACCCTTCTTCAAGAACCAGAAGACCAGGAAACATAAAAAGTATTTCTCTAGTCTCTTTCGTCTAACCCTTTCCATCTTCTCTAGTCAGAATCCTGAACAAATCATAGCTGATTCCCAAAATGCTCTTACTTTTTGCCCACGATCTCAGCTTCACTATGCGTATAAGGTTTGAATCTTTTTTTTCGGCATGGGATAAGCAGTTGAAGACACCAACTGTACCTTCATCTTCCCAAAAAGACAAATCCTTGCTTTTCAAGTTATGGAAGGGAATGTCCGCCTCCCATTTTTGGAACTGGACTTCCCAATTAAGAAGCAATCTGAATAGAGCAACGATTACCGCCCGACACTTTGGAAACACCTTCAGAAATGACAGAAGAAATACAATGGTGAGTCAGGTTTTTTCGGTGCCAGGTGGATGTGAGATAATGCATCCTCCCTTACTATCGGATAGAGGCTCTCTCAGCCTCTCAAGAGCTATATCTCCAGCTATATTTTTCCACATGAACTCAAATCCTCCACGTTGATGAGGATACATAATACTTTTTATACTTAAAGGAACTAAATCCCAAACGGTTTCTTCTCCATAAATAGGAGAATCCTCTACTGCAGAAGAATTAGAAAATCTAAAGCTATCAACATCCAAGAGTGATGGTGACTCTTCAAAATATTTTCTTCCATACCCCCCTCGAGTTCTCTGAGCCTGCATATTACACCAGTTTAAGAATTTAACAGTCAACACGATAAAAGATGGAATCTAATAAATCAATAAGAAGAAATGTTGTTGGTAGGACAAATCTTGTAAAGGAGGGGATATGTAATTGTTCTCAAAAACCATATGGGAACAAACTTTATAGATAAGTCAAATTTGTTCATCCAGAAAAAGACGTTAGTTCCCCGCTTGACAGCCACATGTTTGTCTACATTGCATAGGCAAAACAGATGGATTTGTAAAGCCAATATTTGACTCTGAGTTTCACATGTCCATTTCATCAAAAAGATTATCCATTTTCTTTTCCCAATCTTCTTTCTCCGGGAGGAGAGGTTCCTCGTTTTCAAATCGGAATATCAAAGAGAGTGTTTCTTTGATAGGAACCTGTTCCTTCTCTTCAGGAGGAATGACTTTATCACAATCATCACCATTTATTATAGAGTCAACAACAAACTTCAAAAATGCCAATTTTTTGAGAGTCTCCGAGTCATTAACCTCGCAGTACTCTTCAAACGAGCATTCAGACTCCTCTTCACCTTTATCTTGCTTTTCATCCTCAACAAAAAGCTGAGGTACTACTCTATGAGGTTCTGGTTCCTTGCCATTAGAAGCTGGCGATTCAATCTCTCGGTAAGTCTTGTCATTGGGGTCGTCATTGTTATCATCAGTTGAAGCTTTAGATTCCGACTCAGAAGATGATGTAGTGTCAGAAAGCTCCTCGTCAATGCTTATAACATCAGGACGGCTCTATATTAGGTTGTGGATCCTGATTAATATGTGACGTACTGTTATATATTAATGTTATTTTAGGTTGTACCTTTTATTCCTATTTCTCTGTGTAATTGTACATACTCCAAGTCATTAATATAAATATCCCATCCACCGTAGAGGTTACCCAAGGGTGTTACCACGAAATTACTTCTCTCTCTCTCTCATGAACTCTCTCTACTTTTCTTCATCTTCTCCATAGATTTAGTGTGTGTGCACACAAATTGATCCTAACAACTAGTATCAAATCTTGGGAGATTCATCACGATCACTGAAGATGGAAGGATCGAAGTTTGGAATCGAGAAGTTTGATGGATCCGATTTTGGTTTCTGGAAGATGAAGATCGAAGACTATCTGTACCAGAAAGATCTTCACAAACCCTTGACCGGGGTAAAACCGGAGTTCATGAAGAAGGAGGACCAGAAGCTCAAAGATTGGCAGGCTCTAGGGATGATCCAGTTGTCTTTGTTGAGAAACGTGGTGTTCAACATCGTCAAGGAGAAAACCACGTCCGATCTATTGAAGGCACTATCAAATATGTACGAAAAGCCATCTGCGATGAACAAGGTATATTTGATGCATAGATTGTTTAATTTACAGATGCTTGAGAATGGATATGTTGCTGATCAGATAAACGAGTTCAATATGATTGTTAGTCAACTGTGTTCTGTGGATATTAATTTTGAAGATGAAATTAAAGCACTGATTTTGATGTCATCTCTTCTCGAGTCTTGGAATATTGTTGTTACTGTGATTAGCTATTCCTGTTGATCTGAGAAACTGAAGTTTTATGAAATTTGAGATGTTGTTCTTAGCAAAAGCATTAACAAATGAGAAATTAAGGAATCATCTGGTAGTGCTCTTAGTGTTGACCAAAGGCAGAGACACCAATCGAGGGGTCAGAATACACACAACAGATCAAAATTGAAGAATCATTAAAAATCTCCACAAAAATCCAACATGACATGCTGGAATTGTGGAGAGAAAAGACACTTTCAGACAGAGTGCAAGAAACCCAAGAAAAAGAAGAATTAGAAATCTAGAGATAATAATGATTTTATTAATTCATCAGAAGGTATTAGGGATGTTCTAATCCTTAGTGTGGACAACTCGGTTGAATCCTGGATATTGGATTCTGGTGCATCTTTTTATTCATCTCCTAGCAAGGAATAGTTCCAAAACTTCAAGTCTGGAAACTTTAGAAAGGTGTATCTTGCTGACAATAAGACATTGGCGATTGAATGAAAGGGGGATGTCTGCATAAAAACTTCACCAGGATAGTAGAGGACATTGGAGAATGTCAGATATATTCCTGGTCTCAAGAAAAATCTGATCTCTGTTGGTCAGTTGGATAGCACAGGCTACGCAACAGTGTTTGGTTGTAGCACGTGGCACAAAATCTAGAACTTTGTACACCACTGCAAGGTGTATAAACATGGCTGCTGTTGCTGAGGGTGCTTCCAGTTCATGTCTGTGGCACAACAATCTTGGACACATGAGTGCCAAAGGAATGAAGATGCTGGTTGCAAAAGGAGCTTTAGAGGGGCTGAATAATATTGATATAGGTCTTTGTGAGAGTTGTGTTATGGGTAAACAAAAATGAGTAATCTTCATGAATACTGCAAGAGAGCCGAAGAAAGTACGACTGGAAATGATCCATACAGATTTTTAGGGACCATCTCCTATTTCATCACTTGGTGGATCCAGATTCTATGTCACCTTCATTGATGATTTCAGCAAGAAGGTATGGGTTTACTTCTTGAAACATAAGTCAGATGTGTCTACCACTTTTAAGAGGTGGAAAGCTAAAGTTGAAAATCAGACTGGCTTGAAAATCAAATTCCTGAGGTCTGATAATAGAGGAGAATATGTGAAGTCAGAATTCAAACTATTCTGTGCAGCTGAGGGAATCAGATTGATGAGGAAAGTTCTCAGGAAGTCAAGGAAGAATGGAGTTGCTGAAAGGATGAACAAAATATTGAATGAGTATGCAAGGAGTGCGAGGATACACTGTGGGCTGCCTAAGATGTTTTGGGTAGATGCTATGAGCACAGCTGCATACTTGATCAACAGGGAACCATCAGTTACTCTGGTGTTCAAGATTCCTGAAGAAGTATGGACAGGAAAAGAGCTTAAGTATTCTCACTTGAGAACTTTTGGTTGCACTTCTTATGTTCATGTTAATCTAGAGAAGAGAGATAAGCTTGATGATAAATCTATAAAGTGCTACTTTATAGTTTATGGTTTTGACATGTTCGGGTACAGGTTTTGGGATGACAAAAACAAGAAGATCCTAATACATTGTGATGTGACATTTTATGAAAATGTCTTGTAGAAAGATAGAGAGAAAAAGGTTCAAGAAACTATAAAGCAAGTGGGAGTTGAGCTAGAGTTGCCGAAGAGTACACCCAAAGATGTTGCAGCAGATACTCAACAAACTCTAGAGACTGTCGTTGAGGAACCAGAGGTGGAATAAGTGACCTGAGAAGGCTGATAGGACATTATCTAGGACCATTAGAGCACCAGATAGGTATTCACCATTATTACATTATCTGTTGTTGACTGATGAAGGGGAACTAGAGTCTATTCCTGAGGCCCTGCAGGTGGAGGATTCAATCAAGTGGGAGCAAGCCATGGATGATGAGATGAGCTCACTTGAAAAGAATAACACGTGGATGTTGACTGAGATACCTGCAGGGAAGAGATCCTTGTTGAACAAGTGGGTGTTCAGAATCAAGGCAGAACCAAATGGAAAAAGAAGGTTCAAGGCTCGGTTAGTAGTTAAAGTATATTCACAAAATAAAGGTATTGATTACGCTAAAATATTTTCTCCTGTTATGAAATTAACTACTATCCAAATTTTATTGAGTATTGTTGCATCAAAGAATTTTCATCTTGAGCAAATGGATGTTAAGACTGTATTTTTACATGGAGATTTGGACAAGGAAATCTATATGCAGCAACCAGAGGGGTTTGTAGTTCTAGGAAAGGAACACATAGTGTGCAAGCTCAACAAAAGCTTGTATGGGCTGAAGCAAGCACCTAGACAGTGGTGCAAGAAGTTTGAATACATTATGAGCAGGAGTGGCTTCCGAAGGAGTGGGAAGGATCAGTGTTGCTACTTAAAGAAATACACTAATTCTTATGTATTTTTAATCTTATATGTGGATGATATGTTGATTGCAGGATCCAATATGAAGGAGATAATCTCTTTGAAGGCAAGTCTGTCTTCTGAGTTTGAGATGAAAGATTTAGGTGCAGTGAAGCAGATTCTTGGGATGAGGATTTCTCAGGATAGATCTGTTGGCATTTTGAATCTATCCCAAGAGTAGTACATTGAGAAGATGATGGCCAGATTCAGAGTTAATGATGCTAAACCCAGGACTACTCCATTGGCAAATCACATAAAATTGTCAAAGAAGCAGTCACTGAAGATAGCTCAGGAGCGGGAACACATGGAACTTATTCCATATGCTTCTGCAGTTAGGAGTCGGATGTATTCTATGGTCTGTACTAGACCTGACATAGCACATGCAGTGGGATTTGTTAGCAGGTATATGGAAAACCCCAGGAAAGAGCATTGGGAAGCTGTGAAGTGGCTTCTAAGATATCTGAAAGGTACATCCAGTACTTCACTTTGTTTTGGTAATGGTGAAGTGATTTTGCAAGGTTTTGTTGATGATGATCTTAGTGGGGATGTGGACTCAAGCATGAGCAATTCCGGGTACATTTACACCATAGGTGGTACAACAGTGAGTTGGATGTCCAAGCTTCAGAAGTGCGTTACTTTTTCATCTACTGAGGGTGAGTATGTGGCAATAGCTGAAGATGGAAAAGAGATGATATAATTGGCAGATTATCTATAAGAACTGCGCAAGAAACATCTTAAGAAGATTCTTTACACAGATAGCCAGAGTGCCATACAGTTGGTGAAGAATCCGATCTATCAATCGAAGACGAAGCACATTAGAAGATGGTACCATTTCACGCGCAGGGTAGTTGAAGAAGGAGATATGTGTTTGGAAAAGATAGAGGGTGCAAAAACTCCAGCAGACATATTGAAAAAATGTGTTGATATTGGTAAACTAAGGTTGTGCAAAACCTTAGTTGGTTTTCTGTAGTTGTGTCTACAGATGTTGTGGTGTGGAGAACATATTGATGATGGAGGAATATTTTTTATTTTATTTTTTGAGAATGTAATTCTTGGATGAAAAAATCAGTCTCTACCTTAACTTGTTGACAATCAAACACTAAGCCACAAAGATAGCAACATCTCTTTTCATATTGTTCCACCAGTAAATCTCTTTGAGATCATGATACATTTTAGTAAAGCCAGGGTGAACAACATACCTGGAAGTATGAGACTCTTCAAGAATCCATTCTCACAACTCATCCACATTCGGCACACATAACCTACCTTGGTATCTCAAAACTCCATCACCTCTAATTTTAAATGCCATGAACTTTTATTGACCAACACCTTCCTTAATCTGCATCAAAATGGGGTCTTTGATCTGCTTTTCCTTAACCTCAGCACATAGGGAAGATTTAGCTACCTCTTGTACAAATACCCCTCCATCCTCAAAATCTAGGAGTCAAACTCCCAAATTAGCAAGCTGATGAATATCCTTCTACATATTCCTCTTTTCTTCTTCCACATGAGAAACGCTCTCACGACCCGAGCCGAGGCCCTGGCCACGACGGGCATTCCGAGCCATGAAGGCCCAAGAGCCCTATTCTAACTGACAATCATATGCATAATTCATAAACTATAAAATACGGAATACAAAATAGAAATATGTTCATCTGACTTCATCAACTAAACAATACGGGCTCAAGTTCAATAAGACCCAAAAACCATCTAACACAAGTCTGCAAAATCTCTACTAACAACTGAAAATAACGTCTGTCTGAAAACCAAGACAAGGACTCCGGTTGGACCATAAACCAAGTCCAAATGAAAACAACACATGTAATATGGCCTTCCGAAATAAGGGAGGCTCACCAATTCCAAACGTCCGACAATGATTTACAGCTTAACGGGACCCCGGGGCTGAGCCTCAGATCCTAAAATACAGAGGGTCAATACAAATGTACTGGTATGCAGAGCAATAAAAATAACATACTTTATACAACATAAGTGAGAGCAATTCGTAAAACATTTTTACATGCGGTATATGAAAACACATAAGCATACTTAAAAGACTTTGAAATATTTTTTTGAAATTATGAACCACTCTTTATTTTACTTCTGGGCTAGATGGTTCACCCTACAAGTCTAGTACCCATGGGCTATATGGGTCCGCTATTAACTTTCCAGCAAAGCCCGCACATCCAAGTTTACCGTAAGGATAGGGTTCCTATATACTAGTCTAGTATACCAATGTCTCAAGGACAAGTATACATTGGTGTTAGCCAATCATATCACCTGAATCGACAAAACTTGGTTTCCAGTGATGAGCCCTTACACTCATCCTACTTTGAGTAACCATCTAAATCTCTTTAAGACTATTTTTAACATTTTAAATTATGCATCTTTCTGAAAAGTGGTCTAATGTCTGAAAACTTTATGTGGTCTAGTCTGGCTTGAGTCTATTATGGCTTTTGTCTGATTTGGTATCGTCATACCAAGACTTGCAAGTTGTTTAAGCCATACATTATCATATTATAGTCTTTTCATTCAAACCATGTTATTTGTACCACCTAAATCATTTAAAAAGTACAAGAGAATTTGTATTACAAAATATATGAAAACTTATACAAAGATTCTCTCTTTTAATTCTTAAACATATGGTGGTCAATTACTTTGTAGATACCCATGTAATTCTTTCAATCATCATCTTTAACATTTACAAATAATAAAACACCCTCTCTTCAATTCATAACCAATATAAAATCCTTAAACAATAGTAAAAATATTTATCTCATTCTTCTCAATATATAATTGAACAACCCATAACATGTGAAATCAAGAGGTGCAGTAAAATGAGAGGGAGTTTTATTATTCATACTCTCAGTTCGAGTTTTCAACACCAAAAATGCCTATATATAAATATATATTTATATATATATATATATATATACATACACACATACATACACAAGCATAATTCAATTTCAAGGGAAGCCCTCAAGACCAAAATATTATATATCATTAAAAAAGGTTTCATAATTTAACTATTCAAAATAATTGTTCAAACCCTTGTTCTAAAAATCATGATATGCTTTCAAAATCTTAGTAAAACAATAACTTATGCCCCTAGAGTTTTAGGACAATCCCACGTAGCTTTTTTATGGAAAGGAATTTGAGTTATCTTGAAATCTAGCCTTGAAAGAAACCCTAATTTTTATTTTTCTTGAGAGTGGAGAGGATTAGGAGATGAGAAACTGAAATAATAATGGGACAATGGTGTTTAAACCATGTTTTTAGTTGTGGGGTAGAGTTTTAGGATGAGGAAAAAGACCAAAATACCCCTTTGAAGCTAAATAAGAATTGCTGAAATTTTTAGTTGATGACTTAGTTGATAGCTTATCAACTAGTTGATGGATTTTCAACTTAAGTCATCAAACCATAGTTTTATTTGGACCCTTTATGTTTAAGGGTGATGAATTGGTTGATAAGTCGTCACTTAGTTGACGGCCTATTACCTCAAGTCGTCACCTTGTTGACAGATGAACATGCTGAGGTAAAATGAGCATAACTTCCCACTCCGATGTCAGATTAAGGTGAAACCAGTTGAGTTGGAAAGAGGAATCAAATATATTTATTTTGGTATATAGTATGACACATAACTAATTATGTACAAGGAGTAATGGTCATTGAAAGTTGACCCAAGCTGAAACATTTACTAAAACTTAATCGATAGAAGCATTCTCAACTCGTCTTTGAGTTAGGAGATATTTGTGACCTAAATTCATATTCAAAGGTATTCCCACTTTATAGAATTTATCATCACACATATATTAACAAGGAATCATTGGGTTCGAGTCTATACATGTGGGAACGATAGTTTGAATTATAGTCCAAAAAATGTGGGGTGTTACATTATCTCCCTCTTTGAATCATTCATCCTCGAATGATGGGTAGGATCTTGTTGAAGCTATAGAAGAATGGAATAAAGGACGTAACCTAACATTAGGAGTTATATTTTCCAAAAAAAAAAAACATACATAGGCATTCAAGAAGAGCTTCATGGAATCACCAGGTGAATTGTGTTAGCACAAATCATGAGATAACAAGGCTTGACATAGACATGATCTTGGCATGTATTCTATGGAACATGATCATAACATTGTATGTCATGAATTTTCCTAATAATATTATTAATATTGATACAATATATGAGATGAGATTCCCGCAACACAATATAATAGATTAGAAACATTCTTTACCTCAAATTATACGTCTAATAGCCTTTAAATTTTTTTCTTGCGATGCTTCTCTAATGTTCTTTTAGATATGACTACCACATTTCAACATCTCAATCTTATAATTCTCCCGCTAAATACATAGCCACTAGAGCTTGAGTCTAACTTCATCGAAATTCTATGTTGAAGCTGTAACACCCCGCATTTTGGGCTAGAATAAAATCCATGACTCTGATACGTTGATAATCCTAGAGCCTTAAATCCTATGCCAATTTGGTATGTTTATGTAATATGTGAATCCATTTGATCATGAATTTATATCATAGAGGTCCTTCAACTCAAGGACGAGTTGAAACTATTTCGATTGATTAAGTTTTAGTGGATGTTGTAATTTGTGTCAGTTTCCATCGACCATAACTCTCTGTATATGTCTAATTAGAGAGCCTATTATGTTTCAAATGATATGTCTTCTAAATTTCCAACGATACCAATTTTTCTAAAATCCGACACCCGAGCAAGAAGTTATGGCCTTTCAAAGTAGTATGCATCGCCTAACCAATCGCACATGGCCACTGGAAAGCATATCAATAGCATATGAGATGCCTATGTAAATATAGGCGATATCATATGCGGCGCCTATGTAAATATAGGCGATATCATATGTGGAGCCTATGTAAATATATGCGATATCATATGCGGCGCATATCTTATTGTTTCAAGTGACTTAAACATACCGTTTTTGGGGCAAAATGGTCCTTTTCCCACCCTTGTTCATCCATAAACACGAAATTCAGTCCCCAATTCTCCAAAATACATCCACATTCATCTAAAAATTCTCACAAACACTCCCAAGGGTTTCAAACTCAAAACCCAAATAAATCAAGACTCAACCGTGGGTTTTCAAAATTGATTAGAGATTCGGAATCCCCAATCCACAGGCTTCAAGAAGCACCCATTATTTTTCGAAATAGAGGTACACGGAGTTTTCCTAAATTCTCATGGGCATAGAAAAATCATGTTTTAGAATGGGGTTTTTGAATCTATGTATATATTCATGTATTAAATGTTTTAACATCATTGTTTTGGTTTCTTGACCTTTCCCAAAGTGATTTGAGAATATGAATGTATAAAACCATGTATTTAAGAATGAATTCTTGTTGAGAGCATGATTTTTTGTGAATTCCCTCTTATTATGAATTTTTCAGATTTCTTATAGCATATGAATTGTTTTGCAATGCATCCTTGAAAAGCACTATATGAAATTATTGAACTCTTGTTATGATTTAAAGGTGGTTTTAAATCACTAAAGAGGGAGTCTAGCATGAATGTTTAATGTTCATAATGCATGTAATGAAAGAGTGCATGGATTTGCTAAAGGCACTAGACCACCATATGTTGATGAAGTTTTTGCATGATTTTGACTTGAGTTTCGAAACGCGAAATCTTCTATATCAGTTGCATGTTTTTGGGGGTCTAAATTATGCTTTAAATGAAAGATTTAGCTTAATATATTATGGCTCAGAAATCATGACTTGTAAGTCTTGGTATGATGATACCAATTCAGACTAATGACATATCAGACTCAGACTAATAGACATTTCAAACTATCATGATTTTAGACATTCAGAATGTTGCATGTACAGAAAAGGTTAAAAATGAGCATACAGAGATGTTAGGTGGTTCCATGAAGAGGGCTTGAGTTCAAGCAACTCATTGACTAAAACCCTGGTTTGCCGACCCGGGTATATTATTATACGCTGACTTAAGTGTCGTGTGGCATATCAGATTCAGGAACTCTAACCCTTGCGGCATACTTAGGTTGGAGGCTTCCCCGCCGAGTTAATGGCGGATTCCATATCGCCCGTGGAATATCAGACTTGTAGGGGATACCACCTAACTCAGAAGTAATACACAGATCAGAGTTTGAGATTTACAGACAGATTACATATTTTCAGAAGGTGCCCATGTGTTTTTCATAAATTGTTTTATGCATAATGTTTGATGAACATTTTCTCTCACGTATTATATATATATATATGTTCAATTACTCTATTTTGGATTGCTTCGCGTGCCAGTACAATTGTGCTGACCCCCCCTTCCTCCCAGGTACTGAGGTGCAGTCTAGGGGTCCAGATCCTCAGTAGAGTCTACAGACAAGGCTGTCTTAGAGTTCAGTTGGTGAGCCTTCTTTGCTTCGGAAGGCCTAGTCATTTAGGTATTTATTTCAGTATGGTTTTTGGTATACTGGGGGCCTTGTCCCAGTTATTCAGATAGTATGTCAGTAGAGATTTCGCAGACTGTTGCAGATGTTTATTAAATATTGTTGGGCATGTTTTCAGGCCTTTAACTGTTTTAAATTGTTGACCATGTTTCTGTATTATTGTGTCTATTCCGTATTACTTTGATCATATGAATTATGTGCATGATTACCAGATAGACAGAGGGCGTTTCGGGCCTTCGGGTTCGGGAATGCTCGTCACGGCCAGGGCCCCGGTTCGGGTCGTGACAGAAGCCTAACCCGGAGTAAAAATGTACTAGCTGAAGATATTGTACTCTATACTATACACCCCTTTAAGAATACTTCTCCATCTTATCACTATAATATAACAACCTCAAGACTTAAATCGAGGAGTACTATCCACATAGAACATCGATTTGAGTATCCATCAATCGCAACATTCAAGCCTATCTCTACTACACCCATTTTATAGATATCCCTACTAAAACCAGCAACTTCAATCATTCTCACAAAGATTTTTTCCACATATTTCCATCCTAACTATTTCACATAACGAAAGTTCATCTCCTTCCTCTCCCTTCTTCTATAACCTTAGCTCAAGAAATCACATCAAAATTTTCACCTTCAAGAACATCTACTCCCCTACCTAAAAAATTACTACGCTTCCACAACCACCATCACACTAACATATAGAGGATCATTGAGGGACCCGAGCATAAGCATCATGAATAAGAGTAACACTACTCTATTATAACCCATATTTACTTATCTACTCAAGGTGGGACATGCGGTGAATATACGATACAATAATCACGAAGTACTTCTTACATCTGATGTCTAGATCATAAATAGAGAGTCGTTCGGGGGTAAACATAACACAACATAAGTTCTTAAGATAGGCTATAGTGAGAAACATGAGTGCATATATCATGAGTTGTATAACATGAAGGTGTAATACATGAAGTCAACGACTGAGACATGGTTGCTAATTGGATCTATTGTTTCTATTTTCAAAGCTGAAATAGTCATAAGTTTGCATACAACTTAGCACTTTGGCTACTCCCGACATAAAATGAATTAGTAACATATGAAAACATAGTTCCTTAGAACCAAGAATGAGTTGGGACATGGATTTATGGATCATGAACATCATAACATAGATCTTGAATACGTGAAAGACTAAATTTACTGAGACATCATTGCTTCTAGTTTAGAGGTCGGAACATTACATGAGTTACATAGAGATCTCAAACCTTAGACATAGGCAAGACTTGAATACATAAGACATTGGTAGAATGACCTCTTAAATTGAAGTAGGAGGAATATGCTTGGATAGGAATAGGTTTAGCATGACTCCTCCCCACAACTTGCCACATTGAGAAAATTTGGGAACTACCTTAATTCACCATATCCCCCTTAGATCAAAGTCATAGTAATAGACTTGGGGACATATCCCCTCGTCAAATATACAACCACAACTCTCAACACAATGGGGTATCACCATACACATAAAAGCTAAACGTCCCTTGATAAAATATACTTTGAAGGCATTGCTTTTCGAGAAGCTAGTTTTAACTTTCGCTAGCCTCTGTAGCCATCACCCTACAACTCACGCTCTCATGAGCATGAACATCCACACTCCTTATCACATAATGATCCATTCTCCACTACGCAACAAACTAACCTTAAATCTCTAATCACATAACTTAAAACTTAACGAAATTTGTAATATTGTACCAAAGGCGCATATTTCCTACCCATATTTCCTTAATTCAACTCTAAATAGTGCTATACAAAAACTCCCAGACTTCTCCATACTACAAGATTTGAGAATGAAATCTAGGTACACATGACACTCGTACACATCACACCTTATCTATCAACATGCTACCTCAGTGTTCAACTTATTCTTATATACTCACACTCTTATCCACTTAATAATTCAACCATAATTCATTATTTTACTTATGTTCCTATGTATACATATACATCACAATTTTCCACTCATTATTCCACAAGTTTTCAACCTAGGCTATTTCACACCTCATATCAAGACTACAAATTTGTACCCCAAAATGCGCATCATTAGTCTTAATATACTATTCTTATCACCATAATCCACGTCTAGAGTTCAAGCCTATAGTCTAGCATCAATTATATACCACCAGTAAAGAAAGCCACATACTATACTAGTCCATCAAATTGGGAAATCAACCCAAATACTTCATTTCACTTAACTACTACCTACAATCCCAACCCCTCCATGACATCACTATTACAACTCAAAATATACTACATACCTTCTCACATGAAGTACTAGTTTACAACTACTAGAGAAAAAGATAATCAAGGGGGGGGGGGGTTAAAGTCACTAAATAAGAATAGACGATCTTAACCTTATAATATAACCTATTACAATTTTAATAACATTATTCTACCATCTTTCATCAAACTTCCTTACATATGCATACATCACAACTACCTTCAAAATTTCATATATAGCAATGAGTCTATGCTCATAACTTATTGGCTAATCTACTTGTTTCCATTCACAGCCTATAAGTGATTCCTATAACCACCATAACTATCCACTCTAGCTCCTTCCCTATTTTGAATAAATAATAATCATACCATACACTTCCTCCATAGACTATCATACAATCAACAAACACCGCTACCATATTAGTCTATCCCTATAAAATGGCAACCCATCCCTCAATCAATGGATATACAACTAAACTAGCTTCTTTACACAAAATTCACCCTCATTATGACTTCTAAGCTTGTGACTTCATATCACTAACTTATTGACCATCTTATAGATCATAGGTTATGACACTTTATTACATACTACTAATCGGGTGGAAATAATGTTCCAATATTCTGCCACACATCATTACCCTTAAGCATGACATCTGCAACAAGGGTTTTAGAAAAGGTACTGGATACCCTCTATACCTCAGGCTCAAACACACGATTGATGTAGATAAGGGTAAAATCTTAAATCAACACACTTTAAAGAACTCATGGACTCCTATCAATTCCTTGTGCAATTTCATAATCATTTATGACTCAATTAGAAAAAATTGCATTATTTAGACTCTAAGCTTCTACACTTGAATCGCCTCGACAGTGAGAAATCTCCAATAATATTAGAGTAAAGAAAGAATTGGGATAAATTTAGCATGGAAGATGCTATAGCATGATCTAGAATATGAAAGGGAAATATTCAAGCTCCATAGCACAAACTAGAACATGAAGAAAGAGAAACATTTATACAAATGTAAAAGGACTTTAACCGATGCTACATCACAGACACCCTGGGATCATGAACCGTGCTCTGATACCAAATTTTTCATGACCCAAGTCGAGGCCCTGGCTGCGATGGGCATCCCAAACCATGAAGGCTCAAGAGACCTTTTCTAGATGGAAATTATATGCATAATTCATAAACTGTAAAATGAAAAAATACAAAATAAAAACATTTTCATCTGACTTTGTAAACTAATCAATACGGACTCAAATTCAATAGGACTCAAATTCAATAACCGTCTAACACAAGTCTGTGAAATCTCTACTAACAACTTAAAATAGCATCTGTTTGAAAACCAAGACAAGGCCCTCGGTCAGACCATAAACCAAGTCCAAATGAAAACAACACATAGAATAAGGCCTTTCAAAATAAGGAAGGCTTACCAACTCCGAACGTCCGAGAATGATCTACTACTTAGCGGGACCCTGGGGATGAGCCTCATATCTTGAAATATAAGGGGTCAATACAAATGTACAGGTACGCAGAGCAATCCAAAATAACATACTTTTATACAACATAAGTGAGAGCAATTCATAAAATATTTTTACATACAATATATGAAAACACATGGGCATACTTAAAAGACTTTGAAACATTTCTTTGAAATTATGAACCATTCTTTATTTTACATTTGGGCAAGATGGTACACCCTACAAGTCTAGTACCCATGGTCTATATGGGTCCACAATTAACTCATCGTACAAGCCCCCACATCCAAGTTTTCCACAAGGATAGGGGTCCTACATACTAGTCTAGTATACCAGTGTCTCAAGGACAAGTATACATTAGTGTTAGCCAATCATATTACTCGAATCGGCAAAACTTGATTTTCAGTGATGGGCCCTTACATTCACATCTTCTTCGAGTAACCATCTAACTCTCTTTCAGACTATTTTTAACATTTTAAATCATGCATTTTTCTGAAAAGTGGTCTAATGTCTAAAAAATTTATGTGGTCTTGTTTGGTCTGAGTCTATTATGGCATTTGTTTGATTTGATATCGTCATACCAAAACTTCAAAGTCGTATAAGACATACATTATCATAATACGGTCTTTTAATTCAAAAAATATTATTTTAACAACCCAAATCATTTAAAAAGTACAACAGAATTTTTATTTTGAAATATATAAAAACTTATGCAAAGATTATCTCTTTCAACTCTTAAACCTATGGTGATTAATTACTTTGTAGCCACCCATGCAATTCTTTCAATCATCATCGTTAACATTTATAAATAAGAAAACACTCTCTCTTCAATTCATAACCAATATCAAATCCTTAAACAATAGTGAAAATATTTATCTCATTCTTCTCAATATGCAATTGAACAACCCATAACATGTGAAATCAAAAGGTGCAATAACAAGAGAGGGAGTTTAATTATTCATACACTCAATTCGAGTTTTCAACAGTAGAAATGCATATATATACATATACATACATACATACATACATACATACATACACGAGCATAATTCAATTTCAAGGGAAGGCCTCAAGACCAAAAAATATATATCATTAAAAAGGGTTTCATAATTTGACTATTCAAAACAATTGTTCAAACCCTTGTTATAAACATAATAATATGCTTTCAAAATCTTATTAAAACAGTAACTTATGCCCATAGAGTTTTAGGACAGCCTCACGTACATTTTTGATGGAAAGGAATTTAAGTTATCATAAAATCTACCCTTGAAAGAAACCCTAATTTTGCATGTTCTTAAGAGTGGGGAGGATTAGGAGATGAGAAACTGACATAATAATGGGACAATGGATTTTAAACCATGTTTTTAGTCATGGTATAGAGTTTTTGGGTGAGGGAAAAGACCAAAATACCCCTCTGAATCTGAATAAGAATTGCTGAAATTTTTAGTTGATTACTTAGTTGATAGCTTATCAACTAGTTGATGACTTATCAACTTAAGTTGTCAACCCATAGATTGATTTTGACCCTTTATGTTTAAGGGTGAAAATTTTGTTGATAAGTCGTCACTTAGTTGATGGACTCTCGCCTCATGTCGTCACCTTGTTGACAGAACAACATGCTGAGTTAAAATTAGCATAACTTCCCCACTTCGATCTCAGATTTAGGTGAAACCAGTTGCGTTGGAAAGAGGACTCAAAGATATTTCTTTTGGTATATATTAGTCCATGTAACTCATTATGTATAAGGAGTAATGGTCGTTGAAAGTTGATGCTTGCTGAAATATTCATTAAAATTTATTCGATAGAAGTGTTCTCAAGTCGTCTTTGAGTTAGGAGATATTTGTGACCTCAATCCATATTCAAAGGTATTCCCACACTATAGAATTTATAATCACAAATATATTTACAAGGAATCATTGGTTTCGGGTCTATATATGTAGGAATCATGGTTTGAATTCTAGCCCAAAAAATGTGGGGTGTTACAAAGACTTCCCATGGACAACCTTCTAAGGGCGTCAACCACTACATTGGCCTTACCTAGATGATAGTGCAGGCTAAAGTCATAATCCTTCAATAATTCCAACCTCCACCTCTACCTGAGATTCAACTCTTTCTGTGTGAATACCTACTTCAAACTTTTGTGTTCAGTAAAGATATCAATGTTCCCTAAAAAGATAATGATGCCAAATTTTGAGTGCAAATACCACAGCCGCTAGCTCTAAGTCATGGGTTGGGTAGTTCTTATCATGCACCTTTAATTATCTAGATGCATAAGCAACTATATTACCATACTACATAATTACACACCCAAGTCCTACCCGGGATGCATCACAGTACATAACAAAATCCTCTGTACCCTATGAAAGGGTCAAAATAGGTACAGTAGTCAGCTTGTCCTTCAATCTTTAAAAACCATTCTCAAGGAGTTAAACCATAAGAATTTCACCATATTTTGAGTTAATCTGGTAAGTTAAGCAGCTATGGATGAAAAATTCTCTACAAATCTTCTGTAATACCCTGCCAAACCCAAGAAGCTTTGGATGTCAATTGGAGTCATAGGTCTGGGCCTATTTCCTTACCGCCTCAACCTTTTGGGGATCTACCTTAATTTACTAACTAGAAACAATATGCCCCAAAAAATCTATTGCACTAAGACACACTTTGAAAATTTGGCATACGACTCATGGTCTTTAAGAGTTTGAAGGATAATTTGGGGGTGGTTGGCATGATCTTCCTCACTCTTGGAGTAAATCAACATGTCATCAATGAAGATTTGACAAATAGGTCCAAAAATTGATGAAACACTCTATCCATGAGATCCATAAATGTTGCAGGGGCATTACTCAGTGATAACGCTCAAACTACAGCTCTCATAAGAGTGTAAGCGGTCGTTGTCAAATATAGAACCCAACTGGGTTGGGTGTCGAATCCCACAGGGAATACTTGGTCACTAAGTATACAACGATTAGTAGACTGTTGATCGAAAATTCTATGAAAAAGGGGGGATTTAATTGTAGCGTGAATTAAGAGTATCAAAGTAACAAAGAAAAACGGAATGTATAGTAGGTTTTAATCAATGAGAATTGTAAGTTAGGGTTATGTCCACCTTATGAGTTTTACGTATCTATTGGCTATGATTTATGCGGAATTCAGACATGCATGCACTTATAGAGATTCGTATTCTATGGTAAATCCTAGTGTCTTTCGACCATCAAGGATTATATCACTTTAACTCTTTCGAGCTTAAAGCATATACTAATGGTAAGAATTCTCCAAGAGGTTAATCCAGTTACGGCACTAACTTTTAAACAGGGGTTGGTAGCCCTATTTCCTTGTCATTCTCTCTTTTCCAGACATGTAACTTTTCTTTCGTACAATTTAATGCTATACTGGCATATTCTATATGTTTGCAACCACAAGAATTCAATTAAGATGAAGAGAGTAATGATTTAAGCAACATACGTATCAAGAATTCACAAACTCATAGAAATAGATAGTATATCATAAGGCTTCCATAACCCTAACAGAGAAGTTTAGCTACTCATGAGTGCAACGGAAATCACAATAGATATAATCATCATACCACAACCTAGAATAATCTTGGCGATGGAAGTGATATGGCGTCAAAAGCTCTCAAACATTTTGCCCTATCCGTTCTTCTCAAGAGAGCCGGGTTCTCTGTGTTAGACTTACAGAATATTGTTACGTGAATTAGGGACAAAAGTCGAATGAAAAAGACTAGAATTAATGAATGAGTGAATAATCAAAAGCTTCCAATGAATGAATAAGTGAATGCTGAAAAATTCAGCATCATAGGGTTTTTATAACATCCTTGTCCTAGTCCTACTGAAATAGGGTTTTTATCCTTGTCCTAGTCCTACTGGGTTACTGCATACTTGTCCTAATCCTACTATGTTACTGCTGATCCCCCAAGTCTTTAGAATTGCTGTTTTTGCCCGAGACAAGTTCTCCATGCATCACTTTCAGTCCACAAGTTTCCAGAAGCTGCCTTCCTTCTTACGTGAAGTTTCCTTTGGCGTCCAACAGTCCATAAAATGCCGAAATCTTCATCATAAATACCTGAAATCTTGCTAATCACGTTGGTTAGCTCACTTATAGGAAAAAGGACTAAAAGTGTAGGAATTATATATTTTGTCCTCAAAACTTAGCTAAAATATGGGTACATTAAGGTGCTTTAGGCGTGTAAATACGCCTAACATCAACACCCGACACTTAATGCTTTGTTTGTCCTCGAACAAAATATTACGTCCATGCAATCATCTAACTAGAAATCACAGAAGTAACACAAAATATTCATCAAGACAGGCACGACAATTATCAGCACAGAGTAGTTTTCTGATCACTACTAGAAACAATTCAACCTCCAACATAGACTCGTGATGATGGTTAATTCGTATCCACAAGGTAAGGAACAAAGAATAATACCAGACTACCCAAAACTAATCAACCATGTGTGTCTCACAATATATCACCCATAATTACTCACAAGTATTTCATTTTTCAAAACATGGGTATAAGATTATCCTTGCTCTCACTCTCACAAAGAATTCATATGTTGCAACTGATGACCATAGGCTTGCCCTTAGTGTAATGCTCTACTAATATCAGAATGTTAAGCTTAGGATCAAGTAGGTCTTTTACAGGTTGTAATGTAGGCTAAGGGACGGGTAGGACTATTTTGGCCAGAAATAGTGACTATGTTCCTAAGCGCTTTAATACATCACATTATACCATTAACACTCTCTTTTAATCAACTCTGTACCTTTCTTTCATCTATCACCCCTTTTTACCTATTTTGCCATTCAAGCATCACTATCTTTTTATTTAATCATAAACACAATTTATCTTTTTGTTTTTCTATTTCTTTTTCTTTTCTTTAATTTTTTTTTTATAATACACCTCTATGATAGCCACTCTTTTTTCATAACAAATTCAAGTACCAATTCACTTTAAGGCATCACTCTCACCCAATTTCCTCTTATTTTGTCACATGACTTCACAATTTAAAGCACTTAGGAATTTAGATCAAATTATGGTCTTGAAAAAAAATGGATTAGGCTTACATATGAGGCTGTCAAAGAAAATGGCTTAAAGGCTCAAAAGGGTTGAGTAGGATAATGTCCACGGGTAGGTAAACAGAAGGTAAACAATCACAGGCTGCCAAAGAAATGCCTAAATCATCTCCTAAACTCACACTCTTTATTTCGCTTTACACACACACCAGGAAACTTCTAGCATCAGTCACAACACAGAATATACTATATCCTCACACACACAAGGAACATGGTCAAATTTATTGGGTGCAGTATAGACTCTTGACCCAACAGATGAATGAATTAAACCACACAATTATCACACAATGAGTCACATGTAGAGCCTAAATATCTCAATAGTAATGATTTAGCACAAACTCTTATTATACTACCATGCCGTCTATCAGAACAATTTCATGCAAAATCTAAAAAAATTAAAATTAAACTAACTAATTACGACTAATTAAAACAAACAAGAACTAGAATAAATGCAAACGCAGACAAAGAAGTATAGCATACAAATACCAGCAGCCCACACTTAGACGGGACACACTGCCCTCAGTTGAAAATAAATAAGAAAAACCTGATTAGTCGGACTCATCCTCTATGTTTGGGGTCATACCCCCTGCATCGGAATCATCATCAGAGTTTTCGTCATCAGAGTTCTCCTCCACGTCGGAGTCTGGCATTCGTCGATCATCATCGGTTGGCATGTCGTCATCAAGAGGTTCCTCAAAATATACACCTACTCCACACATCGCCCTCGCATGCTCATTCATTGGGTAGTCATAATCCAACTGTTGTAGCTCTGCAGCAGTTGGAACACAACCCCCTCTCATCATGGTAAACTTCATCATGCCATATATATGGCGAGAGAAGCTTTCATCACGAGCATGTCTTTCTGCAGTGGTTAGGTTGACGCCATGCATGGATTCAGCATCTTTAAAATTTGTGAGGTCAACCTTCTTCAGGTTGTGTGGAAGCTTATGATATGCAGGTTCCTCTTCGATGTCCTCCTTCCTCAATATCGCAGTCAACAGATTGCCAAAGCTGAAGTGGGACCTTTTGTGCAGCCTAGCCTTACGCATTGAAGATCGAATAATCGCCCCAATGTTGATGGGGATGTTCGTCATCAAAGCGTAAACCAAGCACACTCTATCACGTGTGATCTTTGTGTACTGTGACCCTGGAATCAGGTAATAATTGACTATCCGCAACCATATCCGAGCTTCTCTGTTCAAGAAGGCATACAGGAAGGTATTGTGCCGACCGGTATCCTTGTGACGACTCCACCGTGCCATTGATCTTGTTCCACATAGTGTGTGTATGATTTCCCTATATAGAGGTCTGCGATAAAGCTCCTTGAGAGGTGATGGATCTACAGATGGAAGACCCAGAAAAGAGTTGAAGAACTCCGCATTCAGTTGCAAGACTTGGCCCCGAATCTTCACTTCACTTCCGGTAGTCTTTGGGGACCAATTGGAATAGAATTCTCGCGTTAGATCAAGATTGTATTCTCCCATATATTGGAAAATGAAATCAAGATGTAGCGCCATAATTTTAGCCAAAATGCGGGGTTGTTTCTTTTCTAGGCTCTCCTTTTGTATTAACTCCACATGAACATATTTTTTTACTTTATTGTTCTTGTACCACTCCTTTTCTTCCTCCTCTAGGACCCATTTTATCCCGTACATGCGTCGAGGTATTTGCAGCGAGGAGGATTCAGCTTGCTCTTTTCTTCCCCTTTTCTGTCCTTTCTGTGAGGTAGATGCTTTTTCTTTTCTGGGTCGACTTTTTGGTGCCATTGTACCTGAGATTAAAATAATAGTCATATTAGCTTCATCTCGGTAGATACAATCGACAAACAAATAGTAGTGGCACCACCCCATACTTAATTTGTTGTGACAAACTGATTAAGTGAACGATGTCGATTACTCAGACTTCATCGCCATACATTTAGGTGTTATGTTCCAGCAATATAATCAGTGCAGTCATACTTTTCTTGTCATCTTAACTATCCTTTTTTTTTATTCTATTTCATGAACTCTTGGCAATACTTTCATGTTTGGATTGATGTACCTTTTGAGCAAGACTACTACATAGAGATTGAATCAATTTATGGCTTAGAAATAATCACAACATCTCATGTGTGTAGTTAACCATGATTTTCATCTCGATGGACAAGTCATTCAAACATACAAGCTTTCGAGTTACAAGATTATAGAATTATCTTAACCATGTCGATTCCGCAAAAGTATGACAGTGTATCAAAATCAAATTCAAGTTGGAACCAAGTCTAGAACACCCATACGTATTCTTTCACTCACTTAGTTGTATCACAACAAATCAACCACATTCAAATCACCAACACTACTTCAAGATTTAAAAACTTATTATAGGCGTAGTATTGTAATACTTACGGAATATAAAAGAAGATCAAAGAAGTACTTACTTGGTTGATGGCCTTCGAAGATGTTCTTGCAAAGTTAAAAGAGCAAAAATAAATTTTTGAGAGATTTTGGAGAGGTAGGCGGCGCTTAGGTTGAATTTGCAATGAATTTTGGTTCTAAGACTAAGGTTCTATTTATAGGGAAAGCTTGGGTCGGGTTTTGACCCATTTGGAATCGGATTAGGAGACCAAAAAGTGAGCATAGGCGGCGCCTAATGCTTTGCATATGCTTGGAATAGGCGGTGCCTTTTGCAAAGCCTAGTTGAGCATAGGCGGCGCCTATGCTATGGCATTGTTAGGCATAGGCGGCGCCTATGCCATGGCACTCTAGATTCAGTGACAAAAGGCTTTAGCATAGGCGGCGCCTATGCTATGGCATTGTTAGGCATAGGCGGAGCCTATGCCATGGCACTCTAGATTCAGAGACAAAAGGCTTTTGCATAGGCGGCGCCTATGCTATGGCATTGTTAGGCATAGGCGGAGCCTATGCCATGGCATTCTAGATTCAGAGAGCTTATGCCATAGCATAGGCCTTGCCTTGTTCGTTGCCTAGATTTTTATAGGCAATGCCTAACTCATAGCCTTTTGCTTCTTCATTCCCAACTTACCACCTTCAACATGCGATACTTCCAAATCAAAATTTGAAACCAATCTCCTCCTTTACACCTCTTGCACCTACACTTATTCAAAAACAACAAAAATGATTAGAACGATGGGTTGCCTCCCACCAAGCGCCTTAGTTTTGGTCGTGGCTCGACTCTTCTTTTTGGATTTTTTTTTATTTAACAAAAACAAACTCTTAGTAAAACAATAAAAAATGAAAAACGATGGGTTGCCTCCCATCTAGCGCTTGATTTATTGTCGCGGCACGACATAGTTACCTCGAGTACTTAGATTTCGTCGAGATAGATGGTGGCCATGCATTTTATCGTGTCAAGAGGACCGATATATGGTTTTACTCGTTGGCCATTCACCTTAAAGACAACACCATTATTGTCTTCTAGCTCAACTACTCCAGACGAGTAGACTTGGCTAATTTTGTACGGACCAGACCATTTGGACCTTAACTTACCTGGGAATATCTTCAGTCTAGAATTGAAAAGAAGTACCATATCACCCTTTTGAAAGTTTCGTTGAACAATCCGTTGATCATGATACTTTTTCATCTGCTCTTTGTAGAAGTCTGATCTTTCATACGCATGTAGACGGAATTCATCTATCTCATTCAGCTGCTCCAATCTCATATTCATGGCATCATCCCAATTCAAATTCAGTCGCTTCAATGCCCATAATGCTTTATGCTCGAGCTCAATGGGAAAGTGGCAGGCCTTCCCATAAACTAGTTTGTACGGGGACATGCCAATTGGCGTTTTGAATGCAGTCCTATAAGCCCATAGTGCATCATCCAGCTTCCGAGACCAATCCTTCCTATTAGCGTTTACAGTTTTAGCAAGGATCTGCTTGATCTCTCGATTAGAAACCTCTACCTGTCCACTAGTTTGTGGGTGATAAGGTGTGGCTACCTTTTGTTGCTTGACCCCATATTTCACCAACACGGATTTTAACAACTTATTGCAAAAGTGTGATCCTCCATCACTTATGATGGTACGTGGTACCCCAAAATGAGAGAAGATATTTCTCTTCAAGAATGCTACAACACGTTTCCCTTCATTATCGGTCAGCGCTACTTCTTCGACCCACTTGGATACATAGTCGACAGCAACTAGGATATATTTCATCCCAAACGAATTTACGAATGGGCCCATGAAATCAATACCCCACACATCAAACAACTCTACTTCAAGAATTTTTTACATGGGCATCTCATGGTGCTTCGAAATCGTGCCTTGTCTCTGACATTGGTCACATCTTCTCACAAATTTGTAGGCATCTCTAAATATCGAAGGCCAATAATAGCCGCTTTGCAATACCTTCCTTGCTGTTCGACCACCTTCATGGTGTCCCCCAACTTGGGAAGTATGACTTGCTTCCAAGATACTTGGCACTTCCACATGAGGTATGCATCGCCTGATAACACCATCCGCGCATCTTCGAAACAAATATGGCTCATCCCAGAAGTAGTGTTTTACATCATGCATGAACTTCCTCTTTTGATGAAAAGACAGATGTGCAGGTATCACATTACTTTCCACATAGTTTGCAAAGTCTGCATACCATGGTAATTCTTCCACCATCGTGGCTAGGATCTCTTCATCGGGGAATGCATCATTAATCTCAAGATCGGGCTGCGCTGTGTGCTCATTCTCAAGTCTAGATAGGTGATCAGCCACTTGGTTTTCGCAACCTCTTCTATCTTTTACCTCGAAATAATATTCTTGCAGCAATAACACCCATCGAATTAGCCTCGACTTTGCATCCTTCTTCGTCATTAGGTATCTCAGGGTTGCATGATCGGTATGAACCACCACTTTAGTCCCCAACAGGTAAGCACGAAACTTTTCGAATGCATAAACAACTGCTAGAAGCTCTTGTTCCGTGATAGTATAGTTCTTCTGGGCTCCGTTCAAGACCTTGCTAGTGTAGTAGATTGGATGAAATAACTTTTCTCTTCTCTGGCCAAGTACAACACCCAAGGCTACTCCACTTGCATCACACATAACTTCAAATGGTAGGGACCAATCAGGTGCTACAATGATAGGAGCTTCAATTAGCTTCCCTTTGAGGCATTCGAATGCCTTCAAGCAATCTTCACCGAAGTATAACTTTGCATCCTTCTCCAAAAGCTTGCATAACGGACTAGCAATCTTAGAAACGTCTTTAATGAACCTTCGATAAAAACCTGCATGCCCGAGGAAACTACGAACTCCCTTTATAGAGATTGGAGGTGGTAGTTTCTCGATGACTTCAATTTTAGATCGATCCACCTCAATTCCTCTTTCGGAAATTTTATGCCCAAGAACAATACCTTCTTTAACCATAAAGTAGCACTTCTCCCAGTTTAGCACCAAGTTGAATTCAACACATCTCTGTAACGCCATACTTATATTCGCCAAGCACGATTCAAACGACTCACCCACAACTGAAAAATCATCCATGAATACCTCCAAGGTGTCTTCAACCATATCAGAAAAATGGACATCATACAACGCTGAAAAGTGGCGGGTGCGTTACATAGCCCAAATGGCATACGTTTGAAGGCAAACGTACCATATGGGCATGTAAACGTTGTCTTCTCTTGGTCTTCGGGGGCAATACAGATCTGATTATAGTCGGAATAACCATCTAAGAAGCAAAACCATCCTTTCCCTGCTAATCGATCAAGCATTTGGTCCATGAATGGCATTGGGAAGTGATCCTTAAGTTTCCATGAATTCAGCTTCCGGTAGTCCATGCATACTCTCCACCCTGTGACAGGTCTGAGTGTAATTAGCTCATTCCTTTCGTTTGCAACTACCGTCATGCCCCCTTTATTGGGCACACACTGTACCGGACTCACTCATTTACTATCAGAGATTGGACACACTACCCCTGCATCTAACCACTTAATAATTTCTTTCTTCACCACCTCTTGCATAGGTGGATTCAAACGTCTTTGATGCTCAATAGTGGGTATGCAATTTTCTTCAAGCTGAATCTTGTGCATACATATCCCAGGAAGAATACCAATAATATCAGCGATGGTCCAACCGATGGCTCTCATGTATTTCCTTAGAACAGCGATGAGAGCTGCAACTTGCTGCTCACCTAAGTCAGCCGCCATAATGACCGGGAGGGTGTTTCCACTTCCCAAGAATGCGTACTTTAGATGACTGGGTAGATCCTTCAATTCTAACATTGGTGGCTCTTCAATGGATGGTTTAGCTGGTGGTGTAGGCCGATTTTTGAGATCGAGGTCCAGCTTCTTGGGAGCATAAGGATACGACCCTATTCCTGTTAGAGCACAAATAGTTTCTTCATAATTTTCAGCATCCTCACGCTCTATATTCATAAGCACAGCCACCAATGGGTCAACAATAAGCTGCTCCTCTATGGATAATTCTTTCTCATAATCAAAATAAACATCAGCTACCGAGAACACGTTCAGATCTTTGGGTTGCTTCATTGATTTGTATACATCAAAGCGGACTACTTCGTCATTCATCCGGAATAAAAGCTCATTCGCTCTTAAATCAATAAACACACTCCCTGTTGCAAGGAAAGGGCGCCCAAGATTATGGAAACTTTAGAGTCCACCTCACAGTCTAGAATAACGAAGTCTGCTAGAAAGATGAATGAAGAAACCTTCACCAATACATCATGTAAAATACCAACAGGTCGTTTTACCGACCTATCTGCCATCACGAGCCTCATATTGGTTGGAGTAGGATCACCCAACCCCAACTTTCTGTAAATAGATAGCGGCATCAAATTGATGCTGGCTCCTAAATCGCATAATGCCTTGGCAAAATTCAAAGATCCGACAGTGCAAGGAATAGTGAAGGCACCGGGGTCAACCTTCTTCTGAACTAGTGATCTGGTAGCGATTACACTGCAATGATGAACAGTATCCGTCAACTCATAACTTGCTGCCCGCTTCTTTGTCAAAAGATCTTTCATAAATTTTGCGTACCCAGGCATTTGTTCCAGTGCCTCGACCAAAGGAACATTAATAGTTAGCTGCTTCAACATAGTCATAAACTTATTGAACCTGGTATCATCAGCTTTCTTCTTTAATCTCTTAGGAAAAGGTGGTGGTGGAAGGGGAATAGTTTTCTCCACCACTTTCTTTTCATCTTGCTTCAGTTCGGCGATCTTTTCAGGCTGTGGACGTTGAGAGGTGATGTCACGAAAAACCTCATCAGCTGCTTCGACATCTTTTGGTTCTGCAATGATCTCATTATCTTCTATATCATCAACCACCTGCTTGCCATTGGATGGATTTTCCAACACTTTACCACTTCGGGTGGTGATAGCCATACATGATCCATCATTTCTTGGATTTTGCACTGTGTCGCTAGGTAGTGTTCCAGCTTTTCTTTGATTTAATGCCACTAAAAGTTGACTCAACTGCTGCTCTAGTTGATTTATTGCAGTAGAATGTGAGTCAACCAATTGATTTATTGAAGACAAATCGTTCTTCACCTCATTCACTCCCGTATTAGTTGCCTCTACTCCCTTCAACAGCTTCTCCATCATATCTTCCATCGACATCTTCCCAGAGCCAGATGCCACAGCCTCACAGTTTCTAGGAGGAACATACAAACCACTTCTATCAGTCTTATTCTTCCAACCACCTTGATCGCGGTCCTTGTATCCAGATTTATCATAATAGTTCCGACCTTGGTTTACTTGGGAATTGCCTCGGAAACCCCCCTGATTATTCAAGTAGTTTGCTTCTTCCTCATAGTTGGATTCATCTCTTCCCTGTGATACAACGGCCTTAACCTTTTCGGTCTTCCCTAATAATAAATGTTTGGTCAGAAGATCCATCTGCGTTTTCATGTGACCCATATCTTGGTCACGTTCCTCTTTTCTACGCCTCTGCTCTGCAGTCAAGCCAATAGATACTGTAGATCTTTCTACCTCAGAATTCCTGGTATGCCAAGCTCTACTCTTCTTTGTCATACGATCTAGCATATCACTTGCCTCAAGAAAAGTAAGGTCCATGAATGACCCACCTGCAGCATTGTCAACCACTGGCTTTGTCACCGAGTTCAAAGCCCTATATAATATTTCCATCAAGTGGCTATTCGTCATCTGATGGTTTGGGCACCTCATAAGCTTCTTCTTGAACCTCTCCCATGTTTCGTGGAGAGCTTCAGTTGGAAGTTGTCGAAAATTGCTGATCTCATCCCGTAATTGGGCTCTCTTGGATGGCGGAAAGAATCTTTCTAGGAAAGCGTCTTTCAGTTGCCTCCAATTAGTAATAGAATCAGGAGTTAGCCCGTTCAACCATAGAGTTGCCTCCCCAGACAGAGACAATGGAAATAAGCGCAGCCGAATTGCATTCTTCCCAACTCCTGGATTGTCAAACGACTTGCATGTTGAAATAAAGTTGATCAAATGCATATTCGGATCATCTCCTGCGAGTCCACCAAATAACCCCTTGAGCTGCAATAACTGAATCATGGTGCTAGTGATATTGAACTTAACTCCGGGTGCCAAGGGTGGAGGAATAATAGCCCCTGTGGCACCAGCTCCATCCAGATCGCCATCATCATCATCAAAAGGATCCTGCACAGCTCAGCGGTCAAGTCTCATTCTAGCTTGACGATCTCTCCTGTGCATAGGTGCTGCCACCTCATCTGCACGCCGTGGATTAAGTAACTCCTCATCACCCAGGTCCTCATCATCAGGATTTGTTGCCCGTCCTGGGTTATCAATATTCTGTTGATGCACTTGAGCAGCTTCCAGTACAGCTAGTCTATCATGCTCCTGTTGAGCCGCCCTTCTGTCAATGTCACGTTGTGCATCCATTCTGCCAATAAGTTGAGGTTCAGGATTGATAGGTAATAACGGTTGACCTGAACTTCGAGTGTTTGGCATGCACTCAAGCAAACCTGAATAAAACAAAAACATCAACTAAAAGTAAAATACGAGAATCTTTGACCAAAGGATCTAGTAACTATCACAAACTTAGTTGACAACCGTATTCCCCGGCAGCGGCGCCAAAATTTGATAACACTAAAACTACAGCTCTCGTAAGAGTGTAAGCGGTCGTTGTCAAATATAGAACCCAACTGGGTTGGGTGTCGAATCCCACAGGGAATACTTGGTCACTAAGTATGCAATGATTAGTAGACTGTTGATCGAAAATTCTACAAAAAAGGGGGGATTTAATTGTAGCGTGAATTAAGAGTATCAAAGTAACAAAGAAAAATGGAATGTTTAGTAGGTTTTAATCAATGAGAATTGTAAGTTAGGGTTATGTCCACCTTATGAGTTTTACGTATCTATTGGCTATGATTTATGCGGAATTCAGACATGCATGCGCTTATAGAGATTCGTATTCTATGGTAAATCCTAGTGTCTTTCTACCATCAAGGATTATATCACTTTAACTCTTTCGAGTTTAAAACGTATACTAATGGTACGAATTCTCCAAGAGGTTAATCCAGTTACGGCACTAACTTTTAAACAGGGGTTGGTAGCCCTATTTCCTTGTCATTCTCTCTTTTCCAGACATGTAACTTTTCTTTCGAATAAGTTAATGCTATACTGGCGTAATCTATATGTTTGCAACCACAAGAATTCAATTAAGATGAAGAGAGTAATGATATAAGCAGCATACGTATCAAGAATTCACAAACTTATAGCAATATATAGTATATCATAAGGCTTCCATAACCCTAACAGAGAAGTTTAGCTACTCATGAGTGCAACGGAAATCACAATAGATATAATCATCATACCACAACCTAGAATAATCTTGGCGATGGAAGTGATATGGCCTCAAAAGCTCTCAAACGTTTTGCCCTAGCCTTTCTTCTCAAGAGAGCCGAGTTCTCTGTGTTAGACTTACAGAATATTGTTACGTAAATTAGGGGAAAAAGTCGAATGAAAAAGACTTGAATTAATGAATGAGTGAATAATAAAAAGCTTCCAATGAATGAATAAGTGAATGCTGAAAAATTCAGCATCATAGGGTTTTTATAACACCCTTGTCCTAGTCCTACTGAAATAGGGTTTTTATCCTTGTCCTAGTCCTACTGGGTTACTACATACTTGTCCTAATCCTACTATGTTACTGCTGATCCCCCAAGTCTTTAGAATTGCTGTTTTTGCCCGGGACAAGTTCTCCATGCATCACTTTCAGTCCACAAGTTTCCAGAAGCTGCCTTCCTTCTTACGTGAAGTTTCCTTTGGCGTCCAACAGTCCATAAAATGCTGAAATCTTCATCATAAATACCTGAAATCTTGCTAATCACGTTGGTTAGCTCACTTACAGGAAAAGGGACTAAAAGTGTAGGAATTATATATTTTGTCCTCAAAACTTAGCTAAAATATGGGTACATTAAGGTGCTTTAGGCGTGTAAATACACCTAACATCACTCAGTCCGAAGGACATGACTAGGAACTCATAGTGACCATACCAGGTTTGGAAATTGGTTTTGGGTATATCGGCCTCCGTAACCTTCAACTGATGGTACCCCAAATGGAGGTTTATCTTAAAGAACCATTTTCGCACCCTGATGTTGGTTAAAAAAATAATTAATTCTATGAAGAGGGTACTTGTTCTTAACTATGACCTTATTTAACTGACGGTAATCTATACACATGCAGAGGGAACCATCTTTTTTATGCACGAAAAGTACCAGAGCACCCCAGGGAGAGACACTAGGATGGATAAATCCTTTTTCAAGAAGGTCTTTTAACTATTCTTTCAACTCTTTCATTTCTATAGGAGCCATTCTATATGGCGGTATATAAATAGGTTGGGTGTCTTGCAACATGTCAATGCCTAAATATTTAGGGGTACCCCAGGAAGATTATCAGGAAAGACTTCTGGGCATTAGTTAACTATAGGGACTGACTGGAGAAAAGGACTTTCAGTTTCAAAAATTTTGACTCGAAAAAAATGGTACACTCAACCTTTAGATATGAGCTTATGGTCCCTAAGTTATGGTATGAACTTCCCTCCAGGTATAAGAAAATACCTTCCCAATCTATTATTGGCTCATTTGGAAAAGAGAAAGTGACCTTTCTAGTTATACATACTATCGTAGCATAATATGAATGGAGCCAATACATTCCCTAAATAGCATCAAAATCAACCATGTCAAGTTCTATAAGATCTGCCATAGTATCACGATGGAAAACAGACACCACATAATTTATATAAACTCTCCTAGACATAATAGAGTCACCAATAAAGGTAGAGATAGAAAAAAGTCCAAAAATATTTTCTAACTCAAAACCAAAACTGACTACCACATAAGAGGTCACATAAGACAAGGTAGACCCGGGATCAAGCAACACATACACATCATGGGAGAAAATTCGTAACATACCTGTAACAACATCTAGTGAAGCCTCTGAGTCCTGATGTGCAGCTAGGGCATACAAACAGTTGCAATCACCCCTTGTAGAAAAAGTAGTACCCTTAGGTTGGGAAGCTATGGATGCAGCTTGGGACTTAGCAACCCCAATATTTCCTCTACCTGAAGGACAATCTCTCTAAATATGGCCTGCTTGGCCATAAGAGTAGCATGTCCTGTACCAAATATAACACTTCCCTGGATGATTCTTTCCACAAATACTATAGTGAGGATGAAATCTAGAGGGCTAGGTCACTCTTTCCTGAGACTGGGTGCCCTGGCCTCACAGCCCACTACTAGGATGTGATTTTTTTCACTTGAAGGTATGGGTGCGGCTGCACTATCTAAAGACTGAACATTACTCCAAAAATTCTTCTTAGACCATTTCTTATCCCATTTAACACCCTTCTACTGACTGAAATTCTGATCTACAGACTTAGACCTCTTATCCTGCCTTTCTTTTTCCTCTACCTCATCTTGCCTCTTCTTCTCCTCTTCTACCTGCTGTATATACACTTTTAGCCTGGAGGTATCTATGTCCTTGTTTAGCATTTCCCCTTAAATTCTAACACCAAATCATCTGAGAGACCATACGCTAACTTTCTCAGAGGATCCCATATGTTGCACTTCAACTTTGGAGCGTAACGGGACAATTGGGTGAATTTCAATGCATATTCCTTGACACTCATCTTTTCTTGTTTCATATTGACAAATTCCTCAGCCTTGGCCTCCCTCAATTCCTAAGGAAAGAAGAGATCCAAGAAGGCTTCTAAAAACTCCTCCCATACAACAAGCGTAGAACCCTCACCCCTCTACTCTTTCCATTTCTCATACCACTGGTTAGTTATGTCTTTCAGCTGATAGGCCGCCAATTCTACCCCCTAAGCGACACTAGCATTCCTGACTCTGAATATTTTCTCCATTTCATCTATTTACCCTTGGGGATTCTCCTTAACCTTGGTACCTATAAAAGTAGGTGGGGTTAGCCTCTTAAACTAGCCAACCTGAGTAATTTCAGAGAACAAGTACAGATCAATGGGATTGAGAAGCCACAAGTTGAGCAATTATATGGATGGATTGATGGAACTCAACATTTGAGACCTCTCTCTAAGTAGACTGGGTATGGTTAACATCGAATCGAGGAGCCCGAGGTGGGCTAGTTTGGACTGGAGGAACTGCTAGAGTAGCAATGAACTCTGGGGTATAGGCTTTACAGTGGGTCCCGCATCCCATGAGGTGGGCAAACATTATCAGTAAGGTGTTCTACCCACTAGATATATAGGGAGGCATGATCTAAAACATAGAAATTAGGAGTTAGGAAACATTCAGACACTATATCATAAATAGAACATGAATAAAAGAGAAACATTCCTAAATGCCTTATAGCTTCAGCCTTATAAGTGTGGCATGCTACACATCCATAAAAAGGACTTTACTCGACACAACTTCATAGACACACTGGGACCCTAAATCGTTCTCTAATACCAAGTTTTTCATGACCCGATCCGAGGCCCTGGCCACGACGGGCATCCTGAACCGTGAAGACTTGAGAGATCCCTTAACATGTAATCATAAGGATAAGTCATATAAAATGGAAGTGCGAAAGATAAACTGAAAACATGATAGTACCAAAATCAAACTTAAAACTTCATAACATCAAACTATAAGAAAACCCAAATCTAATCTAAAACATTCTACGAAGCCTCTACTAAACTAAGCATATTAGTCTGTCTAAACCGGGACAAGGCCCCCGATCGGACCATAAAACTAAAAAGGAACCAACACATAGAAAAGATGTCTTTTGAAGTCAGGGAGGCTCACCAACTCTGGATGATGAAAATAATCTATTGGTTAGCAGGACCACGGGACTGTCCCTCATAACATAAAATATAAGAGGTTCAATACTCAAAAGTACTGTTATGTAGAACAATCCAAAAATAGCACATACTTCATGAAAAATAAGTGAGTGAATTTTGAAAACAATTTATCATTATATATATATATAAATATATTTAAACATGGGATTAATGTAAATGGCTTCAATTTACATTAACTCTTTGCTTTAGTTCTAAGCTACATGGTACACCCTATATTTCTAAAATTTTATGAGCTATATGGAATCTATTGTTGACTCGGTGGCCAAGACCCCAATTCAAGTTTTCCTGAAGGATTGGAGTATTAGTAAGGGAGACACATAAGATCATAAAGTAGGGTGACATTATCCCCCAATCAGGTCAACATGGCATGGTAGTGCATAAGATCACAAAGCAGGGCTCCTAACCATAGTCCCAATTAGGACAACATGAATAAAAAATCCACAAGATCACAAAGAAGGGTACTATAATCCCGCGTTGGCAAATCATTGATTTGGGTTTTGATTTATCTGAACTCGTGCCTTCTTCGGGTAACCATCTAACTCTCTTTAAACCCAATTTTATCCTCTTTAACCTTCTTTCATTCTTGTAAACATTTTTTCTTTCATATTAAGGGAAATTTCATGATTACGTATCGTCATACCTAGATTTACAAGTCATATCATATCATACATATCATATCCCTTCTCATTAAAAAATACATTAATGACCGCCAAAATATTTGCATAACGTATGAGAGTTCTTATTCTAGTAGCACACGAAAACTTATGCAAAAATATCATTTTTTCAAGCTTTCAACATAAGGTGGTCAACTCTTTCATAAATCACATGCAACTCTTTCATTTAACACAAATAACACATATATAACAAGGAAACACCCTCTCATCAAATCATAACCAACGTCTAGTCCATAAACGATAGTAAAAACATTTGACTCATACTTTAGGACATGCAATTGAACAACCTATAATGTGTTAAATAAAATAAATTTCTCGTTGAAAGGGAAATTTTATGAATCTTGCTCTTATATTAATTCTCGAAAACATATAACATTTAAACAAATGAATATAATTCAAATCTATGGAAAACTTTATGATAATCTCATCAAAATGGGTTCATGATGCATGTTCTTCAAAGTGTTTTCAAGACCCTTTTTATATACATAATTTCATGCCTTTTAAACTTGTTAAAAACTATAAAATATGCCCATGAGGTTTAGGATAATCCCACATACCTTTGAATCAACGAAAATGTTGAGAAAATTGACCCTTGAAGCTTAAATCCACAAACCCTATTTAGCCTCTCTTCTTTTACTTAAGGATGATGATTTGGGGATTTTCAAAAGTGAAATAACATATGGTAAGACCTTAATTTCGTCCATATATGATTAGGAATGGTTATAGGGTGTGAAAAGACCTCAACACCTTTAAAATAGAACAAAACGGAGTGACTTATGGCACTTGGATTTTGTCTTGCTGCATATGGCTAAAGAAAACCACAAGGTTTGCGGCGCAAGGCCAAAGCCAACCCCAAGGTTGGCAACGCATGGCCAAATCCAACCTGAGGTATTGATCATTTCGTTTCCCTCTGCGATGCGAAGACTTAGTGGAGGGTCCCCCTTACGACTCCAAGCCATTTTCCACACCTAAAATCACCCCCAATGCATCCCATAACATCTAAACATGGTTTACCATAGATATAAGGGTCCTAAATTCCATTTTTAAGGCAACACTCGAGAATTAAACAGTTTCAAAAAGACTATCCAATACAACTGTCCATTTTTTATAACTTTGACCTATAATAAGGAAGCCAATCAAAATAAAACACTATTGCCAATTTTAGTTTCTATGATAGCTAAAAAAAGACATTAACAAGAAAAACTAACTAGACTATCCAATATGACTGCCCATTTTTAATAACTTTGATCTATAATAAACAGTTTTAAGATGATATCTTTAGTCTTGTCATGTATCATCTTGCCATTGACTTAACCGTCTACAGTATCTATCTAACCAAACCTGGTATACAGTAGAAAAGAGGAGAGACTCGATGATTGATGATTTTAGTTTAGATCTTTTAAGTAGGAAAGAAAGCCATTGCACTTTCTCTTGCGATGATCCTATTTGCCGACTAATGCCTAACCAACCCAGTAAGGTTTCCCATATGGACCTGGAATAACAGCACTCGAAGAAAAGGTGTGCATGAGTTTCCTCAGCCCCTGATGAACATAACATGCAGCGCTAATTATCATAAGTGCCCCACTTGATAAGCCTATCAATAGTATTTAGTCATTTATGTAGACTTACCCATAGGATGAACTGGTACTTAGGTTGCTTTCCTTTGTCCAAAACCAAAGACTATTATTGTATTTTACGAAATTATAGATAGGAGCTTCATTCTTTAATAAAAAGTAGATGACATTGAGACCACTAGTATTCTTGGGCTGGCAGATTTTATCCCAAGAGAGTAGAGCTCATTTAGAAACTACTCCTGTAATGACCCAAGAGTACACCTTGGACGCCACACGGTGCTTATGGTCCCGTGGGACCATAAGCTAACCCATGAGTTGGTACTTGTTGTGAGAACAAAACAAAATTGATAAATAACATATGTGGAATTTCAATTGAAATGCCATAAGGTTTTAACAACTGAAAACGATACTAAATAATGATTTAGAACATTTGAAAACAAGCTGGCAATACTGATAAAACATTTGATAATCACCACTGAAAACTGACCAACTGTCTGAACTAGTCTGAAAGCCTCTAAATGTTTAATGGTGGAGTTGATGGGACAAGCCCCCAACTAACTCCAACTGACTAAAAATCTAAAACAACTGATACAACTAAATATAAAGTAAATCATCCTCGAAGTAAGGTGACTCACCACCACTGCTGCTGCCGATGCACTAGAAAGTGTAAGCACAATTAGGAATCCGAGCGACTGAACCTATGATATAAGACATCATAACTGTAACGACCCAGGACTACACCCTAGTCGTCACACGGTACTTACAGTCCTGAGGGACTACAAGGTAACTTATGAGCTGGTACCTGCTATGAGCGCAGAATAATAACATCATAAATGCGGAAAAACACTGACATTGACATAAGCTTTTAATAACTGAATTCAATACTGGAATATAAATCTATACAAAATATCTTTCCACATCTGAGGAAAATACTGAGAAACTGTTATGTCAACTGGAAATCTGAATACTGAATAATGACTCAAATGTCTGAAAAGCCTCTAAGACTGGATGACTGGGAATTGAAGGGACAGGCCCCCATCTAACTCTACTAACTACTGAGATAAAGACCTGAAGTAATATAATTTGTACTCGGATGATAAGGACTCACCACCACTATTGTACTGCTGATGATCTGAGGGACTAAGTGTGATCCGAGAACTGAGCATCAACACCTGTGATATGATACATCATAGCGCAAAAGAAAGGTATGCGATCAGTACTTTCAATGTACTGGTAATGCTAAATGACGTAGGCTGATATGCAAGGTTTCGTGAATAGAAATAATAACTACTAAGTGATTATACATGTAAAACATAGGTACTAAGTAGAGAACATGAAATCCATAGGTACTGAAAATATGTGAAGCATATAAATACTGTGTGTGCATGAAAATCTTTAAATACTGCAGATACGTGAAAATCTATAGACACTGAGGATGCATGGCCAAGCATATAACAAGAACTGAGTAAAGTCTGTAAACTGAGATACTAAAATAACTAACATCTGTATGCTTTAGCCAAACAACACTAAGACTGAATAACTAAATGGGGAGTGTATCTTAGACTGTAGGAGGTATCATCTAACCGACATGCCCCAATCTAAGCTAATCAGGGTCCAACCTATAACCCCAGTTAGAAGGGTGTTAATACTGTGCCACGGGTCCTAACACTAGCTATGTGGATCCACTAAACTGATATAATATCTAAAGTACTAAGGGTGTCAAGCCTGAACTGACGGGTGATCCATGCAAAATAGTCAAGCCTAACCTGATGGGTGACTTCTTATATCCTACACTGGCTACAGAGTATTGGAGTAGAGGGACTGCTACTAACGAATCTACCTATATAACGGGGAAGTCGCTATTCCTACACTCGCTCAGTGCTAAATCCTACTCCTAACTGAAAGACACTGAGATACTAGACTGTTCTGAGTTTCATTACTGATGTCTGACTATTCTGATAACGCTCATAGTATAATTTGGAAACTATTCTATAATGTACTGAGACTAGACTAAATAAATAGCTATGGCTTTTCGAGTATTCAATACCCCCAGGACTCAAAACAACAATACAGAAAAGATACTAAAGCTTAGGGGATAAAGCATGAAGGTTTTTATTAAATCAATCATACTTGTAGGAATTTTATCAAACACTCATAGTTCATGGTTCAAAACGATCATAGGAATGTCCTAAAACATATAGAAGTAGCATGAATAGAGTTAAATCACGGTCTTGTTTAATAAATAATAACATTAAAACATGGAGGATTGAATAATAATAATAATTTCATGGTAACATGGTATAAAATCATAGTTCATGGAGATTCATGGGTGAAATCACAATTTAAAACATAATAACTTGAAAAGATCACAATTTTATAATTTAAAAAGGGTTGCTTGGACTCCATGGATTAAAGGGATCCATGGATGAACATCTAACATACCTTAATGGATGAATTTCTTGAAGTTCTTGGTGAGTTCTTGAGGATTGACCTTGAAATTGGAGAGCTATGGTTCTTGATTTGGGGGGAAATAATCAAAATAATGAGTTTAAAAAAAAATTTAGGGCTTAAAAGCACACCTGGAAAGATTAAAATTAAGAGAAAGGACTGTTTTACCCCGGGGCAAAACTTTAAATTTTTGTCAAATTTTTCTGAAATGGGCACTTGGTGCGATGCGGCATTATCGTGGCATGTCACTGTAAACTGACAACTGGGAATTGGGCCGATGATGCAACGCACCATTATCGCGGTAAGCCTTTGGATGCCATTTTGGCCACCACCGCGATGCGCCAAAATAGTGGAGGCCCACTGGAAATTGACAAATGGGAAAATGGCCTACTGCGCGATGCACCATGATCGCGGAGTCACACTTGAAATTGACAATTGTCATTTGGGTTGCCTATGCGATGCACTAAGGGTTAAAATGAAGATGTTTAATGACTAAAACTTTAAATCGCCATAACTTCTTACCTGGTTATCGAATTTAGGCGAGTTTAATATTGTTGGAAAGCTAGTTCAATTTCCTACGCAATGGAAGGCTCTAAACTGAAAAATAATGAGTGTTTAATTTTTTTTTATATATGAATACTCATGTATTGGGACATAGATTATGCCAGAAAAATATGGGGTGTTATAATATCTCCCCCTTGGGATCATTCGTCCCCGAATGAAACTGGTTAAGTTGAGGAAACTGATGGACTGATCTTACACACTGAATATACATGTCTGATACATGGAATACATGATTGAATTGATTCATCAATGCATGACTAACATGAACATGATGTACGGATGAATCTGAGCATGATAGAGAAAAATCTTAAGAAGATTGGTACCTTATATTGAATCAGGATTCACGGAGAAAAGATGAGGGTACTTGGTTCTCATATCTGCTTCTAATTCTGAAGTAGCTCCCTCAACAGGCTGATTCTGCCAAAGAACTTTGACTAGTGGAACTACTTTGTTCCTTAATCTATGAACTTAATGATCAAGAATTTTGACTGGAACTTCCTCATAGGAAAGACTGTTCTTAACATCTACACTTTCTAAGGGAACAACTATAGCTGGATCACCAATATACTTTTTCAACAACGAGACATGGAACACTGGGTGTACTGAGGCTAGATATGAAGGCAACTCAAGCTCGTAAGCTACCTTTCTGGAGCGATTGAGGATTCTGAAGGGATCGATATATCGGGGACTGAGTTTCCCATTCTTATCGAATCTCTTCACTCCCTTCATGGAAGATATTTTTAAGTACACAAAATCCCCGACCTCAAACTCAAGATCCTTTTTCCTCACATCTGCATACATTTCTATCGGCTCTGGGCAAACCTAAACTTTGCTCGAATCAACTGAACCTTGCCTAAAGCATCAAACACAAGGTCAGGCACTACTATTGCAGCCTCACCTACTTCAAACCAACCAATTGGAGATCTACATCTCCTGCCATTAAGAGCCTCAAATGGAGCCATACGGATACTAGAATGATAGCTGGTATTGTATGCAAACTCAATAAAAGGCAAGTGGTCATCCCAACTACCTTTAAAATCGACTGCGCATGCTCTCAGTCTATCCTCAAGAGTCTGAATGGTCCTTTCTGCTTGACCTTCTGTCGGAGGGTAGAAAGTTGTACTGAGATAGACTTTGGTACCGAAACTTTTTTGGAATGCTTTCCAGAAGTGAGAGCTAAACTAGGTACCTCTATCGAAGATGATAGATAAGGGAACACCGTGTAACCTAACCAATTCTCTAAGATAAAGTTTGTCATAGTGCTCGGCTGAATAAGAGGTATGGACTGGCAAGAAATGAGCTGATTTGGTTATCCTATCTATGATAACCCAAATAGAATCATGCTGATGACAGGTATGAGGCAAACCTGTCACAAAGTCCATGTTCACTTTCTCCTGTTTCCACATAGTAATACTGAACTCCTGCATGGACCCACTAGGCTTCTGGTTCTCAACCTTAACTTGCTGACATGAAGAGCACTTAGCTACAAACTCTGCAATATCTCTCTTTTTCCCACTCCAGCAATAGATCTCCCGCAAATTATGGTACATCTTAGTAGCCCCTAGATGAATATAGTATCGTGCACCATGTGCTTCTACAAGAATTTTTTGCCTTAAATTATCTACAACGGGCACATATAATCTACCCTGACATCGTAACACACCATCTCTCCCTTGGGAGAAGTCCTCCATTTTTTTATCTCTGACTGATTCTTTCAACTTAACTAGACTGGGATCTCTATTCTACTTTTTCTTCACCTCGGAAACTAGAGATGATTCTGAGCTATTTTGCACCCATACACTACCCTCTGCTAAGTCTACTAAGTGGATACCTAGTTGGGCAAGATGATGAATTTCCTGAGCTTACTTCTTCTTACCATCCTCAACGTGAGCAACACTACGAATAGACAACCTACTGAGAGCATTAGCCACTACATTATCCTTACCTGAATGATACAAAACACTCATGTCATAATCTCTTAATAACTCTAACCACCTTCTCTGATGCAACTTCCAATCTTTCTGAGAGAAGACATACTGGAGGCTTTTGTGATCTGTGAACATATCTACATATACCCCATACAAGTAATGCCTCCAAATCTTTAAGGAAAATACTACTGCTGCTAGCTCAAGATCATGAGTTGGATAATTCTTCTCATAAGGCTTAAGCTTTCTGGAGGCGTAGGCTATTACCTTACCTCTCTGCATGAGGAAACAACCCAAATTTACTCTAGATGCATCACAGTACAGAAAAAACCATCAGAACTATCTGGTAGAGTAATAACTGGGGCTGAGGTGAGTTGAGTCTTCAACTCCTGAAAACTCTTCTCGCAGGAATCTGACCACTGAAACTTAACATTCTTTTGAGTCAATCTAGACATGGGGGATGCAATAGAAGAAAACCCTTAAACAAACCGACGGTAACAGCCATCCAAACCCAAGAAACTCCTGATGTCTAATGGAGAGATGGGTCTAGGATAGTTTCTCACTACCTCGGTCTTTTAAGGATCAACCCTAATGCCATCATAAGAAATAATATGTCCAAGGAAAGAAATGGATATTAGCCAAAACTCACACTTATTGAATTTAGCGAACAACTGATGGGCTCTAAGAGTTTGTAATATTATCCTGAGATAGTCTGCATGATCATTTTTGCTACGGAGTAAACAAGAATATCATCGATGAAGACTATGACGAACATGTCTAAGTACTGCTTAAACACTCGGTTCATCGAGTCCATGAAGGCTACTAGGGCATTTGTGAGACCAAAGGACATGACTAGAAATTCAAAGTGACCATACCAAGTTCAAAAAGCTATTTTTAGAATGTCATATTCTCTGACTCTAAGGTGATGATAGCCTGATCTAAAGTCTATCTTGGAAAAGTAACTGGCACCTTGAAGTTGGTCAAACAAGTCATCGATTCTAGGAAGTGGGTATCTATTCTTGATTGTGACCTTATTCAACTGACGGTAGTCAATACACATTCTGAGAGAACCATCTTTCTTACGTACGAATAGAACAGGTATGCCCCACGAAGAGATGATGAGTCTGATGAATCTCTTATCTAGGAGATCCTTTAACTATTCTTTTAACTCTTTGAGTTTAGCTGGTGCCATTCTATATGGTGGAATAGATATGGGATGAGTATCTGGAAGAAGGTCTATTCCAAAGTCTATTTCCCTTTTAGGAGGAACTCCGGGAAGATCTTCAGGAAATACATTTGAGAATTCATTTACTACTGGGACTGACTGAAGAGTAGGAGTTTCTGAGATACAGTCTTTGACTCGCACAAGATGGTAGACACACCCCTTGGATATATTTTTTCTGGGTCTAAGGTATGAAATCAACTGACCCCTAAGAGCTGTAGTACTACCCCTCTATTCAAGGACTGGTTTATTTGGAAATTGAAAATGAACTATTATATTTCTACAATCAACTAACGTATAGCATGAGCGGAGCCAATTCGTACCGAGACTGACGTCAAAATCCATCATCTTTAAGTCCATGAGATCAACTGAGGTATCTTTTTGAGATATTGTGACCGGACAATTCCTGTATACCTACCTGGCTATAATGGAAACACCTACTGGGGTAGACACTAAAAAGGGCTCTGCTAAAGTTTCGTGACTAACTCCAAAATTGATGGCTATATATGGAGTTACAAAAAAAAAAGCTCCTGGGTATGGTAAAGCATAAACATGTAAGTGAAAGACCTACAATTAACACCTATTATTATTTTTCAATTTTTATACTGGGGCACTAGATGAATAGGGCGCTGGGGATAAAGACCTTTGGTGAAATGGAGGACGGTTACCACCCTCTAACTTTGGCTAACTGAAATTAAAACTACCCATCCTATCTCTCTTGTTTCCTCTCTCCCTCTCCTTAATCTTCTGCATAACTTTCTACTTCTCTATCTGTTGAGTATGGAACATCAGTCTAGACAAGTCCATCTCCCAAATAAGCATTGCGGACCTACACTCCTTGACCACACTATCAGACATGCCAGACACAAACTTACTCATCTTGGACCTACTGTCAGCTACCAAATGAGGAGCATATCTTGCTAACTGAGTGAACTTAAGAGAATACTCCCTCACACTCATGTTTCCTTGCCTCAAATTAATAAATTTTAACACCTTGGCCTCCCTCAAATCCAATGGAAAGAATCTGTCCAAGAAAGTCATTGGAAACTCTTCCCATTCTATAGGCCCTGCTTCAATACCTTTATCAACTTTTCACTACTTAAACCAAGTATGGGATACATTCTGTAATTGATATGTAGCCAACTCGGCACTCTAACTAGACGTCACCCCCATAGCATCCATTACCTTCTGAACCATATCTAAGAATTCATGTGGATCTTTTTCAGACTTGGACCCCATGAAGAAAGGAGGATTCATCGGGGTGAAGTCCCAAATTTTGGTTGCAGATGTATTGGACATTGGGTTGGCCAAAAAATAAATTGGTCATTCATTTTGTGCTACTATGGAGTACGCTAGAGTAGTGAAAGCAACCCTGAATTCTGCATGAGAGACATGCTAGTCTAGAGAATCTGCCTGCATGGGCCGAGGGGCTTGCTGAGTTTCTGTTCTTCTTCCGTTCTTCTTGGGAGGCATGTTCTGTAAACGTAAGGAGGAAACGATTAGACTGAGAGTTTAACTTGAGATCATGCTCAATCACATGATATGAGTACTAAAAGAAGGGAAAATTTTCCTAAACACCTTATAGCCACTCGTCCATAAGTGTGGCACGCTACACACCCATGCACAAGACTCTACTCGATGTGTATTTTAGACTTCCTAGGACAATTTAAAATCTTAGGCTCTAATACCAAGTTTGTAATGACCCGAAACTACCCCTAGTCGTCACACGGTGCTTATAGTCCCGAGGGACCACAAGCTAACCCATGAGCTGGTACCTACTATGAGCACTGAATAATAGCATCATAAATGCAGAAAAATACTGACATTGTAATAAGGTTTTAATAACTGAATTCAAAATTGGAATATAAATCTATAGAAAATAACTGTCCATATCTGAGAAAAATACTGATAAACTGACATGTCAACTAGATATCTGAATACTAAATACTGACTCAAATATCTGAAAAACCTCTAAAACCGACTGACTAAGAGTTGATGGGACAGGCCCCTAACTATCTCTACTAACTACTGAGATAAAGACCTAAAGTAATATAATTTGTCCTCAGATGATGATGACTCACCAATGCTACTGTACTGCTGATGATATGAGGGACTAAGTGTGATCCGGGAAATGAGCATCAGCACCTATGAGATGATACATTATAGCGTAAAAGAAAGATATGTGATCAGTACTTTGAATGTACCGGTATGCTAAATGAGGTAGGCTGATATGCATGGTTTGATGAATAAGAATAATAACTACTAACTAATTATACATGTAAAACATAGGGTACTGAGTAGAGAACATGAAATCCATATGTACATAAAATATATGAAGTATATAAATACTATGTCTGCATGAAAATCTATAAATACTAAAGATACGTGAAAATCTATAGACAATGAGGATGCATGACCAAGCATATAACAAGAACTGAGTAAAGTCTATAAACTGAGATACTAAAATGACTGACATCTGTATGCTTTGTCCAAACAACACTAAGATTGAATAACTGAAAGGGTACTGTGACTGAGACTATATCTGAGATTATGGGAGGTATCATCTAACTTACATGCCCCAATCTGAGGTAATCGGGGTCCAACCTGTAACCCCAAATGGAAGGGTATTAATACCGTGCCACAGGTACTAACACTGGCTGTGTGGATCCACTAAACTGATATAATGTCCAAAGGAGTAAGGGTGTCAAGCCTGAACTGACGGGTGACCCTTGTAAGATAGTCAAGCCTAACCTGACGTGTGACTTCTCATATCCTATGTTGGCTACATAGTTCTGGAGTATAGGGTCTGCTACTAATGACTCTGCCTATCTGACGGGGAATCCGTCATCCCTTTACTCGCTCGGTGCTAAATCCTACCCCCAACTGAAAGATACTGAGATACTAGACTGTTCTGAGTTTAATGACTGATATCTGACTATTCTAATAATGCTTATAGTATAATCTAGAGACTATTCTGTAATGTACTGAGACTAGACTAAATAAACAGCTATGGTTTTTTGGGTATTCAATACCCCCAGGACTCAAAACAATAATACTGAAAAGATACTAAAGCTTAGGGGACAAAGCATTAAGGTTTTGATTAAATCAATCACTCTTGTAGGATTTTTATCAAACACTCGTAGTTCATGGTTCAAAACAATCATAGGAATGTCCTAAAACTTATAGAAATAGCATGAATCTAACATAATATAGGTAAATCATGGTATTATTCAATAATTAATAACATTAAAACATGGAGGATTGAATAATACCAATAATTTCATGGTAACATGGTATAAAATTATAGTTCATGGAGATTCATGGGTGAAATCACAGTTTAAAACATAATAACATGAAAAGATCACAATTTTATAATTTTAAATGGGTTGCTTGGACTCCATGGATGATCATCTAACATATCTTAATGGATGAATTTCTTGAAGTTCTTGGTGAGTTCTTAAGGATTGGTCTTCAAATTGGAGAGCTAGGGTTCTTGATTTGGGGGAATATAATTAAAATAATGAGTTTAAAAACAATTTTATGGCTTAAAAGCACACCTGGATGGATTAAAATCAAGGAAAAGGATTGTTTTACCCATGGGCAAAACTTTTAATTTTGGTCAAATTTTTCCAAAGTGGGCAACTGGCGCGACGTGGCACTATCGCGCCGTGTCACTAGAAACTGACAAGTGGGAACTGGGCCAACGACACAACACGCCATTATTGCGGTAAGACTTTGGATGCCATTTTAGCCACCTCCGCGATGCACCATGATCGTGGAGTCACACTAGAAATTGACAAGTGTCATTTGGGCTTCCTACGCGATTTGCTAAGTGTTAAAATGACGATGTTTAGTGACTGAACTTTAAATCTTCATAACTTCTTACCCGGTTATTGGATTTAGAAAAATTTTATAGTGTTGGAAAGCTAGTTCAATTTCCTACGCAATGGAAGGCTTTAAACTAAGAATAATGAGTGTTTTAAAAAAAATTATATATGAATACTCATGTATTAGGACTTAGATTATGCTAAGGAAATATAGGGTGTTACAATAGCATAAGAAATGAGTATGCGGTCAGTACTTCTGAATGTACTGGTATGATAAATGAGGTTAGGATGATATGAACGGGTTCATATTCATGAGTAATAACTGACTGAATGTATGGAATGAGGTACTGAGTAAAAATGCATTAAAACTATAAAGACTGAGAATGCCTGACCACACATAAAACAAGTACTGAAGTAGTCTATAAACTGAGATACTAAAATCTGATAGGTAAGTAACAGGTAAACTATTTCTATGGTCAAGCAAGACTGAACTGAATTTTCAACTGAGTACTAAAACTGAAACTGTGGGAGGTATCATCTAATCGATATGCCCCAAATAAGCTAATTGGGGTCCAACCTATAACCCTAGTTGGAAGGGTGTTAGTACAGTGCCATAGGTACTAACAAAGGTTGTGTCAACCCTAATATGGAAGGAAGAATTATGGTATATATTTATAAGTCAACCCTAATTTGGCAGGAAAACATATCTACCTACAATGGCTACATAGTTTTGTAACTCAGGGACTGCTACTAAGGTTCAAACCCTAAACTAGAAGGAATGCCCCTATCCCTGGGTTCGCTCGGTGCTGAATCCTACTCCCAACTAAACTGACACTGATCATCAGACTGACTAAGCTTAACCATGTTAACTAACTGAAAGATATTGTTCCTAGAATGACTGAAATCATTCTATAGATGCTGGAAACTAAGTAAACAGCTAAATTTTGGGTATCATAACCCTCGGGACTCTATAGCAATATCAATAGGACAAAAATGCTATTTAGGGACATAAATCCCATGTTAAAGTAAGGGGAAAATATTGAAATATCCTCCTGGGATCGAGATTAAAATAGGCTAAAAATGTTTCCAGTGACACGATAAACAACACGTCACATCACCCACCGACACGATGGACATCACGCTGTGTTGCTGAGGCTAATGCGGTACCCGATGCGAGGCGACCTAATCGCATTGGGTCACTAGTTTGGTAATCCAAACATGCTTCCATACGTCATCTGGAAAATCCAAAACTGTCTAAAAATGAACTATAGACAACCCTGACCATGAATTAGCTTAGAAATCAACTTTTCAGGGTCGGGAAAGTTAGGAATAAAATCATCAAAGTTTAGGGTTAAAAAATGAGACTAAGTCTCCAACACTTAGCTAAATTTTTAGGTTCTAAGCCTCTTACATATACACTGGGAGATGAATTGGGTTAAGGATAATACGTGGTGTTACAGTATCTCGCCCTTGGGAACATTCATCCTAGAATGACACTGACTAGACTAAGAGTACTGCACGAAGGTAACTGAGATCATATTCTGAACATGCACAACTTGGAACATGACTTGGATAACTAAGTCTTAAACATGATACAAGAACTGAACTGATTATCATGAACTAAACTGATTTCTCAAATACATGCAATGACATGAGAATATTTATAAGGATATGATAGGATGAGAGAGTCAACTTATGAGTAACCATTACTTCAAGCTAGATCTTGTTTTGTGAATAAAAGATGAAAGGTTTAGAACATGAATACCCGAGGTATTACAACATCTCCCCCTTGTGATAGTTTATCCCCTGAATGATACTGGCTTGGATGAAATACTGAGGAATGACTGAGAGGATGCAAGGGACACTGGCAGACTGAATCATGATTGAATACCTTGAATCTGAAACTGATTCATGATGTATAAATTGAATTGAATTTACTACTTGCATGATCGTGAAGGGATTACCTCATGAATAGGAAAGATGGGAAACCACAGGAACTTGTGCTAAACTAAATTGTTCAGACTGAATTATACTGAAATCCTACACTCAACTATACATTCTACTTCAAAACTTCACTCCTTTTGAGGCTGCTGAAAATATTCACAAGGGCACTGATAACTCTACCTCTAATGTCTGAGCTGAACTAAATTTTCTCACTGTATTCAAGCCTACCCAAATCTACAAAGTGCACACATAACACTGTGATACTAGTCTGACCCATGAATTCACTACACCCTACATTTTCACAACTTCTCATCGCATGAATAATGCTTATTACCACCTCAAACACTATATTCAACCATTACTAGAAAATCACTGATGTGCAATGCATTCCTCCACATATATACAACATGATATTCAAGCCTATCTACGCACTTCTAAACAAACTCTCATAAAAGCATCTTTCTCACATCCTCCAAACCTTTATAATTTACAACTTTCATGCGCTATTCTTAAGGAAATCACATACACAACTTTAAACTAACCATGACATATATCAAAAACTTGGCCTCGATTTTACTTCACACTTATAATCTAAGATCAAACAAGCATACAACAATTCCTCCTAATATGAAACATTTACTTTTTCCTATCTAAACTACTATTCATCATCCCTGTCTTGACATAATGAAAGGTCACTAAAAGGTTAGAACATGAGGACCTAAAATATGAAAGAATACTATGCATAACTTGGACATATAATTGAGGCCCGGGGAATAGAGTATCAATAGTATGGATTCCTCATGGAGATCTAAACAGAGGGAATACATGACATAAATAGAATTTTTCTGATCATTAAGAGTGTAGCATGAGTATCTGACACAAAACATACTGTAAGGAATGAGTACATGAGGTAGGAGCTGCGTGACATGGATTCAAAGTTCATTATTTCATGAAACATGACTCGTACTGCTCAGCAAATTGGAACTCCTTATACTAGGGACTGGAAACATATATGGTTCTATGAAAAGTGAATGAATATGAGTTATAATCATGGTGCAAACATGTAAGGCATGATTAGATATTGTGATAAGTGAAACACCTTGAACTGGGATAAGAATGGGTTGAGCATCTTCCTTCCCTACTATTGTTCTACAATACACTGGCATCACTACTAGAATCTAAGAGCCTAATTTGGTTACTTGTTCTATCACCCCCCTTACCCTAGCTTAAAGACATCATTCTATGTCTGGAAACCATGTAATAAACACCTCTAAATTGAACTACCGCCACCTTAATCTAGAATCTGGGATATAATCATACACATAGTTAGTAAACATACCCAGAATGACTGTACCCGATAATGAAAAACTTGATGCTAGAACTTTCTTCTAAGACACAACTCTTAGCCTGTATATCCCCTACAATCACCATGTAACAACTAAATTGACCAACTTAGTATTTTGAATCTATTTATTAGCTCAACCTGAAAAGATTCAAACTTAGATTCTAACACATAACATAGATATCCCCAAATTTTTAATAACCATACTACTTTTATCATAACCTATGAATATCACATCCACAACATATGTTTCAAATCAACAAACCTAAATTCTTGCATACACTGCTTTAAGCCTACTAATTTACCTTTCACAAAACTATCCCCATGAAATATAATCTGCCCGAATTCAGATAACACTATCCCAACTCTACTACTGTTGCTAAACTCCGGGTTTTATTCTTCTAATTCTAGATCATATGCTATCATAGGATTCTAAGAAGGGATCTGAAAACACGTATGACTCCTAATCACTGAGGTAATACCCCTTCATTCAATGACTGGTTCATGGGGAAACTGAAACTGAATGGCTCTATTTCTAAAATCACCTAAAGTAGTTTTCTAGGATACTATAACCAGGCAATTTTTGTATACCCACCTGGCAATGATGGATTTACCCACTGAGGTAGACATTTAGAAGTCTTTATTAATATTTCAGGTCTGACACCGAAGTTGACAGCTATATAGGGGGTTATAAATTAAAGTGAAGCTTCGAGGTCTAGTAAAACATAAATAAAAATATGAAAGGCATGACACATACCCGTAACAACATCAGGAAAACATTATTGATCATGGTAGGAATGAAGTGCATATAACCTGTTCTGACGCTAGCCACAGGTTGCGCTGGAGGCAGCACCCTATTGAGTTGGGTGACCGAATGGGATTGGAAGACGGTTGGACTAGCCCTATTGGCGTAAATAATTTCCCCTTTGAGCCATTACTCTACACTCTCGCTCCTGTGGCCTGGATTATCATATCTAAAACATACATCACTTCCATCTTTACACACACCTAGGTGATTTCTACCATATTCTCTACAAATGGATGGGCACAACCACCCTTTTTACTCCTCTGTGACTTAGAGCCTGGTGCTCTATTTCGACCGTCATTCTTAAACTTAGGCACTGGCGTACTGGTTGAAGGCAGAATTGGGGCTGAGAATTTTTGACAGAATTGGGAGTGGTTACTACCCCTGGATCTTGACAACAACCTGCAAATTTTTCTGAGCATCTACTAAATAAGCTAAGGTAATGAAAGAATCTCTAAATTCGGCATGAGAGACATGCTCATTCAGTGGATCATCTTGAACATGCGGAGGTGCAGACTGATTCTTATTTCTTCTTCCGTTGTTCTTTCTGGGAGGCATTTTATGTACACAGAAGGATGGATGGGTTAGGAAGAGATTTTAATTATATCTCATGCTATTTCACATAAAATGAACACTAAATGAAGAGAAACTATTCCTAGAACGTCTCATAGCCTCTTATCCATAAGTGTGCCGCGCTACACACCCATGCACAAGATGTTACTCAATGTAGCTTTCAGAATCATTTGGAAACTTTTAAAACCTTAGTCTCCAATACCAAGTTTGTAACTATCGCGACCCAAACCAGGGCCCTGTCCATGATGAGCATCCCGAACCATGAAGGCCCGAGTGCCCCTTTGTTAACAAACAATCATACACAAGTTCATACAATTATAAAGGGAATAAAGAAATGGATTCATATGGAAACATGGCTAATAAACCTTCCACATCATCTAACATCTGTCTACAAAATCGCTAGTACATCACAATCATCATAACTAAAAATTGGGACAAGGCCCCAGTCGGACCTAAAATCCAAAATGAAACAACAATATCTAAAATAGGCCTTCCAAAATAAAGAAGGCTCACCAACTGCGAACTTCGGACAACCCAATCTACTAATTAGCTGGACCCCGAGACTGTGTCTAAGATCCTAAAATATAGGGGGTCAATTCAGATGTACTGGTATGTGAAACAACTCAAAATAACATGTTTTTATACAAAATAGATGAGAGCATATCATAATAACAGTGAACATTATGTAAATAAAAATACATGGGCATATTTATTAATTTCAAAGCAGTTCTTAAACACCTTGACTCACTCTTTGTTATTCTTCTGAGCTAGTTGGTACACCCTACAAATTTGAAATTTCACGGGCTATGTGGAACCCGCCTTTGACTAGGTGGCCAAGCCTCTAATCTAAGTAGCCACCAGGATTTGGAGCTGGTTATACCCCCATGTGAGCACACCATAGGAATCCCCCCATATGAGATTTCCTAATTATTTTATTATCCTCCCATATAGGATACAATATCATAAGACCCGCATCGGCAACTACAGTTTCCAGCGATGAGCCCTTACACTCAAACGCCTTCTTCGGGTAACCTACTAGCTCTCTTAAGCCCAACTTTTAGTTTTTTAAAACAAAAATGCTTCATACTTTCAAAACTTTCAATACTTATCTTGTTAAGGGCATGTAATCACCGGGTATCATCATACCCTGACTTGTAAGTCAATCAAATCACACCATATAAATCTATAGTCATTTTCACTTATTAGCATATTAGTGACCACCCTAACATCTAAACATCAGATGAGGGAGAGTTAGGCAATAAATCTTTCATTCAAAATCTTCATCAAAACATTCTCCTCCTAATTACAGAATCAATAGGTGGTCACCTCATATTTGTAATTTCTTACAGTCCTAGAAAGTTGTTAATTTAACACAATAAACATTTATCATGTGAAACCATATACTCAAAATGTCATAAACAGTACCAAACCATGATTATTTAACAAGCATTCACCCATTAGTTTTTCATTTAGAAAGCCCATGCCTTTAAACAACCCATAACAATCAAAAATGAAAATATCCCAATAAAAGAGGGAGTTTGGATCATTCATTATCTCATTCAAACCTTAAAAACATAAGAAATCAAATATACATAGTTATAGTTCAACTTCCATGAAAAATGGTTCAAGACAACATATATTTTCAGCAAAACAATCCCATGATGCATATATTTCGAAAACAATATCGAACAATTCATTAAGAAACATAATTGGGGATATTTAATCTTGATAAAATATTTAAACTTATGCCCAAGGTTTTTAGAGAAGTCCCACATACCTTAGATTATAAAATTTAAAAGATGGAACCCGGATCATGATCCGTTTCTTGAGAATCTTGAATTGAAAGGATTAGATTCTTGATTTCTTGTTCTTGGAGGAAATCCTAATTTGATCTTGTTCTTGAGAGTGAAGAATTTGATATATTGTAAAACTGATAATATTTGAGTAAACAACATTTAGGGTGTTATTTAATTCGTTTGAGATGTTTCTAGGAAGGGAAAGTGCCAAAATACCCCGCTAAAAACATACTTTTTGCGCTATTCATCCTCGACTGACACCTCTTTGGAAAATGGGTATAACTTTTTACCTCGATATCATATTAAGGAGAAATCAGTGGCGCTGGAAAGAGGACTCAAAGACATTTCATTTTATATATAGTAGGCCCCCTAATTCTTTATATACAAAATGTTATAGTCAATGGAAGTTGATGAAGTTTAGACGTTCACTAAAACTTAATCGATAGGAAAGTTTTCAACTCGTCTTTGAGTTAGGGGATTTTGTGACCTCAACTCATAGTCAAATATATTCAAACACTATAATATTGAACATCACACATATATTAACAAAGAAGTATTGGGTTCGGGTCTATACGTGTAGAAAATATGGTTCAAATTTTAGCCCGAAAGTGCGGGGTGTTACAGTAATGACCTGGGAGTACACCCTGGATGTCACACGGTTCTTATGGTCCTATTGGACCACAAGCTAACCCATAAGCTGGTACCTTCTATACGCACTGAAAAAAATTAATAAATAACATATGCGGGATTTCAACTGCAATGTCATAAGGTTTTAACAACTGGAAACAATACTAAATAATGATTTAGAATGTTTGAAAATAAATTGGCAGTACTAATAAAAAGTTTGATAATCACCACTGAAAACTGACAAACTATCTGTACTAGTCTAAAAGCCTCTAACTGTCTGATAGTGGAGTTGATGGGACAAGCCCCCAACTAACTCCGACTGATTAAAATATGAACCTACTAACTTAACTAAATATAAAGTAACTCATCCTTGAAGGAACAGAACTCACCACGGCTGTTGCTGCCGATGCGCTGGAAAGTCTAAGCGATCGGGAATCCGAGCATCTGAACCTATGATATAAGACATCATAGCACAAGAAATGAGTATGCAGTCATTACTTATGAATATACTCGTACGCTAGATGAGGTTAGGATGCACGGGTTCATGTTCATGAGTAATAACTAACTGAATGTATGACATTAGGTATGAGTAAGAATGTATTAAAACTATAAAGACTGAGAATACATGACCACGCATAAAAAAAGTACTAAAGTAGTCTGTAAACTGAGATACTGAAATCTAATAGGTAAGTAACTAGTAAACTATATGTTATGGTCAAGCAGGACTGAACTGAATTTTGAACTGAGTACTGAAATTGATACTGTGGGGGGTATCATCTAACTGACATGCTCTAAATAAGCTACTTGGGGTCCAACCTATAACCCTAGTTGGAAGGGTGTTAGTACCGTGCCACGGGTACTAACAATGGTTATGTCAACCCTAATATGGTAGGAAGACTCATAGGATATATGTATATATGAACCCTAATCTGGTAGGAATACATATCAACCTACGCTAGCTACGTAGTTTTGAAAATCAGGGACTGTTACTAAGGGTCAAACCGTAATTTGGCAGGAATGCCACCATCCCTGGGTTCGCTCGGTGTTGAATCCTACTTCCAACTAATCTGACACTGATCATTAGACTGGACTAAGCTTAAACATGTTAACCGACTGAATGATATTGTTTCTGGCATGACTAAAATCATTCTATAGATGCAGGAAAGTAAGTAAACAACTAAATTTTGTGTATTCATAACCCCAGAACTAGATGGAAATAATGATAGGACCATAATGATGCTTCAAAAATATAATAAGAACCCATTTTTCAAATTATTCATTTAAGCATTTCATCAGACGCATGGGGCCAAAACTTTAGAATGGGAATGCTTTTTAAACATGATGAGATAGCACAATCATATGACCAAATCCTAAACTGAGGGTTTTATTCTGAATTTATGTGAACATGATACGGAAGCCACCATAGTTAAAACATATTATAATGCATTACACGTGGGATCAATTGAAAACATAACTTGAAACAAAATTACTAAGATATAGCTAGACATACTTCAATTTTCAAAGTGTAAGGGCTCTTTTCATCAAAAACACTTGGAAACATAGAAAGGGGTCTTTATTCAAACCAATCCTGTAGGCATTTCATCAAACACTTGAAAATTCATAGACTTGAGCATGTGAATAGTCAAAACATGAGATGCTAACTTAATTAAAATACTAAAAATCATGGATTTATGGAGTTAACATGCGAATAGCACCATTTAAATGTGTACGGTTTAATTTCAGCAACAATTACTTGTAAACATCATGTAAAATTGTAATTCATGGGAGTTCATGGATAAAGTTCATAATAACTCTGTGTATGTATCCGATGACTTAAGCAAAAAGATATGGGGACATAGGTCCCCTTGCCGGAGTGTTTTTTTATCCTGTAAACTAGTAGTAATTCCATCATTAATCAACAATGAGCAATCTTACAATAATGACACATGTCATAATTAACTATATCATTTTCTTGGGGATACCATAGTCAGACAACATCACTTGGAGAAAGCCCTATTCCACTGAGTCATGAGCTATCCAACTATCTACATAAATAGTGCATATAAGAGATACATATTAGTTTTGGACTAGAAAGCCTTACCCCCTGATATGTATAAATACTTGAGACTTTATTTATTGCTTGCCTAAACGTCAGATGTGTATGAAAAAACATGAAGTTAGAGTCCTAAACATTAATTCAAGCTACCTCAGACTTTTATCTCAATAATCTCTCCTGGATGACATCCTATCTTCTGAAATGATAGATAGTTTTAACTGGGTGTTCAGTAGGTCCTCAGGTAATAGATCTTGAATATCTTAAAGATTTTAAGGTATCAAGTTTATTCTCCTATCCAGGTTGTTGTATTGCATTATTATATGTTTTACTGATAACTATATATTTTTGATCTTTCACCAGATGACATATATATGACAACCCTCAATCTGTTGTCCTCATACCTTTTTGTATTATTTTCTAATAGTCCTCTTGTTCTAGCAACACATTAAGAAGCTTATAAGGCTTCTTTGTTTTATGAAACAAGACCTTAGTGTTAAGTAGAATAGGTGAATGATTAGAACATTCAAGATTTTGATATCAACTTTCAATCTACCATATATATGAAACCACTTAGGTTCTCAAACATCCAGTCAATATGGCTACAAACCCAGTTCTCAATATCTCTGTTGTTACACTACAAGAACAAACAACCCTTTCTTACGACTTGACCTAAACCTATATCCTTAATACTGGCTTACAAGTTAGCAGTCTTAGATATGTGGACTAATGCCCTTTTGAGTCTATCTTTAGCATAGAGTAGATTATTAAAATCACCTAGTATTAAATAAGGTACAAATGAAGTTTTAGATATCCCTCTCAACTTATCTTGTAAAACCTTTATTTCAACCACAGTATTTAACCCATAAACAAATCTAACAACACATGCAAACATGGAATCATTATTGGTGAATTGACAGTGCATCATTTGAGTAGAGGTAGATCATAATGTCACAACAACTTGTATTGATCTCCATCCATCCCAGATCCTGCCATCAGGTGTATTTTTATAGTTAGAAACAAATTTCCAGTCCATTTCAAACTTCGTATGAATTTTTCCTGCCTTATGCTTTGTCACTCTAGTCTCAAATATAGTAATGATGGAGACTTTACTCTTAAGCATAAATGTTTTCTCCTTATTTTGTTTAAAGGGCAAGTTAATCCCTCTGATGTTCTATAAACTATGATTATGACCTTTTCTTGGTCCTAAATTATGTTGTCCCTTCCCTAGTTTACCAGGGTCAATAGGCAAACATCTATGCATTTTTCTTGGTTATATTTCTAGAGTTTTAGGCTACCCATGCCTTCAATATGGATGTACAATCACTTTATTTCCTGTACCTAAGTCCAACCTTTCCCAGGTTGGTTAGTTATATAAAACTACATAGCTTGGTCTTTCCCAGGTTGGTTAGTTATATAAAACTACATAGCTTGGTCTGACATAAATCAGATCCTTTTATGATACCTGATAATTTGTATCTCTTTCTTTGCTCTGCTCATCCGCAGGAGTTGTTGAAGTTATTCGTTGATCTTGCATAATTCCCCTATTCTAGTGAGGCTGACTCTCTTAGGATGTTTATGAACTTGTTGATTATGTTCTAGTATAGTTTCTTCCTCCTTGTTGCAACCCACAATGTTATAGCCAAAAGTGTTAAAATCCTAACAAAAGTTGGGATGCCATTCATAATCAATTCTTTGCTCATATATTGTTTCATCAGTTATTCAATCATAATCACACTAGTTAAAGGTTGGGTTAGGTCCATCTCTATAAGAATCCTGGTATAAGATACGCTTTCCTTCTTCACAGTGAGTTTGTTTGTACAGATTGGTTTGACTAAGATGCTAGCAATTTTTCCTAGGTTTTCCTCAATCCAATATAAGAGCGGAAACTTTAGAAAAAGTACCCAAAAAGGGATTACGCATAGAGACTCTGGCTGAAAAGGAAGTATGGTTCCCACTACTTTAGAATCATTCGATGGATATTAAAAGTGTAAGGACCATTTTGCATAGCAAAGCTCCTTATCTTATATGGAATCAAACTAGAAGATGTAATAGCCATCATTGTGTTAAAACACTTTAGGGTTTAAACAATCCTCTATATTAGATTAATAAATTTCAGCATCTTCTTAAATGTAGGCATACCTTTTATAATATACCATATCAATATAGTGCTCCATTTCTTACATTGATCCTTAATTTTATCATGGTAGACTTGGACTAGCTTTAATCCATCCTTCAACACTGGAGGGAAGAACTGCAAAGTCATACCTTGTTGTGCTAGTCTGTTGCCTTTGATGATATCACCTTGCATAGGGCCTTTGCAATTTTTCTCCCTTGGGAATTATAGTTTTTGAGTTGTTGTAGAAAGAAATCAGTACCTCCATTTGTGTTGTTTACTTATTAACTTGGATAAGCTCTCATTTATCCTCCTTAAAAATTGACTTCCCAAATCTGGGGGAAATAAATTGCGACTGAACTACTTCTCCGAAACATCTCTGTCGAGAGTGAAGAGGGAAGTGAGGTGTTAGAGCTTGGGATCCAATTACCAAATTGTATTGGTCCAAAGTTTTGAGGCACCCCTGGTAGCATATATGGTTTGTCTCTGTGGGGTCCCAATCAAATTTCAAGGGTCTAATCAGAGTTTGGTAGGCATGCACAAGGATCAATGATTGTTGATATCTTGTGTAGTCGCTTAAGAGGTCATGGTCCGCTTAAGAGGCAATTTCTTTAGCGGCCCAAGACCTCTTAAACGGTTTCCACTTTAGTAGTCAAGCCTTTCTTAAGCGTTATCCACTTTAGTGGCCTAGCACCGCTTTAGAGGTAGCCGCTTAAGTAGCAATCACGGTATATAACCCTTTTTTTTTATTTTTTACCCTTTTTGGATATTGAGCTTCAGTTTTGGACAATTCTTAGGATTTTCATCACCATTGAGATTGGGTAAGCTCTAAAACCTTAATACATTACTTCTCATTGATTTATATCATCAAAACATTCTTTAAACATGATTTTAACTTGGAATTTTGTAGATTTTTTTTTGAAAAAGGTTTTGAATGGTTTTTATTCAATTTGGATGTCATTTTAAACTCTTTTTGAGTGGTTTTTCAGTTGTAGATTTCTTTAATATTGGGGGATGTATTTCTAAAATAAAATTCTGATTTTACCCTTTTTATTTTTGCACTATTTTAAAACTAATCCAAAAAATAAAAAGTATGAACAATAAAGTAGACAAAATATATTGAGAGAAGACAAGAGATGAGAGCTTTTCATTCTTCCAAAAATATCAAATGTACAAGCATTTCAAGTGTATTTTTATATGTACAATATGATATATTATGCTTCTATTTATAGTCTCATATAGGCATACAAAATATTATCATAACATAAGATTAAACAAGAACATAATGAGTAGGTTAAAGGGTAGTTACACCTATAATGGTTTGTGGAGTAATGGAGGATTAACTACACATCATGGAGAAGATGGGTGGGGGAGAATTAATACCAAAGAGTTATGAACAACCATACATATTATTTTAAAATACTCCCCCTTGGAGTCCATATATGATGTGCCTCATTAAAACCTTACTAGGAAAAAATGTAATACCCCGCATTTTTGGGCTAATCTTTGAACCATCGTTACTACGTGTATAAGCTATAATGTAAATGATTACCATGTTAATATAAGTTTCATGATATTTATTCTCATGTTTGATTTGCTTTTGAGGTGAAAAATGTTCATAAGAATCAATTAGAACAAAGTAGAGCTTAGAGCCTTTGATTCGTCCAAAGTTGGTATTCGATTCTACAAGGGTCTATTTTAAATGTATATAACTTTTTATATACATATAAATTTACAGATCAATACCCACAAAATTTTAGATAATTTAATCATCTTTCCAATGATACCAATATCGCCTAAATCCAATACCCAAGCAAAAAGTTATGAAATTTTTCGTGTGAGGCAGTAAGCTAACGCGATAGCGATGCAACACGTCGGCCTACATGTTATGGAACTATTTCACACACTAATTCAGTTTCTAAAGGGTCTAGGGGTTTTCTGGTCACTTTCTATCACCCAAATCTACCCATAATACTTAATTTCAGCCTCCAAAAGCAATATACACTCAATTATTCATCTTTTCTCTAAAAGAAAAAGCCTAGACTCCTCAAGAACTTCATTAATTTTTCTTCAAGAAAAGCGAGAACTCAGGTTTCCTAATTCAATAATGCTTTCAAGATTGTGCTTCCCCTTCAATATTAAAGCTTTAAGGTATGTGGGAGTTCATCCATGGGTCCTATTTCACCCATGAAGCCCAAAATCTCTTTTCTTTTAATTAATGATTGAATCTTCCATTACTATGGTATTTTGTATGTTCAAGAAAGATTGAATTTCATGTTTTCATGATATTTTTAATTCAATTCAGCCCATGTATGATTTCATGAAAGATTTAAAATTTCTCATGCTATGAATTTGAATTTTCCATGCTTTATTCAAGTAAATTCCATGATAGATCCTAAATTCATGATGTTTAGCAATATTTCCATGTTTTAAATTCATGCCTTCCACATGTTTGATGAAATTCCCATATCATGTTAAGTCAATTTCAATATGAATCCCCAAGCTATGAACTTTGCCATGTAACTCTATTGTTCCCTCATTATTAAGACATTTTTACGTTTAAGATATGAACTTTACATGTTTAGATGAAATTCTCATGCCCTATTTCAAGCGAATTACATGTGAATTCCCCAATTCATGATCTTAGTTATGTAATCATGCAATGCTCTCATGTTTAAGATATTCCCATGTCCAAGTTCACGATCCACGTGTGTTTGGCGAATTGACCCATATTAAAGTATTAATCTCCACGTGCTTGATAGAGTGCCCATGTGAATTGAATAGGGTAATCATGAAATGTTACCATGTGTTCTCATTCATGTACAAGTCCATAACCTCCAAGTGTTTGATAAAATATCTCAGTGAATGAATTGTGAACAATTGACTATGGCTATGCTTTTCAAGATCATGATATGCTTTACTTTTCATTCTATCGAGTCTTGGGGGTATTTAATTCCCAAAAATCTAGTTGTTGACCTAGAGCTACAATAGTTACAGGATAGTCTCAGAAATATCACGATCAGTAGTATTCAGTCAGTACAAAACTCAGTGTATTGAGTCAGACATCAGAACTCAGTGAACCCAATCCAGTTCAGTCAGTAAACACGATCAGCCACAGTTCACTCCAGCCTAGTACAATGTAAAATTAGATCAGTGTCTATTCAGTTGGGATTAGGATTCAGCACTGAGTGAACCTACGGATGGGGACTCATCTGCCAGTAGAGAGTGTGATCCTTAGAAGTAGTCCTTGTGTTCCAGAACTACGTAGCCACCGTTGGTTGAGACATTAAACTGCCAGTTGAGGGTTGATGAGGTGTTTTACCTGCCAGTTGAGGGTACCACCATTCTCATTCAGAGAACCTGCCAGATTAAGGGTGACTCTTCAGCTTGTCTTCACTTATGGCACGGTACTGACACCCTTTCAATTGGGGTTACAGGTTAGACCCCAATCCACTCAGAAAGGGGCATGCCGGTTAGATGATTACCTCTCATAGTTTCAGACTCAGTATATAACTCAATTCAGATCTATAGATTCAGGACTATCAGAACAGTCATCCAGTTATTAGTAATTGCAGCTATCAGTTACTCAGTTATCAGAACTCAGTATTCAGTTCTAGTATAATTTTTAGTTACAATCTCAGTTACGTCTTAGTTACTGTCCCAGTTACAATTTCAGTTATAGTCTCAGTTACAGTCTTAGTTACACTCCCAGTTACACTCCCAGTTACAGTCCCAATTACTTTCTTTGTTAGAGTCTCAGTCATAGTCTCAGTTAAGTAATTAGATCACTAACTCAGTTCAATTTTAGGTTTGCTTGACCATAGCGTATAGTTATCAGTTATTCAGTTATTAGTATTTTAGTACCTCAGTTTATAGACTATTTCAGAATCATGTTATACGCTTGGTCTTACATTCTCAAATAATGCAGTTTTCATGACTTCATGTTTAGTTATTTCGTGTTACTCAGTTAGTCCTTACCTTATATGCATAATACTCTACAGTTTCAGTCCAATTATTCAAACTAAGTACAGTTCAGTCTTACATACCCAGTATTTATCTATCAGACATTCAGTTAATCAGATAAGTTATTATGTTTATGCATTCATGCTCAGTGTGATTGTATATTCATATCCTCAGTTTATGTCAGTCTCCATCACATAGTTTCATACCCAGTATTCATATAGTATCCATGTTTTATCATATTCCAGCTTCAGTTATACTTATATCATTAAAGTAAGTTTACAAAAACTAAGTGTACAGATTCACCATCTTATCAGAGAATGCTTGTCACTCATGCTTTAAGATATTTTAGTTTTCAATTTATTCCAGCCTATTGGTAAGTCTACTTACACTTAGCATGCATGTTTTACGATTATGTATGAAATCAGTTTTACTTATTGCATTCACCCCTGCGTACTCAACATATTCCTAAAGTACTGATCTACATATATGTCTATGTGCCACATTGTCTCATAATGTAGGTATCAGTTATAGCATATGCATCATGATCAAATAGTTGCAAATTTCAGCCAGCAGGTGATGAGTTCTCCTACTTCGGGAACTCTAGAAAGTTTTAGTTCATGTACAGTTTATTTATTTTCATGTGTATTGATTAGTGGTTGTTGGAGGCATTTCCCAGCTATCTATAGTCAGTATAGTAGAGGCTTTACAGATGTCAGTCAGGGTCAATCATGTAATCAGTTTCATCCTTCAGACTTATCCGATTGTAAAGCTTTATCTGTATTGTATCTATTTTAGATTTTCAGTATGATTATGTTCTCGCACAGCAGAACATCTATTTATTATGTTATAATTAAGTTTCTTAATAGTATGCCAATTCATGGGTTAGCTTGGGATCACTTGTGGTTCCAAGTTATTTTCATGTGTATTGATTAGTAGTAGTTGGAGGCATATCCCAGCTATCTATAGTCAGTATAGTAGAGGCTTTACAGATGTCAGTCAGGGTCAGTCATGTAATCAGTTTCATCCTTCAGACTTATCAGATTGTAAAGCTTTATCTGTATTGTATCTATTTTAGATTTTCAGTATGATTATGTTCTCGCACAGCAGAACATCTATTTATTATGTTATAATTCAGTTTCTTAATAGTATGCCAGTTCATGGGTTAGCTTGGGATCACTTGTGGTTCCAAGCATCGTGTGACGACTAGAGGATAGTCTCGAGTCATTACAAAAAACCTCTGAATAAAATCATAGACATAGTTTTTTATAATACTCCCCCTTGGATATCCATAGATGATGTGCCTCGTTAAATCCTTTCTTGAAAAAAATCCTTTGGAAAAAATTTCCTAGTGAAGGAAAAAGAGTACGCATATCTTATAATACACATTTGTTTGTTGCCTCGATAAATACCTTGTCAGAAAAAACCATTGGGACAAAACCTAGGCCAAGAAACAAAAAGTGCAGCGTATATTTTACTCCCAATGATGCAAACATAATTTCACTTCTCAAAGTCGATGCCTCCAATATTATATGTTAGGTTTCAAATCTTGATATTGATTATGCCTTTGTGATCAATTACGTTCATGATGATGTCATACTCTTGAAATCATCCTGATATATCATTTTCTTGTTTCTTGGATATGTTAAGCCTTCGAACTCAGCTAAATAAATTCTTGACAATCACTTTATTTGGAACCTCATCATCGCAAGTCATTTGCACATTGAACTTGTTCGTAGCAACAACTAATTAGTTGTGGACTCTTGTCACAAGTCAAACTGAGGCCCTGGCCATGACGTGCATCCCGAACCACGAAGGATCAAGAGACCCCTTAGCTAGTAATAATAAGAAAAAAATCATCTACTAACATAATGTAGGAGAAAGATGGAATATAGTCAATCTTATTAAATCAACTAAACAATACGGTCATAAGCTCATAAGACCCAAAAACATCTAACACAAGTCTGTGAAATCTCTACTAGCTGAAACAACATCTGTCTGAATCGGGATAAGGCCCCCGGTCATACCATGAACTAAAACCAAATGAAAAACACCACATGAAATAGGGTATTTCGAAATAAGGAAGGCTCACCAACTCCAAACGTCTGACAATAATCTACTGCTTAGCGAGACTTGGGACTAAGCCTCAGATCCACAAATATAGGAAGTCAATACAAAATTTACTGGTACGTAGAACAATCCAAAAACAAAAATATATTTTTATACAACATAGGTGAGAGCATTTCATAAAAACATGTCAGCATAAAACATTTAAATACATGGGCAGTTTCAAAACAATTTTGAAATTCTCAACTTAACTCTTTATGTTTCTCCTGAGCTAGACAGTACACACTACAACTCTGCAATCCCACAGGCTATATGGGATCCGCCTTTGAATTGGTGCCCAAGCCCCTAACTGAAGTTTGTTGCAAGGATTGGAGTATCAGTAAGGGGGACACGCAAGACCACAAAGCATGGTGCCATAATTCCCTATCAGGTCAATATGTCATGGTAGTTCACAAGATCACAAAGCAGAGCTCCTAACCATAGTCCTAAATTGGGACGACATGAACCAAGGTACACAAGATCACAAAGCAGAGTACCATCATCCCGAGTCGGCAAATCATGATTTCTAGCATGGACTCTTTCAACTTGTGCTTTCTTTGAGTAACCATCTAGCTCTCTTTAATCCCAATTTTAGCCTCTTAAAATATAAATCATACTTACTAACAAATCCTTTTGGGTTTTTACTAAGGGAACATCACAATAGGGTATCGTCATACCCAAACTTGCAAGTCATTCATATCATATCCATTCTAGAGTCCTTCTTATTCAAAACATAAAAATGACCACCAAAGGTTTATCAACTCACACGTGGGTTCACATTATCAAAATCATATAAAACTTATGCAACCCATTTTATTTACAAGATATTGAAATGTGGTGGCCATTCCATTTATTCAACACATGCACAATGGTTAAGAAAACTTTTAAGACTCAATAAGTTATCATCATTCATAAACTAGCTCCTATATTAGTTAAATAAAAATCTCATGATCAAAAAGGGGCTCTTAAGTCATGCTCTCAAAATAATTCATAATTCATATCGTTCACAGTCCATAAATTTCATCATGGGGATAGAATTTCACAAATTTCATTCGTAAACTATCTTTCAAATTCAAATAACAAAAAGCACGAGATTTATAAATCAAACTTATAGAAAACCCCATAAAAAATTTATAATTCCATCAAACTGATTTCACAATGCATGCTCTTATAATAATTGACCAGAACTTATAAAAAATACGTGCATATATATCTTTAAGGCTTGTAAAAATCATAAAACCTATGCCCATGTTGTTTAGGATAGCCCCACGCACCTTAAACTCCTCGATTGGTGAAGAAATCTTAAAACCCTAGTTTTCTTGAGGAAGATTTTGTTTAGTTCATGGAGAAGTAATTCTTTCAATTGAGGAAATTTTGAGAATAAGATGACCAATAATTCTTTTGGGGACCTAAATTTCGTGTCTTAGACCAATTGGGTGAAGGGAAAAGACCTTATTGCCCTTAGGAAAATGGAAACAAAAGCTGGAAAAATAAGGGAGCATGTGCCGCGGGCTCTGGAGTGTCGTAATAGAGAGTGCGCCCCGCTCTATATCGCGGGATCCCTTAGGGGTGAAATGGAGGGGGTGTTGCGGGCTAATCGCGAGCTGCTACTGTTTTGGACTTCCAAACATGCCCTACTCGTCTAAAAATTCTAAAACTTACCTGAGATATATCTTTGACATCCCCAATCATGAATCAACTTAAAAACTAATATTTTAGGGTCGGGATGGTCAATTTAAAAATCCGTTAAGTCTAGAGGTATTGAAAATGACTAAGTCCTTGACACTTCGTAAAGTTTTCAGACCTTAAGACCCGTATGTATGTAACGTAAAGCTAAACGGAGCTAAGATTAGCATGATGTATTACATTATCCTCCCCCTTGGGATCATTCATCCTCGAGTGATGACTCAAAACACAATAAGCACGTTTGCAAGCACTACATGGAATGAAAAGAGTAGAATAAGATTAGTACCTTCTATAACATCATCCACGTTTTTCAAAGAGCGTCGTATATCTAGTATGAATGGTATTCTACCACCCCCATGTAGCCTCTTCAACTTTATGATTTTTCCACAACACCTTAATTGAAGCTATCTTCTTACTTCTCAACTTTCGGACTTGTCGATCAAAAATAGCAGTAGGTTCTTCTTCATATGACAATGAGTCCCTTACATTAATCTCTTCCATGGGTAAAATAAGAGCATGATCTCGAATACACTTCTTTAATATTGAAATGTGAAATACATGATGGATGAAATATAAAATTGCTGCCAAATCTAACTCATAAGCAACCCCACCAATCCTCCTCGTAATCTGATAAGGGCCTATGTAAAAAGGACTAAGCTTTCCTTTCTTTATGAATCACATGACCCCTTCATAGGGGATACTTTTAGAAATACCCAATCACCAATCTCAAACTCCAACTTTCTCCTTCTAACACTGGAGTAGGACTTTTAGCAACTCTGAGATGTCTTAAGTTACTCCCTAATGACTTTCACTTTCTCCATCGCTTGATGAACAAGGTAAGTCCTAAACAAATGGGTTTCACCCATTTTATACCACCTAATCAGGGACCTACATCTCCTACCATTAAGATCTTTAAAAGGAGACATCTAGATGCTCGAGTGGTAGCTATTATTGTAGGAAAATTTTATCAATGGAAAGTGATCCACCCAACTACCCTTAAAGTCAATCATGCAAGCCCTCAACATATCTTTTAAGGTCTAAATGGTGTGTTCTACTTTCCCATTAGTTTGAGGGCAGTACTAAGGTTTACTTAGGTGCCTAAACCCCTCTGAAAAGACCACAAAAAATGAGAAGAGAATTGCATACCTCGATTAGATATATAGACACTGGAGCCCCATGTAAGTAGACTATCTCTTGAATATACAACTTAGTATAATCATCCCTCGAGTAATTGGTCCGCACTGGAAGAAAATGCACAGACTTGGTCATTCTATGTACAATTACCCAAATGGAGTCATATTGGTTTTGGGACTTCGGAAGCCCTGTAACAAAGTCCATGTTGATCATGTCCCATTTTTAAATAGGAAAAACTATCTCTTGGGAAGTGCAACTTGGTCTTAAATGCTCCACCTTAACTTGTTGACAAATCAGACACTTATCCACAAAGTTTGAAATATTATTCCACCAGTAAATCGCATTAAGATCATGATACATTTGGGTAGATCCAGGGTGAACAACATACCTGGAAGTGTGAGCTTCAACGGTAATTCTCTCTCATAATCCATCCATGTTTGGCACACACAGCCTACCTTGATACCCCAAAATCCCATCACCTCCAATTTCAAAATCCATTACCTTTTGTTGACCAACATATTCCTTAATCTATATTAGGATAGGGTCCTCCGCTTACTTCTTCTTAACCTTTGCACAAAGGGGTGATTTAGCTACATCATGTACAAACACTCCCTCATCTATAAAATCCAGGAGTGGAACTCCCAAATTTGTAAGATGATGAATATCATTGACTATATTCCTCTTTTCTTCCTCCATATGAGAAAGACTGCCCATTGACAATCTTCTTAGGACGTCAGCCAGCACATTGGCCTTGCCCGAATGATAATGCAGGATCATATCATAATCCTTCAACAATTCCAACCACCGCTTCTTCCTGAGATTCAATTCTTTCTGCATAAAAATATACTACAAACTTTTGTGATCAGTAAATATGTCAATATGCACCCTATAAAGGTAATGATGCCAAATCTTTAGAGCAAACACCACAACCGCTAACTCCAAATCATGGGTGGGATAGTTATTTTTATGCACTTTTAACTGTCTAGATGCATAGGCCACCACCTTACCATGTTGCATAAGCACACACCCTAGTCCCACCCAGGACGCATCACAATACACAATGGTTAAGGAAACTTTTAAGACTCAATAAGTTATCATCATTCATAAACCAGCTCCTACATTAGTTAAATATAAATCTCATGATCAAAGAGGGACTCTTATGTCATTCTCTAAAAACAATTCATAATTTGTATCATGCACAGTCCATAAATTTCATCATGGGGAATGGAATTTCACAAATTTCATCTTAGGGAATGGAATTTCACAAATTTCATTCATAAATCATCTTTCAAATTCAAATCACAAAAAGTATGAGATTTATAAATCAAACTTATAGAAAACCCCATAACAATTTCATAATTCCATCGAATTGATTTCACAATCATTCTCTTAAAATAATTTACCAAAACTCATAGCATAATATATATATATATATATATATATATATCTTTAAGGCATGTAGAAATCATAAAACCTATACCCATGTAGTTTGGGATAGCCCCACATACCTTAAACTCCTTGTTTGGTGAAGAAAACTTGGATCCCTAGTTTTCTTGAGAAAGAGTTTAGGTTTGTTCTTAGGGAAGGAATGCTTTCAATTGAGGAAATGTTGAGAAAAAGATGACCAATAATACTTTTGGGACCCTAAATCCCGTGTTTTAGACCAATTGGGTAAAGGAAAAAGACTCAATTGCCCTTGGGAAAATGAAAACAAAAGCTGAAAAAATAATGGAGTGTGCACCGCATGCTCTAGAGCACCGTAATGGAGTATACGCCATCTGAAATAAACGTCGTCCTTGCTCCATTCATATTTAAGTTTCATGCTTAAGACGGCGCTATAGAAACAAGTCATATTTTATATTGTGAGAAAAGCAATATACATCGTCTTAACTCCATTCCGGCGCTCTAGGCACAAGTCTTATTTTATATCTTATGATTTTGCTTTTCTCACAATCACCAATTTGTATCCCACTAACATTAAACCTTAGTTTATGGACTAATTTTAAAACATCACTTTTCAAGTAAAACATAATGTACTTGAATTGCATATTTTATCTGTCCAAACTATTTGATAGATTTAACCTCAATATTCTTGTTACTATTTATAAGGGTGAGCGTTATATTATATCAAAAATACCATTGATGGTTATTTGATATCGGTTCTAATATGACCTAACTTATTGAGATCTCTTCATTTCATAATTTTTAGGTATCTGAACCTTTGTCAAGATTTTATGAAGTGTTGTGTTATAGTGCTTTTTAAATCACTTTCCTCATTATCATTGACAATCTTTATCATTTGCTCCTCTCTTTTTTAAAGGAGTTTTACACTTGAAATCGATTTTTCTATCACGCTTCATGTGTGCCATAGACTCTGTCCTTCAAGAACTTCTCATTGAAGCACTTATAGCTAAATTATAACATAGAATCAGTCTGACAATGTAGTTGCAACATTTTTCAAATAATGAATTATCTATTGAACTTCAAGTTCATATTTTTTTTACAAGAATCTAGATAATTCATTCCATACATTTCATCTATTAATCATATCTCCCCCTAATATTCAGAAATTTAACATTCACCCTAATCTTATTTGGGGATCCATTTTATGCGTGGTGGATATTGCACATTCAAATATTTGGATTAATTTATTTGATTCTGAACCAAAATTTAAGAGTACCTTGTTGGCTTGATGCATACAAGTGTTGCTACATTTAAATAAATTCGTCTCATACCAAATTTTTTTGGGGGAGATTTGTTCTCATAACCAATGGTTCAGCTATAATTAGAGGCACATAATATTTTGCTAAACGAATCAGCATTATCAACTTTTATGTTTGGAACCATGCTCTTAATTTAACAATTTGAGCAAACAACATAGTAAAAATCACATTGCAAGTTGATAGCACAACACATCTGACCAACCATAGTTTCATCTCATTTCATAGTAAACGGTCCACATGGCAGGTGAACGATCCCTTATTTACCTTGTAGTCTTTCAAAAAATTTAAGGAATACAATCATAACCTTATATAATATAATATTTTATTGTGAGAACAAACAACATAAGAGAATCATGAAGAACTTACTGTGCACCAGAACTTAAATCGATGTTTTATTTTCTTGGTGCGATGGAACTTAAATTCACCATCATATAGTAAATCAATGGCACAATAGGTCAAAGTAGAACAAAACTCACCCCTGAGCCTTTAATAATTAATGTCACCTTTAATGGTTATAGCCTTGAGGAGTATAAACACAAAAATATTCAATTTTTAGATTTAAAATGAATTCAAATTTAAAGAAACAATGTAAAATAACTTAACTTACCCAATTATGTCACTAAAGTTTTGTGTGTCTAATCTACAACCCAGTAGACCATAATGGTTCAAACATTAAAATATTAGATATGATGAATGTAAAATATTTAAACTTAAGAATCATTTATAGATGGTGTATGAGAACGGAATTGCAAAAACTCAAATCATAATTGTTATGCAAACACTCATCAAATAATTACTCTTGTATATATTTAAATGACCTCTTTAAAGTAGATAACCACATGCTCGTTGACTACAAAAAAATTATACTAGATAAAGGGTCTTTATCTTATTTTTTACAAGTTCGTATATAAGAAAAAGACTAACAAATAAAAATATGGAAAAAAAACAAAAGACTTGTCCTTACTCTAGAAAAATAAAATAAACAAAGAAAAGCTTACTTCACTAACCAGACACAAAATTAAAAATGTAGTAGTTTCTAGGGGCTTGGAGTTGTAGGTGACAAAAGAGTTTGAAAATGAGGTGTAGGTGACTCAAGTCTTAATAATTGAGTGTAGGTGACAATTACTTTATTATGGATTAAGAAAGTTGGGTAAATTTGAAAATAATCCATAGGTTTTTGAATTTATACTTTGATCCATGTTAGTTAATATAACAGGAAACGAAGGGAAAAAGGTGTGTTTCTCTCTCTTCTCATCCGTTGTTGTTTTCTCTCTCTTCATGATTATTGTTGTTCATTGTTGTTGCTGCTTTATTCATCATCTTCTGCTTCATTATCATCATCTTCTACTTCATTATCATCTTCTTATTTTCGACCATTGTTGTTGTTGTTACCGCTACTACTGTTATCTAACTAATTTCTTAGGTCAAATTTTATTTCCTTCATCACTTTTCACTTCGGCATTACTTAATAGGTGACTTTGGTAAGTAAAATTATGATTTTTAGTTGAATTTATCATCTGGGTACACAACTACTGCTATTTTTTTTAACAATGGATAGAACCCGATCATGAATCCAACATAAATGCCCACAATTTAAATAGATCAAACGGAAGACTCATATGTTGGATTATTTTTTATGGTTTTATAGTACTCGAAACATGAATCGAACAGATAGGTAATATGTTGCAACATAAGTTTTATCTATTGCAACAGACTAGTTATTAGACTAGTTATTTGTTGCAACGTAAGAGTTATCTGTTGCATCATACTGATTATCTGTTGCATCAAACTACTTATCTATTGTAATAGATGAGTAATTTGTTGTATCAGACTACTTATCTATTGCAACAAATGAGTAATCTATTTGGAACAACACAAATCAGCCCCTGCCACAAACCCAACAAATAACCAATATATTTCAACTCTTGCTATTTCTACTGAATTCAAAATTATTCCTTACGTCCAATCGTCGACATATTTATTAAGAAGATAATAGACAGAATGAAAATTAAATAAGAATTAAAACTTCAAAGACGATCAAACATAATTTTTTTACTAAGCAAATACAAATACATAGACTAAAAGAAAAAATAATCTAATTTTTATTATTATTATTATTATTGCTAGCTGACCAATCTTCAACCGACAGCAGTAGGTCCCTGCTCAGCCTGCGGATCTCACGGAGCATCCTTGCTCTCACTGCTCCCAACTCTCACTGCAGGTCACGAACCTACATCTGAAGTTCATTCACGACATCTTGCAGAAAAGCAATGCCCTACACTAGACCAGCCATATCTAGAAAACACATGAATTTACAAAAAAAAAAGTAAAAATAAAAGTAAAGAAAAGAATCTGAATGTAATACAACGTATACTACAAATTGGGTATATTTACACACAAAGCAAGAAAAATACTTACCTGAGTCAAGGAAAAGAAAGTAGTGGAAGGTGTAATAATATGAAAGACAAGAATTAATAAATAAATAGAGTGTAGTTGAATGAACGATTGAGTAAGGAGGGACCTATTTATAGAGGATCAAATTTTAATGAGTTGGGAAAAAGGCGCGACTGTTCACCTCTATTTATTAATTATATTTTTTATTACTGTGAAAAGTTGACTTAATGAAATTAAGCAATATTGTGATAAATCATGACTTTCCAACTTATTATTATTAATTAGTTCTTTTCAAGGACCGTTTTTATTGAGTTGTAACAACAGATTTTATATTTGTTGCATCAGATAACTCATCTGTGACAATAAATATATCATCTATTACAACAAATAGACAACCTGTTGCATCAGATAATCTATCTGTTGCAACATATAATCTATCTTTTTTTAATATTATCATCATATCATTAATCTAAATTTGCTGACCTTTTTACTATATAAATTAAAAAAAAAAAAAAAAAAAATTGTGAAAAGAAATGGAGTCTATTTAATATTAACGTCAATTATTCAAATTAAATAACTATTTTTTATTAACATCATTTTTTATTGTGTTTATCATTTATTTTTTTATTATTTTCTGTGAAAAGAAATGACTTAATTAAATCAAGTTGGTTAGTTTTTTATTATTGTGACAAGTTATGACTTTTAAGCTTATTATTATTAATTAGTTCTTAAATTTAAATAACCTTTTTCTCAATTTAAAAATCGAAGACACCTTTTTTCAATAATCATTTCTCTAATAAAATAATAACTATTTTTATTGATTTGTGGCAGCAGATTATATATTTGTTGCATCAGATAACCCATATGTATTAATAGATATACCATATGTTGCAACAAATCGACCATCTATTTTAGGAGTTTTTTTTATTTCTTCTAACAGTTGATTCATCAGTCGCAATAGATGGGGAATTTGATGCATCAGTAATATTGTTGAATGTGTTTAGACAAAAAATGTCATGATTGTTTATCTTTTTCTTAACAATCATCATATTAACTTAATTAATACAATGTTGTGACTTTATTTTTATTATATAATTAATAAATAGTTTTAAAAAATAGATTTAAAAACAAAAATGGTAAAAAGTAACGATCAGTTATTAAAATTAAATAACCGTTCTTTTATGGTTATAAATTGTGTTTATCATTTATTTCCTTATTATTTATTTATGAACCATTTTTCATATTAAATAATCAGAAAGTCATGAATTTTCACCCTCTCAATAAAAACAATAACTCTTTTTTTATTAATAACTGTGTGTTGCAACATATGATCCATCTGTCACATCAAATTAACCTCTGTAGCCACAAATACTAAATCCCTACCTCCAACCTTCGACATGTTGAGAATAAGGAATAAACATAATGATAATTAAATATTAAATAAGAATAAAAAATTTAAGGTCGACCAAACATAGATTTTTGAATCCATTATTTACAAATATATACAATAAAAAAGCAGACCGTTCAATTGACCCGATATAAAAAATACATACGCTAAAAGAAAAAAAATAATCTAATTACTATTACCAATATTATTATTATCATTATTAGTATTAGTATTAGTATTATTGTCATTCGGCAGCAGCAGGGCCCTCCTCAGGCTTGCTCTGAAGTCGCCCAAGTCCCTCCAGAGTTCATGAATCTGACTTTCAAGTTCCCGCAAGGAATCAAGATGAATCACCTTGTACAAATCTAGATCATCCATATATAGAAGTGGAGTAGAATGAACGACTAAGTAGAGACCTATTTATAAAGGATTGAATTCGAATGGGTTAGTCAAAAAGCCATGACTGTTCACCTCTTTTTAAATAAAAATACTGACTATTCAGCTTATGTAAATCCAATAAATGGATCTAAATACAATATATTATTTTTATTGTATTTCGGAAAGAAAATAAAATTGCTTTAAAATAAATCTAACAGATGGGTAATCTGTTGCAAAATATATTTCATCTGTTAGATAACTTACAACATATTAACAATCCGTGAAATAGATGGATATATTTGTTTGATTTATCCAACAGATATATCATATGTTGCAATAGATTAATCATCTATCGTAATAGATGTCTATAATTGTTTGACAATTTAAACAGATGTGGCATCTGTTGCAACTTTTTAGTCATTTGTTTATTCAATTGAAGCCATAGATGAGCTAGGGTTGTTCGAGAAGATGATTATACACCAGAAGGAGCCAAAAGAGAATGTATGCGAGGAAAAAGGGAGTTGATGAAAGACTATATCATCTAAAATCTAATTGAAAAGGAAACATAGGGTATCAAGGAATTTCTAGCGAATTTGGATGATGAAATTGACTTAAAACTTTAGAAATCTAAATCAAGTGCAAATATGAAAGTGTATCCGATAATGTAAATTCTTCTGTTTCTCTAAAAAAAAAATTATGCAGATAGATACTTTGCAAGGGAGATGAGACTAGGAAGCATGGTCAGGATGATCACCTACATAGAAAATAGCAGAACACCAAGAAAGTGGCCTCGTGAGCATCGAGGATTGAAATGATGTACAGTAAGTCAAAAAACTTACGCCAATAACAGCTACAGTTAAAATAAGGAATCTAAGCGAAGGCGTCAATTTATGAATTTTAAATTGCATCCCATGCCTTCTTGTTTATGGTTTTGATTAGGTCCACTGCTATTGATTTGACCTTATCGGAACCACAAATAAGATTGAAAGACAGATTAAGTATCATTAATCCCTTAGAAATATGTATATAATTGATTGTATTTTCTAGCCTTAGTATTCTTTCAACATATCTTGGTAAAGATCAGGGGCTTATTGTAGTATGTGAATCTCGATAATTTTCAAGCTTGCCTCCGACTTGCTAATTCTGTATTCAATCTTGTTGTTGTTGTCATTAAGGTCAATGTAGAGTTCTTGGCCTTTTGTGAGCTAGTCAACGAGGAACAATTTCTTTAAAGTTGTGGCATTGTAAAAGTCCTTCAGAAGGCTTCCAGAATACTTTCTTCATTAGGCTTAAATGATACATGTACGGTTCTCTATGTTTTTTTTAGGTCAAAATATGTTGATGCACACTCAAGCAAGGGTCCCAATAGTTGAACAACTCACTTTTATCGAGCGTTGTTCAATGTAGTTTGCTTAATAAACCTTCAAAGGTTTTGATAGGTCAATTATCCTAGAATTACGTAATGTTTGATCTAAATTGATTCTACCAAGCCTATCAAACGTTACGTAACTCCAGGATCATTACCCTATCAAAACCTTTGTCCGAGTTAGTGGACAAATCAAACAAATTCAATCTCTCAGCCTTTCTGCTGATGACTCTTCTCCCATATAGTGGACAAGACACCCATCATGCAAAAGTCTACACCGTCGCCAGAAATTCTTGCCACAGTGAAAGTCTTTAGAAGGCATGATTACTAGTAGTTATGACTAGTTGTCATGACTAGTAGTTATGACTAGTTGTCATGACTACTAGTCATGCCTTCTCAATACTTTCGTTTTGGCAAAAATTTCTGGCGATGGAGCAGACTTTTGCATGGCGGGTATCTTGTCCACTATATGGGAGAAGAGTCATCAGTAGAAAGGCTGAGAGATTGAGCTCGTTTGATTTGTGCACGAACTTGGGAAAGGTTCTGATAGGGTAATGAGTCTAGAGTTACATAATGTTTGATAGGCTTGGTAGAATCAGTTTAGATCAAACATTACGTAATTTTAGGATAATTGACCTATCAAATCCTTTGAAGGTTTGTTGAGCAAGTTGCATTGAACAACGCTCGATAAAGTGTGCATTAATATATTTTGACCTAAAACAAACATAGCGAACCCTACATGTATCATTTAAGCCTATTGAAGAAAGTATTCTAGAAGCCTTCTGAAGGCCTTCTTAAATGCCACAACTTCAAAAAAAAGTGTTCCTCATTGACAAGCTCATAAAAGAGTAACAACTCTACACTGACCTCAACGACAGCAACAATAAGATTGAATATAGAATTAGCAAGTTGGAGGAAAGCTTGAAAATTATCGGGATTCACATACTACAACAAGCCTCTGATCTTCTCCAAGATATGTTGAAAGCATGTTAAGGCTAGAAAACACAATCAATTATATACATATTGCTAAGGGATTAATGGTACTCAGTTTGTCTTTAAATATTATTTGTGGTTCCGATCAGGTCAAATCAGTAGCAATGGACCTATTTAAAACCACAAACAAGAAGGCATAGGATGCAATTTAAAATTCAAAAATTGACGCCTTCACTTAAATTCATTATTTTAAATGCCGCTATTATTGGTGCAAGTTTTCTCGACTTACTGTACATCATTTCAACCCTTTATGCTCGTGATGCTGCTTTCTAGGTGTTCTGCTATTTTCTATGTAGGTGATCATCCTGACCACGCTACCTAGTCGTAGCTCCTTATCAAAGAGACCATCTGCACTATTTTTTTTCAAATAAACAGCAGACGGATTTTTTATTACTGGATACACTTTCATATTTGCACTTGATTCAGATTTCTCATGTTTTAAGTCAGTTTCATCAGCCAGAATTGCTAGAAGTTCCTTTTTATCCTATGTTTCCTCTTTGATTAGCTCTCAGTTGATATAATCTTTCATCAACTCCCTATTTACCCTCATAGGCATTCTTCTACCACACCTTCTAGCATATAATCATCACCTCGAGCAACCCAACCATATAAATTTGGGATAGGGAAATAACTATATTGATTTTCGTTCTTGGTTAAAGTAGTGAGAGGCTTTGAAGGCTCTATTAGAGTCCAATGCAACCCTAAAAGTTAGTTCAATCCCTATTGAATCTCTTTACAATGACACCAAAACTAAATCCCTTCACAATGCTTGACACATAAACATAAGCAATAACCGACATTAAATATTAACAGGGTATCGAAACCATATTCATGGTCCTCAGCCTTATCAGTTTGGACCTATTTAACTTGACTATAAAATTACAGATATCTTATTTGAATGATCAATGACTAAATGGTAAAAGCAGCATTCATAAGATCAGTGTACTCTATGTGTGTTTTCACGATAAGATTATCAGTAATACATACCTCACACATATGAAGTAGTTCTATCTACAAGCATCTTATTCCTCCGAACCCATCTTTACTGTAGCCTCTTGTGTTGGTCGGGCAAAAGTTGATCAACTTTCAGTTTTTTATATCTACAAAGAAGAGGGAAAAAATTAATGTCAAACAAGAGAAGAACATAAAGAACATTATCCATCTATTGCAACAGATGTGTAGTCTGATGCAACAAATATGGAGTCCGTTGCAACAGATGTGGAGTCTGTTGCCACAGATGTGGAGTCTATTACAACAGATGTATAGTATATGGCAATAGTTGTAGTGTCTGTTAGAATACATCAAACCAGCCTTGCTAGTGGTTTGATTTGTTCCAATAGTTTCTCTGTTTGTTGCAACATCAACAACAGCATAAACTAAAAGAAACAACAAATAAAAAACATCAACAACAAAGAAACATCATTTGTTCCAACACTATCAACAGCAAAGAAGCAACATCCTTTGTTCCAACACCATCAACATCACCACACAACAAGTTCCAACAACACCAACCCCACCAACAACATCAATAATAGCATCAACAACAAAGAAACTAATAAAATATATAAAAATGATATTGTCAATAAGGATTTTAAACTTCTCCCAACAGATGACTTTTTTCGTATATTGTAAAAAAAATTCTCGATTCGTTTATTTAACACTTAAATATTTTTTCAAATTTTTTAAATAAATATGATTGGGTAAATGGTAACTAAATTAAAAAAATAGATGTAAATAACTTGCAAAGAAAAAGACGAGAATAAAAGAGCAACAGTGAACCATACCTTACCTGCAATGTCAAAAGAGGATCAAAATAGTAATTTAAGTCGAGGAAAGATACGAATTAATTTAGATCCGAAAAGATCTTTATGATAAAGAGGAGAGAAAAGAGAGAAAAAAGATTGTGATAACCCTAAAGAGGAGAGAAAGAAAAAGATGAGAGATGAATAAAATAAATTTAGCCCTTAAGGAGAGAGAGATGAAATAATTCTAGATATAGACATAGGTTTAGATATTCATTAATTACTTGAGGGGAAAGAGGAAGACGAGTGACATTGAAAAGACAAGATAAGACTACTCAATGAGATTTTTGAATTATCCAAGAAATATTTTTTACCGTATTTAGTAGTAAGTACTATTTTATCTATCTTTCTTCTTTTGGACAGAAGCTTGATTTAAAATTAAAAGGAAAAAATAATTTCAAACAGATATGTCATAGGTTGCAATAGAAATCAATATCTGTTTGAAAAAATCCAATAGCTCAGCCATCTGTAACAACAGATGCAAATGTCCATTTAATAATTAAATTAGATGTCATCTATTACAATAGATATCAATATTTGTTGGAAAAAATTCAACAGCTCAGTCATCTATAACAACATATGCAAATACCCATTTGATAATTAAATTAGATATGTCATCTGTTACAATAGATATCAATATCTGTTTGAAAATTTCCAACAGCTTAGTCATCTATCACAACAGATGTAAATTTTTATTTGATAATTAAATCAGATATGTCATCTGTTGCAATAGATATGAATATCTATTTGAAAATTTCGGATAGCTCAGTCATTTTTTGCAATAGATTTCACTGCAATTGATTTAGGTAGAACTATTGATGAATTCATAGGGTCAACTACAATATCAATTGAGTCTTTGCACTTGCATGGTATTGGTATTGCATTCATCTCGACCCGAGTCATCAATCGATCACTCTGGGTTGAAAAGATTCTCATTAACTTAATATTAAGCTAGTACCTAAATTGATTTAGGTAGAACTAGGTATGAGTTCATAGGGTCAACTACAACATCAATTGAGTCTTTGCAATTACAAGGTGTTGGTATTGCGTTCATCTCGACTTGAGTCGTCGATCTATCACTCTAAGTTGAAAAGATTCTCATTAGCTTAATATCAAGCTAGCACCTAAATTTATTTAAGTAGAACTAGAGATGAGTTCATAGGGTCAACTACAACTTCAATTGAGTCTTTGCAATTGTATGGTATTGGTATTGCGTTCATCCCGACCCAAGTCGTTGATCGATCACTCTGAGTTGAAAAGATTCTATTTAACTTAATGTTAAGCTAGTACCCTAATTTTTTTTGTATAACTAGGGATGAATGAGTTCATAGGGTCAACTACAACTTCAATTGAGTCTTTGCAAATGCATGGTGTTGGTATTACGTTCATTCTGACCCGAGTCGTTGATCGATCACTCTGAGTTGAAAAGATTCTCATTAACTTAATGTTAATCAAGTACCTAAATTAATATAGGTAGAACTAGGGATGAGTTCATAGGGTCAACTACAACTTAAATTGAGTCTTTACAATTGCATGGTGTTGGTATTGCGTTCATCCCATCCCGAGTCGTCGATCGATCACTCTAAGTTGAAAAGATTCTTATTAACTTAAGGTTAAGACAGTACCTAAATTAATTTAAGTAGAGCTATGGATGAGTTCATAGGGTCAACTACAACTTCAATTGTGTCTTTGCAATTACATGGTGTTGGAATTGCGTTTATTTCGACTCGAGTCGTCGATCGATCACTCTGAGTTGAAAAATTCTCATTAGCTTAATGTTAATCTAGTACCTAAATTGATTTAGGTATAACTAGGGATGAGTTTATAACGTCAACTACAACTTTAATTGAGTCTTTGCAATTACATGGTGTTGGCATTGTGTTCATTTGGACCCGAGTCGTCGATCGATCACTCTGAGTTAAAAATATTATCATTATCTTAATGTTAATCTAGTACCTAAATTGATTTAGGTAGAACTAGGTATGAGTTCATAGGGTCAACTACAACTTCAATTGAGTCTTTATAATTGCATGGTGTTGGTATTGCGTTTATCCCGACCTGAGTCGTCGACCGATCACTCTGAGTTGAAAATATTTTCATTATCTTAATGTTAATCTAGAACCTAAACTGATATAGGTAGAACTAAGGCTGATTTTATAGTGTCAACTACAACTTCAATTAAGTCTTTGCAATTAAATGGTGTTGGTATTGCGTTCATCCCGATCTAAGTCGTCGATTGATCGCTCTGATTTGAAAAAATTATCATTAGCTTAATGTTAATCTAGTACCTAAATTGATTTAGGTAGAACTAGAGATGATTTCATAGGGTCAACTACAACCTCAATTGAGTCTTTGCAATTGCATGGTATTGGTATTGCCTTCATATAAACCCGAGTCGGCGATCGATCACTCTGAGTTGAAAAGGTTCTCATTAACTTAATGTTAAACTAGTACCTAAATTGATTTAGGTAGAACTAGGGATGAATTTATAGGGTCAACTACAACTTCAATTGAGTCTTTGAAATTGTATTGTGTTGGTATTGCATTCATCCCAACCCGAGTCATCGATCAATCACTCTGAGTTGAAAAGATTCTCGTTAGCTTAATGTTTTAAAAACTATATCTTTTAAAATTTTAAAAATTAACTAAGATCAATTCGGACCAAATTAACAATTTCAAAGCTTGTCATTCTTTTCAAAAATTACAAATCATCCATTTGTGGGGAAAACTTTTCCTTATTTCAAATCTCAAGTGCTCTCTCTTCTCTCTCTCTCTCTCTCAATAATATAGATGAAAACTACTCAACATATTGTTCAACCCTTCAAAATAGATCAATTTTCTTCCCATTTCTGATAATATAGTCGTTATTTTTTACTTCATTCTTGCTTGTATCCATCATTTTCTCTATCTTCAAAAATAACAAAGTTTGAGAAGAGTTCTACATTTGTTCTTTATTCTAAAAATTAGGGTTTTTTAGTTAATGATGAAAAATAATACTTTTAGTTATATGATCTTCGAGAATAGGTTAACAATTTTGATTTTTGATGCTATAAATGTAGGAAGCGCCCAAGAAAACCCTAGTTTTTACTGCAGTATTTTATTGACTACTGTGGTATAGTTGGATGGTGTTAGTGGTGTTGTTGGTAGCTATTGTTGGTGGTTCCAGTATTTGTGGTTTTGGTGGTGGTGTCGGTGGTCTTGGTATTGGTATTGGTTGCATTGGTGGTATTGTTGGCAGTCTTGGTATTGTTGTTGGTCTTGGTGGCATTGGTGGTGGTCTTGGTGGTCTATCTATTGCAATAGGTGGAAGATCTATTGATAGATATTAAATAGGTATTCAAACAGATTCCCCATCTATTCCAACTGATGGGTTATCCGTTGGAGTATTTTTTGTAATGTGGTGTATAATAATTTATTGAAATTTATCTAACCTTTTTTAAAAAAATTATGCAGCCATCAAATGTAATGTACTTTTTACTTTTCTATTGTTTGTAGTTAAAAGATGTCTCCCAAAAGAGAACAAACTGAATGTGGATCAACTTCTGACCACCTAACAAAAAAGGATAGAGTACATATAGATTCGGAGGAACTTCCTAAACCATCTCAGTCAGGGCAAAATGAAACTGAGGAAAGTGAGAATTCCTTCTCACCAAAGGGGCATGAATTAATATTGAAGTCCCAGCATGATCCTATCAAAACCATTAGTATTGACAAGTTTTAAGTTGCGATTCTGATAGATGTCCCTACAAAAGTAACTGGTGATATTGTACGTAAATGTCAGTTGGGGAAAGGTTTTGACGAATTTAGGAGTATTGTGAAGAATGAAAACATAGACAGACTTTTTAAGAGGAGTTGATTTGCATACTTTCTTAAGCTGCCTGAGGACCATACTCTCTATTTCCAAATGAGCATGGTATATGGTCTTCTCAAATGCAGGATCAAGTATGCGGGGATGATAAAGATTTGAAGGAGGGAGAAAAAAATATGGATGAAATCTAGATCAACTACTGTGGCATGCGGTAAAATCTAGATCACATTATACAGCTTTTCTTGGGATTTCATGGTAAAATTAATTACTATTTTTACTCATCCATTAATTTATATTGAATATAGTTATTATGACTTCTTTAGCTTGCTTCCGTTTATATTTTTTAGGCTTGGGCATTTGAAGCCATTCCTCTCCTTCGAAAGCAGCTCAAGGATTACCTGGATAAAGTTTCTCATCCAAGGATCCTTAGGTGGTTGATCTCTTTAACCCTCCAGATGATGCAACACGTCTTATTTCAACTAAAATAATTTTCCTTAAAGAAAGATATTGAAACAGATGTGCCATCTATTGCGACAGATAGGTCATCTATTGCAACAGATTACTTGTCAACCACAACTGGTGCAACAGATGGGTAGTATGTTAAGAAAGACGATCCTTATTTTGCAATAGATTAACCATCTATTTCTCAGGTTCTCTGAACCCAACTCAACATATTACCCATCTACTACAAATTATACAACAGATGGGTAATCTTATGCAACATCTTGTCAATCTACTACGATATATGGATCAGCTGTTATGGAAGATAGATCATCTATTGCATAAGTTGGTTGTGTTAACATATAACTCAACTGACTGCAAATTATTATTATATGATTTAAATATCTGTTGTCTTTTTTATAGGTTGTGCATCCTTGGATCGTGCCTACTGAGAAGGAGTTGGGGATGACTTCTTTTATTACTCTAGGTCTTGTTAATACAATAGCATACCAAATGGTGGAGTTAATAAACAAGGAATTGTCTGGAATAACAGCCATAAGAAGAGAAGTTAGGAAAGGTCTCCAACTAACTCCATGAACTAAAAAAAAACTAATCTGAAATACTGTAATAAAGTAATAATAATATTGTCCTCTAATGAAGAGAAGCACTGACTGCTGAAATCTGTAATGCTACTGCTGCTCTGAAACTCGTGGCTCTGTACCTATGGCGTTAAATAAAACACCATAGCGCGAATGCGTCAGTACGACTGAATATACTAAGTATAAGAGTGAGGTAGGCTAAAGGCAAAGGGTTTTATATGCATGAACAATGTTGACTGATATGAACGTGAGAATACATACATACATACGTAACTGCAACTAAACTCGTGGTGATACTGACTACTGAGTCTGAATACTGACAACATGAGCTTACTGATGCTGAGATACTGAATGACTGAGTTTACTAATATTGATATGTAATTCACTAATAAGTGAGGAACTGATACTGTATTACTAAATACTACGAGACTGATACTATATTACTGATAAAGGAATGATTGTTTCTGATAGTTTTGATTATGAAGAACTGATTTGATTGACCATATATAACAGTCCTAAAACTGAGCTTGTGATAACATGACTACTGAGTATGAATACTGATGACATGTATTTACTGATAACATATCATGAATGATAACTGAATTTTTATAACTGATATATCTGATAACATGAGTTCTGATAACTGATAGCATGAATAACTGTATCTAACAGTCCTAAATCTGATGGAACTAGCTGAGTTCCATACTGCATTTGACAGTCCTAATATCCTGAAGAACTATCTGAGTTCTTTTACTGAAACTGATACTGAAACTATGGGAAGTAGTTATCTAATCGACATGCCCCAAATACGCTATAATAGCTAAGCTGGGGTCTAATCTCTACCCCGACTGGAGGGGTGTCAATACCGTTCCACTAGTAAGAACAACTGTGAGAACCCTATACTGGCAGATACTCAAATGAGAATGGTGGGAACCCTAAACTGACAGGTTAAGCCACCTCATCAACCCTAATTTGACAGGTTAAGATGTCTCAACCTACGCTGGCTACGTAGTTCTGGAACACAAGGATGACTGTTAAGAATTACACCCTGAACTGGCAGGTGAGGTCCCACCCTTGGGTTCACTCGGTGCTAACTTCTACTCCCATATGAAGGACACTGAACTGAATAACTAAGCTAAACTGAATAACTAAACTGAATTGATTAGATGAACTGACACTGATAAACTGGACTGATACTAGTGGTATTATTTAGCGGAGATAAACTAAGTTTACTGGATTTCGATGACTGACGGAATGTACTGAGTTCTGAGAACTGGTTGAGAGTACTAAAGTTACTGAGATTGACTATGGATACTGAGGTTGCTGAGGTTACTGAGCACTGAGATTATTGAGATTACTGGACTACTGAGATTACTGAGATTTCTGAGTTTTCCTGAGTCACATGACTGACTGAATTCTGTAGATCATGGCTTGACTGAGAGTATCGTGAAAACATGACATGGCTCTAGGCACACAGCTATATTTTTTTGGTACAAGTACCCCCAGGACTCGATGGAAGGAAACTGACACAACTTGAATTTCTTGAGTACACGACCATCAATAACAATCCATAATACATGAGTGGGGGATTTCATGAAGTACATGGTCATCATAATATCTATCATGAATAGGAATACTTATAATCAAGTCATAAATCTCATATTCTAATATCATGGGCATTCCGACAACATATACTATTCATAGCAATGGCATGGAAACCATTCAAGCATAAAGGAACAGCAACATTTAACATTTAGTTCATATTGTAATGATTTGGGGATATTATAATTCATGTATTTATTCAACATCTCAAACATGGTAGGGAAAGCATGGATATAATTTGGATACATAATTCATATCTTCATCATCATACATGCTTTATGCCACTACCATAAGAATACATAATTAGCATGGAAATTCATATTGAAGTGTATAGCTAAAATGGACTTGTCATGTGAATATCATGGAATCATGTAAATAGAAATTTCTAGCATCCTAGGAACTTTATCACACACCTTGCATGCATTCTTTAAGGTATAGGTGGATTTTATACTTTCATTATATTAAACCACCCAAAGTTCTTGATTTTCAACCAACAACCACATATATTTCATGAAAACATCCTTACATATCATCTTGAAACTTAAACATCCATCATCAACATGTAAATATTCATATCACCATAAAAAGTTTACAAAACAACATTTAAAAGCATGATTCTTGATCTCTATGAACGAATTGAATCCATAGATGAACACTACGCATACCTTTGAAGGGAGGTTCTTGATGATTGACGGAGGAATTTCCTTGAAATTTGATCTTCAAGATTGATTGTGCAACCCTAGTTGTTTTTCTCCTATGGTGCTCTTGGATAATGATCTTTGAGATGTTAATAGGGTTGTAACGTGTTTAGAAGCTATATATTTTGTAGGGTTAAGTTTAGGGACGTGTAAGGAGTGTTAAAAGACTTAATTACCCTCAAAATAACTCAAAACGGAGTGTTTTTGGCACTTGGAACTGACTTAGGCGGCGCCTAAGTAATCGTACAAGCCAGGTTGGGCGGCGCCTAAACAATTGTCTAAGTTTGGTTGTGCGGCGCCTAACCAATTGTCTAAGTTTGGTTGGGCGGCGCCTAACCAATTGTCTAAGTTTGGTTGGGCGGCGCCTAACCAATCGCATACCCTTATTTTCTCTCACAAAAATAGGCATAACTTTTCGCTCGGGTATTGGATTAAGGAGAAATTGGTATCATTGGAAAGCTATTTCGATTCTATATAATTTGGTGGGTGAAATATGCAGAAATACCACATTAACATTGAGTTATACTCATTCAAATATGACCCTTATGAAATTGAACACTAAAACTTGATGGATTCAAAAACTCTTAGCTTGTATTACCTTAAGTGATTCATATGAAAATTCTTAACACATCATAAGCTATCTTATCGCTAGGATACTCATTGTAAGTCATGTACTTTAGTATGAATCACAGGATAGGAGATTTCGTATGTAGGAAAAATAGTTCGTCTCCTAGCTTAGAAACATGCGGGGTATTACCATATCTCTCCCTTGGGAATATTCGCCCTTGAATGGAAATTAACTGAGGCGGGAGAGATGATAAGATGAAGTACGTACAAGACATACACTACTGAAACATGGGTTCATGACTGACATGACTGAAAGCTGAGTACAACATACTGAACATGCATATTTGATGCATGGGAAGCTGATTCATGAATATAAGACTGAGGATTCTAATAAAGTGAGTTTTCTCAAAATGAGAATGCATATCTGATGCACAACTAAAAGGATGAATCCATGCATATGTGATGCATGATTATATGACTGACAAGATACGTGAATGCATGACTGAAAGTACTGATGAGCTGATCACGCATATCTGATGCGTGAATTCATGACTAAACTTACTCATGAACATGCAATGGTAAAGGTATCAAGTTTGAACTGAAAATTGAGCATGAAACTGAATACCAAGTTTGGTACTGAAATATGAACATTAGAATGAGTAAGTTTAAGGAAAATTGTTACCTTGAACTGAAAATACCAATAAGTTTGAGATTAATTACTTCATATGCATGATCGGAAACATGAGAACATAACTGAGTCTAGGACGTGGTAGATATACTGAATATCATGATCTGAACTAAATTTTGAAAACATGGCATTCGACTGAAGTTGGAGTTTGAGGGTTAACTTATGAGTACCCCTTCTCCAAACTAGATTCATCAAAAGAAAAGAGAGCAGCATATTTATGTCATGAAAGTTTAGGGGTATAATGCATCTCCCCCGTGGGACACTATGTCCCTCAAATAATACTGACTTGGATGAGCTATTGAGGGGAATTGAGGTGATGCGCAAGACACCTAGGAACTGAGTCATGACTGAATAGCTAGGATCTAATACTGAGACATGATACATGAACTGAGCTGAACACGAGTGCATAAATATACTAACTTATCTGATTAACTAAAAAACTTATATCTGAATACTGGATCTGCAAAGCTAAACTGTACTTAGTCTGAATAGCTGGGCTGAGATTTTTGAGTTTTATGCATAGGAGATAAGGACTAACTAAGTAGAATGAGGTATCTGAGCATGGATTCATGAATTCTGTATTATTTTTGAATACGAGATCAAGCGTACGACATGGCTCTGAGGTATTCTATAAACTGGGGTACTGAAACACTGATAACTGAGTACTGACAACCTGAATGATATGGTCAAGCATGTCTAGAACTGAACTGAGTTTCAAATCTGGTTACTGAACTGAAGATGACATTATAACCAAGCCTATAGATAGTACAGAAGTACTGAATTCTGAGGCTAAGTAACTGGTAACTGAAGCCATGGTTTTGTAGGACTATCTGAGTCCTTTACTGAATATTGATTTCTGAACTATCACTGTAACTGAGTTTTAGACTGATACTGAAGTACTGAATTCAAGGACTGAACACTGATCACTGAGTGCTGGATACTGAAACTATAATTGAGTTAGTAACTGAGTTTTTGATGGTTACATGTTGGGGACTGACATAAGTCAAGGATCTAAATGTATACTTACACTTTGTACTTTCCCAACTTCTAAATACAACCCCTTGCTAGACGTTTACTTGTACATTTATCATGACATTCAAGCCTATCTTCACAACTACACCCTCGTGCAAAGTAAGCATGCAACAATCTTCTCTTATCTAAACAACTGCTCATCACTGCACTGTTCCATAAGGAGATCTAACTGGAGGAGATAATCAGGAGGACCTGAAACATGAATAGATACAAACTAAACTTGACACAAGACTGAAACTTCAGGAATAAAATATCAATAGTTTGTATTTACCAATAAGGTCTGAACTGAGGATATACATGACGTAGTCTAAATGTATCTGATCTATAGGGGCATAGAATGAGTCATGGAAGATAAGTATACTGGAAAGCATGATATGCGTACATGAGTCATGAGTTGCATGACCTGAGTCTAGAGTTTTTGTACTCGTGGGACATGATTCATAATACTAAGAGAGCTGGAACTGAACGCCTTTATACTGGGAATGAAAATCATACATGATTTATGGGAATAAGAAATACATGAATCTGGTTCGTGACCATAGAGTTGACATGCAACTCCTGAGTGGATTTTTTTTTGATAGCTAAGGTGCAAAACTCTGCACTGAGATGAGGATGGGTCAAGAATTGTCTTCCCTTACTGTTTTCTATACATACTGGCTCTACTACTGGAGTCTGAGAGACTGACTTGGTCACTTGATCTATTATCACATACCTAGATTCTGTTCAACACCGGTTTGTCTTACTAAACATATCATCTGATTATGTTTCCTCATATACTGCTAATATCACATTCATACCTTCATGCTTAATTTCAAGTCAATAAACTTAAATTTTTGCTCGCCTGCTAGCACTGTTCAAACCTACTAATTCATGTTGGTACAACTATCCCCATGAATACATAATCTAATCAGACTAGATAATACTAGCCCAACTCATCTACTTCTAAACTCTTAGGTCCATGCTTAAAATTCTAGGTCTATACTGTCATAGGATTCTGAGAAGGGATCTAACGGCATATCAAAAATTAGATTTGAGTTTACAAAGGAGTTCTCATGATCATAAATGAAATCTGTACAACTTTGGAACATGATTGAACTGAGGGGATATTGTCTAAGCATGTAGCAAATCCCATAACTATCTCTAGGGACTGCATGAGAAAGACCTATCTTTAGGACTTGAGCTTCACTGTTTCTGTTACCTTGAAAGTAAGGTAAGGTTGACATGAGGGGAGCCTAATGTGAATCTACATGGGTTCCTTAGAGAAACTTGCTATAGCACGATCTTGAGACATGAAAAAAGGGAAACTATTCCTAAAACATCTCATAGCCTCCTGCACATAAGTGTGGTGAACAACACGCCCATGTACAAGACTTTACTTGATGCATCTTTCAGACTTCCTAGGATACTGTTAAACCTTAGGCTTTGATACCAAGTTTGTACTGCCCCGATTTTCTAAACCGAAATGCTACACGATGCTCATGACCCAGAAGGACCACAAGCTAACCCATGACTGATATTTGTACCTGTAAACTGCATAATATCTCATAAAATATGTGAAAACATGAACTGTAAGACCATATGTTTAAATACTGATACATATCTGAAAAATATGGTATAACAATACCAAAAAGGAACATAAATATTGAAGTCTGAACATCTAATCTGACATCTAGTCTGAAAGCCTCTAACTGAACTGAATAAGGAGTTGAAGAAACATGTCTCCAACTAACTCCATGAACTGAAAAAAAAACTAATCTGAAATACTATAATAAAGTAATAATAATATTTTCCTCGAATAAAGAGGAGCACTGGATGCTGAAATCTGCAATGCTACTGCTACTCTGAAACTCATGCCTCTGTACCTATGGCATCAAATAAAACACCATAGTGCGAATGCGTCAGTACGACTGAATGTACTGACTATATGAGTGAGGTAGGCTAAATGCAAAGGGTTTTATATGCATGAACAATGCTGACTGATATGAACGTGAGAATACATACATACATACATACGTAACTGCAACTAAACTCGTGGTGATACTGACTACTGAGTCTGAATACTGACCACATGAGCTTACTGATGCTGAGATACTGAATGACTGAGTTTACTAATATTGATATGTAATTCACTAATAAGTGAGGAACTGATACTGTATTACTGAATACTACGAGACTGATACTATATTACTGATAAAGGAATGATTGTTTCTGATAGTTTTGATTATGAAGAACTGATTTGATTGACCGTATATAACAGTCCTGAAACTGAGCTTGTGATAACATGACTACTAAGTATGAATACTGATGACATATATTTACTGATAACATATCATGAATGATAACTGAATTTTTATAACTGATATATCTGATAACATGAGTTCTGATAACTAATAGCATGAATGACTGTATCTGATAGTCCTAAATCTGATGGAACTAGATGAGTTCCGTACTGCATTTAACAGTCCTGATATCCTAAAACTTGATGGATTCAAAAACCCTTAGCTTGTATTACCTTAAGTGACTCATATGAACATGCTTAACGCATCATAAGCTATCTTATTGCTAGGATACTCATTGTAAGTCATGTACTCAATTATGAATTACAGGATAGGAGATTTCATATGTAGGATAAATGGTTCGTCTCCTAACTTAGAAACATACGGGGTATTACAATCTGTAGGGACAAATTTGAACAAGTAAAAAAGAGCGGTACAATAATTTCAAATAGATGACCCATCTATTGCAGCATAAGACTTATCTGTTGGTAGAAATTAAAAAAATACAAAAACTTGTTTGATTTGTTGAAACAGACGGGCATATGTTACAACAGATAACGCATCTGATGTAATAGGTTAGACAATAGTTGCAATAGATGAAAATATCTATTTGATAATATTTAGCAGATGTATCATCAGTTCAAATAGATATGTGCCTGTTTGTTTGTTGAAATAGATGATATACATTCATCTTCTTCAACTCATGTTGCTCTCCTGTTGCCCTTGTACATTGAACAGTGGTGCAAGACAAAGACAGAGGCATTTCAATTATTCTTTTTTCGATGCTTGATGATGCCTTGGAAATATCTTTCCTTCTCCTCTTAGCCACCTTGATCTCTAGTGGAGTGTATGGATATGAAATCCTCTTTGATTGAATGACGTCCCTCTTAGATGTCATTTTTTTTACAAAAGCAGTTAGTGCATTAATAACACTAATCACTTCATCATGTTTCACCTTGCAGTCTTGACATTTGCATGCAAAAAATTTGCTAGAAGTGGCAAAATATGGAGAAAATCTGTATAACCAGTATGATCATAATTAAAATGGCTTGTCGTTTCAAAAACTATAAGAGGAGCATCATTTGCCTTAACAGCAGCACCACTACTACTACCACTACCACTACCATCATCAACAACAACAAGCCCACCCTCTAAAATTGTTTTTCTTGTGATAGTTGTTGCTCCAAATAATTCTATTTTTATTCTACCAATGACCTTAGGGTACGATAAAGTTTGCACAAACTGTAAAGTAAGAAAAAATGGCATCTTTAACTCTCGATTGGTCGGAACAAGCCACGAATGGACAATCTAAAATAAATCAGTACATATATTAGAATGATGATGAAATTATTTAAAATCACCATTAATTAAAAAAAAATAATTAGAATTAGACTTAATGCTTCCTTGGAGGGATTGAAAAGATCAAGAAATTTTGTAGTTTTATCAGTTTTGGACGACAACCATCTCAAGATTCTTAGATAGAAAACTTCTTCCTAGTAGTTCACTTGTTGTCTCAAATAAAGAATGGCTTCAAATGTCCAAGCCTATAATATAATGCCAATAAATCAAAAACATTATTGAATAAAAAATAAATTATATCATAATAAAATAAATATTTACCATGAAAGCCCATGGAAAGCCATATAAGTTGACTGTCTTAGGGCGTTAACGGAGCCAACAAATATTTGACAATCATTTTGAAGCTTTCATAACCCCAAGGATAGTTGTTAAATACCTCAAGATCTTCATAAAGATTTACTAAATCGAGTCTTATGTTGTTGTTAACGTCTCTCGCCCAAAGAATATTATTTACAAAGTAAACCAAGCCCAATGATTGCTTGTGCTTCTTTGAAATTCCTTTACCTTTCAATGCTTCTATCAAATTTTTGTTTTTGAAGCTTGGACCAACAATGAACACCAGGTCATCTCAATCACTCGACTTGCTTTTGCCTTTTTTGGGTGTGCGGGGTGATTTTTTTTGGGTTAGAGTAGGTATAACTTGAGAAGGAGAAGGAGGATAACATTTTAGTCTAGTAACTATGGCAAACTCCTTCCAACAAAAACAAACATGCATGCCACAGTAATTTAGCCACACCTCATCCATCTTATCTTTGTTTGCATATATAAACCTATGTTTGAGAAGATCATATACCATTTTTATTTGGAAACGAGCATTGTTGTCCTCCGGCAAATCAAGATATTGCCCAAAGTAGCTTTTCCTGAAATAAGAATCCAATTATTGTTCTCGAAGTATATTTCTGAAGGCGTCGAAAGATTTTCCCATGGCTGGCTTAACCACGAAATTACCCATTAAATCTGTGGTACCATCGCACTACATTCTCACAGAATAACGATCAATGTTTAAGGTTTTGACCAACTCCTCGGTGGAAGGGCTATTAGCATTTGGATCATACTTTTTTAAATATTCCTCCTCCCCATGTTCATTATCTTCTGTTCCTGATTGAGATAACATTTGTAAAGCAAGCTTATAGAGTGGTGGATGTAGCCTAGATGCTTCACTTGTTCCTTTACTTGGGCTTGATTCGATTTCTTTTCTTTTGGGAGTTATATTATCTTAAATTAACAGGAACATAAAATAGATTATAATTGATTAATGCATTATTACAAAAAGTGTAACACCCCAAAACCTGGTCTTGAGAAATCACACGGTGCTCATGACTATGAGTAGCCTTAAGCTAACCCTGTCTGCATACTACCATGCCTAAATCTCATAATAATGGAAATATAGACGTATAATCATACTAAATGCGGAAAAACTGCCTGTAGTATCTGAGAATAATATCTAAAATATCAATACTAAACAATCTGAATCAAAACTAGTAGTCTGACAAGCCTCTACTAATACTAAAGAGTCACTGGGACAAACCCCCAGCTAAATCAAACTATCAGAAAGAAATACTAAAATCTCATAAACTGATAAATTGTAAAAGCTGAGTAATAAGTCCCTGAACTATGAGGACTCACCAACTGTCGGATGTAGACGCATATGCTCGAACTACTCACGCTACTGATACTGAGAACTTGAACCTACATTATGAGACAATGTAGCTCATATATGTATATGTGGATCAGTACTTTGAGGATGTACTGAGTATATGTGGGTGAAAGCATAAGTAAAACATCATCTCATAATCATTATTTATAAAAACAATGCAAGCTTAATGTAAATGACTCACATAAACTGGAATATCTAAAATAATGCAATAATAAACCATAAGAAGCAAACCATGCTTTATAAATTTAGTGAGTCATAACATTTAGTTCTAAAAGTTGTACTTTTATTGTAACACCCCGTGTTTTTTCTAGATTAAAATTCATTCTTAGAATGTTAAGAGTGTGCTTCAAAAGTGAATAACCTTTATTTCATAAGAAATTTTCCAGATTTAGACCTTCCATTGTGTGGAAAATTGAATAAGCTTTCCATCGATATCAAATTCTCCCAAATCCGTCGGTGAAGAAGTTAGAGCATTGTTAGTAATGCAGTGTTCCACCTGGGCACTCACCGCGTCGCGGTGGATGCCAAAATGGCAATCATCACATTCCAGTAAACCTCCACAATATTGGTGCATCGCGGAGAGGTACAAATTATCAATTATTAATTTACAGTGGCGCAACGCGATAGCACCGCGTCGCGCTAGAGTGCAAATTCGCACTCGTCCTTTTCCAGTAGCCTAACGCGATTTCAACACGTCGCGGTGAAGGTGTAATTGTCGTACTCTTGATCCATAATTCTAATTCTTGTGTCATGAATTTAATCCTAAGTATGTGAATTCCTTATTAGGTAAATGATGTTCATAGAAGTCACTTAGAGCCAAGTGGAGCTAAGAACATTAGATTCGACCAAAATTTGACATTCAATCCTACAAGAATCTACTTTAAACGTGTATAACATTTTATATATGTAGAATTTTCCATCCCAAGACCCACCAAATTGTATATAATTGAATTAGCTTTCCAAAGATACCCAATTTCGCAAAAATTAGATACCCGAGCGAAAAGTTATAGCCATTTTAGTGTGAGGCAGTGAGCTGCCGCGATGGTAGCGCGTCGCGCTAAATGACAAAATCGGGATGCGGGTTACGAATTTCTTCTTTAAGGTAATAAGGGTCAATGGGGTATTTTCCCACCTCAATCCAGGTCGTAAAAACACGATTCAAGGCTTCAAATGGGGCATTATTTTCCCCCATTCTCCAATTTTTCCCTCAAGAATAACCCTAGTCAATTCCCTCAAGAATCATCAATTCTATCTTCTTTTCTTCAACTAAAAGATCAAGAATTTAGGGTTTCTAATTCAAGAACTTCAAGAATGATATCAAGATCATGTCCAAAGTATTCAAAGTTCAAACTTTTACATTCAATTCATCAAATCTAAACTATTCAGGTATGTGGGGTTTGAACAAGAACAAATCTTTCGTTCTTGTGCCCAAAACTTGTTTTAGATTATAAATTACTGAATTCTATGTGATTCCTCATGAAATTGGAGTTAGGGTTTATACCCAAATCATATTGTTTGAAGCTTGTGAGATTTCAAGTGATTGAATGTACGCAATCCATACCACTGCCTCTGGAGAAGTAGCAAGGTTGTTTCCGATAGACCCCCATCTTAAGACAGGGAATAGTAATCAACTCCAAACAAAAAGATGACAATACATAAATACGCTAATTACAAAAGAATAGTGAACAGGGGAATAGTAAACAAAGAAGAGTAAGAAATCGTAATACAGCATGCAACAAGATAGAAAAACAGGCTTAATACACCCACCAAGTAAAGCCCTACCCTACCTACCCAACTTGGAGCTAGCCTTCTAACCTAATACGTGTCTTCCAGATCTTCCTATCTAGGGTCATGTCCTTAGTAAGCTATAACTTCTCCATGTCCCACCTAATCATCTCACTCTAGTATTTCTTTGGCCTACCTCTACCCCTCCTAAATCCATCTAAAGCAAGCCTCTCACACCTATGAACTGGTGCATCTGTGCCCTTCCTCTTCACATGCCCAAACCATCTTAATCTTCCTTCCCGCATCTTATCCTCCACTGTAGCCACTCCCACCTTCTTCTGAATAATCTCATTCCAAACTCTATCACCCCTAGTAACTTCACATATCCAATGTAACATTCTCATTTCCACCACCTTCAGTTTATGGATGTGAGAGTTCTTTACTGGACAACACTCCACGTCATACAGCATGGTCGGATGGACTGCTACCCTGTAGAATTTTCCTTTAAGATTTAGGGGCACCTTCTTATCAGACAACACTCTCGAGGCGAGCTTCCGTTTTATCCATCCCTCTCCAATACGATGAGAGACATCCTCATCAATCTCGTCATTCCCCTAAATCATAGACCCAGGATACTTAAAACTCTCCCTCTTACAAACCGCCTGAGAATCCAACCTTACTACCACCTCGTATTCCTCTCTCGATCCATTAAACTTACATTCCAAATATTTAGTCTTGCTCCTATTCAACCTGAACCCTTTAGACTCAAGGGTCTATCTCCACACCTCTAATTTATCATTCACACACACCCCGAGTCTCATCAATCAAAACCACATCATCTATAAAAAGAATATGCCAGGTCATCTCTCCTTGGATACGTCGTATCAACACATTCATCACCAAAGAAAACAAAAATAGGCTAAGAGTAGATCCCTGATGCACCCTGTTAAGATAAGGAAATGTTCTGAATCACCTCCCGCCATCCTCATCTAGGTCTTAGCTCCATCATAAATGTCCTTGATTACTCTGATTATGCTACCGGGACCCCACTCACCTCCAAGCATCTCCAAAGGACTTCTCTAGGGACTTTGTCATATGCTTTCTCCAAGTCGATAAACACCATGTGCAGGTCCTTATTCTTTTCCCTGTACTATTCCACCAATTTCCGCACCAGGTGAATTTACTTCGTCGTCAAGCTCCCGGGCATAAATCCAAATTGGTTCTCCAAAATAGACACTACCCTCCTCAACCTCTACTCGACCACTCTCTCCCAAATCTTCAGAGTTTGACTCAATAACTTAATACCTCTATAGTTGTTGCAACTCTGAATGTCACCCTTATTCTTATACAGAGGTATCATAGTACTCCATCACCAGGCCTCGGGCATTTTTGCCGACTTAAAAATGCCATTAAATAAATCAGTCAACCACCTCAAACCAGCCTCACCAGCAAACTTCCAAAAATCCATGAGAATCTCATCAGGCCCCATCGCCCTACCCCTTCACATCCTACGAATTTACTCTCTGACCTATTCCACCATAAAATGTCTACAATACCTAAAATCACGACACTCTTCTGATTGCTCCAGCTTTCCTAACATAATTACTCTATCCCCTTCATCATTCAAGAGCCTATGAAAATACAACTACCATCTTTTCTTAATGTGAGCATCCTCCACCAACACTCTACCATCCTCCATCTTAATACAATTGACCTGGTCAAGGTCACGTCCTTTTCTCTCCCTCACCTTAGCCATCTTAAACAACCTTTTTTCCTCTTTTTTCTCCTCTAACCCCGCATACAAACTCTCAAACACTGCCGTCTTAGTAGCCGTAACTTGTAGCTTAGCCTCCTTCCTCGCTAACTTGTACTCCTCCCTATCTACATTCTTCTCTTATTCATCCTTACTCTCAACCAACTTAGCATACGCCCCCTTCTTAGTCTCCACTTTCTTTTTAACTTCTTCATTCCACAACCAATCCCCCCGATGGTGACCGGCCCAGCCCCTAGACATACCCAACACTTCTCTGGAAGTCTCCTTGATGCACCTAGCTACCCTATCCCACATACCATATACGTCTCCCCGACACTCCCACACCCCCATACCCGCCAACTTCTCTATTATCTCCCGTACATTCACTGGCCTCAAGCCGCCCAACTTAATTCTAGGTCGATCCTCCACACCCCTATTCCTCTTGTCCTTCTTTATACCCAAGTCCATAACCAACAGACTATGTTGGGTCAAAAGATTCTCACTCAGAATGACCTTACAGTCCTTACACAACACTTTATCCCCTTTTCTAAGCAGTAAAAAGTCAATTTGGGTCTTAGCTATCGCACTTTGGAAGGTGATCAGGTGATCTTCCTTTCTCGGAAAGCTTGAATTCACCACCACCAGCCCAAAGGACCTCGCAAACTCCAACAGAGTAGTTCCCTCCTTATTTCTCTCCCCAAAACCAAAACCACTATGCACATCACCAAAGCCTCCGGGTAACACCCCGATGTGCCCATTAAAATCCCTTGCTATAATAATCTTCTCAAAGCTAGGCACGCCTCACACCACCTCATCCAAGTCCTTCTAAAACTAAATCTTCACCTCCCCATCTAATCCCACCTGCGGCACATACACACTACACACGTTCAGGGTAAACCCTCCAAACACCAACTTACAAGTCATCAACCTATCACTAATCCACTTAACCTCCACTATCTGCCCTCTAAGATCTTCATCTACTAGGATGCCAACTCTATTCCTACGCCTCTCGCTTTCTGAGTACCCTGAGATTTGATCTTCAAATCCTCAGTATTGATATTTCAAGAACTTATGCTTTAAGTAACTTGAGATTTGCATATTTTGAGTTATATAATAGTATTTAATCTTCGGATCCTTAGTTGAGTTTTGGAATACACTTTTCAGCATTTATTACAGATTAAAGATATGAGTTTGGTCTATATTATAGACCCTTGAGTTACTTTAAGGTGGATTTCCTAAAATTTCTAAGCCTAAGTATGGGAGTAGTATTTAGCACCGAGCGGGAAGTATGGGTTTAGTGCATCCTATTTCCCCAGAACTATGTGCCACCATAGTATTGAGATTTATGGGCCTGAGGCTAAGATAGTGATCACCTAAGTTAAGGTTCTATTATGATGGCAACGGTATAAAATCTCTCCCCAATGTGGGTAAGACGTTGGACTCCATGTTAGCTCACATAGTTTATGTCGGTTAGAAGAACTTTCCAAAGATGTCCCCCACTCTTGAAACAGTTTTATTGATTTAAAGTATTGAGATGAAGAGTTTACTATACAGAATAAGTTTCAGATTTCATCTAGCTTACAAGTTTTGAGAATGAGAAGAGAACACAGTTTTTAGAACTAAGTGTAATGACTCACGAGATTTATACTACATGTTTTACTATTCTTGATTTATGAGTTTTAGATTTCATATTTGCTCAAGCTATGTGAGTCATTTTTATCAGCATGCATGATTTTTACAAAGAGTGATGATATTGTTTAACTATTGCATACACCCCCATATACTCAATACATTCTCAAATTAATGATCCACATATATGTCTATGTGCTACATTGTCTCATAATGTAGGTACAAGTTGTAGCGCATATACCATATTTAGTCAGTTCATAGCTTCTAGTCAGCAGGTGATGAGTCCTTTTGATTCAAGGTCTCGAGTCAGTTATACATCTTGAAAAGTGTTGTATTTTCTTTATCCAGTCGTATTGAGTTGGGATAGTTGGGAGTCATGACCCAACTACCTATAGTCAGTACTAGTAAAGGCTTCATAGATAGTCAGTGGTGTTAATGTATTTAATTTTAGTTTTGTTGCTAAAAGCAGAGTTGTAATCTTGTAAATTCAAATTTGTATTGATCAAGTTCAGAGAAGTTTTATGTTTCCACTGATTTTGTTTAGATTTATGTATTTTATTTAGTTGCTGGTAAGTATGCCAGTAGAAGGGTTAGCTTGGGATCACTTGTGACCCTAAGAACTGTGTGACGTCTCGGGACCCATTTTCAGGGCATTACAAACTTGGTATTGTAGCATAGAGTTCAAGTCTCCTAGGGTGTCTATGAAGCCATATCCAGTAGAGTCTTGCAGAATGGTATGGAGACGTCTGTACTTTTCTTCGGGAGGCTACAAGGCATTTAGAAAATATTTCCATTCTTTCAAGTCTCAAATTATGCTATAGAAAGGGTCTCTAAGAAACTTATACAGATCACATCTTACTCTATTTGGGCAATCTCTGCCTTATTTTCAAAGTATCAGAAATAGTCAAGCTTAAACCTTTACTGCTAGGGCTTTCTCAAATAGTCTCCTCAGATAGTTATGGGATTATAAGGAAGCTAGAAAGTATCCCATCAGTGCTTTTAAGTTGCCAAGATTGAAGGGCTTTATTCATGTTCATGGAAAGTCGTGCAGTAAGACCTTGTCAAGTGTGCTTTCAGAATCCTCCTCAGAATCCATAATGATAATCTATACTTCTTTATCTATGTACTATTCTTGAGATAACATGATTGGTAAGTTCCAATTTCTTTCCCTGATAATGCTCTCAGACTTGCTAGCAAGAAGTTTTAGAAGTCTCATAAAGCGACTTGATACGATACTTCTAGTGTGTTATAAGTCCCTCAAGTTTAAAGTTATGTCCTTATTCTTATGAACTGTTCAGCTAAGATAGAGTAAGATTTGTATTCTTAGATTATTGAATATTATTGTCACGACCCGAACTAGGGCCTGGCCGTGACGGACATCCCGAACCATGAGGGCCCGGAATGTCCCTCTCTATCTGGTAAGTATGCACACATTCATATAAATAAAGAAGATGCAGAAATATAATATTCTACAGAAACATGGTCAATTCTGAATTCAGCATAAGTATGAAAATTGAAAATCAACTACATCTAATAACATCTGACTCAGTCTGTGAAATCTCTACTACAAGAAAATCTGACAACTATCTGAAACTGGGACAAGGCCCCCAATAGACCAAAACAGAAATAAATAACATAATTTGAAAAGATACGCCTTCCTAAATAGAGAAGGCTCACCAACTGGACACTGTAACTCTTTCTAAAAAATACTACTACTTCTCTGGACCCCTAGACTGAGCCTCAGAACCTGGAGGGAGGAGGGGGGTCAATACAGATGTACTGGTATGCAAAGTAATCTAAAATAAAATTTGTATATATACATAAAATAGTTGGAGAGAAGTTTGTCAAATACCATTCATGAAATAGTTCTAAAACACATGGTCACCTTTCTGAAAAGTCATAAATCATTCTTGACAATGCAGTTTCTGATCTTCGTATTAATTCTGAGTTAGGTGGCACTCCCCTACAATTCTGATATTCCATGGGCAGTATGGAATATGCCATTGACTCAGCGGGGAAGCCCCCAACCCGAGTGTGCCGCAAGGGTTGGAGTTTCTAATTCTGATACGCCATACGGTACTAGGCCAGAGTAATATAATATACCCGAATCGGCAAATCACGGTTTTGGGCAACGGGTTGTCTGAACCCATGCCTTCTTTGGGGAACCACCTAAGCTCTCTTTGTGCCCATTTTTATCCTGTTATGAATCATGCATTTTTCTAGTTTAGACATCTGAAAAGTCTGATTTCAAATATGCTTTCTATTCTGTTCTGAACTATCATGGCATAATCTAAATTGGTGTCGTCACACCAAAACTTTCAAGTCCTATATCTAATCCATAATACATAATGCATAATTCTTTTATTAAAATATAGTTCAGACCACCCAAACATGCAAATAGTATAAGAGATTTCATGTTCCAAAAGCATAAGTCAAAACTATGCAAGAACTCTTCAAACATAAGGTGGTCATGTGTTTTTGGCAAAATCCATGCACTCTTTCATTATATGTATTTTCAATATTTTTTAATACAAAAAAAACTCTCTTTTGAATTCAAGATTCATAACCAAATCATTCATAAATCAAGACACTTCGTAACATGCTTTTCAAGATACATTTCAAAAACAATCCATATCATGTGAAATATGGGAACAATCACATCAAGAGAGGGATTTCATGTGATTCATGATATCAATTCAAATATTAACTTAAATCACATACATATACATATATACAATTTCAAATCAATGTGGGGAAGGTCAAAAGACAAAAACAATACCGTCAAGATTTCTAAAACATGAATGTATTCATAAATCTGAAAATCCCTTTCTTAAAATCCTGATTTCTATGCCCATGAGATTTTAGGAAAACCCCGCATACCTTAACCTCAAAAGATAATAGGTAATTCTTGAAGCTTGCAGATTAGGGATTCCAAATCTTCAATCACTTTTGAAAACCCACGGTTGAATCTTGATTTAGTTGGGATTTTTGTTTGAAACCCTAGAGAGTGTTCTTGATGAATTTTGGTGAAAGTGTATGTATTTAAGTGTATTTGGGATTAAATCTAGTGTTCGGATGGGTTTGGAGCCATGGAAAATGTCTAATTAGACCTTGGAATTTAAAATCCGGTAATGGAATGTCGTAAAAGACTTCACCGTGACACGCTGGAAATCACGGTGACCTACTAGAATTGACAATTGTCAATTTAAGGCTCATCGCGATGCGGTGGCCAGTCAATTGGGAACGCTGACACTAAAAATGCTCTAACTTCTTCACCGAGTGTACATTTTAGGAGAATTTGATGGAAATCTAATTTGACGATATTTCATTTGATATATAATAGGCCACCCATTTCATTATATACAAGGATCTATGGTCGATTGAAGTTGAGTCAAGTTTCAACGCTCATTGAAACTCGAACGATAGGAAAGCTTTCAACTTGTCCTTGAGTTAGGGGACCTTTATGATCTCAATTCGTGATCAAATAGGTTACCACACTACATACTTAATTAACCTGGAAAATTTTCATAGGATTTATGGCTTTTGGATCATCTACGCATAGAAATGACGGTTTTCATTCTAGCCCGAAACACGGGGCGTTACAATATCACCCCCTTGGGATCATTCGTCCCCGAATGATGGGTAGGAACATTGAAGCTAAAAGGTATGGAATAACGTGGACCTAAAGTATCTTTTAAGAAAGGATATAACTGATCTGAAACATTTAAACTTCTATCATGAAACTGATTCTGAACTGACTTGACTTCACTTACTTCAAGGGGCTGATTCATGCTGAGAGTTTAAGATTCTCTTGAAGTGTTCATGATCAAATCATACATATTGAATTGAGAATTGATAACTTATGCAAGTACAAATCATGAGGCTACATGTCTAAGATCGCACCAGGTTACTGAACCGTCTGAGCTAAACTACTTGAAAATATTTGAAATTATGCTCTGCATTCTTATGAGCCGAGTCATGACTAAGTAGCTGAATCTGAAACATGATGCTTTGACTGAACTGAATTCGCAACTTACATGGATTAAATAGATTATCACTTGGGATGGTTATACGCTTGAGACTTCGGTTAGTAGGACTGGGTGAAAAGGTGGAAAACCACAGTAACTTGTCTATCGGATTGTTAAAATGAATTAATGGCTATACAAACTGAATTATGTTGGACCCACATACTTAACTGGAGTATCTCATTCAACACTCTTTCTAAAGAAGCCATAGTAGTGTTAGGGAGCAATGAATCTTGGGCACTAGTTACACAAGACATCCAACTAAGGAATCACAACAATGACACTACCCTATAGCATGGAATATAGATATATAACTTATAAACTAGGATAAAACTACCAGGCCTTAGGCAATGCAACTTCTTACTTTCAAGCTGAGCGCACTTCTCGAATACTCCCTTAACTATATTATTCCCTTTAAATACCATACTCATTAATTTAAATTGTAATCCTCATATGGGCATTGATAAATCTTTCTACTAATGCCTAAAGTAACATCAGTCCTCTCACTATGATCAAGCCTAACTTCAAATGACAAAATACAACATGCCACACCACGATAATAGTCTAAACCATATGATTTAATCTTCTATATCCTCTTTATAGATCACACCCAAAGCATAACATGCCTTACTACTTCAGTGACTAACTCTGATCTCTTACAATGGATTCACTAGCGCATATTGTGTTCCTCCACTTAAATCTCAACACGTCATTCCAGCGTATCTTTATAACCACATATAAACTCCAAGGCAAACACCCTTAAGGACATACTTTACATATTCTCTAATCCACTATCAATATAACTCCAACGCGCTAACCCAAGAACATACACACACAAATTTCCACTAACCATCACATATATCAAAGACTTGGCCCCAGATCTTACTTCACCCTTATGGCCTTATCTAAAACAAGCATACTATGATCATCCATTAACAAGAAATATTTAGTCATCACTACTATCATCACATAAGGAGGAGTTACTAAAAGGTTAGAAAATAAGACCTTGAAACATGGGAGGATATTATACGAGACTTGACACTTAACTGAGGCCAAAGGAATGGCAAATCAACATCAAGGATTCATTAAAGTGATCTAAATTGGGGAATACATGACTATAAGATGAATCTCGTCAATCATAAAGAGTATAGAATGAATTATGGGAACTGAGCACACTATAAAGCGTGAGTACATGAGTCATGAGCAGCATGACCTAAATTTGAAGTTCATAACATATGGAATGTGATTTCGACTACTGAATGAACTGGAACTCCTCATTTTAGAACTGGAAGAGAACATGATTCTCTCTCATATACTTGAACATGAACTATGATCATGGAACAAAAACGTAAAGAATGAGTAAGTATTGGGATAACTGAAAAATACTGAGATAAGAATGGGTTGAGCCACACCCCGATTTTCTGAACCGGAATGCTACACGGTGATCATGACCCAAAAGGACCATAAACTAACCCATGACTGATATCTGTACCTGTATACTGCATAATATATCATAAAATACAGAAACATGAACATGAAAGGCCATAAGGTTCGAACTGAATAAACGTCTGATAACAAAATGTCTGAAAAAGGTATAACAATACCAAAACAGGTCATAAATACTAAAAATAATGAGATCTAAATATCTAATCTGACATCTAGTCTGAAAGCCTATAACTGAACTGACTAAGGAGTTGAAGGAACATGTCTCCAACTAACTCCATCTAGAAACTAAATAGTAAATGTAGCAATAATTATATCGTCCTCAAATGAGAAGGACTCACTGCAAACTCTGAACACTGGAATGTTATTGCTGATTTGGAGCTTGTGCCTCTGAACCTACGGTGTAACATAAGAGAAAGTACCATAGCGCAAATGCGTCAGTACGTCTGAATGTACTGAGTATACGAGTGAGGTAGGCTAAATGCAAAGGGTTATATGCATGAACAATGCTAACTAATATGAACGTGAGAATACATACATGTATAAACAACTATAACTGAACTCGTGATGATGCTGACTACTGAGTCTGAATGCTGACGACATGACTTTACTGTTACTAAGGTACTAAATAGATTATTGACTATTTCTGATAGTTCAAATTATGAAGAACTGGTTTGAATGATTGTGTATAACAGTCCTGAAACTGAATACGGGTAACGTGATCTATGGCAACTGATATAGCTGATATAACTGTAATGATTGGACTAATCGATATAACCGATACTTAGCGACTGTATCTGACAGTCTAAGTTCTGATGGAACTATCTGAGTTCCGTTCTACTTGGAGTAACTAAATCTGAGATCAGTCCTATCTAGCGGGTGATCATGAGTATACTGATAATAAAGATGATTTGACTTAGTCTGAGATCAGTCCTATTTAGCGGGTGATCTTTAAATCTAATGATTCTGATACTAATTAATCATAGTTGAGATATTTCCTAGCTAATGGGTGATCTTGAAGTCTATTTACAATGATAAGCATTGACCGTATCTAACAGTACTGAATTTGTACTACTAAGCTGAGTTGACTGTGTCTGAAAGCCCTGATTTTGTAACTGAAACTGTGGGATGTGTTCATCTAACCGACATGCCCTAAGCTAAGCTTATTGGGGTCCAATCTCTTCCCTGACTGGAAGGGTGTCAGTACCGCACCACCAGTAAAGACATCTGTTGTGGAGTCAGTCCTAATCTAGTAGGTGACTCCTGGGATCAGTCCTATACATATAAATGTGCTAACAGGTGACCCCTGAGTATGTCAGTCCTATATAATGGGTTACATCTAGTACCTACGCTGGCAACGTAGTTTTGGAACTTAGGGATTGCTTCTAGGGATCTCAGTCCTATTCTAGAGGGTGAGCCCCCATCCCTAGGTTCGCTCGGTGTTGTTCCTACTCCCATCTGAAAGACACTGAACTGAATAACTGGGTTGAACTAAATAACTTAACTGAATTGATTTACTGAACTGATACTGATTAATTGAACTAATACTAGTGGTATTGTTTAGCGGAGCTAAAACTGAGTTTACTGGATTCCGATGACGGACGTAATATAATGAGTTCTGAGGACTGATTAAGAGTACTAAAGTTACTAAGATTTATTGTGATTACTGAGGTTACTGAGCACTGAGATTACTGGGAATACTGAACTACTGAGATTACTGAGTTTTCCTGAGTCACATGACTGAATGGTTTCTATAGATCATGGCTTGACTGAGAGTATCGTGAAAACATGACATGTCTCTAGGCACACAGCTATTTTTTTCGGGTACAAGTACCCCCAGGACTCGATGGAAGGAAACTGACACAACTTGACTTTCTTGAGTACATGACCATCAATAACAATCCATAATACATGAGTGAGGGATTTCATGAAGTAAATGGTCATCATAATATCTAACATGAATAGGAATGCTTATAATCAAGTCATGAATCTCATCTTCTAATATCATAGGCATTCCGACAACATATATTATTCATAACGATAGCATGAAAACCATTTAAGCATAAGGGAATGGCAAACATGTAACATTTAGTTCATATTGTAATAATTTGGGGATAACTCATATGATACTTCAAAATCATGATCTTGTTCATAGCATGGAAGGAATATAGACACACTATGAAACCATTCCCCAATCATTATGTACATTCCATTAACACATATATTGCACAACAATGACAAGTGAGCTCTTTGAACATAATAGACTAGCATGAATTTATCCTATAGTTCACCCCTAAGTTATAATACATGATTTTTATCATTCTAGGAATTTTATCAAACACCTTACATGTATAATATTGAGCATAGGTGTACTTAACAAATTTAGAAATCTTGAACCACCCAAATTCATGGGTTTCCAACTAACATGCCCATACACTTCTTGGAAACACATTTAGATACCATCTTGAAACACAATTAACAACCATCAACATGAACATAATCACACAACAACATAAAGATCATAATTTATTATTTAAAACATGGTTCTTGAGCTCCACGGATGAAAGGGATCCATGGATGAACACTACGCATACCTTTTTTCTCAATTTCATGAAGATTGATGGAGAGAATTGCTTGAGATTGAATCTTCTATGAAAACCCTAGCTTATGTTCTTGAGAGGATTTTGAGAGAAAGAATATGTTTTGGTGAAATAAGGCTTAATTTCGTGTTTAGGCATTATATAGGGGTGGAAAAAGGATCATTTTACCCCAAAAACGGACTGTTTAAGTCACCTGGACTACAACATGTGCGGCACACACTTTATCTCACACATTAAGGTGTGTGTCGCACATTTTATCGCACATATTAGGGTGTGCGTCGCACACCTTAGGTTGTGCATTGCACACCTTATGTCAGGCGACATACTCGACTTTGCAAAGTCATAACTTCTTGCTCGGGTGTCGGATTTGGATGAAATTGGTATAGTTGGAAAGATAATTCAATGATATTTCATTTGATATATAGTAAACCACCCATTATTCATATACAATGAGTTATGGTCACTTTAAGTTAACCCAAGTTTTGATGCTCACTAAAACTTGAACGATAGTAAAGGTTTCAACTTGTACTTGAGTTTGGGGACCTCTATGATCTAAATTCATTCTCAAATAGATCCCCACACTACATAATTGATTAACACACTAAATTTATATAGGATTTGAGGCTTTTGAAACATTCACACATGGGAATGACGGATTTTCATTCTAGTCCAAAATGTGGGGTATTACAATATCTCCCCCTTGGGAACATTCATCCTCGAATGATACTGGCTAAGATGAGAGAAAAGACAACTTACAAGAATATATAGCATGAATAATTGATCATGATTTCATGGCTGACATGACTGAAAACTAAGCATATCATACTGTATATGCATATCTGATGCATGGGTAGCTGATTTATGAATGTAGGACTGAGTGTTCCGATAAACTGAGTTTCTCAAACTAAGAATGCATATCTGATGCCTAACTGATAAGTTGAATCCATCCATATATGATGCATGATTATATGACTGACATGATACGTGAATGCATGACTGAAAGTACTGGTAAGCTAATCACGCATATCTGATGCGAGAATACATGACTGAACTTGCTCATGATCATGCAATGGTAAAGATACCAAGTTTGAAATGGGAACTAAGCATGGTGATGAATACCAAGTTTGTACTAAACTTTGAACATGAGAATGAGTAAGCTCAAAGAAGACTGCTACCATGAACTGAAAATACCGATGAGTCTAAGATTGAATACTCAATATGCATTAGAAGAAACATAAGAACATAACTGAGTGTGGAACATAATACGTGAATTGAACTGAGTCTGTAATGCGTGACATGGAAAGAGTATCGTATCGTGGATACACTAAGCCATTGAGTATATGGATTACTGCTGAGTTTTGAAGCTAGAGGTTCGTCTCATAAGTAACACTTCCTCCAAGATAGATTCATCAAAGAAAATGACATGTTTAAATCAAGGAAGTTTGGGGGCTATAGTGTATCTCCCCCTTGGGACACTATGTATCTTGAAGGATGTTGGACTGGCCTTGCTGAGATATTGAGGAAGTTGAGGTGATGCACAAGTCACCTAGGTACAAAATCATGACTGATTATCTGAGATCTGAAACTGAAGCGTGATGCACGAATGCATAGACATACTAACTTATCTGATTAACTGAGTAACTGGTAACTGAATGCTGGGTAAGTAAGACTAAATTGTACTTAATCTGAGTAGCTGAGTTGAGGCTATAAAGTATTATGCATATGAGAAGGGACTGACTAAGTAACATGAGGTAACTGATCATGGATTTCATGAAAGCTACATTGTCTGAAAATGCAGGACCAAGCGTATTACATGATTTGGAAACATTCCATAGACTGAGGTATTGGAATACCTGTAACTGAGTAGCTGAAAACTGCATGCTATGGTCAAGCAAGTCTAAAACTGAACTAAATTTTTGAGCTAAATACAGATCTGAAGATGACGTTATAACTTAAGACTGTAACTGGGATCCATATTGGAACTAAATGCTAGGTCCCAATAACTAAATACTGAAACTGAGTTTTGACTAATACTGAAGTGCTTAATTCTGAGACTGAGCGCTAATTACTGAGTGTTGAGTATTGAAACTGTAACTGAGATGGAAACTGAGTTATGATAGTCGTATAATGAAGGATGACATAAGTCAAGGATCTGAATATACATTCACACTCTGAATTTTTTCTCAATTTCTAAGTACTACCTCTTGCTAGCCCTATGATTGCATACTAACAGGATATTCAAGCCTATCTTCGTATCTACACCCTCGTATAAAACATGCATGTAATAATCTGTTCTTAACATAAAACATTAACTCTCTCCCATCTAAGAAATTTCTCAACACTACACTATTCTCATAAAGAGAGCTCACTGAAGGGTTAAATTAGGAGAACCTGAAACATGAATGGATACTGGCTGAACTTGACACATGACTGAAACCTGAGGAATAGAATATCAATAACATGGATTTACCAAAAAGGTCTGAACTGAGTATATACATGATATAGTCTAAATTTATCTGATCAGTGGGAGCGTAGCATGAGTCATGGAAACTGAGTATACTGGGGTGCATGATACGTGTACATAAGTCATGAGCTGCATGACCTGAGTCTGGAATTTCTGAGTTCATGGAACATGATTTGTAACACTGAGTGATCTAGAACTGAACTTCCTATACTGGGAACTAAAAGCACACACAATTCTATGGAATACGTGCAAACATAAGCTATATCCATGGAATCTGAGACATGAAGCATGCATAGGAACTATTCTAACTGAAGTACGAAGCTTTACGCTGAGATAAGGATGAGTCGGGAATTGCCTTCCCTAACTGCTTTTCAGCAAATACCGGCACTACTACTGGAATCTGAGAGCCTGACTTAGTTACTTGATCTATCATCTCTCCCTTAGCTTTAAGCTATCATCATAAGTCTGTGAACACTAAACTAATCTCTGAACTGAACTGCAATTATCATCACATGCTTACACTCTGATCAACACATGATCGCCTTACTAAACACATTATCTACCTCTGTTTCCTCACATACTACTAATATCACATTCACACCTTCATGCTTAATTTTAAGTCAATAAACTTAAATTTCTAACTCGCACTGTTCAAGCCTATTGATTCATTCTGGCACAACAATCCCCATAAATACATAATCTATTCAATCTGGATATAGTATCCCAACTTGTCTACTACTAGACTCCTGGGTTCATGCTTCTAACTCTTGGTCACATGCTATCATAGGATTTTGAGAAGGGATCTAATAGCATATCTAAATTTAGGTTCGAGAATGAGTTCTCATGATCATGAATGAGATCCGTACAACTTTGGAACATAACTTAACTGAAGGGATACTGTCTGAGAAAGCCCTATCTTTAGGACTTGGTCTTCACTGTTTCTGTTACCTTGAAAGTAAGGTGGAATTAACATGAGTGAAGCATGATGAGAATCTACATGAGTTTCTTAGAGACCTTGCTATAGCACGATCTGAGGTATGAAAGAAGGGAAACAGCTCCTAAAACATCTTATAGCCTCCTACACATAAGTGTGGTGCACAACACATGTATGTACAAGACTCTACTAGATGCGACTTTCAGACTTTCTAGGACTCTATTGAACCTTAGGCTCTGATACCAAGTTTGTAACACCCCAATTTTTTCTGAACCGGAATGCTACACGGTGCTTATGACCCCGAAGGACCGCAAGCTAACCCATGATTGATATTTGTACCTGTATACTGCATAATATATCATAAAATGTGGAAACATGAAAATGAAAGGCCAGAAGGTTCGAACTGAATAAACGTCTGATAACAAAATATCTGAAAAAGGTATAACAATACCAAAACAAGTCATAAATACTGAAAATAATGAGATCTGAATATCTAATCTGACATCTAGTCTAAAAGCCTCTAACTGAACTGAATAAGGAGTTGAAGGAACATGTCTCTAACTAACTCCATCTAGTAAACGTAGCAATAATCATATCATCCTCGAATGAGAAGGACTCACTACAAACTCTGAACACTGGAATATTACTGCTGATCTGGAGCTCGTGCCTCTGAACCTATGGTGTAACATAAGAGAAAGCACCATAGCACAAATGCATCAGTACGCCTGAATATACTGAGTATACAAGTGAGCTAGGCAAAATGCAAAGGTTTATATGCATGAACAATGCTAACTAATATGAACATAAGAATACATACATACATAAACAACTATAACTGAACTCGTGATGATGCTGACTACTGAGTCTGAATGCTGACGACATGACTTTACTGTTACTGAGGTACTGAATAGATTATTGACTATTTCTGACTGTTCAAATTTTGAAGAACCGGTTTGAATGACTGTGTCTAACAGTCTTGAAACTGAATACTGGTAACGTGAGCTATGACAACTGATATAGATGATACAACTGTAATGATCAGACTAATCGATATAACCGATACTTTGTTACTATATCTGAAAGTCTAAGTTCAAATGGAACTATCTGAGTTCCGTTCTACTTGGAGTAACTAAATCTGAGATCAGTCCTATCTAGCGGGTGATCTTGAGTATACTGATAATAAGGATAACATTTAGATACCATCTTGAGATCAGTCCGTTCTTCTTGGAAACACATTTAGATACCATCTTGAAACACAATTAACAACCATCAACATGAACATAATCACACAACAACATAAAGATCATAATTTATTATTTAAAACATGGTTCTTGAGCTCCACGGATGAAAAGGATCCGTGGATGAACACTATGCATACCTTTTTTTCTCAATTTCATGAAGATTGATGGAGAGAATTGCTTGAGCTTGAATCTTCTATGAAAACCCTAGCTTGTGTTCTTGAGAGGATTTTGAGAGAAAGAATATGTTTTGGTGAAATAATGGCTTAATTCTGTGTTTAGGCATTATATAGGGGTGGAAAAAAGACCATTTTATCCCAAAAATGAACTGTTTAAGTCACCTGAACTACAACATGTGTGGCGCACACTTTATCGCACACATTAGGGTGTGCATCGCACATCTTATCCCTCATATTAGGGTGTGCGTCGCACACCTTAGGTTGTGCGTCATACACCTTATGTCAGGCGACGTACTCCACTTTGCAAAGTCATAACTTCTTGCTCGGGTGTCGGATTTAGACAAAATTGGTATCGTTGGAAAGATAATTCAAATATATGTCATTTTATATATAGTAAACCACCCATTTATTCATTTACAATGAGTTATGATCGATTAAAGTTTACCCAAGTTTTGACGCTCACTAAAACTTGAACGATAGGAAAGCTTTCAACTTGTACTTGAGTTAGGGGACCTCTATGATCTACATTCATGATCAAATAGATTCCCACACTAAATAATTTATTAACACACTAAATTTATATAGGATTTGAGGCTTTTGAAACATCCACACATAGGAATGACGGATTTTCATTCTAGTCCAAAATGTGGGGTATTAAAATCATACTGACATCACTACAAGAATCTGCGAGACTGTCTTAGTCACTTGTTCTATCATCTCCCCCTTAGATTAAATCCATCATCTTATGTTCGTGAGACCCCTTACTAGACTCTAAACTGAACTACACTCACTACACTCTGGGGTCTGGAATACGATGATACCCGTAATTAATAGAACTTAACCCGAATAACTACACCTGGAAGTGGAAAACCCACTACTAATACCACCTTCTGAGACATGCTCTATCATTCTATAGACTCAATAGTTATCACATAATACTGGAACACTTACTTCGGATCTTCATAAGTATCCCTATAGTTTGAGTGTACACCCTCTAGCGCTTTAGCTCTTATTTCTATTAGCTCAATCTTCAAAAACTAAAACTTAGATTCTAACACTTAGCATGGATATCACCAAGCCTCTGATGAACCATACTACTTCCATTATAGAATATCAATATCGCGACTTTGACTTATATCTCTCCACCATGAAAATTCAAGATCATATCAAAAGGCCTAACACTATTAATTAGAACTCCTTAACTTGGCTATTTAGAACACCATATACCATCTAGAAACTCAATGGTACTACTATCCATACACAACATGTAATAGCCTTAGAAAAATTATTGCAACCTCATATCACCTTGGGCATACTTCTACATCATACATACAACGTGATACTTCATTACGAATCAAACAAACTTAAGCTCTGGCATACACTGTTCAAGCCTATTAGATCACTTCTATAAGACTAATATCATTAACCAAGAAATCATCACATCCACCTTCATGGACATCAACTGTTCAAACTTAATATCTAGTGCTAAACATGATTTACAACCCAACCTTACACACAATTCTCAAAAACATTCATCATTAATCTTAAGCCACTATTCTTACATCCACATTCTATATTAAATTCAAGCCTATAGTCTAACATCAATTATTTACCACCACTGAAGAATGCAAAATAATATACTAGTTCATCAAATTGGGACATTCTATCCAACTACCTCAAAAATCTACTACATACATTCTCACAAGTAGTACTAGTTTACAATTACCAACAAAAAGAAGGTCAAGGGGGGGTAAAGTCACATAATAGACATGGTCAACCTTAATCTTGTATCATAACCCCATATAATCTTATCTACTTATACGGTTTTCTCATATCACACCTACTTACCCAAGAGTACATTTAGACTACTTTCAAATTCCACAAACAACCATGAGTCTATAATCCTAACTTGCTTACTAATCTAGCCATTTTCATACTTCAAATAAACAATAATCCACCTTGACTAATAACTCCTTCTTTACCTTCTACTAAACTAACACACAAGGACGTATCACTTCATTACCAACTCAATCTCATACAAAAAGATTCGTCTATACATATATTCAATAAACTGCCCTTACCACCTTTCTTGCCATTTCTCCCCTAAACCCCCAGTTTCAACCAACACGAGAACAACAAGTTGCTAGTGAATCAAAATAGGCCTCCCACGGCTTCACTAGACTTTGATTTTTGTGTTTTGAACAAGAAAATGAAATGAATAACAAAGCAACTATTCTAGTGAATCGAAAGAGCCCCACACGGCTTCACTAGACTTTGATTTTTCAAAAACACAATGATAACAAGATTACATATTACAAGAGATAGAAAATTAACACACAATATTCAATGATCTAAGAATACACATATTACTCTATATAAATAAAAATCTGAGTAAAACACTTCTCCCATAGACTAACATACAATCCACACATGCTACTAGCTACCACATTAGTCTATCACTATAAAGTGGTAAATCACCCTCAAACATCGGTTATTCAACTAAAATATTTATTTAAGCATAAGTCACCCTTACTCTAACTTCTAACTTTGTGACTTCACATCACCAACTTCTTGGTCCAACATCACTACTAATAGGTCATGACACCGACATTTAACTTATAATACTACTTGGGTGGAAATACAGTTTCAACATTCTGCTACACATCGTTCCCTCTTAAGCATGACATTTGCAATATAAATTCTGAAAAAAATGGAATACTCTTAATATCGTAGGACTAAAAGCACAATTTCATCAAATTTCATACTAAAATTAATACACTCTGAGGCACTAACAGACTTTTCTCAAGTCCTTGCACAAATTTTAAAATCTTATGTGGCTCAACCAGAAAGGACCATGCTATTTAGACTGTAAACTTTTGCACTTGAATCACCCCAATAATGAGACATATCTGGGCACATCAAAGTAAGAAAAGAATTGGGATAGCTTTACTTTCGTATGGGCGACACCAGAGCACGAATTAAAGTATGGAAGAGGAATATTCTGGCTCAATAGCACGAACTAGAACATGAAGAAAGGAAAACATTCCTAAATGCCTAGTAGTCTCTTGCCTATAACTGTGGCATGCTTCACACCCATAAACAAGACTCTACCCAACGTAAATTCGTAGACACCCTAGGACCATGAGCCATGCTCTGATACCAAGTTTGCCACGACCCGAACTAGGGCCTGGCCATAATGGACATCTCGAACCATGAGGGCCCAGAATGTCCCTCTTTATCTAGTAAGCATACACACATTCATATAAATAAAGAAGATGCGGAAACATAATCTACTACGGAAATATGGTCAATTCTGAATTCAGCATAAGTATGAAAATTGAAAATAAACTACATTTATTAACATCAGACTCAGTCTGTGAAATCTCTACTACAAGAAAATCTGACAACTGTCTAAAATTGGGACAAGGACCCCAATAGACAAAAATAGAAATAAATGACATAATCTGAAAAGACAGGCCTTCCGAAATAGAGAAGGCTCACCAACTGGACAATGCAACTCTGTCTGATAAATACTACTGCTTCTCTGGACCCCTAGACTGATCGTCAAAACCTGGAGGGATGAGAGGGGGTCAATACAGATGTATTGGTGCGCAAAGTAATCCAAAATAAAATTTGTGTATATACATAAAATAGTTGGAAAGCAATTTGTCAAATACCATTCATAAAATAGTTCTAAAACACATGGGAACCTTTCTAAAAAGTCATAAATCATTCTTGACAATGCAGTTTCTGATCTTCGTATTAATTTTGAGTTAGGTGGCACTCCCCTACAATTCTGATATTCTACGGGCAGTATGGAATCCACCATTGACTCGGCGGGGAATCCCCCAACCCGAGTGTGCCGCAAGGGTTGGAGTTTCTGATTCTAATATACCACACGACACTAGGCCAACGTAATATAATATACTCAGATCGGCAAATCACAATTTTGGACAATGGGTTGTCTGAAGTCATGCCTTCTTCGGGGAACCACCTAAGCTCTCTTTATGCCCATTTGTTTCCTGTTTTGAATCATGCATTTTTCTAGTTTCAACATCTGAAAAGTCTGATTTCAAACATGATTTCTATTTTTTTTTGAATTATCATGGCATAATCTAAATTGGTGTCATCACACCAAGACTTGCAAGTCCTATTTCTGATCTATAATGCATCTTGCATAATTCTTTTATTAAAACATAGTTCAGACCACCCAAACATGCAAATAGTATAAGAGACTTCATGTTCCGAAAGCATAAGTCAAAACTATGCAAGAACTCTTCAAACATAAGGTGGTCATGTGCTTTTGGCAAAATCCATGCACTCTTTCATTATATATATTTTCAACATTTTTCAATACAAACAACCCTCTCTTTTGAATTCAAGATTCATAACCAAATCACTCATAAATCAAGACACTTCATAACATGCTTTTCAAGATGCATTTCAAAAATAATCCATATCATGTGAAACATGGGAACAATCACATCAAGATAGGGATTTCATGTGAGCCATGCTCTCAATTCAAATATTAACTTAAATCACATACATATACATATTTACAATTTCAAATCAATGTGGGAAAGGACAAAACACCAAAATAATACCGTCAAGATTTCTAAAACATGAATGTATTCATCAATCTGAAAACCCCTTTCTTAAAATCATAATTTCTATGCCCATGAGATTTTAGGAAAACCCCACGTACCTTAACCTCGAAAGATAATAAGTAATTCTCGAAGCTTGCGGATTGGAAATTCCAAATCTTTAATCAGTTTTGAAAACCTACGGTTGAATCTTGAGTTATTTAGAATTCTTATTTGAAAGCCTAGAGAGCGCTCTTGATGAATTTTGGTGAAAGTGTATGTATTTAGGTGTATTTGGGATAAAATATCATGTTTGGATGGGTTTGCGGCCATGGGAAATGTCTAATTTGACCTTAGAATTTAAAATTTAGGAATGGAACGCCGTAAAAGACTTCACTGCAATGCGCTAGAAATCATGGTGAGCTACTAGAATTGACAATTGTCAATTTAAGGCTTATCGCGATGCGGTGGCCAGTCAATCGGGAACACTGACACTAAAAATGCTCTAACTTCTTCACCGAGTGCCCGTTTTAGGATAATTTGGTATCGATGGAAAATAATTTGAATATCATTCATTTGATATATAGTAGGATACCCAGTTCATTATATACAAGAATATATGGTCGATTGAAGTTGACTCAAGTTTTGACGCTTACTAAAACTCAAACGATAGGAAAGCTTTCAACTTGTCCTTGAGTTAGGGGACCTTTATGATCTCAATTTGTGCTCAAATATGTTACCACACTACATACTTTATTAACATGGAAAATTTTCATAGGATTTATGGATTTGGATCATCTACGCATAGAAATGACGGTTTTCATTCTAGCCCAAAACATGGGGCGTTACAATTGTGTGTCAAGTTTCCATCTCTTGTAATCTTGTTATCATTATGTTGCTGAATTTTAAAGTCTAGTAAAGTTGTGTGGGGCTCTTTCAATTCACTAGCATTGTTGCTTTGTTATTCATCTCATTTCTAGTTCAAAACACAAAATCAAAGTCTAGTGAAGTCATTCGAGACCTATTTTGATTCACTAGCAACTTGTTGTTCATCTTGTTGTTCTTATGTTGGTTGGAACTGGGCGTTTAGAGGTTTAGTGATGAGAAAAATGGTATGGGCAATTTATTGATCGTATGTATAGCCGAATATTTTGCATAGGATTGAGTTAGTAATGAAGTGTTATGTCCTTGTGTGTTAATTTAGTAGAAGGTAGAGAAGGAGTCATTAGTTAAGGTGAATTGTTGTTGCTTGGAGTATGAAAAGAGTTGTTGACAGTGTTTGTTGTGCAAGAAAATTATTGGTTATTGATGAAGGTACTTGTTGGATGAGTGTTGTTAATTTAGGCGTCCCTGCGATTGCCAGAGAGAGTTTAGTTGAAACTTATAAAGATATGAACTAAGTTTAGCGGTATTAAAAGGGCAGATAATAATGATATGTAGAAGGAGAATGTCTTAATCGATTTTAAATAAGATAGATCATAGGATTGAGATTGATCCTTACTGTTGTGAAGTTTTAGCGGACTAATATTTTCAGATGTTTTGCATGTGAGAATATTGTGTGAAGTGGTGGTTCATCATAGCTAGAACTAGACGCTAAGTTTGAATAGATGATGGTCATCAAAGTGGACGAAATAATTTCTTGGTTAGTGATGCTAGCTATATGGAAGTGATCTAGTAGGCTTGAACAGTGTATGCAAAAAGTTTGAGTTTAGTTAGCTATAATTAAGTATGATGCTATATGTATGGTGAAGAAGTATGCCCAAGGTGATATAGGGTTGCATTATTTCCAAAGTTATTATGTTTTGTGTGTGATTAGTAGTACCGTTGAGTTGCTAAGTAGAAGGAGACTAGTTATATATATATATGATGTTCTTAATAGCTAAGCTAAGGAGCTATGGGTAGATGATGTTGAGCCTTTTTGGTGTTATCTTGATTCTCATGGTTTAGAAATACAAGTTTAGAGCGGTGATATTAGTAAGCTATGACACGGGTAGTTTGGTTTATTAAAGATTGATGATGTTTGTGTTAAGTTTTAGAATTTAGTTTGAATCCTTGAAGATTGAGCGAACAGAAGTAAGAGTTGAAGCTCTAGGTGGTGTGAAATAAAGATCTGGTGATACCATGAAGATTCTATGTTAGTGAGTGTTTAAGTTATTATATGATGACTTTTGAGGCTATAGAAATCTAAGAGTTGAATCTCAAAAAGAGGTACTAGCATTGGGAGTTACACGTTAAGATACAGTCCTTCAGGGTAAGTTTAGTTTTATGTGTATTGATTTTATGCCAGACTCTAGAGTAAAGTGATTGCAGTTTAGATTAGAGTTTATATAGTGGTTCACAGATTTAGAGTGATGTCTTAAAGATAAGGGGGAGATGATAGGGTAAGTAACTAAATTAGACTTCCAGATTCTAGTTGTGATGATGAATACTTGTATGGATGGGAGAAAGTAAATATGTTATGGTTGGGAAGATTGTTGTATATTTATTTTATGTAGGTCTGTAAATGAAGGAATATAGAGGTGAAGCTTTTTGTGTATGACTTGGTTAGTTGGGAATATTTTATGGGTGTCTTCCTAAGAATTAAATAGTTCATAGAGGTTGTTATTGATAGAGGTATTGGAGAATAGAGAAAGATGCTTTCATGTGTGTTTGTTTAGAAGTGCATACGTGGTTATGAAGATGGGCTTGAATGTCATATTTGTATCTATGTGGATAGATGTATTGTGCATTAAGTGAGATCCTAGTAGAATGTTAAACATAGTTGTTGAAGTGGAATGTACAGTATGAGTTAACCCGTTAAGCCAGTAATGCAGTCTAGCAGCCTTACAAACAAGTTTTTATGGTTTTCAATCATCCCATCTAGTCATATCATTCTAAGAGGAAATTTTCTCACCTCGTGTACCTTGCGAATTCAGCTCAGTTTATGCTTCAGTTTCAGAATCTAGATGATCAGTCATGATTCAATTCATAAGTTTCTGTTCATTATCTCAGTCTTTTTCTAGTATTTCAATCAAATCAGTATCATTCAGGGAGGAATGATCCCAAGGGGGAGATCTTGTAATACCCCGAGTTTTTCATGTCATAAACCTCTCATTCATTTTCTCATGAAATTAGATCCACCCTAAAGTAATGGTTACTCATAAGTTGACGCCCTTGTTTCTATATCAGCCATATAGCTATTTTTATGAGAATTCATGCACTCGCAGATCAGTTTAGTAACTCATTATGTTTAAGATTCAGTTATTAAGTTTATATCATCTGTGCATGATAGTTTATAACCTTAGATTCCTTAGTATTTTCAACTTAATTATCCACATTCGAGGACAAATGTTCCTAAGGGGGAGATATTATAACACCCCGTATTTTTCCTAGCTTAAAATTCATTCCTAGAATGTTAAGAGTGTGCTTCAAAAATGAATAACCTTTATTTCATACAGTATTTTCCATATTTAGACCTTCCATTGTGTGGTAAATTGAATAAGCTTTCCATCGATATCAAACTCACCCAAATCCGACACTCGGTGAAGAAGTTAGAGCATTGTTAGTAATGCAGTGTTCCACATGGGCACTCACCGTGTCATGGTGGATGACAAAATGGCAATCGTTCTATTCCAGTGGACCTCCGCGATATTGGAGCATCGCGGAGAGGTATAAATTCCCAATTGTCAATTTCCAGTAGCACAACGCGATAGCAACACGTCGCGCTAGAGAGTAAATTCGCACTCGTCCTTTTCTAGTAGCCTAACGTGATTTCAATGCGTCGCGATGAAGGTGTAATTGTCATACTCTTGATACATAATTCAAATTCTTGTGTCATGACTTAAATCCTAAGTATGTGAAGTCCTTATTAGGTGAATGTCGTTCATAAAAATCACTTAGAGCCAAGTGGAGCTAAGAACATTAGATTCGACCAAAATTTGGCATTCAATAATACAAGAGTCTACTTTAAAAGTTTATAAAATTTTATATATGTAGAATTTTCCATCCCAAGACCCACCAAATTGTATATAATTGAATTATCTTTCCGACGATACCACTTTTGCAAAAATCCGATACCCGAGCGAAAAATTATAGCCATTTTATTGTGAGGCAGTGAGCTGGCGCAATGGTAGCGCGTCATGAATTACTGCTTTAAAGTAATAAGGGACAATGGGTCTTTTTCTACCTCAACCTAGGTCATAAAAACATGATCCAAGGCTTCAAATGGGGCATTATTTGCCCCCATTCTCTAATTTTTCCCTCAAGAACAACCCTAATCAATTCCCTCAAGAATCATCAATTCCATCTTCTTCTCTTCAACAAAAAGATCAAGAATTTAGGGTTTCTGATCCAATAACTTCAAGAATGATATCAATATCATCTCCAACGTATTCAAAGTTCAAGCTTTTACATTCAATTCATCAAATCCAAACTATTAAGGTATGTGGGGTTTGAACAAGAACAAATTTTTCGTTCTTGTGCCCAAAAATTGTTTTAAATTATAAATTACTGAATTCTATGTGATTCCTCATGAAATTGGAGTTAGGGTTTATACCCAAATCATATTGTTTGAAGCTTATGATATTTCAAGTGATTGAATGTTGAATTACCTGATAAATTTCATATACTTATGCATGTAATGCGAATTTAAATATTTTCCCAATTGAGTTTAAGCAAGATATTGAGATTCTTGATTTTATTATTTTGATATTGTTAAAGTATGACTCAAGAATAATATTGAGCCTGATGTTTTACTATTATTTTGAATGTTTATACATGAGTGTGAAATTGGTATTTATACCCAGTATCACTATTTACAAGATTATTATTTTTGAGAGATTTTGAAGATAAGTTTCATGTTTATTCTCTTATTTTCATGCCTATTATAGAAATTTTCAGATTTTGAGTTACATTATTAGTGAGTGCATTAACAAGCATAAATGCAATGATTTTACATGAGTTTGATACATGGGTTATTAGGCCCTAATTTGACTATTGATATTTCAATAACTTGTTCTTTAAGCACCCTGAGATTTGCATATTTTGAGTTATATAATAGTAGTTGATCTTCGGATCCTCAGTTGAGTTTTGGAATCCACTTTTCAGAGTTTAATACAGATTACAGATATGAGTTTGGTCTTTATTATAGACCCTTGAGTTACTTTAAGGTGGATTTCCTAAAAGTTCTAAGCCTAAGTATGGGAGTAGTATTTAGCACCGAGTGGGAAGTGTGAGTTTAGCGCATCCTACTTCCCCAGAACTATGTTCCACCTTAGGATTGAGATTTATGGGCCTAAGGGTGAGATAGTGATCACTTAAGTTAAGGTTCTATTTCGATGGCAAGGGTAGAACAGCTCTCCCCAACATGGGTAAGACGTTAGACTCCATGCCAGCTCACATGGTTTATGTCGGTTAGAAAAAACTCCCAAATATGTCCCCCACTCTTGAAATAGTTTTATTAAGATAAAGAGTTTACTATACAGAGTGAGTTTCAGATTTCATCTAGCTTACAAGTTTTGAGAATGTGAAGAGAACATATATTTTAGAACTAAGTGTAATGACTCACGAGATTTATACTATATGCTTTACTATTCATGATTTATGAGTTTTAGATTTCAGATTTGCTCAAGCTATGTGAGTCATTTATATCAGCATGCATGATTTCTGTAAAGAGTGATGATATTATTTAACTATTGCATACACCCCCATATACTCAGTACATCCTCAAAGTATTGATCCACATATATGTCTATGTGCTACATTGTCTCATAATATAGGTACAAGTTGTAGCGCATATACTATATTCAGTCAATCTGTAGCTTTCAGTCAGCAGGTGATGAGTCCTTTTGATTCAAGGGCTCGAGTCAGTTATACAGCTTGAGAAGTGTTGTATTTTCTTTATTCATTCGTATTGAGTTGGGATAGTTAGGAGTCATGACCCGTCTACCTATAATCAGTACTAGTAGAGGCTTCATAGATAGTCAGTGGTGTTAATGTATTTAATTTTAGTTTTGTTGCTAAAAGAAGAGATGTAATCTTGTAAATTCAAATTTGTATTGATCAAGTTCAGAGAAGTTTTATGTTTTCGCTGATTTTGTTTAGATTTATCTATTTTATTTAGTTTCTTATAAGTATGCCAGTAGAAGGGTTAGCTTGGGATCACTTGTGACCCTAAGCATCGTGTGACGTCTCGAGACCCATTTTTAGAGCATTACAAACATGGTATTAGAGTATAGAGTTCAAGTGTCCTAGGGTGTCTGTGAAGTCGTGTCTATTAGATTCTTACGTAATGGTATGGAGTCATCTATACTTTTCTTCGGGAGGCTACAAGGCATTTAGGAAATGTTTCCATTCTTTCAAGTCTCAGATTATGCTATAGAAAGGGTCTCTAAGAAACTTATACAGATTCTCATCTTACTCTATTCGGGCCATCTCTACCTTATTTTCGAAGTATCAGAAATCGTCAAGCTTTAACCATTACTGCTAGGGCTTTCTCAAATAGTCTCCTTAGATAGTTATGGTATTATAAGGAGGCTAGAAAGTATCCCATCAGTGCTTTTAAGTTCCAAAGTTTGAAGGGATTTATTCATGTTCATGGAAAGTAGTGCACTAAGACCTAGTCAGGTGTGCTTTCAAATTCCTCCTCAGAATCAATAATTATAATCTATACTTCTGTATCTATGTACTGTTCTTGAGGTAACATGATCGGTAAGTTCCAATTCCCTCCCTTGATAATGCTCTCAGACTTGCTAGCAAGAAGTTTTAGAAGTCTCACAAAGCGGCTTGTGAGGAGTCTTCTAGTGTGTTATAAGTCCCTCATGTTTAAAGTTATGTCCTCATTCTTATGAGCCATTCAGCTTAGATAGCGTAAGATATGTATTCCTAGATTATTGAATATTGTGTGTCAAGTTTCCCTCTCTTGTAATCTTAATATCATTGTGTTATTGTAATTCAAAGTCTAGTGAAGTCGTGTGGGGCTCTTTCGATTCACTAACATAGTTTCTTTGTTATTCATCTCATTTTCTTGTTAAAAATATAAAATCAAAGTCTAGTGAAGTCATTCGAGTCCTATTTCGATTCACTAGCAAATTTTTGTTCATCTTGTTATTCTTGTGTTGGTTGGAACTGGGGTTTAGAGGTGTAGTGACGAGAAAAATGGTAAGGGCGATTTATTGAATATATGTATAGACGAATCTTTTGCATAAGATTGAGTTAGTAATGAAGTGTTATGTCCTTGTGTGTTAAATTATTAGAAGGTAGAGACGGAGTCACTAGTTAAGGTGAATTGTTGTTGCTTGGAGTATGAAAATAGTTGTTGACAGTGTTTGTTGTGCAAGAAAATTATCGGTTATTGATGAAGGTACTTGGTGGGTGAGTGTTGTTAATTTAGGCATCCCTGAATTGCCAGAGAGAGTTTAGTTGAAACTTATAGAGCTTTGAACTAAGTTTAGCGGTATAAAAAGGGTAGACAGTAATGATATGTAGAAGGAGGATGTGTTAATGGAATTTAAATAAGATAGATCATAGGATTGAGATTGATCCTTACTGTTGCGAATTTTTAGCGGACTAATGTTTTCAGATGTTTGTCATGTAAGAATATTGTGTGAAGTTGTGGTTTATCATAGCTAGAACTAGACGCTAAGTTTGAACAAATGATGGTCATCAAAGTGGACGAAATGATTTCTTGGTTAGTGATTCTAGTTATATGGAAGGGATCTAGTAGGCTTGAATAGTGTATGCAAGAAGTTTGATTTTAGTTATATGTAATTAAGTATGATGCTATATGTATGGTGAAGAAGTATGCCCAAGGTTATATAGGGTTGCATTATTTCAAAGGTTATTATGTGTTGTGTGTGATTAGTAGTACGGTTGAGTTGCTAAGTGGAAGGAGACTAGTTATATATATATGATGTTCTTAATAGCTAAGCTAAGGAGTTATGGGTAGATTATGTTGAGCCTTTTGGTGTGATCTTGATTCTCATGGTTTAGAAATACAAGTGTAGAGAGGTGATATTAGTAAGCTATGACACGGGTAGTTTGGTTTATTAAAGATTGATGATGTATGTGTTAAGTGTGAGAATCTAAGTTTGAATCCTTAAAGATTGAGCAAACAAAAGTAAGAGTTGAAGCTCTAGGAGGTGTGAAATAAAGATTTGGTGATACCATGAATATTCTATGTTAGTGAGTGTTTAAGTTGTTATATAATGATTTTTAAGGCTATAGAAATCTAAGAGTTGAATCTCAGAAAGAGGTACTAGCATTGGTAGTTACACGTTAAGATAATTTCCTTCAGGTAAGTTTAGTTTTATGTGTATTGATTTTACGCCAGACTCTAGAGTAAAGTGATTGCAGTTTAGATTAGAGTTTATATAGTGGTTCACAGACTTAGAGTGATGGATTAAAGCTAAGGGGGATATGATAGGGTAAGTAACTAAATCAGACTTCCTTATTCTAGTAGTGATTATATATACTTGTGAGGATGGGAGAAAGTAAATGTGTTATGGTTGGGAAGATTGTTGTATGTTTGTTTTATGTAGGTCTGTAAATGAAGGAATATTAAGGTGGAGCTTTTTGTGTATGACTTGGTTAGTTGGGAATATTTTATGGGTGTCTTCGTAAGAATTGAATAGTGCATGGAGGTTGTTATTGATAGAGGTATTGGAGAATTTGAGAAAGATGCTTTCATGTGTGTTTTTTTAGAAGTGCATACGTGGTTATGAAGATGGGCTTGAATGTTATATTTGTTTCTATGTGGATGGATGTATTGTGCATTAAGTGAGATCCTAGTAGAAGGTTGAACATAGTTGTTGAAGTGGAATGTACAGTATGAGTTAACCCGTTAAGCCAGTAATGTAGTCTAGCAGCCTTACAAACAAGTTTTTATGGTTTTCAATCATCCCATTTAGTCATATCATTCTAAGAGGAAATTTGCTCACTTCGTGTACTTTGCGAATTCAGCTCAGTTTATGCTTCAGTTTCAGAATCTAGATGATCATTCATGATTCAACTCTTAAGTTTTCAATCATCATCTCAGTCTTTTTCTAGTAGTTCAATCAAATCAGTTTCATTTGGGGATGAACGATCCAGTGGCTCAATGCGATAGCACAGCGTCGTGCTAGAGTGCAAATTCGCACTCGTTCTTTTCCAATAGACTAATGCAATTTCAATGCATTGCAGTGAAGGTGTAATTGTCGTACTCTTGGTCCATAATTCTAATTCTTGTTTCATGACCTTAATCCTAAGTATGTGATGTCCTTATTAGGTGAATGATGTTCATAGAAGTCACTTAGAGCCAAGTGGAGCTAAGAACATTAGATTCGACCAAAATTTGGCATTCAATCCTACAAGGGTCTACTTTAAATGAGTATAACAATTTTTATATGTAGAATTTTCCATCCCAAAACCCACCAAAATTGTATATAATTGAATTATCTTACCAATGATACCAATTTTGCAAAGATCCGATACTCGAGCGAAAAGTTATAGCCATTTTAGTGTGAGGCAGTGAGCTACCGCGATGGAAGCGCGTCGCGATAAAGGGAAAAATCGGGATGCAGGTTACAAATTTCTGCTTTAACGTAATAAGGGGCAATGGAGTCTCTTTCCATCTCAACCCAGGTCGTAAAAACACGATACATGGCTTCAAATGGGGCATTATTTGCCCCCATTCTCTAATTTTTCTCTCAAGAACAATCCTAATCAATTCCCTCAAGAATCATCAATTCCATCTTCTTCTCTTCAACAAAAAGATCAAGAATTTAGGGTTTCTAATCCAAGAACTTCAAGAATGATATCAAGATCATCTCCAAAGTATTCAAGGTTCAAGATTTTACATTCAATTCATCAAATCCAAACATTAAGGTATGTGGGGTTTGAACAAGAACAAATTTTTCGTTCTTGTGCCCAAAACTTATTTTAAATTATAAATTACTGAATTCTATGTGATTCCTCATGAAATTGGAGTTAGGGTTTATACGCAAATCATATTGTTTGAAGCTTATGAGATTTCAAGTGATTGAATGTTGAATTACCTGATAAATTTCATAGACTTATGCATGTAATGCGAATTTCAAGATTTTCCCAATTGATTTTATGCAAGATATTGAGATTCTTGATTTTATTATTGTGTACTGTTAAAGTATGATTCAATAAGAATATTGAGCCTGATGTCTTGCTATTATTTTGAATTTTTATACATGAGTGTGAAATTGGGATTTATACCCATTATCATTATTTACAATATTACGATTTTTGAGAGATTTTGAAGATAAGTTTCATGTCTATTCTCTTATTTTCATGCCTATTGTAGAAATTTTCAGATTTTGAGTTACATTATTAGTGAGTGCATTAACAAGCATAAATGCAATGATTTTACATGAGTTTGAGACATGGGTTATTAGGCCCTAATTTGACTATTGATATTTCAAGAACTTGTCCTTTAAGCACCCTGAGATTTGCATATTTTGAGTTATGTAATAGTATTTGATCTTCGGATCCTCAGTTAAGTTTTGGAATCCACTTTTTAGAGTTTAATACAGATTACAGATATGAGTTTGGTCTTCATTATAGACCCTTGAGTTACTTTAAGGTGGATTTCCTAAAAGTTCTGAGCCTAAGTCTGGGAGTAGTATTTAGCACCGAGCGGGAAGTGTGGGTTTAGTGCATACTACATCCCCAGAACTACGTGCCACCATAGGATTGAGATTTATGGTCCTGAGGGACAGATAGTGATCACTTAATTTAAGGTTCTATTTCGATGGAAAGGGTAGAACAGCTCTCCCCAACATGGGTAATACGTTGGACTCCATGCCAGCTCACATGGTTTATGTCGGTTAGAAGAACCTCCCAAAGATGTCCCCCACTCTTGAAACAGTTTTATTGAGATAAAGAGCTATACAAAATGAGTTTCAGATTTCATCTAGCTTACAAGTTTTGAGAATGAGAAGAGAACATATATTTTAGAACTAAGTGTAATGACTCACGAGATTTATACTATATGCTTTACTATTCATGATTTATGAGTTTTAGATTTCAGATTTGCTCAAGCTATGTGAGTCATTTATATCCGCATGCATGATTTCTATAAGGAGTGATGATATTGTTTAACTATTGAATACACCCCCATATACTCAGTACATCCTCAAAGTACTGATCCACATATATGTCTATGTGCTACATTGTCTCATAATGTAGGTACAAGTTGTAGTGCATATACCATATTCAGCCAGTCCGCAGCTTCCAGTCAGAAGGTGATGAGTCCTTTTGATTCAAGGGCTCGAGTTAGTTATACAGATTGAGAAGTGTTGTATTTTATTTATTCAGTCATGTGGAGTTAGGATAGTTGGGAGTCATGACCCAACTTCCTTTAGTCAGTACTAGTAGAGGCTTCATAGACAGTCAGTGGTGCTAATGTATTTAATTTCAGTTTTGTTGCTAAAAGCAGAGTTGTAATCTTGTAAATTCAAATTTGTATTGATCATGTTCAAAGAAGTTTTATGTTTCCGCTGATTTTGTTCAAATTTATGTATTTTATTCAGTTGCTTGTAAGTATGCTAGTAGAAGGGTTGTGACCCTAAGCACCGTCTGACGTCTCGGGACCCATTTTTGGGGCATTACAGGTGAGTTGAGTCTTCAACTCTTGGAAACTTTTCTCACAGGAATCTGACCAAAGGAACCTAACTTTCTTTTGGGTCAACCGGGTCTTGGGGGATGCAATAGAAGAGAAAACTTCAAAAAAATGGCGGTAGTAGCTAGCTAGACCCAAGAAACTTCTAATGTCAAATGGAGAAATAGGTCTAGGCCAATTTCTTACAACTTTTATATTTTAGGGATCAACCCTAATGCTTTCGGCTGAAATAACATGACCCAAAAAGGCTACTGACCTTAGCCAAAATTCACACTTGCTGAATTTGGCGAACAACTGATGATCTCTAAGAGTTTCCAGGACAATTCTAAGATGATCTGCATGATCATTCTCAGTACGGGAGTAAAAAAGGATATCATCTATGATCACTGTGACAAATGTATCAAGATACTGCTTAAACACTCTATCCATGAGGTCCATGAAAGTCGTTGGTGCATTGGTTAGCCCGAAAGACATGACTAGGAACTCAAAGTGACCATAACGGGTTTGAAAGGCTATATTTTGAATGTCACATTCCCTTACTTTTAGTTGATGATAGATGGATTCAAGGTCTATCTTGGAGAAATAACTTTCACCTTGCAACTGATCAAACAAGTCATCAATTCTCAGAAGAGGGTACTTATTCTTGACTGTGACCTTATTAAGCTGACGATAGTCAATGCACATACGCAAAGAACCATCTTTCTTTCACACGAACAAGAAAGGTGCACCCCAAGGAGAAATACTGGGCCTTACAAAACCTTTGTCTAGAAGATCTTTGAGTTGCTCTTTCAACTCCTTAAGATCTGCAGGTGCCATACGATAGGGAGGAATAGAAATAGGCTGAGTGTCAGGAAGAAAATCAATCCCAAATTCTATCTCTCTATCGGGAGGTAACCCTCGGAGATCTTCCAAAAAAAACATCAGGAAAATCATTAACAATGTTGACTGACTGGATAGTTGGAGCCTCGGACTTGGTGTCTTTAACTCTAACTAGGTGATAGCTGCAATCTTTGGATATTTGTTTTCTGGCTTTGAGATAGGAGATAAAATGACTCTTGGGAGATACTGAACTTTTGGACCACTCAAAAATAAGTTCATCAAGAAACTGAAACTTGACCACATGGGTACAACAGTCTATAGATGCATAACAAGAATGAAGCCAATCCATACCCAGAATAAGGTAAAAATCCACCATGTCCAACTCCATCAAATCAGCAGGTATGACTCTATGAAAAATAGTGATGGGACACTTTTTATACACTTGCTTAGCAACAACAGACTCACCTACAGGAGTAGAAACTAGGAAAGGCTAAGGAATCTTTTCAGGACTCATTTCAAAATTCATAGCTACAGGTGGGGTCACATAAGATAAACTTGACCCAGGGTCCAACAATACATAAACATCAAAGTGAAATACACGGAGCATACTAGTAACAACATCGGGAGAATCCTTCTGCTCCTGGTGGGACGGTAAGGCATAGAATCTGTTCTGGCACTGATCGCCAATAGTACAAGATGAAGAGCCCTGAGGAGGGGCTAGACGGGATAAAGGAGCTGGGGCACTAGAAGCCTGCGTCTGAGGTCAGACATCTCTATTCCCCTGCCTAGTATGCGGGTACTCTCTAAGTCTGTGGCCCATCTTTCCACAACCAAAAAAACCTCGCTGCTCTGCCAAACATTCACCTGGATGGGTCCTACCACATTTTCCACAAGAAGGATAATTAGGACTGTTACTTACACTGTTCTCGATCTAGACATAGAAGGCCTATTCCCTTGCTCCTACCTATTTCTGGGCACAAAATCACTAGCTGATAAAGTCGCTAGCATAGATGAACGGCTCTGAAACTGTGGACGGTTCCTTCTATGAGACCTAGCCTGACCACACTCATACTGCTCGGATCCAGCTCTTTTGTATTCCCTCACTCTATCTCATTCCCTTATCTTGTCTGCCTCTATCTGTTGTGCATACATCATCAGTCTTGAAAGATCCATATCCCTATTAAGCATAGCAGTCCTACACTCTTTCAGCACCAAACCATCCATACCTTCCACGAACTTGCTCATACTAGTTCAGGTGTCAGAAATCAAATCAGGAGCATACTTGGCTAACTGGTTGAACTTAAGGCAATACTTCTTAACAGCCATAGATCCTTGCCTTAGGTTCATAAACTCCTCAATCTTCGCTTCCCTCATCTCAAGCGGGAACAATTTGTCCAAGAACGCGTCCTGGAACACCTGCCAAGTAATAGGGGCAGCATCTTCCCCTCTATTCTTCCTCCATGCAACAAACCAGTCATAAGCAATGTCCTTCATATGAAAAGATGCCAGCTCTACACTCTCTTTCTCAGAAATATGCATGACTTGGGTGATTTTCCTCACCTCCTCAAGGTACAACTGTGGGTCCTCACCATCCTTAGACCCATAGAACTTTGGCGGATTCATCCACATAAAATCATGAATCCTAGCAGCAGCTAAGTCACCTCCTTGCTAATGAAGAACTATAGCCTGGACATTTGTAGTGACTGCTTGGTCTAACACCTGAAAGGCCGCCCGAAACTCAGCATGAGACACAGTCTCATTCAAGAAATCAACAGGCTGAGGTTTCTCGTTATTGTTTCTGCGGTTATTCGCTCTTTGGGGTGGCATTTTTTGAAATAAGAGAGCATGAATTAATAGCTGAGAGAATCAACTATAAGCACGATAGATTCTGAATAAAAGAGATGACTTTTTCCTAAAATGTCTTGTTGCCTCTTCCTCATAGATGTGTCACGCTACACACCGATGATCAAGACTCTACTTAGCGTGGCTTTTCATACTCCCTAGGACTCCTTAAACCTTAGGCTCTAATACCAAGTTTGTAACGCCCCGAAATCCTATCCCGAGACGTCACACGATGCTTAAGGCTACAAGTAGCCCTAAGTTAACCCTTTGATCCTGTTACTACTTCTAATACTTGCTTCAGGATAAATAAGCTAAACAATGATACTTTATTATATCAACTATAATCTGAAATAATTGGAAATAATGTTTGAAAATCAAAAATACTAATAATCTGGGACACAACTTCAACTGATAGTCTAGTCTGACAAAGACTCTACTACTCAACTGGAGAGCCATTGGGACGGACCCCCAACAGACTCACAATGAGCTAAAAGTAAGACTCAAAACACTATGAAAGTGGAAAAGCTGCAATTATAGGTCCTCAAACTATGAGGATTCACTAACTGTGGAATGTAGACAAAGGCACTCGGAAATTACGATCACTGTTGAGACTGAGCACCTGAACCTATATTATGAGACAATGTAGCACATAGATGTATATGTGCATTAGTACTTTGAGGATATACTGAGTATATGGGGGGTGTATGCATTTAAGTAAACAATGTTGTCAATCTTAATAGAAATCATACATGCAGCTATAAATGACTCACATAGCTTGAATAAAACTGAAGACTGGATATCATAAATCATGTATAATAAGGCATAAATCATAAATATCATGAGTCATTATATTAGTTCTAAAACACATATTGTCCATCTTATTCTCAAAACAGGTAAGCAAGAGAAATCTTAAAACATTAGTCCTCGAGACTTGAACTTTGATCTTATGGAGAATAAATGACTTCTTTAAAACTTAGAGCTTATAAAACTTTGGGACTTAGGAAACTTTTATCCTAATTAGAGTAGGGGAATACTTTGGGAGTTTCTCTTAACCGACATAAACCATGTGAGCCACATGGAGTCCAACGTCTTGCCCACGTTGGGGAGAGCTACTCTATCCTTGCCATCGGAGTAGAACCTTAATTTTAGTAATCACTTACCTTAACCCACTTGGGGTAAATCAGAAACCTACGGGCGCACGTAGTTCTGGGGTATGACACCTTGGAATCATACCCAACTCGGTTCTAAATACTACTCACATGCTTAAGCTTAGAACTTTTAGGAAATCCACCTTAAAATAATTCAAGGGTCCATAATAAAGACCAAATATACTTCTTTTATATTTAAAGCATAACTAGTGTGGACTCCTATCTTAGCTTAGACCCAAAAGGTCAAATCTGTAACTGAAATCTGAAAATAACTTAGCTATGGGGTACTTATGACCCAAACAATCTTTAAATGGGGCCTATTGACCCAAATAGTAATCGCAAATCAGATATCTCAAAATTCATGCTTGGTAATGCAATTACTCATAAGGTATCTCAAAGTCTTTAAATTTCATCAATAGGCATGAAAATACAATTAAAATCATGTAATTCAACTCTCAATTCATAAGAAATATCAAAAGTCTTACAATGAATGATATTGGGTGTAAACCCTAATTGAATTTCATAGAAAAAACTCATAAATTGCAGAAATTTATAATTTAAAATAATCTTTTTGGCACAAGGGTGAAAGGATTACCCTTGTTCAAACCCCACATACCTTAGATTACGACTTGTAGGTGAACAAGCTTGTTTGAAACTCTTTTTCGTACTCTTGAGTGAGGGTTCTTGAAGCTTTTGACTAGGGAACTTTTAATCTCAACTCAATTTATAGAATTTATGGTGGAATCTTGAAGTTCTTAGAAAAGGAACTGAGTTTGCTCTTGAGGGAGAAAAAACTAGGCCTTTATGTTTTTGATGGATATGAAGTTGTTTGCTTCGTTCTGAATATATCAAAGTGTTAAAAAGGTGGAAAAAAACCAAAAGTCCTTTTAAAAATGGCTTAATAATACTGAACGGGATCTGTGATAGTCGGAGTGACGGTCCATCGCAAGTCTGATGGCCTGTCGAATCGTCCATCGCACGTTGGTCAGAAAAAGGCCACACTACCTCTTTGCGACGGTCTTAGCGACGGTCCGTCGCTAGCTTGACGGTCCGTCGTCCTGGCGGTCTCACTTAGGCCAGTAGAGGGAGTCACTGCCTTGGTTGTGACGGTTTGGGCGATGGTCTGTCTCAAGATCGATGGTCCATCAACCTGCCCGTCGCACCTGGGTGGTTCCGACAGCTTTTAGTAAAACGGCCATAACTTCTCACCCTAATATCAGATTTGGACGAAAGTGGTATCATTGGAAAGCTAATTCAATTTTCCACACGATAAAAATTCAAATTTAGGAAAATTCCATATAGTTTAAACATCAATCACTTTGGAAGTCATTCCTAAATCTTTTAGAGACGAAAAAAGGCTTCACTTAACATGCTCTAAAGGCTTAGACTACGAGGGAACTTTACGGGGTCGTACATGAACCCTTTTCATTCAGCCTACCTCACATGAATACCAATACATTCAATAGTATTGACGCATTTGCGCTATGTTGTTTTATACCATAGGTTCAGAAGCACGAGCTCCAGAGCATCAGTAGCATTCCAGTCCTCAGCAGTCAGAGTCAGCAGTGATTCCTCATCCTTTGAGGACATGAGCATTATCTTATTATTTCAGTACTTAGTTTATTTCAGTAGTTGGAGTTAGTTGGGAACATGTCCCATCAACTCCTTATTCAGACAGTTAGAGGTTTTTCAGACTATCATGTTCAGTCAGTTTATTAGTTTTTTTTGGGTATTTCATACCCCACACAGATGTTATATTTTATTAGATATTGTGTCTCAGCTTTGAACCCTACAGCTTTACAACCTTTATTTCCACATTTACATAGTACATTATGCAGTGTTAAGGTATAGATATCATTCATGGGCTAGCTTGTGGTCCTTCAGGGTCATGAGCACCGTGTAGCATTCCGGGTACCAGATTCGGGGCGTTACAGTATCGAATTTGTGTGAATTTGGTATCGATGGAAAACTTATTCAATTTCCACACAATGGGAGGTCTAAATCTGAAAAATTCCACACAAAATAAATATTCTTCATTTTGGAAGCTATTCCTTAACATTCTAGGAATGAATTTAAGCTAGAAAAATTATGGGGTGTTGTAAAAGGATAACAATAAATCTAACATGCACAACAGTAAAATAATAGTTCCAACAGACCACACATCTATTGCACTAAGTATATTATCTGTTGCAATATATAACCAACCTGTTGCAACGGATGAGTAAACTGTTAGAAACAATAAAAATAGATCACTCATCAGTTGCACCAGGTAGTTTATTTGTTGCAGCATATAACCAACCTGTTTCAATGGATAAGTAATTCTATGGAAACAATAAAAATAGATAACTCATCTGTTGCACCAGGAAGGGTATCTATTTCAACATATAACCAACCTGTTACAACGGACGAGTAATCCATTGGAAAAAATAAAAATAGATAATTGATTTTTTGCACCAGGTAGGATATCTGTTGCAGCATATAACCAACCTGTTACAGCGAATGAGTAATCCATTGGAAATAATAAAAATAGGCCACATATTTGTTGTAGCAGGTAGGTTATCTGTTACAGTCTATAAGCAACCTATTACGGTGAATGAGTAATCCGTTGGAAATAATAAAAATAGGCCACACATATGCTAAAACAGATGACTCATCTACTGTCAAATGAGTTATCTATTGGATCAATATTATTTAGATTTCTTTCAAATAGAAGAGTCGTCTGTCGCAACAGATGAATTGATCTGTTTTGTTCATCTGTTGCATTAGATGTTTAATTTATTGCATCAAATGGTTAATCTGTTGCATCAGATGGTTAATCTGTTACTTCAGATAGGTAATTTATTTCATCAGATGGTTAATCTTTTGCGTCAGATGGTTCATCTGTTGCAACACTATTTTTATCAAGAAAAATAACAAATCAACCCAACAACACCAACACAACACACACACTAAGAACATCAACGGTGACCAAAAATCACCAACAAATCGAATCAACAGTTCGACAACAAGAACTATAATAACAATAAAAAATTATATTTCACACCGGAAAGAGTATTGAAGAAATGACAAAAATTAGGGTTTTATTCAGTTCACATTTTAAATTTAAGCAAGAAATATTAACATTGTTAACCAATACTAGAAGAGAAATTGGCTCAAGTTCATATGTTTCTTCATAACTAAAAAGACATAATTTTTTACCTGTGAAAGAAGAAATGGGACGACGAAGAACTCGAACTTGTCGCCGGAGAATTCTTCACATCGATTCACGGTTGAAAGTTGAAAAGAAACTCGCTCGACTATTTATTGCCAGAGGTTGAAGACGTCGGGGATTGAAGGGAGAAATTTTATAGAACTGTTGGTTTGAGAGAGTTGAGATAAGTTGTCAAGACAGAGAGGAGAGAGACGGTCGATGATTTGGAGAGGAGAGGAGTGTGGGTTGATTTGTATTTTTGAAAAGATTAGAAAGTTTTAAAAATATTAATCAAGTCCACAATTAACTTAATCAAGTTTCCTAATTATGTTTGACCTTTTAAGTTGATCAATGTCACCAATCCTTCATTCAAGACTTAAAAGACACCTTTCCTTCAATTTTCTCTAGTTTCTAAGCCAATGAGAAAAAACTTTTAGATGAAAAAAGATTTTCGCATATTATTTTTGGTGGCATGCAAATGCCTAGGTCAAAAGATAACATAATCAAAGAAAGAGAAATACCTTAAAACATTACTGAAGAATAACTGCAAACACATACCTCTAATGAGTAGTTATTTAAGCATCTTGTTATATCATAATGTATCCTTACCTAAAATTTTGAGACTTGTGTTGATAACGTATTCTAAAACTAAAATAAAAAATAAAAAATATGAACAATAAAGTAGACAAAAAATATTAATAGAAGACAAAAGATTAGAGATTTTCATTCTTCTAAAAATATCAAATGTACAAGTGTTTCAAATGTATTTTTATATGTACAATATGAGATACTATTCTTCTATTTATAGTCTTTATAGAGGCATACAAAAGATTATCAGAACATAACATTAAACAGGAACATTATGAGGGAGGTTAAAGGGTGTGAGAGTTACACCCATAATGGTGTGTGGAGTAATGGAGGATTAACTACACATCATGGAGAAGATTAGGAGGGGGACTTAATTCCTAAGATTTATGGACATCTATCATAGACATATTATTTTACAACACGAACTCATTTTTTGAATTATTTCTTGACCCGACTCAAATTAAAATTAACTAATTGATTGTTAGTTTTGTTAATAAGCACCGTGTAATTACACATTGATTTTGGCTTCTTTTATTGTCCAAATTTATTCTTCGTACACTAAAAAAGAAAATGAAATTTTGATAAGATAAATTGCTTAAATTTGCAAAGAGCAAAAACTCCATATCTTTGATTGTGATTTTCCAAACGAGCAACTCTTTGTTGTGTTTATGAAAATTTATTTCTCAAACAATTTGCACACAATTATTTGTCATCTCTCTTCAAATACAATATTATTCGCTTCGATAATTTCTAACAAGTTTTCCTAAATTTTAATAATAATAATTAGAGAGTGAAATAGTATATCCTCATCTCTGTGGTAGTTTGATAAAAAGAAGATAATCTAATGACTGATATATCTTTAATTATTCTATGTTTATATAGGAAAATGTTTCACTTTTATACAAACAAAGGTTATATATTATTTGTGAACTTGTCACGACCCGAGCAGAGGCCCTAACCGCGACGAGCATCCCGGACCATGAAGTCCCGAGCGCCCTTCTCTATATGGCGATCATACACAACATTCATTTACTATAAAGATATACGAAAAAGATAATAAAGACGGAAACATGGTCAATCACTGAGTTCAACTGAACAGTACGAAATTTGAGTTCATAACCTTCAAAAACACATGACACTAGTCTGCGAAATCTCTAATAACATGAAAACTATAATTTATCTAAAAACTGGGACAAGATCCCCAGTTGGACTTTAAACCCAAAATAAAATAACAATGGTATGAAAACAGGCCTTCCAAAATAAGGGAGGGTCACCAACTGCAATCTCTGACAGAATTCAACCTACTGCTTAGCAGGATCCCGGGATTGTCACTCAGATCCTGAAATATAGGGAGTCAATACAATTGTACTGGTATGCAGAGTAATCCAAAATAACATACTTTTATCCAATATAAGTGAGAGAAATTCATAAAATATTTTACATACGATATATATAAAAATACATGGGCATACTTAAAAGGTTTTGAAATATTTCTTGAAACCATGACTTACTCTTTGTCTTACTTCTGAACTAGGTGGTACACCCTACAAGTCTACGACCCCATGGGATATATGGAGTCACCCTTGACTCAGTAGCCAAGCCCCCAACCCAAATTTGCCTCAAGGGTTGGAGTTTCTAATTCTGATACGCCACAGAGCACTAGGCCAATGTCTAATCTCTTTTTGGGGACATAATAACCCGTATCGGCAAAATACGATTTCAGGAAATGAGTGTCTAAACTCATGCCTTCTTCGGATAACCAACTAACTCTCTTTAGGCCCATTTTTAACCTTTTCTAAACATAATCTTTCTGAATTCAAAATCTGAATCTGAATGAAATTTGTATTCTGATTTGAGTTTATCGTGGCATTATCTATTTTGGTATCATCATACCAAGACTTAAAAGTCATATCTCTAATCCATAATTATCATGCACAATTCTCTCATTAAGAAACAATGTTCAAATTACCAAAACATTCAATCGCTACAAGAAAATTCATCTTTCAAATCATATGTGAAACCATGCAAGGATTCTCTCTTTTAACTCTAAATCTTGTGGTGGTTTCTTTCTTTATAGTAAATCATTCAATTTTTTCAATAGACATATTCATTATTTATCAATAAGTAAAAAACTCTCTCTTTAATTCACAATCAATCTCAAATCATTTAGCCATAGCCAAGAAACATTTATATCATACTTCAAAAGGTGAAATTTATCAATTCGTAGCATGTGAAAATCAAAAGAGTTATAACTATAGAGGGAGTATAAATATTCATGCTCTCAATTCATCTTTCAAAATTGAAAGCATATACATGTATATATACGAAAAAAATCAATTTAAGGCCTCAAGACCAAAATAGTACATCATTGAAAAGGATTCGTAATGCATATTCTTCAAATTGATCTCAAAACCCTTCATGGATATATGATTTCTAAACTTTAAAAACTTATTAAAATAATTTCACCATGCCCATATAGTTTAGGAAAACCCCACATACCTTATATTGATTAGTTTGAAGATTGAAAACCTAATCTTGAAACCTTTCTTGAGAATCTTGAATTGAAAGACTTGAATTTTTTATCTTTGGGGAGGAGCTAGGGTTATGTTTTTTAGAGGATTTGAGATGTTTAATTGATGAAATAGGAGGAAAATATCGTCCCTTGAGGGTTATTAAGCGTGGGCTGGGAGTTATAAGGTAAGAAAGCATAAAAAATCCCTTAAAACACGGAACCAACAGCTGAAAACTAGGGGTGAAGTGGAGCACGTGTCGCACGCTAACCGCGCAACCTTACTGCCTCTCACACGAAAATGGCTATAACTTTTCGTTCGAGTATCGAATTAAGGCGAAATTGGCATCGTTGGAAATCTGACTCAATTATCTAAAATTTGGTGGGTCTTGAGCTGAAAAATTTCACGTATATCAAAGATTATACACGTTCAAATCATACCCTTGTACAATCGAATACCAAACTTTGGACGAATCAAAGATTCTTAGCTCAACTTTGCTCTAGGTGGTTTCTATGAACAATTTTCACCTCATAATAACTTAACACACTAGGATAAAGATCATGACACATGAATTTAAATATGAGTCATGGGATTTTAGTTTACACACGTAGGAACGACGGTCCGATTTCTAGCTCGAAAATGCGGGGGGTTACATTATCTCTCCCTTGGGATCATTCATCCCCGGATGATGGGTAGGGACCTTTTGAAGCTCTAAAAGTGTAGAATTAAGAACATAATCTCGTATTGAACATCTTTCCTTAACGAAATATGCAAAGGCATCAAACGAGCATCATGATAACCCCTAGTAAAACATGTAAGCATGAAGCACGAGGTAACGAGACTTTACATAGGGATGATCTTGCACGTGAGTTCTATAAGATATAATCATAACAACCTACGGCATGGGTTGATTTGGTGCTAATAGGCCTGATTTACATTGGTACTAATCATGAAATAAGGTTTAGCGGAAGATAGGGATAGAAGCATTCTCCACCTTACAAGATACCACGAATAGACACTACACTTAGAAACACTACTCATCTATGCCCTAAACAACAAATAACATACTTCATCATTCCCAACTTACAATTCTCCTATAACACTTCTAAAAATAAGAGTTTGAGTCCCTCCACGTAATACTCCTATGTTGAAGCCTAACTCGGGGAAAAGAGGTGCTAATTTAAGCTATGGGACTCCATATAAGAATATTACTTCACCTTATCACTACCATCAAACACCATTGGATTTTATTTCAGGGAATACTAACCACATAGTACATGGGTTATGTTTTCATCAATCACAACATTCAAGCCTATCATTACTACACCCACTTCATGAATTTCCCCCACTAAGACTAACAATTTCAAACACTCTTACATAGACTTTCACCACATGACTCCTTCCTAACTATTTCGTAAAGACAAAAGTTTGTCTCCTTCTTTCCCCTTCTCTTATAATTCTAGCTAGAGAAATCACATCCAAAATTCTCACCTTCAAGAACATCTCCTCCTCTACCTAAAACATCACCACCGTTATACTAACATACGTAGGGTCATTGAGACACCCGCGCATAAACATCATGAATGGAAGTAACACTATCAGACCATAACTTATACTCATTGCACTACATAAGGAGGGACATGGGGTGAAGATATGATAGAGTCGACATGAAGTACTTTCTATATCAAGTGTGTAGATCATAAGTAAAGATTTCGACATAACCACAACACATCATGATTTCTTAGGATAGACCACAGTGAGAAACATGGGTGCATATATCATGAGTTACATGGCATAAAGCCAAAATTTATGTAGTTAACAACTAAAACAAGGATTGACACTTGAAGCGATTGATCCTTCTTTAAAGAACTAAAAATTTTCCATGAGTTAGCATAGACTTTATCACTTTGGATAATACCGACGTAAAATGAATCAGTAATGTATATAAAACATAGTTTCTTCGAACCAAGCATATGTGAGACACGGATTTTTATAGATTGTGAGCAACATAACATAGAGCTTGGATACTTGGAATATTGGATCACTGAGACATCATTGCTTTTAGTTTGGAGGTCGGAACATTACACAAGTTATATAAAGAATTCAGACCTTATACATAGGCAGGACTTGAATACATAAGACATTGTTAGATGTCCATTCAAATCAATGTAGGAGGATCTTTCTTGAATAGAAATTGATTTAACATGATTCTTACTTGAAACTTGACACCACAAGAAAATTCGAGAGCTACTTTAATCCATCATCTCTCCCTTAGACCAAAGTCACACTTCTAGACTTGCGAACCTAACCTCACATCAACATTTATAGCCGCAACTCTCAACACAAAAGATACACCACCATATACTTAGACTCTAAACTCTCCCTGATGAACTATAACTATACTCTGAAGGCCTTGCTTTTCCGTAAATGCTACTCTTAACTTTCACTATCCTCTATAGCCATCACTCTACAACTCCCACTCTTATGAGTGTATGCATCCACATTCCTCATCATAAAATGGGGGTATCAGTAAATATATTTATGAACACAGACTCCTCTCATTAATTTCTAATACAAGGACACTAAATTCTTTCAAGGACATCCCCTATTCAGGGACACTAATCCTAACCTCCTTCAACCCCCAAAGTCATCGACTCATGACTAACATTATCATGGTCATGGACATCCATGCTTCTAAACACATAAAACTCCACTTTTAACTCCTTATATTACTAACATTACACCTCTAATCACATAACCTGTGACTTAACAAAATTAGTACAACTACTCTAATGGCGCATATTGCCTACATATATTTCCGCACTTCAACTCTACACAACACCATACAACAACTCCTTAGTCTTTTCCATACTACAAAGTCCATGAACATGAACTAGGCACACATGACACTTATACAAATATAAACCTTATCTAACAATAGGCTACCTGGGGGTTCAACTTCTTCGTATATACTCACACTCTTATCCACTTAATGATTCAACCACAATTCATCAGTTTTAACACTAGTCCTCATGGATAAATGCATAGCACAATTATCCATTCCTTATTCTGCAAGTTGCCAAGCTAGGATATTTCATACTTTCCACCAAACCAATTAATTCAGTCCTACAAAACAGGCATCATTAACCTTAAGCTACTATTCTCACCACCACACTCCACATCTAATGTTCAAGCCTATTGTCTAACAATACCAATCATATGAAGCATGCCACAGACTATACTGATCAATCGAATAGAAATATCAACCTAGGTATCTTATTTCACTTAACTATGGCCCATAAGCTCATCCTCTCCACAACATTGCTATTACACCTCAAAATCTACTACATATTTTCTCAGGTGTGCTACTAGTTTACAACTACTGGAGAAAATACAAAAGAAGGGGGTAAAGTCACATAATAAGGATAGTCAATCTTAACCTTTTAATATAACCCATTTCAATCTTATCAACATATTCTAATTTCTCACATCACACTTACTTACCCATGTATACATCCTCACTATCACCAAATTCTATAAACACCAATGAGTCTCCACCCCTAACTTATTGACTAGTCTATCCCTTTCCATTCACAACCTATAACTAATTTCTATAAGCACCATAACTATCCACTCTAGGCTCCTTCCCTAATTTAAATAAATACTAATCATAGCCAAGCACTCCCTTCACAGACTACCATACAATTTATAAGTCTTGCTATAACATTAGCCAACTATCATAAAAGGAAATAAAACCCCTCAATCAAAGGGTTATACAACTAAAACTACTTATTTACGCAAAAGTCACGCTCACTCTGACATCTAACCTTGTGACTTCATGTCACCAACTTATGGACCATCTCATTACCAATGGGTCATAACACTTTAACATATACTACTACTCGGGTGGAAATACAGTTCCAACATTCTGCTACACATCATTACCCTTATGCATGACATCCACAACATAAATTTTTTAAAGGAGACTGAATACACTTTGGACCTTAGGCTGAAAAACACGATTTCATCAGGACAAAGGTATACACTCGAATCAGTACACCTTAAATCACTAACGGAATACACCTTGAAGCACTAACGGACTTCTCTCAAGTCCTTGTGTTATCTCATAACTTTGTGGATAACTCAATCATAGAAAATCGTTGGGGGAACTAGACTCTTAGACTTGTATCGCCTCAACAATGAGGCATGGCCCATGAACTTTGAACAAGGAAGGAATTTGGATAACTTTCTTATGGAAAATGTTATAGAAAAAAATAGAGTATGAAAGAATAAGAAACAACCCCTAAATGCCCGGTAGCCCCTAGATTATAAGTGTGGTGCACAACACACCCATAAGCAAGACTCTACTAGACACGACTTTGCAGACACCCTAGGACTATGAACCATGCTCTGATACCAAGTTTTTCACTACCCGAGCTGAGGCCTTAGCCGCGATGAGAAACTCAAACCATGATGGCCCAAGCGTCTTTCTCTATCTGGAAATCATACACACTATTCATATACTATAAAGAAATATGGAAAAGATAATAAAGACAGAAACATGGTCAATCACTAAGTTCAACTGAACAGTACAAAATTTGAGTTCATAACCTTCAAAAAACACACGACACTAGTCTATGAAATCTCCAATAACATGAAAACCATCATTTATCTAAAATCTGGGACAAGGCCCCGAGTTGGACCATAAACCTAAAATAAAATAACAATGATCTGAAAATAGTCCTTTTGAAATAAGAAAGGCCTACCAACTTCAATCTCAGACAGAATTCAACCTACTGCTTAGCGGGACCCCGGGATTGTGCCTCAGATCCTGAAATATAGGGGGTCAATACAATTGTACTGGTACGCAGAACAATCCAAAATAACATACTTTTATCCAACATAAGTGAGAATAATTCATAAAATATTTTACATACGATATATATAAAAATACATGGGCATACTTAAAAGGCTTTGAAATATTTCTTGAAATCATGACTCACTCTTTGTCTTACTTCTGAGCTGAGTGGTATACCCTACAAGTCTACGATCCCACGGGCTATACGGATTCCGCCCTTAACTCGGCATCCAAGCCTCCAACCCAAGTTTGCCTCAAGGGTTGGAGTTTTTTATTCTGATACTCCACAAGGAACTAGGCCATCGTATAATCCCTCTTTAGGGACATAATAATCCATATCGGCAAAACACGATTTCGAACAATGAGTTTCTAAACTCATGCCTTCTTAGGGTAACTACCAAACTCTCTTTCGGCCCATTTTTAACCTTTTCTAAACATGATCTTTCTGAATTCAAAATCTGAATCTGAATGAAATTTGTATTCTGTTCTGAGTTTATCATGGCATTATCTATTTTGGTATCATCATACCAAGACTTGCAAGTCATATCTCTAAGCCATAATTATCATGCACAATTCTCTCATTCAAAAATGATGTTCAGACCACCAAAACATTCAATCGGTACAAGAAGATTCCTCTTTCAAATCATATGTGAAACCATGCAAGGATTCTCTCTTTTCAACTCTAAATCATGTGGTGGTCTCTTGCTTTATAGTAAATCATGCAATTCTTTCAATAGACATATTCATCATTTATCAATAAGTAAAACACTCTCCCTTTAATTCACAATCAATCTCAAATCATTTAGCCATAGCCAAGAAACATTTATATCATACTTCAAAAGGTAAAATTTATCAATTTGTAATATGTGAAAATCAAAAGGGTTATAACTAGAGAGAGGGAATATAAATATTTATGCTCTCAATTCATGTTTCAAAATTTCAAACACATACATGTATATATACTAACAAAATCAATTTAAGGGGGAGGCCTCATGACCAAAACAGTACATCATTTGAAAGGATTCATAATGCATATTCTTCAAATTGATCTCAAAACCCTTCATGAATATATGATATCTAAACCTTAAAAACTTAATAAAATAATTTCACCATGCCCATGTTGTTTAGAAAAAAACCCACGTATCTTATATTGATTAGTTTGTGTTAGGAAAGACGGGCACACAATCAAAGAGCCCGATAGGGTAGCAGCGGAAAATACCCAAGACTAAACTTTTCCTTTCAACTTGAACCAAGAGGAGACAAGAAAACCAAGAAAAACAAATTAATATGGCAACAAATGAATTACCACACAAATGCGATAGGGCAAGAATAAAGGCAATCACACAAGACACCAAATTTACGTGGAAAACCCTTCGGTGTGAAGAGTAAAAAACCACGGGACCAAACCTCCACTATAATCACCAAAGAGTTACAATATTGTCCTCCAAATATCCACAAAACAAGTGTCAAACAACAAGAAACAATACATAAACCACATCACCAAACACTAGAGAAATAAAGGAGTGAAAGCACCAAAAATGCAACTACTGTTCTGAAATGATGAAAAGGAGCTACAGGCCACCAAATCAAGATCTTCAGTTCCTAATCAAAGATTGAGATGAGAGGAATAATCAGTCCAAAAATCAGCTCAATCGGACAAGAAACGAAGCGGGAATCGCAATTTGAAGTTGACAGCTGTGGCTGAAATTTAGGTGCGAAAATCAGCTTTGTTTTTCTCTCCTTGGCTGCTGAAAACTCTCTTTTTGTGATGGTGAATAAGACCTAAAAAGATCAATATATATTCCCCATAGTAATGGGCCTATGGGCAAAAGTGGGTTGGTCCAAATTGAGCTTCATTTATCCACATAGGAAGGCAAAAAGACCCAATAACCCAACAATTTGAAGATTGAAAACCTAATCTTGAAATCTTTCTTGAAAATCTTGAATTCTGGATTTTTGGGGAGGAGCTAGGGTTATGTTTTTTAGAGGATTTGAGATATTTAATTGATGAAATATGAGGAAAATATTGCCCTTTGAGGGTTATCAGGCATGGGCTGGGAGTTATAAGGTATGAAAAGACAAAAAAGCCCTTAAAATGCGGAACCAACAGCTGAAAACTAGGGGTAAAGTGGAGTGTGAGTCGTACACTAATCGTGCGACCTCACTGCCTCTCACGCAAAAATAGCTATAACTTTTCGCTCGGATATCGGATTAAGGCGAAATTAGTATCGTTGGAAAGCCGTCTCAATTATCTACAATTTGGTAGGTCTTGAACTGAAAATTTTCATGTATATAAAAGATTATACATGTTCAAAGCAGACCCTTGTACAATTGAATACCAAACTTTGGACGAATCAAAGATTCTTAGCTCAACTTTGCTCTATGTGGTTTCTATGAACAATTTTCATCTTATAATAACTTAACTCACTAGGATAAATATCATGATACATGAATTTAAATATGAGTCATGGGATTTGAGTTTACACACGTAGGAACGACGGTCCGGTTTCTAGCTCAAAAATGCAAGGCGTTACAGAACTCTTTTATACTTCTTAAGTACTTGCTAAAATAAAATTAAATGTACCATAGAAGTATTTCCTTCATCTCATCGGATGAACCTCAAGCATAACAACAACACTCATTACCGTCATAGCCATAAACCTTAATTCTTAAATCTCTTACACAACGGTATATTAATAACAAAAAATTAAAACCTTTGAGTAAACTTTTCATGCAAATAATTGATCAATATAAAAAATTAATACTATGCTCTTCAAAATTATTTTTGCATAGTTCAACTTCACCCATGTCTCTATTAATGTTGAGTACAATCAAATCCTTGATACCCAAAATGCTTGACAAATTGAATCAACATATTCATTTCATTTAGATATTCATAGTAACCACGCATTGAAAACAAATAAAAATAAGCACAATAAAGAAATACTTGATTATCTAACATATAAAAACTTGACTGGTAAGAAAAATTCTTACATATAGACAATAGAAAGTGGCTAGCCAAATTGATTTGTTCATCATTTACTATCATATTAAGCTTAAGTTGCTATTCATGGTGCATCTTCAGTCGTGGCTAGTATGACTTCACTATTTTTAGTCTTCCCCTTAACATAAGCATAAGCAGCCACACATGTCGATGTTCAGAGCCGATATCTCATGTACTCATCTTTTGATTCATGTTTTGACCATTATTTCGTTGTCCTTCAAAGGATCACAACTTCCATCTTCTCAGGAAAAGCCCATAAAACTTATTTTCCTCCATTATATCAAACAGTCTTGACAGATTAATATACTTTTAGAAATTATTAATTACACCATAAAAATACATTCAAAATATATCATCTTGAAATCTTCATCACTCCACTCAAATTCAAATATTGTAGTGGAATCAAACCATACCTCCTCAATTCTTCCTATCATTGCCATGATATACATTAAACATTAGAGCAGGTTATTTTTTATGTTTCTATTTTCTATTGAGAGAAAGGATGAAAGCATAGAAACCTAAACTATATTATATCTTTCCCAGTTGATAGATGAAACATTGAAGATAATGTGAAAAACATTGTCTTAACATATTACTAAAAATACAATCTCACTTTGACATGTCACTTGTGGAGGCAAATAAAATTTTGGAAAAGAAAACTGAGAATGGAAAAACATGACAAACTTAGGGGTCATTTGGCAGAAGGTATAAGGTGGGATATCCCATGAATAAATCTGAGATATTCCATGGATAAAATTTATACCATATTTGGTTGATGGTATAAATTTGTTCATGGATTAATTTATACCATCAACCAATCATAATATAAAAATATCAAATTTAGTCTTGGTATAATCCATCTTATCCCATCAACCATGTGACGACTATATTTTATACCAATAAAATAGTCCAGGAATTATAATCCTAGGATTATAATGCCAAAAAAATTTAGTCTACATACCAAACGAAAGAGTTTAATATTCATGTATAAAATAGAAAAAAAGGCATCACCAACTTTGAGTCAGAGAGGATACAACACTACTTTGAAGTCCATTACTTTTCAAGCATTCTCAAAACTGAATCTCAACATGTTATTTTCAGAATATGTAAAACATCCCTGCTTGAAAAAGGAGAGCAATTTTGATTCACATGAACAAGTTATAAATCTTGAGTTTTAAACTACAAACTAGATTTCATACCTGTAGTACCATGACAAACTAAACTTGTTTAAACAAAATAAATAAGAAAGAGTACTTGATCCCCAACAGCTTTTGTATTGATCTATTCCAATTAAATAAATAACAGTATCAAGTAACCAATCTCTATCTAAAGAAGAACAATTTAAAACCTTAAGAATAATGATGACATCATCTTTTTTGGTAATGACATCATCCTTTTTTATTCACTCAAGATATATACTTAACGCACGGCTACCAATATAACTCATCAAGATTTATGTAAAATAATCACACAGCTAAACAAAGATACACGGCTACAAAATGATCATTTGACTGCTTTTAATCAATGTGTGATTTGCCTACATTGAAGAATGTCAGTTGTTTGGGAAAATGCTAACTTATATTAAGTCTTGAATCAGTTTATTTGGTCACAAACTCACAATATGTGTTTTTCATCTATACTGCGTAATTGCTAATAAAATATTTATTTTACAAATGTATATAGATTCTTACAACATTCTTTGTATGGAAAGAGCACATAACAACGTGTATAATAATTATTAGCCGTAATGCTGATTTTCATCACAAGCAAGTTGCATAATTTAAGGATATTCGTAAGTTATTATTTTATTTCCATATATATATATATATATATATATATATATATATATATATATATATATATATATATATATGGAGTGATTGGTGATATTAACCACAAATGATACAAACTTAGTAAATTAGGAATAATACAACAAAATGGCGTGCAATTAAATTATATGGCAATATTTCCCCGAGAAACTTAACTGATTTCAAAAGGCATGCAATTAAACAATACATTATCGTAAATATAGGAATACAACTAAGTATTAAATATTTCAAAAGAAAATTTTCGATAATCTTCGCCACAATAAACGAAGTAAACATAGGAATACCTAATATAGTTATTACTTAGATTACTAAATTTTGCTGATGAATGTCAGAGTGAACTTAGGTACTTATTAATTTTTTTGCCACAATATAAATTTTTCATAAGATATAATAGAAAATGATGTAATTGATTTACATAATTGATAATAATCATGTACTGCGTAATTGATAACATACATTAATATCAAATAGCTTGATTTGAGGAATCATCCTAAGCTAAAATCATCCATATTCAGTTACAAATTTGAAGTATATTACTGTCAATATAGGAAATCAATAATAGAAAAAAATGGGGAAAATCGAATTACCACAATAATTCTTATTTTTATGTCACAAACTTAGTTGTTGTTTGTTTTTACACAATATGAAATCGACATATTTTAGATAGATATGACTTAGATTAATGATTTTTATTACTCTCCTTTATTATTATTATTATTATTATTATTATTATTATTATATATATATATATATATATATAAATAGATATGAAATAATATTAAATAGTTAAATAATTAGTAAAATATAAAATAATATGAAATAATTAACTACTAATCTTAAAAGTGAAATAATTGAACAATCATAATAGTTTTTATTCAATATAAATCAATATAAAAAACTTTTACCATAATATGAAATATTATTAAATTATTAAATAATAATAAAATAATTTTTTGTTGTAAAATAATATTTTTGGCTAATCAATATTATTCTCCTTTATTATATATATAGATTTGTGTCGCCTAAATTTTGCTGATGAATGTCAGAGTGTACTTAGAAACTTATTAATTTTTTCCACCACAATATAAATTTTTCATAAAATATAATATAAAATGGCGTAATTGATTTACATAATTGTTAATAACCATGTACTGCATAATTGATAATATACATTAATATCAAACGGCTTGATTTAAGGAATCATCCTAAGCTAAAATCATCCATATTCAATTACAAATTCGAAGTATATTTCTACCAATATAGGAAATCAATAATAGAAAAAAAATGGGAAAATAGAATTACCAGAATAATTTCTTTTTTTTTATGTCACAAACTTAGAATTTTTTTTACCACAATATGAAATCGACATATTTTAGATAGATATGAAACTTAGGTTAATGATTTTACTAATCTTCTTTATTATATATATAAATAGATATGAAATAATATTAAATAGTTAAATAATCAGTAAAATATAAAATAATATGAAATAATTAACTACTAATCTTAAAAATGAAATAATTGAACAATCGTAACAGTTTTTATCCAATATAAATCAATATTAAGTTTTTCACCATAATATGAAATAGTATTAAATAATTAAATAATCAATAAAATAATTTTGTTTGTGGTAAAATAATATTTCTGGCTAATCAGTTATCAAAAAAAAATATTTTTGGATAATCGATACTATTCTCCTTTATTATATATATAGATATGAAATAGTATTAAATAATTAAATAATCAATAAAATAATTTGTTTGTGGTAAAATAATGTTCTTGGCTAATCAATACTATTCTCCTTTATTCATAATAGTTTTTATTTTGGAATGACTTGTTGGTCAAACTTAGTTATTTTTTACCACAATATGAAATATGAAATATATATTAATTAATTAATAATCTACAAAATAGATTTTTGTTGTACTATGTTAGTTCTCAAGACGCCACTTGTTATGACCTCATGCTAGAATGTTCTCCTTTATTATATATATAGATTAATTTTTTAATACATAAATCAATTATAATAATTGATGAGAGATGATATAGTAAAATCACAATCGAAGCAGTTGAAGCAGGTAATAAAGCATACACGTCGACCCTAAGTTCTTCTCAATTCGCTTTTCTATTATAGAGTAAAATATAAAATTCGTAGCACTTTTTATATCACTTTCAAATAAAAATTGTCCCAATTTATGCGACACTAACTAAATTTTGAGAATCAATCAATTTTTTAATTATATTTTGCAAATAACTTAGAATTGATTGTTGTGATAGTATTTTTTTTTACTTAAATCTCAAAGAAACATAAGTAATTCTGGAGAAGTAAAAGGGCGAAATGGTCATTTCGCAAACCGGCCCTAAGCTTCCCAAAGAGAAATAAGTGGGACTTTGAGTAGCTTATTTATAATTTTTGAAATTTGAGCCTAAGCTCCTCCCATTCTCATTTTTTATATGTCTTTAAAATATTTAAGTTGTTAACTATTATTATTTATAGTACTTTTATATTATTTTCAGATAATTATCTCAATTTATGCAACACCGTAAGAATTTTGAGAAGCAGTTGATTTTTTTAATCATTTCTTTTAATTATTTTTAAATTGATTATTGTAATGTATAGTATTTTTTTACTTAAATTTTTAATAGATATAAGTAATTCTAGAAAAATCCTCAAATAACAATAAGTAGGATTGTGAGGAGCTTCGTTGCTATTTTTGAAATTCCTAAAAAAATAATAAGTGAAATTTTGAGGAATTTAATTATCATTTTACAAACTCTTTAAATAATAATAAATGAAACGTTGAGGAGTTTAAATGTCATTTTTGAAAAACGACCCTAAGCTCCTATATTCGCTCTTATTATATAGAGTAAAAAATAAAAAACTGCTATTACCAGTCAACTTTTTGTAAATAAAATGGCCAACGGGCCATATATTGAAAGAGAGTTGATCGAAGGGTCATTTTTATTACTAAAAAAAAATGACTATTTTTTTGTGTGAGAAATTTAATTCAAGAAATATTTTGCATCATTTTTTCTAAAATATTTAAGATACACGGAGCTAAAATTATTTGAGCTAAACAGGGCTTAACATAGACTGTAGAGTCTAAACTTTCAAGTAATTAAGATCTAAACCTCTTACGGGCTACGTGTATGTAAGTTTTCATGAAATTTAGGAATAACTAAAACTAAATTACTTATCTTTTTTTTTTTGGTTAAAAACTAAATTACTTATCAAACATAAGCCCCTATTACCGTATTTAACATAAGTTTTAATTAATTATAATTTATAACCACTTTGTCAATTGAATATATTTTAGAACATCTCTATTTTATTTTCTCTCTTTCTCTATTTTCTATTTATCTTTCTGTTTTTGCCTTTTTCACACTTTTTCTTTTTTTTTTCCCTTTCCTTTTTTTTTTCTTTCCCTTTTTTTTTTCCTTTTTTTCATTTTCGTTTCTATTTTCCTTTTTACTTTTTCCTCGTTTTTTAATTTTTTCCCGTTTCTATTTTTTTTTATTTCTTTTTTCTTCGCAATCCTTGTTTTTGTGTGTTTTTCGTTCTTGTTTCATTTTTTTCTTTTTTGTCATTTTCCTCCTTTTTTTCATTTTCTTTTTTCCTCTCTCTCTCTCTTTTTTATTGTTGTATGTTATATGTTTTTAATATTGTATATTTATTTGTATTTTATTATATATTTTTAATAGATTTATTATTATATTTGAATAGTTTAGCCATGAATATATATATAATTTATCATTTGTATTTATATACAAATAAATATATAAATTAATTTTATTTATTTGAGTCTAAAATAGATAAGTATGCAATGTGATTGAATTGGCCCAAGCTAATAGGGCTTCTTTGTGGATTTCTCATATTGGGCTTTGCCCCTCAAAGCCCAACCCATTTGCAAATGGGATACTTAGATTTTTTGGGAAAATGACAGAAATGACATTTCAAATTAAACTATTTCATGAAAATGGCCATGAAATTTAAATTTCATTTTTTAGCCATTTCAATTTATTGGCTTGTTTTATACCATTTCTCTATACAGTTTCTATACATATATTATACATATAAATATGGAGATCTTTCAGAAATAGCTACACTTTGCTGTAAAACTCATTTTCTATAGCTATATTTTACATAATTACCATTTATAACCGTTGTATTCAATTTACGCCCGTTGTATTCAGTTTTATTTATAGTCTGTATTCATATAAAATATAAATACAGTACCTATTTAGCTGTTGTATTCGATTCACAACCGTTGTATTTACTTTTACTTAGTGATTTGTATTCATAAGAAACATAAATACACTACATATTTAGTCTCGCCAAAAATAGTATCATTTTTTTTATTTTTTTATATATTTTTTCTTTTTCGTGTTTTTCTCGTTTTTTCTTCTTTTCTCTATTTTTATTTTTTTTATTTTTTTCTTTTTGTTTTTTTCTCTATTCTATATCTAACTTCTATTTCTCTTTCTTCTATTCTTTTCTTCTTTGATTTTTGTTGTTTTATTTTTTGTACTTATTTTCTTTATTATTTTATTTTTTGTATTTTCAAAAAATATGACTACTCAAGCACAAGTCATAGATGATAACGTAAATACTACAATTGTTTAACGTATTTGTAGTTACACCGTCATTTATATTTTTATATTCATTGAAACAACTGTATTTGTATTTGTATTTTAAAGTTTGCGCTTGTATTTGTATTTTCTAGTTCACATTTATATTTGTATTTTATTGTTCTCCCTTGTATTTGTTAGTTCACACCATCATTTATATTTCATATAATTCACACTTGTATTTGAAAGAATTATTTTGTATTTGTATTTTATAATTGACTGCATATTATATTGGATTATATTTGTATTGTGGTTTTATTGTGTTTGTATATTTAGATTATATTTGAATTTGCATTCTATTTTCGTTGATGCTTTTTATTTTTAAAGAATTATTTTGTATTTGTATTTGTAAATTGATTGTATATTATATTTAGTCATGATTATGTACAATTTATCATTTGTATTTATATACAAACAAGTAAATGCATTAATTGTATTTTCTTGATTCTAAAATATAAAAAATACGTTATGTATCATTTGATACAAATGTACCATTTTGTATTTGTATGTCAAAATGATCATTCGTATTTGTAAATAAATAAATATCACTTGATACAAATACAATTACAAATAAATGAAACAAATGATTATATAAATACAAATACAATATGTATTTGTATATATTGTATTTGTATAAAAATTTGAATTGTATTTATTTGTATCAGTAAATACAACTCATATCAATAAATACAAATAAGTATTCGTAGAAAGAAAATCAATCGTTCCTTTTCAATAATTAAAAAATACAAATGATAGTTCACACCGATATCTGTATGTTATAGTTCACACTTGTATTAGTATTTTATAGTTCGCACTTGTATTTGTATGTTATAGTTCACATTTGTATTTATATTTTATAATTCGCACTTATATTTGTGTTTGCTAATTCACACAAATGAAAAGAAGGAGAAAAAATAAAAATAACAAAAAAAGAGAAAAAAATGAAGAAGCAAAAATACAAAAAAAAAAAAAGGAGAGTAACAGATAATAGAAAAAAAAACAAAAAAAGAAGAAGAAGGAAAAAAAATAAAAATTAAAAAAAGAAAAAAAGTTAAAAAAGAAAGAGAAAAAAAAATGAAGAAAAAAATTGAAATAAAAATAAAAATGGAGAGTAATAGAAAATAGAGAAAAAATAAAATATATGAGAGAGACTATGAATTGTAATTAGGAATAATTAATAGGTGAGGGTAGGCTATGAATTGTAATTAATTGAAATTTAGGATAAATAGAGTAATTATGAGTCTATGTTTGCTAAGTCATGTAGGTATCCTTATTTTTTACCACGATATGAAATATGCAATATATATGAATTAATTAATAATCTACAAAATAAATTTTTATGGTACGATGTTAGTTGTCAAGACGTCACTTGTCATGACCTCATGCTAGACTATTCTCCTTTATTATATATATAGATTATTCTATTTTATATTTTTTGTATTTTCAAAAAATATGACTACTCAAGCACAAGTCATAGATGATAATGTAAATACTACAATTGTTTAACGTATTTGTAGTTACACCATCATTTATATTTTTATATTCATTGATACAACTGTATTTGTATTTGTATTTTAAAGTTCGCGCTTGTATTTGAATTTTGTAGTTCGCATTTATATTTGTATTTTATTGTTCTCCCTTGTATTTGTATTTGTTAGTTCACACCATCATTTATATTTCATATAATTCACACTTGTATTTTAAAGAATTATTTTGTATTTGTATTTTATAATTGACTGTATATTATATTGGATTATATTTGTATTGTGGTTTTATTGTGTTTGTATATTTAGATTATATTTGAATTTGCATTCTATTTTCGTTGATGCTTTTTATTTTTAAAGAATTATTTTGTATTTGTATTTGTAAATTGATTGTATATTATATTTAGTCGTGATTATGTACAATTTATCATTTGTATTTATATACAAACAAGTAAATGCATTAATTGTATTTTCTTGATTCTAAAATATAAAAAATACGTTATGTATCATTTGATACAAATGTACCATTTTGTATTTGTATGTCAAAATGATCATTCGTATTTGTAAATAAATAAATATCACTTGATACAAATACAATTACAAATAAATGAAACAAATGATTATATAAATACAAATACAATATGTATTTGTATATATTGTATTTGTATAAAAATTTGAATTGTATTTATTTGTATCAGTAAATACAACTCATATCAATAAATACAAATAAGTATTCGTAGAAAGAAAATCAATCGTTCCTTTTCAATAATTAAAAAATACAAATGATAGTTCACACCGATATCTGTATGTTATAGTTCACACTTGTATTTGTATTTTATAGTTCGCACTTGTATTTGTATGTTATAGTTCACATTTGTATTTATATTTTATAATTCGCACTTATATTTGTGTTTGCTAATTCACACAAATGAAAAGAAGGAGAAAAAATAAAAATAACAAAAAAAGAGAAAAAAATGGAGAAGAAAAAATACAAAAAAAAAAAAAGGAGAGTAACAGATAATAGAAAAAAAACAAAAAAAAAGGAAAACAAATAAAAATAAAAAAAAAAGAAAAAAAGTGAAAAAAGAAAGAGAACAAAAAAAAAAAGAAAAACAAAAAATGAAGAAAAATTTGAAATAAAAATAAAAATGGAGAGTAATAGAAAATAGAGAAAAAATAAAATATATGAGAGAGACTATGAATTGTAATTAGGAATAATTAATAGGTGAGGGTAGGCTATGAATTGTAATTAATTGAAATTTAGGATAAATAGAGTAATTATGAGTCTATGTTTGCTAAGTCATGTAGTTATCCTTATTTTTTACCACGATATGAAATATGAAATATATATGAATTAATTAATAATCTACAAAATAAAATTTTTTGGTACGATGTTAGTTCTCAAGACGTCACTTGTCATGACCTCATGCTAGACTATTCTCCTTTATTATATATATAGATTATTCTATTTTATATTTTTTGTATTTTCAAAAAATATGACTACTCAAGCACAAGTCATAGATGATAACGTAAATACTACAAATGTTTAACGTATTTGTAGTTACACCATCATTTATATTTTTATATTCATTGATACAACTGTATTTGTATTTGTATTTTAAAGTTCGCGCTTGTATTTGAATTTTGTAGTTCGCATTTATATTTGTATTTTATTGTTCTCCCTTGTATTTGTGTTTGTTAGTTTACACCATCATTTATATTTCATATAATTCGCACTTGTATTTTAAAGAATTATTTTGTATTTGTATTTTATAATTGACTGTATATTATATTGGATTATATTTGTATTGTGATTTTATTGTGTTTGTATATTTAGATTATATTTGAATTTGCATTCTATTTTCGTTGATGCTTTTTATTTTTAAAGAATTTTTTTGTATTTATATTTGTAAATTGATTGTATATTATATTTAGTCGTGATTATGTACAATTTATCATTTGTATTTATATACAAACAAGTAAATGCATTAATTGTATTTTCTTGATTCTAAAATATAAAAATATGTTATGTATCATTTGATACAAATGTACCATTTTGTATTTGTATGTCAAAATGATCATTCGTATTTGTAAATAAATAAATATCACTTGATACAAATACAATTACATATAAATGAAACAAATGATTTTACAAATACAAATACAATATGTATTTGTATAAAAATTTCAATTGTATTTATTTGTATCAGTAAATACAACTCGTATCAATAAATACAAACAAGTATTCGTAGAAAGAAAATCAATCGTTCCTTTTCAATAATTAAAAAATACAAATGATAGTTCACACTGATATCTGTATGTTATAGTTCACACTTGTATTTGTATTTTATAGTTCACACTTGTATTTGTATGTTATAGTTCATTTTTGTATTTGTATTTTATAATTCGCACTTGTATTTGTGTTTGCTAATTCGCACAAATGAAAAGAAGGAGAAAAAATAAAAAGAACAAAAATAGAGAAAAAATAAAGAAGAAAAAATAAAGAAAAAAGGAGAGTAATAGATAATAGAAAAAAAAAACAAAAAAAAAAAAGAAAGAAAGAAAAAGGAAGGAGAAAAAATAAGAAGGAAAAAAAATAAAAAAAAAGAAATCAAAAAAGAAAAAATGTGAAAAAAGAAAGACAAAAAAGAAAAAGAAAAAGAAAAAATGAAGAAAAATTTTGAAAAATGAAAAAAAAAAATGGAGAGTAATAGAAAATAGAGAAAAAAGAAAATATATGAGAGAGACAATGAATTGTAATTAGGAATAATTAATAGTTAAGGGTAGAAAATAGAGAAAAAAGAAAATATATGAGAGAGACAATGAATTGTAATTAGGAATAATTAATAGGTAAGGGTAGGCTATGAATTGTAATTAATTGAAATTTAGGCTAAATAGAATAATTATGAGTCTATGTTTGCTAAGTCATGTAGTTATCCTTATTTTTTACCACAATATGAAAGATGAAATATATATGAATTAATTAATAATCTACAAAATAAATTTTTATGGTACGATGTTAGTTCCTAAGACGCCACTTGTCGTTACCTCATGCTAGACTATTCTACTTTATTATATATATAGATTGGAAGCTGAAAAAAAAAAAAACCAAATGAATATCAATATGGATTTGATAAAAATCCTTGATGTGCTCAGATCTCACAAGCATTGTTGTCTTTTTGAATCTCGCTCCGAGTCAGGTAAATTCATTATTAATCTAAATACCATGTATCAGCCAATTTTTTTTGCAATATTCATTATTTTTAATACGTTATTCAATAGAATTCTTTATGTTTAACGACATAATATATATTGTCTCTATTTCCTTTTTCTAGTGATTGATTTACAAATGACAGATACATGTTTTATTTGTTTCACAAATGGGGTCTTCTTTTTTTTTTTAGTAAGAGAAATTATAAATAGATGTTATATCCTTTTATTTGTACCTTAATTGTGAACAAAACTTTGACAATTGAAAAAATACTTTCTTTTTTCTATTTCAAGTGACGTTCTTTCTTCTTTATGCTATGAAAAATAGCATTTTTCTAACTTAGAAACAATATATTTAACTTTAAGTTTCACATATTTTTACCCCCTAAATATATGTTTTATAGCCACATAATAAATTTGACTCTACATAAGGAAAAAACTTCAGAAATTTATGGTCTTAAACACATTGTAATATTTATGTGACAATGAAACTTCTCACAAATGGTACAATGAGAGGTTTATAGCTTGATTATTTTCGCATACAGACATCATACATCATATTTTTTAATGAATTGATAATTAAATGGTGTTACATAAAAGGGAAAATGGGAGTATATATATGACATGTTCAAGACCAAAAAAACATTTTGAAGATCCTAAAACTTAATTATCAATTCCTTATTATTGCTAATTATTTGTTTTTATCAGGAATATCAAAAATATAACAAACAAACTACGCAGCATATGGATTTGCAAATTTTTCAAGAAAATTTAGGATACAATTTTTTCTTTTGGTTTCCCACCCGGTGTTTGGTATCCTCATTGGAGTTCCGACTAATCCGGATCGCGCACTGCAGGCCCTGGGGTGGCGCTTCCAACAGGATTTTCTCCATACCTAGGGTTCGAACCCGAGACCTCTGGTTAAGGGTGGAGTAGTCCCATCACTATACTACAACCCATGTTGGTAGGACAAAATGTTTATTTGAACTTGAAAATTACTAGCTTCTTCAGAGATCTCTTATTGATGTCCAACTATTGTTTTTTACCCAAACGAATCTCTTCAATGTTCTTCCGCACTTAATCACAGAGCCATTGTTGTGAGAGAAATAGGTAAGAAACCCTTATTTCATCGCGAAGTTGTGCGTAGATTAGCTATTGCAGGTAACACAATGATGGTCAAACAAGAATTAGAGGAAAAGACGCGTAAAAGAGCTTAAGAAGGTAGCGAGTCGTCAGTCGAGAGGTGAGAAGTAAGGACAATCATAACGAGTGAGCTTACTAGAAGGTGATCGAGTTTATAGGTGTTTTTAAGTGTATTGAATTTATTTTATTTTTATTGGTTATCATAATAGTTCACAATTTACTATGAGTGTAAATTAGAGATTATAATTAATCTCTTAACGCTCGTTAAATTGGAGTCTTGGATGATAATATATGGTGCCGATAATCAAACTTCTTTTCTTAGTAGGAAAATTATCTAGTAGCAATCTTAATTGGCAAAACTTCACATATAGACAACTTATACCTTTTCTAAGTTCTAACTAACTTTATGGTCTAAGTTTTACTAATTACATTATATAGACATCAGATAGTGGTCAAATGTATTTAGGGCCTATTTATACAAATATAATTAGTATAAATAACATAAATACTAACTCATTTGAAAGTAATTACCCTCTCTCCCACTTTTTTAATTATTTTACCCTCTCTCCCTATTAATATACATAACATAACCGACATATACATAACATTTTGTGTATATGTTGGGATTTTTATAATATGTTTAGGGAGTTGGAATTTTTATAATATGTTTAGAGAGTTGAGATTTTTTGTAATATTGAAAACATAAGTTGTATATTTATGTAATTTTTTATATAATTAATATTAATTTAAAAGAAAAGGGAGAGTAATTAATGCCCATTATTATCTCCAACTTTCTCCAATATTCTCCTTCTATAATTGATCATTTAAGCTCATCTAAAACAGAAATTATTGATTCTTCTTCTTTCATACTTGATCGTTTATTCTCCTACCATAACAGATCATTTTTTTAGTACAAATATATACAAAACAATTATACTTTATACAACTAAATTTTAACTATAAGTATATGTACAATAGTATATAAAAACACATTAGAATAATAGAATTTTATAATTCTAATGTATAATATATACATATGTATCAACGTTGTATTGTATAAATGTGTTATACATATATAATTAAACGGATGAACATGTACATATGAGACAAACACATTTGTATGACATATGCAAACTATGTATCAAATAAACATACACATATGTATATCAACACTATAAAACATATAATATTATAAATTAACAATTAAAAGATTGGACATTTGTATATTGGGATCCTAATGGTCGATGCTCATTCTAATTTGTAATACACCATATATAAAAATCAGTATATGTATATAGAAACAATTATACTTGTATGCATATGTATATATACACAAACATCGAACAAATATATACACATATGTATATGCATAATATATATATGAATCAACACATAACTAGTTGTTTTGTACTTACAAATAAATGTCTCATCTTCCCAAAAAAGAAAAGAAAAATTATTTGATGTATGAGCTTTGAGCTATTATTCATATTATATTTTATTCTCTTCAGGGAAGAGTTCAATATAAAACTTTTTTTTTTCAAAATTTTAGCATCGACCTCTTTTGTTTTTTACCTACAAAAATAAATAAATAAAATCATTTTTCTCCAAAATTTGTTTTTTCATGTTATATCATTACACCAAAGTAATTTTTAGAAGTAATTAATTAATGGCAATAGCTTAATTGCTGCTAAATATATTTTGTTAGAGACAATTACTAGTGATAGTTAAATTTTAACACTCTTTGTAATGTTCGTAAAACCTTTAGCGACATTAGATTCAATTGCGATTAACTAATGTTGGTGAGCTTCAACACTCTTTGTTAAAGTGCATATTTATGGCCGTCAAAAATTATTTTCATTACAGTGTATCTTAATTATCTATATACAATCATACCTCTCTATAGTGGCAGCATTGGTTTGAAAATTTTATGCCTACTATTGAAATGTGTTGTTATATATGTATATTATAGGCATTTGACATTCAAATCTCATTTAGTTTTTATACAAAAAAAGTATATAAAATTAGACCGAGCATGAATATAAAAAAGGTAAACATTAGTAATTTTTTACTCGTGAAGTTATGAAAAATTGATGTACATCATATAATATATTTTTTTCCATTAAATTAGATATTCATACTTGAATTTACTTTGTGCATGACACTAATGATGATTGATATAAATATTTTAGTATTTTATTTTGTACATAATATATCTCTTGCAAAACATTATCATGTAATATTTGAGTATGTTGTTATAGAGAGGTAATTTTATAAAGAGTGTACCCTTATAATAAACATCATTATTGTTATAGGGAGCATGTCGTTATAGAGAAGTAAAATATAACATGAAAAATTAATTTCGAAGAAAATCAGACCGCTATTGCCTAAAATTAATTTCGAAGAAAATCAGACCGCTATGGTGAAATATAGGACATGTTTAGATTTAGGCGACTTAGTAGGGATTTTAACTAAGTCTAAACAAAACTAATAAACAAATAAACACATAAAAGGGGAAGGGAGGAGAAAGTAAAGGATTTAGTCCATTTGACCCAAATCAACGAGAAATGTCCTAGTCTAGTTGGGCTTCCGACCCATTTCACCTGTCCTAAACTATTTTTCGAGCCTTTGGCTCGAGACTTGCTCCACCTATATTAAATACAACTTTGGCTTCGAGGCCGAAATAAATGAATAAATAAATAACTAAATGAATAAATAAAAAGAAGACAATAATAAAAATTGAGACTTTTCAAGTCTCTTAGTGACCTCATCAATGAGTTTTGACCCATTTTCCTTCTTCGTCTATCTTATAGCACCCGCACGCCATGTAGTGGATCTTGGGTTTAAACTTCGAACTTGACTCGAAGGGGTGAACCTCATTTACCCATTACGAAATGCAAGAGGAGAGGAGTCCATTTGGACTCGAGATATTTTTTTTGCATGCAAAGAAAAGATAAAGAAATTAATATATGTTCAAGGCATAAAAGTGACATATTTCAAAGTAAAAGAAACTATCAAGAACCAATTTTTGAATGACAAGAATAAGCACACTTGCAAAAGAATGAGAGTCAACAAATAAAAAATGCAAAGCAAAGACACTCATTTACATGCCTCATGATTTATGTTCATATTAAGAATGAATAAAGGTAAAAGGAAGAAGGTCATATTCAATGAATTAATTCGAGAAACAAACAACGTAAGCTTGCAAAAGTAAAGGGACGAGGCAACCAGAAAAATACTCATGATTTCTAGAATTGAACAAACATAGACACCAATCTATTTAACAAAAGAAAATAAAGGCTAACTTTGCAAGAAAGAGAATCTTTAAATTTTAATTAAGGCGACACTAACGAAAATTCATACATATAAATTACAACCAACATCTTATTGAAAAACGTGTAACGACCTATGATTTTTATTTCTAAGAAATCGTTGATTCTATTTTGATATTATGAATAAAAAAGAGACATGAATCAAATCTTTACACTCACAAAGAACACATATAACAATCCAAACGGAGTAAGAAAATTAGAATAAAAGTTAGCATTTCCAAAAGTGAAATATCATTTCACAATCATACTATGCATGACTCGGAAATATCTAACTAATTCTATTTAGCCACAAAAATCTAAACTTTCTCATCATTTTAACAAATTTAAAAACATGACAAAAAAAGGAAAAAAAACATCGTGGATGAAAAATAAAGCTATCACTTTATCTCTTATACGAAGATTTTGGAGATCCCTTAAAATAATTAACAAGCAAATGAAAAATTCTTGATTTAATCAATTACTTTTTTTATTAAGGCGAAACAAACAATAGTAGCTATTTTTTCAACATACACAACAACAACTTTATATGCTAAAACAAATATATCGGCCAATAATAAATTTAAACAAGGCATGAGTTCGCCTTTGAGCAAAGATCAAAACTTTATACATGACAATCAAAGAATAAGTCAAAAGGCAAAACAATCAATATTAACCATTCTTTTCAACATAAAAAAAATAACTTTACACGCTAAAAACAAATATATCTACCAATAATGAGTTTAAACAAGACATGGGTATGTCTTTTCAAGTAAAGATCTAAACTTTATCCAAAATAATCAAAGAATAAGGTCAAAAGGCAAAACAATCAATATTAACTATTCTTTTCAACATAAAGAAAATAACTTTACATGCTAAAAATAAACATTTTCAACAACAATGAGTTTAAACAAGACATGATTATGTTTTTCAAGCAAATATCTAAACTTTATCCAAAATAATCAAAGAATAAGGTGAAAAGGAGAAATATTAAATATTAACTATTCTTTTCAACATAAAGAAAATAACTTTACTTGCTAAAAACAAATATATCCAACAACAATGAGTTTAAACAAAGCATAAATACATCTTTTAAGCAAAGATTGAAACTTTATCCAAAATAATCAAAGAATAAAGTCAAAATAGCTCATTTTTATATCATGAACATGAAAATAATTAGAATATCGATACCACAACGTCCTAGGGTCTTCAAGGCCATCTAAAACATACAATCCCAGCAAACAAAATTATATCTACGAACTACGAAGAAGAAAAAAGATGAAGAAAAAAATGATAATAAAAACTAAAATAAAAAAAGAAAAAGGTGTGTTTACCTTTTGGGGGGCAGCAAAACGAGACTACGAGCTTCGTCGGAATCAACCGCCACCGAAAAACGTCGCCGGCAACTCAAAAATTTTGATTAGCCGACCAACTCTATGAAACAAAAATTTTTACTAAATAAAAATAACTATTTTGCTCAAAAGGAGTTTTTCACCTTTCTAGCCTTTTTTTTGCTTCTTTTTCACCCTTTTTTTTACCAAAGTAGTGGTAGTATTTATAGGAGAGAAATGGAGTTTGTTTTCCTCTGTTCCACTAATGTGGGAGAAAAATATTTATAGGAAAGGATGAGGGTTTATTTCTTGTCCTCCACCAATGTGGGAGAAAAAACAAATAAGGGTGTTTTTGAAATTTTAAAATTGAAGATAAGGTGAGGTGGAAGATAATGTGGGGGAAAATTGTACAATGTAGTACAACTTTGAATTTTAAAATTGGGAAAAGACAAAGTTGGGGGGAAATAGTACAATGTAGTACAATTTGAAATTTTATTTTTTTTTTGAAATTAGGTAGAAGTTATGAGAGTTTTTGAGAATTTTGGGGTTATTTAAAATATAACCTCAATTGAGATATAAAATTTAGCCATATTTATTTAATTTTGACCAAATTACAAATCAATTGACGGATTGAATTACAATTATGGCTAATTTGATTTCAATTATGGCCAAATCTAATAGATTGACTAAATTAAATTGAAATTCGATGCAAATTAATACTTACTTTAATCCCGGGCTTCTTGATTTTATAAAATCAAACACATATTTATCCGAATAAATTATATTTTGAGAGTATATTATATTTAAATCAAAACTTTAATCATTTGAATCTATAAGCCTTGATTAAAATTCGATATTTTAAAAAATAAATATTTAAGTAACAAAGTTATAAAATCTCGTATAATTGAATACAATAAATTATAATCACTACTTAAAATGACAAAATTACGTACAAATATATTTAATAAATTTTTATTCGGATGAAATAAATATTTTAATTTTATTAAAAATCAAAGAAACTCAGGATTAAATTTAGTCGTGGAGGGCAAACATTGGGTGTCAACAACTGCCCCCTCCCTTTGGGTAGGGTGGATATAAGTAACCCTGGGCAAAGGGAGGTTGGCGTTCCTAATTTTTGTCCGACCACAAATTCATACCTGAATGAGGTTGGCTTTCGCATGAGTTTATAGAGTTACGACCGGACCTCGGTATCAGGTTTCCCACATATCTCAGGTTACATGAGAATTCAGGCTATTTGTAGTTCATAATGATTGATTTAAGGCACGGTTTTCAAAAAGACTCACCCACTATCACGGTTTTAAAGTTTTTGATTAAACCGAGAAGCTGGGGAATAAAGATATTTGGGGGAGGATGGAATGCATTCGATTTTTCCACGTAGAGCCCAGCCTACATATCCCAGAGACTCAAGGAATCATACTGCTTGTAGTTTGACTCAATCGGTAGAAAAGATAGTCTTTTATTTCAGACGATCTTTGTCTCAGTTTGAGTGACAAGTTGATTGAGTTGTGAAAAAAAGGATTGTAACCTCTTAACCATGAACGTGGATCTCTTCACATCAATAGGTAAGAATTTACCTGGACATAATTTCCAAAACTCTAAGTGTGTTGTCACTCGAATTTGAAAGAAAGAGAAATTTACCCTCGGTATGAGTTTAGGAATATCCCAAAGGTGAAGCTGAAACCAGAATATCCCAAAATTCCCACATGCCTTCTAATAGTGGTGTGGTTAGATGGTGGTGGCGATCATCCTTTTAGGTAATCCTGCACATTATCCGACTTTGGATAAGAGATGGCTTACAAATATTCCTCCAATCGCTAGCTTTCAGGTGTTCCTGCACATCATCCGACCTTGGATACAATATGACTTATAGATAATCTGTCAAATTGTTAGTCTTTGGGTAATCCTGCACATAATCGATCTTGGGTATGACGCGGCTTATAGAGAACCCTTGGACGTATCAATTCGATAATCTTCCATATTCTCTGGTAAGGATTTAGTTGCGACTTATGAATAACCTTTGAACTATTGATTTTTGGGCGATCTTGCACACTATCCGGTTAGGATGTTGTTGTGGCTTACGGATGACCTACAGGATATCAACTCATAGGTGATCTTGCACACTATCCTATTTCAAATAATATGACTTTTAGATGACCCTCAAATTTTCAATTTCTAGGAAATCTTATATATCATTCATCCTTAGATAGAGACTTAAAGGCGTCCCTTCAAATCGTGTGCTCTCGATGCATTCAAATGCTGATTCATAAAATGATGATATATCCTCGACGCCAGTGTTTGTGTCTAGCGTGTCAACAGATATTAAATGATGATGATATCCTCGACGCCAACGTTTCTTTCTAGCGCGTCAACAGATATTGAATGATGATGATATCCTCGACGCCAACATTTCTATATAGCGCGTCAACAAATATTAAATGCTGATGATATCCTCGATGCCAGCGTTTCTATCTAGCGCATCAACAGATATGAAATAGCCTTCTTAGGCAATGGTATGAGATGGCCCTCTCAGCAATGATATGTAGTGGCCCTTTCGACAATGATATGCAATGGCCTTCTTAGCAATAATATGCAATGGCCCTCTCAGCAATGATATGCAATGGCCCTCTTGGAAATGACATGCAATGGCCCTCTTGGAAATAATATGCAATTGCCCTCTTGGCAATGATATGAAATAGCCCTCTTGGCAATTTAAAAACAGTTTCACCTGAGTTTATTTGTCAGCGTCTTTCTTTCTACATGTACCATTCTTAAGAATTATATGCTCTGGCATGGCTCCCGACTTGCTTGGGGATTTTTTGAAAGAAATGCTCATTTTTGTGTATCTATCCCTGCATCCACAGAAAAATGATTAGTTTGAATGAAACTACTCCGTGTTGACCTTCTTCGATTCTCCGTTTGCTCCACGCCATCTTTTGGGTACTCTATCGTGTTGGGACTTCCACCCTTGACTCCCAGTCCTAATTGATGTCTAGGCAATCACTAAGTAAAAGATTTATATAGATTTTTGAAAGTAGTCTTAATTTTTAGAAAATAGTTTTGAAAACTTATATAAAAACTTTTAGAAAATCTCTGCCAGTCATGTCATGTAATAGCTCAACGACCAACTTTCTCTTGATTCTGACAATGTCCGATGTTTGACGGAGGATTTCTTAGGGATTCAGTATTGTCGAGGCCCTCTACCAGAAGTTTTATCAAAGACGGAGATTCAATCTTCCTAGACTTTATCATAGGTGGTGATTCTCAAATCTCAACTTCGACCTCTAGTGCTGGGGAATTTGAAATATATTTCAATATTTGATGGAAATTTTGAGGCCTTCCTCAAAAGTTCTGCCCCAATTTAAAGTAGCTTGAGATGATATCATCTCGAGTGGATCTGAAGTCTTTACTGATCTTCATTCTCTTTGTTGGATGTTGATCTTCTCTTTTGAATTTTCGAGATTCCTTCTTGAAAATTCTGCCCCAGTTTCCATTTCCTGGGTTATATGATCGATCCGTTGCGGCTCCTACGTATCCCGTTGAAGCACGAATCAGGTCAAATGTAGTTCAAGACTACGCTAGGGATATATATAAATTTTAGTGGGTTGACCGAAGACGACATAGGCTGCCTACGTATCCCTTTCTTAGGAATTCAGGTCATCACGTAGTTCATACATAAAAGAAAAGGATAAATTTTCCTAAGGGATTGACCGAAGCCGACATAGGCCGCCTACGTATCCCATTCTTGAGAATTCAGGTCAAACGTAGTTTGTACATAAAGGAAAGGGGTTCTAGGCAATTACACATCATGAAATTGATACTATTATAAAGGCTGTTACAAATAAACCAAGAAACAAAAACTATAACATCTTTCAAGAACAATATCTCTTTACCGCATCAGAATTGATTGGTTTGGTCCACTCTTGACCATCCATATCAGGTAGGATTAGGGCTCCTCTAGGTTGGGATTCTTTTGATTTTCACATTCCTCTATATCTACTACTAACTTTGGTGACAGTGGTGAGGAAAGAATATTTCTAGGCTTGAATTTTCTCTTCAATTTATCAACAAAATCAGTAGAGACCGCAGTCACATCCTCTTTTTTCTTCTTTGAGAATGCAGAAAATTCAGATGATGTTGGGGTTTTGGCAATTTTTTGCTGTTCAGATGCCTTCCTCTAACGATTCTCCAATCTTTACTAAATCTGCGAAAGTTGCTCGGACTGCGGATACCAACCTGGTATAATATTCTCCCTCCTGAGCACGAGAGAACACAGACATCATTTCTTTCTCAGACATGGGAGGTTGTACTTTGGCAGCTTCTTTTCTCCAATGGAAGGCATAGTCTCGGAAACACTCATCATTCCTCTTCTTTATCCGATCTAATGAATATCGGTCAGGGACTATTTCAATGTTGAATGCAAACCTATTAAGGAAACTTTTCGCCAATTCCCTCCAACTAGTCCATTTTTTCAGCTTTTGAGATGTGAACCAATCTAAGGCTTCACCACTTAAGCTTCGGCTGAATAAGAGAATCAATAATGCCTCATTTTTCCCTACTCCTACCATTTGGTCACAATACCTTCTCAGATGGGCCATTGGATTTCCGATTCCATCGAGCACTTTAAATTTAGGGACCGTATACCCTTCTGGTAGATCTAATCCAGGGTGAACACATAAATCATCGTAACCTAACCCGTCGTTATTCCCCGCTCCATGAGATTCCTTGATCCTTATGATCTCTTCATTCATAGCTAGAAACTTTATTTCATGCTCGGTCCTCCACTCTTTCTTCTTCTCCTCATAATGGTCCACCTCAGGATTAGGAAGGAAATTATAGATGTCAGGGGATATGATGACATGAGAAGGATTTGGAAAGACGGCTTGATTTTATGTATGAAATAAAGTTGGTTGGTGGGTGGGGAGAATGTTTTGGAAACTGGAAAAGTTGTGGAATTTGAGAGTAGCTTGGTGGGATCTGGGATGGATTCTGCGGATTCAGAAATGAAGTTTGTAGGTTCAGAGATAGATTTGGCAGATTTGGTAGATCTGGGGATGGATTTTGTGGATTTACCAATGGGTTCTGGGGATTTGGGAATGAATTTTATAGATTCGGAGAAGGATTTTATGGGGCGAGGGCTGGATTTTGTGGATGGTAAGCATCTGGGTTATTTTCATGATTGGTATTTTGGACAAGTGAAGGGGCAGAGATGGACAATATGTTATTTATCTGATCCCCGAGAATAGGCGTACGGAGGGGAGGGATTTAGAGTGGAGTCCCGTGTCCTCTTGGAGCGGGAGCATTGAAAGTAATGACCAGGTTAGCCAAATCTCGAGTACGATTTATTTCCTCTTGAAGCATTTCTATCTTTCTTGTGAGTTCCGCAATCATCTCACTCTGTTCCGCTATTACATTGTCCTTGATGGTCAATGTATTTTCTTCGTCATTTCCAGTCATTATTGAATGATGGTTAAAGGATGGGATTTTGTGCGCTTTTGACCGGGTGAAGTAAGGATGTTCTGCCAGCTTATTTCAACACGGAGTAATTTTCTATTATCTGTAAAGTTAAACAACTCAAAGGCAAATGTGTTAGTTTCCACATGTGATAAGCAATGCAAAATACTCGACAAGAAATAGCCACGTAGATTTGTTTGTGTCATAGCCAAATCAATCCATAGGAGCATAGCGGATAAATTTGTCTTTGATCCAAACAAACGCACATAAACACATAATACAATTATATCATAGAAGAACATTATACTAATGCGTATCCTAACTGGGGTGACCCTTTTGAGCCAAGGGTTTGGGCCTAATGATTTTTGAAAAAAAATATATTCTTGCTTAAGGTCAATCCATTATCCCCAAATTTATAGACACTAAAAGGGCATAAATTCCTACAAAATATAACAAAAGAGGGATACATTTTTTTAGGGAAAGGTAAATAACATGAAAGAAGAAACGTTCCCACATAGGGGATAGAAAATACTAATTTTTGAGTGCTTCTTCTATCAGCCTTCGCCTTGTTAGCTTCGTCCATTTCTTATATTGGTAACATCTATTGACATTCAAACTGTGCCTTAGATGCAACCTCCTGAATCGATCAATTTTTTGTGTCAATTCTTCTTACGAAAGTAAGCAAATCAAGCTTTTTCCCGACCCCCAAAGGATAGTGGATTGAATTAGAAAGGCATTTTTTTCTTCAACACATAAATATGGTTCGTCTATAATTAACTCGGGGTCAATAGACGTAGGGCAGGTTTTCTAATGGGCCCAATACCCCGCTCGAGTATTGGGTCGTCCTAGGCTCATGCCTAAATAGGGTTTTGGTTTCGTTCTATCCTAGATGTCTAGAGTGGGTTTGAACACTGGTTCTCAAGCGGAAAACTTGAGTTTGAAAATACGAATAGCCATCAGACAACTCACATGCTAATAAGACATTCGTATTTCCAACACTTTATTGGAATTAAACAATAGGGGCCGGGACATCCACGAAACCCCAAAACAGTTTAAATAATGCAGGAATATGCCATGAGATGCGATAGTTAAACTTTACAGAATCGAAACATATAAACACATAAACAGTTAATCAAAAGACGAAATCAAATATTTGGTTAGAACCTAGTTAAAAATCTCCAGCAGAGTCGCCATTTCTGTTTTGCGGAAATTTTGACTTTTTGAGAGTCGCCACTTAATTTTGAAAAGGAATTAAGAAACCTTTAGAGAGTTACTTCAAACGATTCAAAATAGAAAAATCATTTTAAGTTTTGAAGATTCCGAGTAAGTGGTTCCTATTAACGTTTTAGGAAGGTGTTAGGCACCTAAAACGTCCGCTAACTTGCGGTTATCTGGACTGTTTGAAAACATATTTTGATTAACTTCTGAAAAGATTAATTTGTTGAAATAGTGATTTGATTTTTTTTTTAAAAGACTTGTGTTAAATAGATTTAGGCGACTTAGTAGGGATTTTAACTAAGTCTAAACAAAACTAATAAACAAATAAACACATAAAAGGGGAAGGGAGGGGAAAGTAAAGGATTTAGGCCATTTGGCCCAAATCAACGAGACATGTCCTAGTCTAGTTAGGCTTCCGACCCATTTCACCTGTCCTAAACTATTTTTTGAGCCTTTGGCTCGAGTGTTGCTCCACCTATATTAAATACAACTTTGGCTTCGAGGCCGAAATGAATGAATAAATAAATGACTAAATGAATAAATAAAATGAAGACAATAATAAAAATTGAGACTTTTCAAGTCTCTTAGTGACCTCATCAATGAGTTTTGACCCATTTTTCTTCTTCGTCTATCTTCTAGCACCCGCACGCCATGTAGTGGACCTTGGGTTTGAACTTCGAACTTGACTCGAAGGGGTGAGCCTCATTTACCCATTACGAAATGCAAGAGGAGAGGAGTCCATTTGGACTCGAGACATTTTTTTCTCATGCAAAGAAAAGATAAAGAAATTAATATATGTTCAAGGCATAAAAGTGACATATTTCAAAGTAAAAGAAACTATCAAGAACCAATTTTTGAATGACAAGAATAAGCACACTTGCACAAGAATGAGAGTCAACAAATAAAAAATGCAAAGCAAAGACACTCATTTACATGCCTCATGATTTATGTTCATATTAAGAATGAATAAAGGTAAAAGGAAGAAGGCCATATTCAATGAATTAATGCGAGAAACAAACAACGTAAGCTTGCGAAAGTAAAGGGACGAGGCAACCAGAAAAATACTCATGATTTCTAGAATTGAACAAACATAGACACCAATCTATATAACAAAAGAAAATAATGGCTAACTTTTCAAGAAAAAGAATCTTTAAATTTCAATTAAGGCGACACTAACAAAAATTCATACATATAAATTAAAACCAACATCTTATTGAAAATCGTGTAACTGCCTATGATTTTTATTTCTAAGAAATCGTTGATTCTCTTTTGGTATTATGAATAAAAGAGAGACATGAATCAAATCTTTACACTCACAAAGAGCACATATAACAATCCAAAGGGAGTAAAAAAATTAGAATAAAAGTTAGCATTTCCAAAATTGAAATATCGTTTCACAATCATACTATGCATGACTTGAAAATATCTAAATAATTCTATTTAGCCACAAAAATCCAAACTTTCTCATCATTTTAACAAATTTAAAATCATGAGAAAAAAAAAAATAAACATCGTGGATGAAAAATAAAGCTATCACTTCATCTCTTATATGAAGATTTTGGAGATCCCTTAAAATAATTAACAAGCAAATGACAAATTCTTGATTTAATCAATTACTCTTTTTATCAAGGAAAAACAAACAATAGTAACTATTTTTTCAACATAAAAAACAACTTTACATGCTAAAACAAATATATCGGCCAACAAGAAATTTAAACAAGGCATGTGTTCGCCTTTGAGCAAAGATCAAAACTTTATACATGACAATTAAAGAATAAGTCAAAAGACAAAACAATCAATATTAACCATCCTTTTCAACATAAGGAATAAAACTTTACATGCTAAAAACCAATATATCTACCAATAATGAGTTTAAACAAGACATGGGTATGTCTTTTTAAGTAAAGATCTAAACTTTATCCAAAATAATCAAAGAATAAGGTCAAAAGGCAAAACAATCAATATTAACTATTCTTTTCAACAGAAAGAAAATAACTTTACATGCTAAAAATAAACATTTTCAACAACAATGAGTTTAAACAAGACATGATTATATTTTTCAAGCAAAGATCTAAACTTTTTCCAAAATAATCAAAGAATAAGGTGAAAAGGCGAAACATTCAACATTAACTATTTTTTTCAACATAAAGAAAATAACTTTACATGCTAAACAAATATATCCAACAACAATGAGTTTAAACAAAGCATAAATACATCTTTTAAGCAAAGATTGAAACTTTATTCTAAATAATCAAAGAATAAAGTCAAAAATGGCACATACAACTATTGCTAGCTCATTTTTATATCATGAACATGAAAATAATTAGAATATCGATACCACAACGTCCTAGGGCCTTCAAGGCCATCTACAACATAAAATTCCAGAAATAAAATTATATCTACGAAGTACGAAAAAGAAAAAACATGAAGAAAAAAAATGATAATAAAAACTAAAATAAAAAAAGAAAAAGGTGTGTTTACCTTTTGGGGGGAAGCAAAACGAGACTACGAGCTTCGTCGGAATCAACCGTCACCGAAAAACGTCGCCGGCAACTCAAAAATTTTGATTAGCCGACCAACTCTATGAAACAAAAATTTTTACTAAATAAAAATAACTATTTTGCTCAAAAGGAGTTTTTCACCTTTCTAGCCTCTTTTTTTTTCTTCCTTTCCCCCCTTTTTCTACCAATGTAGTGGTAGTATTTATAGGAGAGAAATGGGTTTTTTTTTCTTCTCTCTTTCACTAATGTGGGAGAAAAGTATTTATTGGAAAGGATGAGGATTTATTTCTTGTCCTCCACCAATGTGGGAGAAAAAGCAAATAAGGGTGTTTTTGGAATTTTAAAATTGAAGATAAGGTGAGGTGGAAGATAATGTGGGGGGAAATTGTACAATGTAGCACAACTTTTGAATTTTAAAATTGGGAAAAGACAAAGTTGGGGGAAAATAGTACAATGTAGTACAATTTGATTTTTTTATTTTGAATTAGGTAGAAGTTATGAGAGTTTTTGAGAATTTTGGGGTTATTTAAAATAAAACCCCAATTGAGATTTAAAATTTATTCATATTTATTTAATTTTGACCAAATTACAAATCAATTGACGGATTGCATTACAATTATGGCCAATTTGATTTCAATTATGGCCAAATCTAATAGATTGGCTAAATTAAATTGAAATTCGATGCGAATTAATACTTCCTTTAATCCCGGGCTTCTTGATTTTATAAAATCAAACACATATTTATCCGAATAAATTATTTTTTGAGAGTAAATTATGTTTAAATCAAAACTTTAATCATTTGAATCTATAAGCCTTGATTAAAATACGATATTTTAAAAACTAAATATTTATGTAATAAAATTATAAAATCTCGTATAATTGAATACAATAAATTATAATCACTACTTAAAATGACAAAATTACATACAAATATATTTAATAAATTTTTATTCGGATGAAATAAATATATTAATTTTATTAAAAATCAAAGAAACTCGGGATTAAATTTAGTCGTGGAGGGCAAAAATTAAGTTTCAACACTACTATAGGAAAGCAATAATCATACCTGAATTCTGAAGAGAAAATGGACAAAATGCCTTGATGTTCCAGAATTTCTGCAAAATTAACACATAGCTGAGTCAATTTACTCTAAAATTTTGGAATTAGGATACACAATTAAATGTGTAAGACTGAATTAATCAATATTCACTTAAGAGTAGCTTATTCTAGTCAATCATTGAGGGTGATTTATACAATTTTAATCATCCCCAAGGCTAACCTATTTTTTTCAAAGTGTTCTCTACTCAAAGCCTTAGTGAATATGTCAGCAATTTGTTCCTCAGTACAACAAAACATAATTGATAAATGACCCTTTTCAACATTATCTCTAAAAAAGTGATGTCTAATATCAATATGCTTAGTTCTTTTATGTTGAATAGGATTTTTGGCTATATTAATAGAACTTGTATTATCACATAAAATAGGAACACATCCAACATCTATACCAAAATCCATAAGCTATTGCTTAATCCATAACAATTGAGCACAACAAGATCCTGCAACAACATATTCAACTCCAGCAGTAGACAAGGCTACTGAATTTTGCCTCTTAGTGGACCAGGTAATCAAACGTGATCCAAGGAAGTGTGCCATGCTTGAAGTGCTTTTCCTGTCAACCAAATATCCTGCATAGTTAGCATCAGAATATCCAACCAAGTTGAAATTACTACCTTTTGGATACCATAAACCAAGATCACTAGTTCCTTTGAGATATCTAAAGATCCTTTTTACAGATTTTAGTTGAGACTCTTTAGGATTTGCTTGAAATCTAGCATAGAAGCCTGCACTAAACACAATATCAGGCCTGCTTTTTGTAAGATATAACAATGAACCTATCATCCCTCTGTACGTCTTTTGATCCACATCAGGACCTATTTCATCCAAATCAAGCTTTATAGCAGTGGCTATTGGAGTGTTGATTTTCTTTGACTCTTCTATTGAAAATCTCTTAAGGATTTCTTTTACATACTTCTACTGATGGATCAATGTTACAGATGTTGTTTGTTTGATTTGAAATCCCAAGAAGTAATTTAGCTCCCCCATCATGCTCATCTCAAATTCACAACTCATGAGTTTGGTAAAATCATGAGTAATGTTCATGTTTGTGGAGCCAAAAATAATGTCATCTACATACACCTGCACAACCAACATATCTTTTCCATCAGTTTTAAAGAAGGGAGTTTTGTCAATTTTACCTCTAGTATGTCCATGCTCTGGCAGTAACTTTGACAATCTCTCATACCAAGATCTTGGAGCTTGTTTCAACCCATACAAGGCCTTATCCAGTCTATACATATGATCAGGAAACTCTTTGCTTTCAAACCTTGGAGGTTGTTTGACATATACCTCCTCTTTGAGAATGCCATTTAAGAATGCACTCTTAACATCCATTTGATATAGAATGCACTCCATGTAGGCAGCAAATGCAACAAGTAATCTAATAGCTTAAATTCTGGATATAGGAGCAAAAGTCTCATCAAAATCTATGCCTTCATCTTGATTATATCCTTGGACCACCAATCTTTCCTTGTTCCTTGTAATTGTTCCATTCTCATCAACATTATTTCTATACACCCACTTAGTTCCAGTTACTATTCTATCTTTTTGGAGAGAAACTAAGTTCCATACTTTGCTTCTCTCAAACTGATTTAACTCTTCCTGCATGGCTATGATCCAATCAGTATTAAGCAATGCCTCAGTTAACTTCTTTGGCTCAATATCTGATAGGAATACCTTGAAGGCATACATGCTTCTTAATCCAGACCTTGTAGTGATCCCAGAACTAAGATCAGTGAGAACATTCTCAATATGGTGTGATCCTTGTTACTTGAACCTTTTGGGACCAAACCTAGTGAGCTACTAGGATCACTGCTGATGTTCTGAGCTGGGTTAGTTGGTGGCTCAGTTTCTCCTGTCACTGTGCCTCAAGATTTAGTTCACTCTGTTGATGTACCTCTATGTTTGGTAGCTCCAGTTGATGAACCGGGTTGTGTAACCTGTTCGTCGGAGTCACTTTCTTCCTGCAAGTTAGTCTTAACATAGGATTCATCAAAAACTACATGCATTCTTTATTCAACACAGTTTGTTCTGATGTTTAGAACCCTATAAGCCTTACTATGAAGTGAATAACCTAAGAATATTCCCTTATCACTTTTAGCATCAAATTTTCCTAGATTATCCTTTCCATTATTATGTATGAAACATTTATAACCTAAGGTTCTAAAATGAGAAATGTTTGTTTTTCTTTCTTTTAGTGATTCATAGGGAGTCTTCTCTAACATAGGTATGATCATGCACCTATTTATGATATATGCTGTAGTACTTATTGCCTCAGCCCAAAGGTTTTTAGCAATATTTGCTGCAAGCATCATTGTTCTAGCCATATATTTCAAGGTTCTATTCTTTCTTTCCTCTACTCCATTTTATTGTGGTGTTCTAGGACTAGATAAGTTATGATCTATACCATTTTCTGCAAAAATTGATCATTTTATTAATAGGGGTACAAGAGTACAGGGGGATACAATAACTTCAAAAAAAAATTAATGGTCAAAATATAGAAGGGGAAAGAAATTACAAGGAAGCACTACATAGAAATAGATGGAGTATGGTGGAAAGGGGGGATGACAGTAACAAGTAGGAAAGCTAGCCGATAACAACCACCTTCTTTGTAGATGTTTGGTTTAAAGTTTTCCCCATTGTGATAAAATCCTAACTCGAAATGACGTGTGGAAATAGGCCAACAGGCGTGGAAAGGAATCCAAAATCCACAAGTGTATGATATGAATGTGTACGATATAAATGAAACTCAATTCTTGTTCGAATTTCATAGAAAAAATGACGCTGAACATGTCTTCATGTGTAACCGGAGTAGGCAAGGAAAAAACCTGAGGCTTGAATGGTGGAATCCTCTGTCCGGAGCTTTTTCATAACTTGGTGAATTTGAATGGCTTTGATTTTGAGTGTTTGGACTACCTCTTCATATGTGGTCTTCCTGCACCATGAAGGTCATCGGAGATAAATGTGGTGGCTGGTTGGAAAATGAGGAAGAATCTGAGTTGAGAAACTATCTCCGATGGGCTGGTATTCGAGTTAGAGGACCTCGAGAGTAGATTCCGTCTATTGTGGAGATTTCAAATGGCGAGTGGATTTTTTCCTTACCAGTGTGGGTTGAGTCGCCGTAAAATGATAGACAAAGAGAGTGGGTGTTCTTGATAGTCGAGATAGCATACATGTGCAGTAGAGAAAGTTGACAACTTTGGTCGAGAAGGAAAAGAAGACATCTTGGAACACTCGCATAAATACTAGCTTCAAAATTGAAATTGCTCAAGGAAAAATTGAAGAAATGGAGTAAAGAGAATAAGGGAAATTGGAAGCAAAAAAAAGGAGGAGACTCTAAATTCACTGGCTGCACTAGATTTAGTACAAGACATGAGGAGGTTAACAGAAGATGAAATGCTTCAGAAAATCTATTTGACTATGGACTTGGAAGAAACCCTTAAGAAAGTGGAGATCGCTTCAAAACAGAGATCCCAAATCCAATGGCTGAAGAGTGGGGATAAAAATATTAAATACTTTTTCATGTAAGAGTTTGAATGATATTGATGTATTACAGGTGGAAGGCAGCACCATTAATTATCCTGAAGCCATCAAAATCCATAGTCAAGACTTCTATTTCAAGTTATACAAGGAAACAAAAAACTAGAGACCGAACTTTATTATGCAGGATGCTCCAACTATCAGTAGAGAAGATCAAGATTGGATGCAAAGGGAATTTGAGGAAGAAGAGATACTAAACTCAATCAAAATATGTGCAGGAGATGAGGACCATGGGTCTAATGGTTTTCCCATATGTTTCTTCCAAACCTATTGGGAGTACTTGAAGGAGGAAATTATGAACACCATCCACCATTTCCATGCTCACCATGTTTTTTTAGAAAAGCTTTAATGACACTTATGTGGCTTTTATTCCCAAAAAGATGGGGGTAATAGAACTCGGGGATTAAAGACCTATTATCCTAATTAGTTGGGTGTATAATATTATTGCAAAAACTCTGACTGGGAGATTGAAAATAGTTATTAACTCTCTGGTGGAAAAGCATCAAATGGCTTCCACTAAGGGAGACAAATAATAGTACAAGCATCAAATGGCTTCTACTAAGGGAGACAAATAATAGATGCAAGACTCATTTCCAGTGAATGTATGGACACTATATTAAAATGAGATGTACTAGGTATCTTGTGTAAATTGGATATAGAGAAAGCCTATGACCATGTGAACTGGAATTTCTTCTTTTCCATGCCCAGACAAATGGGTTTTGGGGAAAAATGGCTAAGATAGATTGCCTTTTGTATCAAAACTGTCAGTTTTTTCATACTCATTAATGGAGAACCTGTGGAGGTTTTTCCTTCAGAAAGGGGATTAATACAAGGAGACCCTATGATACCAAGAGGTATCTATAAGTGCACAAAACAGTCCACAAACTCACAAAAATAGCCCACACGTGCAAGACATCAAATGGAAACAACAAACACAAACTTGAAAGATAAGGAGATAGATAACTTGACACAAAGAGACTATAAAATGTAGCAACTAAAGAGTGTAACAAACTCTAAAACCTCAACAAATCACATTAAAAAGCACCAAGTTCTTACGGGAACACAAGAAAAACTCGGTTCACTCAAGCACTCTCGTTTCTAGCCGTCTCACAACACAAGTGGAACCTTTCACTTGTGAATCTTAAAATGTTTGGTGTTCTACTCTCTTATTGAGAGGAAATATGGTGTTCAATATTACAAAGTGATTTTAAAATGAGCTAACTCCATAACAAATCTAAAGAAATACCTTAAATAGTCTTTACAAAAAGGATAGCAAAAGGACCCCTTCGCCCTTAATGAAGGGATGGCGGGTGTGGACTATTTGGGGCAGAATTGGGGTGTATTTTTGAGCACCTAAGGTCAGCCCCCACATGTCAATACGTACAATCCCTTGGGAGAGTTCGCAACAAGCTCAACCACATCCATTTTCATAAACACGCCTTGAAGTCTTTGTAGTTCACGAGCTTGACTTCTAGTAAATGGTCTCGATCTCGTGACACCCGTATCATACTCTCCATCTTGAGAGGAGTTTGACCTCAAACTCATGGTTTCTTCATCTTCAATGGTATCAATTTGTGAGAGATCACACACGTTGAACGTATTATGCACTTGGTATTCTGGTGGAAAATTGATCTTGTAAGCATTATCGGTGATTCTTTCAAGAACTTGGAATGGACCATCACCTATTGGAAGAAAATTTCCATTTCTTTGGTTAGGAAACCGATATTTCCGTAGATGTACCCACACCTAATCTCTCGGCTCAAGCACAAGATGCCTTCTCTCTTTGTTTACTCGTTTGTCCACCTCTTTCTTCTTCTTCTTAAGCCGTAACCGCACCATCTCATGCAAACTTTTCATTGCTTTGGAACTCTTTTTTCCATCTAAGATAAAAACAACATCACTTGGAAAATGAGTTAGATCCAAGGGGGTTAGGTGATTGAAGCCGTAGACATATTCAAAGGGTGTGATGCCCGTGCTCGAATGGATCACCCAATTGTAAGTAAATTCTATGAGAGGTAGGTAATCTTCCCAAGATATCAACTTACCTTTAAACTTGGAATCTAGCATCGAATCAAAGGTTTGATTCACTACTTCCATTTGGCCATCGGTTTGTGGGTGGCAAAATGTAGTAAACAACAATTTAGTTTCGAGCCTACCCCACACTGACTTCCAAAAGTGACTAAGGCACTTAAAATCCCTGTCACTTACAATGGTCCTTGGGATGCAGTATAACTTAACAACATTTTCAATAAATAAAGAAGCTACACTAGCCGCATCTTCACTATTTTTGCAAGGAATAAAGTGTGCCATTTTGGAGAAATGATCAACGACAACAAAGATGCTATCCCTACCCCTTTGAGTCTGTGGAATCCCCAAAGAAAAATCCATAGAAATATCAAACCATAGGTGTGATAGAGGGCGAATCAGGGTGTATAACCAATGTAAAAGAATCCTAGACTTAGCACTCTTACAATCCATGCATTGGCCACAAATTTTGATAACATCTTTGCGCATCCTTGGTCAATAGAATCACTTCTCCAATATTCCGAGAGTCTTATCAATTCCAAAGTAACCCATGAGACCTCCGTCGTGTGCCTCCATTACAAACAACTCTCTCCAAGATCTAGAAGGTACACACAACCATTTTCCCCAAAACAAGAACCCATCAAACACGGCATAAGAACTAAAATCTGAGGGCCTCCTTACCCTACCCACAACTTTACTTTCCCTAAAGATAAGAGCGAAGTAAGGGTCCTGGGTATACAAAGACTGAAGTCTCTCAAGCCCCATTAGCTTGGACGACAAAGTGGACACAACAACATGATTTCTAGACAATGCATCAGCTACCACATTATCCTTCCCCTTTTTGTATTGAATCACATAGGGAAAGGTTTCAAGAAATTCAATCCATTTGGCATGCCATTTTTTAAGTTATCTTGTTCTCGAAGGTACTTCAAGGATTCATGATCCATTCATATTATGAATTTCTTGGGCCAAAGATAGTGTTGCCAATTCCCAACGCTCTAACCAAGGCATACAACTCAAAATCATACGTAGAGTAGTTTAGAGTTTCTCCTTTGATGTTTTCACTAAAGTAAGAAATGGGCTTTAAATCTTGAATTAAAACAGCCCCTATGCCTACTTTACTAGCATCACATTCAACTTCGAACATCTTATCAAAGTTAGGCAATGGCAACAATGGTGCCGAAATGAGCATATCTTTCAAGGTCCTAAAGGCCTTAAATTGCTCTTCACCTCACTTGAAAGGTTGGTCCTTCAGGATGATTTCGGTCAAGGGGGCCTCAATGGTACTAAATACTTTGACAAACCTCCTATAAAAACTTGCCAACCCGTGGAAGCTTCAAACTTCCCCCACGGTTTTTGGGATTGGCTAATCTTTAATGGCGGTTATCTTGGAATCGTCAACCTCCACTCCCTTTTAGCTTACAAAAAATTCTAAAAACACAAATTTATCAGCACCAAAGGAGCATTTTTCAATATTAGCATACAACTTTTCTTTCCGAAGAACACCAAACACACTCCTTAGATGCAAAACATGTTTATTAAGGGACTTACTATAAACTAAAACATCATCAAAGTACACAACCACAAACTTGCCAATTAACATCTTCATCGCACGATTCATTAGCCGCATAAAGGTACTAGGAGCGTTGGTAAGATGAAATGGCATGATCATCCACTCATATAGACCAAACTTAGACTTGAATGTGGTCTTCCATTCATCACCCGGTTGTATACGGATTTGGTGATATCCTCTCGTAAGATCAACCTTAGAAAACACACAAGAGCCATTGAGTTCATCAAGTATATGATCCAACCTAGGAATAGGAAGATGATACTTTATCGTAATTTTATTTATGGTTCGGCAGTCCACACATATTCGCCACGTCCCATCCTTTTTCGTCACAAGCAACACTGGGACCGCACATGAACTCATGCTTTCCTTGATGTATCCTTTGTTGAGGAGGTCCTTAACTTTCCATTGGAGTTCCTTTGTATCTGTGAGGTTGCTTCTATAAGATGGCTTATTCGGTAATTACGACCCCAAAAAAAAGTCATTTTGGTTCTCAATTCCTCGAAGTGGAGGAAGTCCTTGTGGCAACTCACTTGGAAATACATTATTAAATTCCTGCAAAACATTAGAAATATAATACTATATAAGGGAAGTAGATGGGTTAGCATTCAAAACATGAGCCAAAAGTAGTGTGGGAGTAGTATTATCATACTCGTTGAAGAGGTCGCCCTTTCGATCCAACATTACCATCGAATCCCTACACCTCAATGCCGAAACTCCCTCCCCACTCTCACCCTTCCAACTCTCGAGTTCCTCCCCCTTACCCATGGGTTCTTTCTCTTTTTTTCCCTTTCTTTGTAAACTCTTCATTTGTTGATGTGCCTTACACACTTGTGATGGTGATAGTGGTCGGAGGTTATACTTTCGACTCTTGAACTCAAAGGAATAGTAGTTAGTTTGGCCATCATGCTTGGTCAACCTATCATATTGCCATGGATGACCCAACAAAAGATTACAAGCTTGCATTGGAATGATGTCCCAAAGTACCTCGTCCTCATAATTTCCAGCTTTGAACCGAATCACCACTTGACGAGTCACCTTCAATTCTCTACAATCATTCAATCATTGGAGTCTATACGGACTCACATATGGAGTAGTCATCAATTTCAAGTGATCCACTATCGAGGAACTAGCTACATTAGCGCAACTTCCGCTATCAATAATCAAGGAGCACACACTCCCCTTAATGAGACACTTAGTGTGAAAGAGGTTTTCCCGTTGGCTAGGATCATCCAATGCTTTTCTAATCATAGCTCTCCATACCATATAATTAAGTACTTCAAGTTCACCTTCTTGAGGCCAAACCTTCTCTTCATCATCATCACTAGGCCTTTCGGCCTCCCCCCCTCTCCATCTTGAGAGACTTTCTTATTTTAAACATTTCAAGTCCCAATTCTTCTCCAAGTAAATACAATTTCCCTTCCCTCAATAGCACATTTCTCCGATTAGGACACTCACTAGCCTTGTGTCCCCATAGGTGGCATTTGAAGCATTGGAATCCCTTGAAATTGGAAAAGACATTAAGTTTGCCCTCAAATAGTAGAGGAGGTGGTTGAGAACTCTTGCTTATGGGTGGAGGTGTCTTGACTAGTTGTTTCTTGAATTTCTTCCACCCTGAAGATGATGGAACCACTTCTTTTCCCTTGGTCCAAGACAAGGACCCTTGGTAGTCTTTGGTTTTGTATGCCGACCTTTCCTTGTTCTCTCGTTCAATCTCTAAAGCCGCTTGAAAAATCCCTTCAATAGTTACAAACTTTTGAAGTGTCATGTATGTAGATATTTCCTTATTTATGACGACCTTAAACCGGATGGTGTCGTTGCTCACTTATTCTCCTCTATGATCAAGTTTCAAGATGAGTTGTTGAAACTCGTCATAGTAGGCTGCCACGCTTTTGTTTCCTTTCTTCAAGTTGTACAATTTTAAAAGGAGTTCATTTTGATAGCTTTTAGGAAGGTAAATTTTCCTCATAAGATACCTTAACCGAAACCAAGGATGGGGTTACCCCTCAATCAATACGTTGCCAAAATGCTTGCAATACTCCAACCACATGGTAGCATATCCCTTAAAATGAGAAATGGCATAGCAGTTCTTCTTCTCCTCCCTGAGATCATTCACTTGAAAGACTCTCTCGCAGGTGGATTCCTATGAGAGAAACTCTTCCGGATCACTTTCTTCCTTAAATATCGGGAGCCCCATTTTAATGGTGTTGAGGCCAACATCCCTTTCCCGAATACCTTAGCCGCCCCTACTTTCAAGCCCCTGGTTCTCCCTAGGTTCTACCCTTCTAACTCTCACTCCATCTTCCATCAAATAAGGATCATCATACATTCCATACCCTCCCCTTCGATTCTCCCTCACAAATCCCTCTTCTTGCATTGGTGGGTTTTGGACATTTGGAATTTGGTATGGCAGATTGGCATTTAGTGGTTGAGGTCTTTGGATTGGCTGATTTTGGTTTGGAGGAGTCAGATTTAAGGGTGGTATTTAGGTTCCAAATCCATCATGTGGGACTTGGTAATGTGGAGAATGGCTTGGTCCTTCAAGGCCTTGGCCTTGTGAATAATAGTTGGCTTAAGTTATGGCATTTGGTAGGTACATTCTTTGGTTTGTGGCTTCAGGAGTAATGGTTGGGGATGTGTTTTGGGGAGTTGAGGGTCGAGAACTGTAATGCCCCGAAAGTTCCAAGCTAAAATTTTCCCCTAAAAGTATCAAGCATGGGATTATAGAGTGAATTATACTCAACTCCCTACGGAATTCTTTAAATTTTAACTCTTCATTACGTAGGTGAATGAATAATCTTTCTGTCGATACAAGATTCGTCCAAAACAGACACTCGACGAGGGAGTTATGGCTATTTTATGTACTAGTCGCAAAACATCATCGTTCAGGTATTAAGCGTGAGTTGCGGAGAGGTTTTAATTAGCAATTGTCAAATTTCAGTAGGACCTCGCGATAGTGGTGCGTCCCGAAGGATACCAATGTCCAATTCGTCAATTCCAGTAAGACTCGGCGATCGTGGTGCATCGCGGAGTGAGACAATTTCCCAATTGTCAATTTCCTGTGAGCCACCGCGATTGTAGCCCATAAAATCGGGCACCAGTTATATTTTTACTCCGTTTCATTAAGGGTAAAATGGTACTTTTCCAACCCCTTGTCATCTCTAACACGGTATTTAATCCCAAGAACACCAAAGTAAGATTATTTTCATAAAAATCTCTAAAGAAACTCCATTAGGGTTTCAAACTAAAACCCTCATAGCTCAAGATTTAACCGTGGGTTTTCAAAAATGATTGAAGATTTGGAATACCCAATCCGTAAGCTTCAAGAATTACCTATTATCTTTCGGAATTAAGGTATGCGGGGTTTTCCTAAAATCTCATGGGCATAGAAATCATGATTTTAAGAAAGGGGCTTTCAGATTTATGAATACATTCATGTTTTAGAAATCTTGACGGTGTTGTTTTGGTATTTTGACCTTCCCCACATTGATTTAAAATTGTATATATGTATATGTATGTCATTTAAGTTAATATTTGAATTCATAGCATGACTCATATGAAATCCCTCTCTTGATGTGATTGTTCCCATGTTTCACATAATATGGATTATTTTTGAAATGCATCTTGAAAAGTATGTTACGAAGTGTCTTGATTTATGAATGATTTGGTTATGAATCTTGAATTCAAAAGAGAGGGTTGTTTTTATTGAAAAATGTTGAAAATACATATAATGAAAGAGTGCATGGATTTTGCCAAAAGCACATGACCACTTTATGTTTGAAGAGTTCTTGCATAGTTTAGACTTATGCTTACGGAACATGAAATCTCTTATACTATTTGAATGTTTGGGTGGTCTGAACTATATTTTAATGAAATAATTATGCATGATGCATTATGGCTCAGAAATAGGACTTGCAAGACTGGGTGTGACGACACCAATTTAGATTATGCCATGGTAATTCAAAACAGAATAGAATGCATGTTTGAAGTCAGAATTTTCAGATGTTGAAACTAGAAAAATGCATCATTAAGAACAAGATAAAAATAGGCACAAAGAAAACTTAGGTGGTTCCCCGATGAAGGCATGGGTTCAGACAACCCGTTTCCCAAAACCGTGATTTGCCAATTCGGGTATGTTATATTACGCTGGCCTAGTGCCGTTTGGCGTATCAGAATAAAAAACTCCAACCCTTGCGGAACACTCGGGTTGGGCACTTTCCCGCCGAGTCAATGGAAGATTCCATATCGCCCGTGGAATATCAAAATTGTAGGGGAGTGCCACCTAACTCAGGATTAATATGAAGATCAGAACTGCATTGCCCAGAATGATTTATGATTTTTCAGAAAATGTGCCCATATGTTTTGGAACTATTTCATACTTGATATTTTGACAAATCACTCTCTCAATATTTTGTTTACATAAAAGCTTTATTTTTGATTGATTTGCATACCAGTACATCTGTATTGACCCCTCCTCCCCCTTCCAGGTTCTGAGGCTAGTCTAGGGGTCCAAAAAGGTAGTAGATTTATCAGACAGAGTTGCAGTGTTCAGTTGGTAAGCCTTCTCTATTCCAGAAGGCCCGTCTTTTTAGATTGTGTCACTTATTATTGTTTTGGTCTACTGGGGGCCTTGTCCCAGTTTCAGACAGTTATCAAATTTTCATGTAGTAGATATTTTGCAGACTGAGTCAGAAGATATTTAGATGTAGGTGATTTACAGTTTCTATACTTATGTTGAATTCAGAATTGATCATGATTTCATAGAAGATTATGATTCTGTGTCTTCTTCAGTTATATGAATGTTGTGCATGATTACCTGATAGAGAAGGACGTTTCAACCCTTGATGGATCGGGATGTCTGTCATGGCCAGGTCCTAGTTTGGGTCATGACAAACTTGGTATCAGAGCACGGTTCATGGTCCTAGGGTGTCTGCAAAATTGCATCAGGTAGAGTCTTATTTATGGGTGTGTAGCGCGCCACACTTATAAGAAGGAGGATACTAGGCATTTAGGAAATGTTTCCCCTCTTTGTGCTTTAGTTTGTGCCTCAGAGTCTAAATCAGAAATTGTCCCCTAATCAGTGATCTATTGTATTTCAGAAAATAGTCATGCCTCATCGTCGTTTCAATAACCAGGATACTCAGGATGATGAAGTTCGTCCCACTCATGGGATGAGGACACATAATAAAGCTCAAAATCCAGAACCTGTCCCCACTCCGGGAGTCCCTCCAGTCCCGATCAGTCCACCTAGGGCTCCACAGACCAATATTAACTGTCCCCCGACTACTCAAAGGGATATTTTGAATGCAAAATTCAGACAATCTATTCATATGCTGACACAGTTGGTGGATAATCAGGCCCAACGATCAGAAGATATTGGGTCTGCACCTGTTACATTTGAAACTACCAGGGTGGGTCAGTTCATGGGAATGAACCCGCCCAAGTTTATTGGCACTAATGTAGAAGAGGATCCGCAAGAGTTCATAGACGACATGGAGAAGATTTTCAGAGTGATGTATGTGGATCAAGTGAAAGGTGTTGAGCTAGCGGCTTACCAGCTAAAGGATGTAGCGAACCAATGGTATAATGAGTGAGAAGAGGCGAAGGGTGACAATGTTGAGCCCACAGTGTGGGATGAATTTGTGGAAGCTTTTCTTGATCGGTAATCTCCTCTAGAGTTGAGGGAAGCCAAAGCGGAGGAGTTCATGAACCTTAAGCAGGGTAAGATGAGTGTTCAGTAGTATACTTTAATGTTTAATAAGTTGGCCCGTTATGCTCCTGAGATGACGAGTTGTATAAGGGCCCGAATGAGAAAGTTTGCTTTCGGTCGTAAAGATGATCTAGTGCTTGAATGCCAAGGGGCGATGCTAAATAGGGGATTGGACTTTGCTAGGATGACAGTCCACATGCGGTAGTTTGAGTAGAAGAAAAAGAAGATAGCCGAGTCCAGAGAGAAGAAAAGGTAGGTGAAGAGAGCTAGATCAACAGATCAGAACCCCAGTCAGCAGTAGGGTGGTAATTGGGGTAACAAATAGAAAAAGAAGAAGTTTTGGGGCAAGGACCAGTCTGCAGCTAGTGCCCCAGCGCTCAGACCCCCAATCGATAGACGATCCCAGAGTTTTCAGACAAATCATGAACCCAGAACTCAGGATACTCTGTTGCAGGGTAGTATGGCTCAGTAGCATCATACTTTTACATGGTACGAGACTTGTGTTAGGAATCATCCGGGAAGGTGTCATCTAGGTGCATTTGTGTGTTATTATTGTGATCAGAGGGGTCACTTTCAGAGCGATTTCCCTTCGGCTAAAAAGAGTGTTGGGGGTGCCAAGTCCCAGGAAAACTCTTCTGCACCACCACCGCCTCAGAAAGGCACCACATTAGTTTCCGGGAGTGGTCGCAACTGGTTATATACTTTAAACAACCGACTGAAGGCGGAAGCCTCGCCAGACGTAGTCATTGAGACATTATAACTCTTTTTCCGTGATGTATATGTGTTGATTGATCCCGGATCTACCTTTTCTTATATGACCCCGTATGTGGCTGTTGGCTTTGGGTTTAAGCCCGATATAATTGCTGAACCTTTCTCTATTTCCACTCCAGTGGGGGATTCTATTGTGGCTAAGAGGGTATACAAAAATTGTGTTGTGTCTATTCTTGGTAGGGATACTGGGATAGACCTCATAGCACTTGATATGGTTCTTTTGATGCTATCCTAGGGATGGACTGGATCCATTGGTGTTATGCCACACTAGACTATAGAACCCGAAAGGTTACCTTTTATTTTTCGAATGAGCCAGTATTAGAATGGGAGGGGCACTCTTTAGCACCTAAAGGGCACTTCATATCTTATCATAGAGCCCGTAAACTCATTTCCAAGGGTTACTTGTACCATCTTATTCGGGTTAGGTATTCTATCTTCGAAAGTCTTCCTCTTCAGTCTGTCCCAGTAGTAAATGAATTCCCTGAAGTTTTTCCAGATGATCTCCCAGGAATACCACCTGATAGGGAGATAGATTTTGGTATTGATTTGTTGCCATATACTCATCCTATTTCTATTCCGCCATATAGGATGGCTTATGCAGAGCTAAAAAAGTTGAAAGAATAGCTAGTAGATCTACTAAATAAGGGTTTCGTCTGCCCCAGCGTGTCTCCCTGGGGTGCACCTGTACTCTTCGTGCGAAAGAACGATGGTTCCCTTCGTATGTGTATTGATTACCGTCAGTTGAATAAGGTCACCGTTAAAAATAAATACCCTCTTCCCAGGATTGATGACCTCTTTGACCAACTTCAAGGAGATAAGTGTTTTTCTAAGATAGACCTTTGTTCAGGATATCATCAGTTGAAATTTAGGGAATTAGACATTCCCAAGACAGCTCTCCGAACCAAATATGGTCATTATGAATTCTTAGTCATGTCCTTCGGGTTGACTAATGCTCCTGAAGATTTCATGGACCTAATGAATAGGGTCTTCCGTCAGTTCCTAGACCTGTTTTTCATAGTTTTTATTGATGATATCTTAATTTACTCCAAAAGTGAGGAGTACCATGCCAATCACCTCTGAATTATTCTTCAGACTCTTAAAGATCATAAGTTGTATACGAAATTCTCCAAGTGTGAATTTTGGCTAAATGCTATTGCTTTCTTGGGGCGTATTGTGTCTAGTGAGGGGATTCGGGTTGATCCCCAAAAGGTTAAGGCAGTGAGAAAATGGCCCAGACCCACGACTCCAATTGACATTCAGAGCTTCTTGGGTTTGGCGGGTTATTACAAAAGGTCCGTAGAGAGTTTTATTTCCATAGCTGCACCACTTACTAAGTTGACTCAGAAAAAGGTGAAGTTTATCTGGTCTGACACTTGTGAGGATAGTTTTGAAAAGTTGAAAGACAAGTTGACTACTGGTCCTATTTTGACTCTTTCGGAAGGCACAAAGGGTTTTGTTGTGTACTATGATGCATCCCGTGTGAGGCTTAGGTGTGTACTTATACAACACGATAAAGTGCTGACTTATGCATCTAGGCAGTTAAAGGTGCATGAGCGGAACTACCCCACCCATGAATTGGAACTAGCAGCTGTGGTGTTTGCACTTAGAATTTGGAGGCATTATCTTTATGGGGTGCATATTGATATTTTCACTGACCATAAGATTTTGCAGTATGTTTTCTCACAGAAAGAACTAAACCTCAGGCAGAGGCGTTGGATGGAGCTTTTGAAAGACTATGACATGAGCCTGCACTATCATTTGGGAAAGGCGAATGTGGTAGTCGAGGCCTTCAGCAGATTGTCTATGGGAAGTCTTTCTCATGTTGAGGAAGGGAAGAGACAAATGGTGAAAGATATTCACTGTCTTGCTAATCTAGGAGTGCAACTCTTGGATTCTGAAGATGGGGAATGGTTGTTCATGAGATAGCTAAGTCTTCCCTTTGTGCAGAAGTTAAGGAGAAATAGGTTGAAGATCCCATCTTGATACATATCAAGAAAGATGTGGGTCAACAGAAGGTGGTGTCCTTCAAAATTGGTGGTGATGGTATTTTGAGGTATCAGGGTAGATTATGTGTACCAGATGTTGATGGTTTGCGGGAGAGAATCCTTGACGAAGCCCATACTTTGAGGTATGTTGTTCACCCAGGCTCTACTAAGATGTACCATGATCTAAAATCTATGTAATGGTGGAATAATATGAAGTGTGATGTGGCTAACTTTGTTTCCAAGTGTTTGAATTTCCAACAAGTTAAAGTAGAGTATTTGAGGCCAGGTGGTTCTTCCCAAGAGATAGATTTACCCTTTTGGAAGTGGGAGATGATTAATATTGACTTCATTACAGGACTTCCGAGGTCCCAAAACTAGTACGATTCTATTTGGGTCATTGAAGATAGGCTATCAAAGTCATCTCACTTTCTCCCTGTCAGGACTAACTATTCGGGAGAGGATTACGCCAAGCTGTTCATTACAGAAATAGTTCGTTTGCATGGTGCACCTGTGTCCATCATATCCGACCGAGGTACATAGTTCTCTTCTTAGTTTTGGAGATTCTTTAAGAGAGGATTAGGTACCCAAGTGAACCTACGTACTGCCTTCCACACTCAGATTGATGGGCAGGCTGAGCGCACCATTCAGACCCTTAAGGATATGTTGAGGGCCTGCGTGATTGATTTTAAAGGTAGTTGGGTAGAGCAATTTCCATTGATAGAGTTCGCGTATAATAACAGTTTCTATTCAAGTATTAAGATGGCACCATTTGAGGCACTGTATGAGACAAGATGTTGGTCTCCGATAGGATAGTATAAAGTAGGTGAGATACAGATGTTTGGGTATGATCTTGTTCACCGGGCAATGGAAGATGTGATACTTATCAAAGAATGACTTAAGACGGCTCACAGTCATCAGAAATCTTATGCCGACGTTAGGAGAAGAGATTTAGTGTTTGAGGTTGGTGATTGGGTATTTCTAAAAGTTTCTTTTATGAAGGGAGTCATGCGATTCGGAAAGAAAGGTAAATTGAGTCCTCACTACATAGGACCCTATCAGATTGTAAGAAGGGTAGGTGGTGTTATGTATGAGCTAGAGTTGCCTACCAGTTTAGTTTTTGTCCATCCGGTATTTCATTTATCTATGTTGAAGAAGTGCATTGGAGACCATCGTTAGCATTGTTTGTCGAAAAAATCAAAGTGACCGACTCCTTATCCTATGAATAAGAGCCTGTAGAAATTTTGGATCGCCAAGTTAGAAAATTGAGAAACAAAGAGATTGCCTCAGTTAATGTGTTGTGGAGAAACCAGAAAATTGATGAAGCAACTTGGGAATCCGAAGTTGACATGAAATCTAGGTACCCAAACCTTTTTGACCCAGTGGATGACAAAATGGAAGGTACAATCCTTGCCTTATTATTTATATGCCTTAGTATTCTTGAAGACATACTTGTCTGTGTTCCGCGTCAACATTCGGGGATGAATATTCCCAAAGGGGGGATATTGTAACACCCCGAAAGTTCCAAGCTAAAATTTGTCCCAAAAAGTATCAAGCATGGGATTCTAGAGTGAATTATACTAAAATCCCAGCGTAATTCTTTAAATTTTAACTCTTCATTACGTAGGTGACTGAATAAGCTTTCCGTCGATATAAGATTCGTCCAAAATGGACACTCGGTGAGGGATTTATCGCTATTTTAGGTGCTAGTTGCAAAACATCGTCGTTCAAGTGTTTAGCGCGTCGCGGAGAGGGTTTAATTAGCAATTGTCAAATTCCAGTAGGACCTCGCGATAGTGGTGCATCGCGGAGGATCCCAATTTTGCATTCTTCAATTTACAGTAAGACTCCGCGATCGTGGCGCATCGCGGAGTGAGACGATTTCCGAATTGTCAATTTCTAGTGAGCCACCGCGATTGTGGCGCGTCGCGGTAGCCCATAAAATTGGGCACCAGTTATATTTAAAATCCGGGAATGGAACACCGTAAAAAACTTCACCGCGATGCGCTGGAAATTGCGGTGAGCTACTGGAATTAACAATTGTCTATTTAAGGCTCATCGCGATGCGGTGGCCAGTCAATCGGGAACGCTGACACTAAAAATGCTCTAACTTCTTCACCGAGTGTTCGTTTTAGGCGAATTTGGTATCGATGGAAAGATAATTCGAATATATTTCATTTGATATATAGTAGACCATCCATTTCGTTATATACAAGGAACTATGTTCGATTGAAGTTGACTCAAGTTTCGACCCTCACTAAAACTCGAACGATAGGAAAGCTTTCAACTTGTCCTTGAGTTAGCAGACCTTTATGATCTCAATTCATGATAAAATAGGTTACCACACTACATAATTGATTAACATGTAAATTTTTTATAGGATTTATGGCTTTTGGATCATCTATACATAGCAATATTGGTTTTCATTCTAGCCCGAAACACGGGGCGTTACAATATCTCCCCCTTGGGATCATTCATCCCCGAATTATGGGTAGGAATGTTGAAGCTTAAAGGTATGGAATAACGTGAACCTAATGTGTCTTCTAAGAAAGGATATAACTGATCTGAAACATTTAAACTTCTATCATAAAACTGAATTCTGAGCTGACTTGACTTCACTTACTTCAAGGGGCTGATTCATGCTGAGAGTTTAAGATTCCCTTGAAGTGTTCATTATCAAATCATACATATTGACTGAGAATTGATAACTTATGCAAGTAGAAATCATGAGGCAACATGTCTAAGATCGCACCAGGTTACTGTACTGCCTGAGCTAAAATACTTGGAAACATTTGAAATTATGCTCTGCATTCTTATGAACCGAGTCATGACTAAGTAGCTGAATCTGAAACATAATGCTTTGACTGAACTGAATTCGCAACTTACAAGGATGAAATAGATTCTCTCTTGGGATGGTCATACGCTTGAGACTTCGGATAGTAGGACTGGGTGAAAAGGTGGAAAACCACAGTAACTTGTCTATCCGACTGTTCAGATGAATTACTGGCTATACAGACTGAATTATGCTGGACCGTCATACTTAACCGGAGTATCTCATTCAACACTCTTTCCAAAGAAGTCATAGTAGTGTTAGGGAGAAAAGAATCTTGGGCACTAGTTACACAAGACATCCAACTAAGGAATCACAACAATGACACTACTCTATAGCATGGAATATAGATATATAACTTATAAACATGGATAAAACTACCAGGCCTTAGGCAATTCACTTCTTACTTTCAAGCTGAGCACACTTCTCAAATACTCCCTTAACTATTTTATTCCCTTTAAATACCATACTCGTTGATTCAAATTGTAATCCTCATATGAGCATTGATAAATCTTTCTACTAATGCCTAAAGTAACATAAGTCCTCTCACTATGATCAAGCCTAACTTCAAATTACAAAATACAACATGCCACACCACGATAATGGTCCAAACCATATGATTCAATATTCTATACCCTTTTTAGAGATCGCACCCTAAACATAACGTGCCTTAATACTTCAATGACTAACTCTGATCTCCTACTATGGATTCACTAGCGCATATTGCGTTCCTCCACTTAAATCTCAACACGTCATTCCATCCTATCCTTATAACCACATATAAACTCCAAGGCAAACACCCATAAGGACATACTTCATATATTCTCTAATCCACTATCAACATAACTCCCACGCGCTACCCCAAGAACATACACACATAAATTTCCACTAACCATCACATCTATCAAAGACTTGGCCCCAGATCTTACTTCACACTTATGGACTTATCCAAAACAAACATACTATGATCTTTCATTGACAAGAAATATTTACTCATCACCACTATCATCACATAAGGAGGAGTCACTAAAAGGTTAGAACATAAGACCTTGAAGCATGGGAGGCTATTATACGAGACTTGACACTTAACTGAGGCCAAATAATTAGCAAATCAACATCAGGGATTCATCAAAATGAGCTGAATTGGGGCATACATGACTATAAGCTGAATCTCATCAATCATAAAGAGTATAGCATGAATTATGGGAACTGAGCACACTATAAAGAGTGAGTACATGAGTCATGAGCTGCATGACCTCAATTTGAAGTTCATAACATATGGAATGTGATTCCGACTACTGAATAAATTGGAACTCCTCATTCTAGAACTGGAAGAGCACATGATTCTCTATCATATACATGAACATGAACTATGATCATGGAACTAAAATGTAAAGCATGAGTAAGTATTGGGATAACTGAAAAATACCGAGATAAGAATGGGTTGAGCCTCACTCTCACTTCCTGATGTTCTATATCATACTGACATCACTACTAGAATCTGAGATCCTGTCTTGGTCACTTGTTCTATCATCTCCCCCTTAGCTTTAAGCCATCATCTTAAGTTCGAGAGACCCCTTACTAGACTCTAAACTGATCTACACTCACTACACTCTGGGGTATGGAATACGACGATACACGTAATTAATAGAACTTAACCTGAATAACTACACCTGGAAGTGGAAAACCCACTGCTAATACCACCTTATGAGACACACTCTACCATTCTATAGACCCAATAGTCATCATATAATACTTGAACACTTACTAACTTTGAATCTTCATGAGTATTCCCATAGTTAGAGTGCACATCCTATAGCGCTTCAACTCTTATTTCTTTCAGTTCAACCTTCAAAAATTCAAACTTAGATTATAACACTTAACATGGATATCACCAAGCCTTTGATGAACCATATTACTTCCATCATAGCATATCAATATCACGACCCCAACTTATATCTCTCTACCATGAAAATTCAAGATCATATCAAAAGGCTCAACACTATCAATTAGAACTCCTTAACTTGGCTATCTAGAACACCATTTACCATCTAGCAACTCAATGGTACTACTAGCCACACACAACATGTAATAGCCTTAGAAAAATTACCGCAACCTCATATCACCTTGGGCATACTTCTACATCATACTTCATTACGAATCAAACAAACTTAGGCTCTGGCATATACTGTTCAAGCCTATTAGATCACTTCCATAAAACTAGTATCATTAACCAAGAAATCATCACATCCGCCTTCATGGACATCAACTGTTCAAACCTAATGTTTAGTGCTAAATATGATTTACAACCCAACCTTACACACAATTCTCACAAAACATTCATCCTTAATCTTAAGCCACTATTCTCACATCCACATCCTACATTAAATTCAAGACAATAGTCTAGCATCAATCATCTACCATCAATGAAGAAGGCAACATAATATACTAGTTCATCAAATTGGGACATTCTGCCCAAATACCTCAAAAAAAATCTACTACATACTTTCTCACAAGTAGTACTAGTTTACAACTACCGACGAAAAGACGGTCAAGGGGGGTAAAGTCACATAATAGACATGGTCAACCTTAATCTTATATCATAACCCCATACAATCTTATCTACTTATATGGTTTTCTCACATCACACCTACTTACCCAAGCGTACATTTAGACTTCTTTCAAATTTCACAAACAACCATGAGTCTATAATCCTAACTTACTTGCTAATCTAGCCATTTTCATACTTCAAGCAAACAATAATCCACCTTGACTAATAACTCCTTCTTTACCTCTACTAAACTAACACACATGGACGTATCACTTCATTACCAACTTAATCTCATGCAAAAAGATTCGGCTATACATATATTCAATAAGATGCCCTTACCACCTTTCTTGTCATTTTCCCCCTAAACCCCCAGTTCCAACCAACACGAGAACAACAAGATGAACAACAAGTTGCCAGTGAATCGAAATACGCCTCCCACGGCTTCACTAGACTTTGATTTTTGTGTTTTGAATAAGAAAATGAAATGAATAACAAAGAAACTATGCTAGTGAATCGAAAGAGCCCCCCATGGCTTCACTAGACTTTGATTTTTCAAAAACACCATGATAACAAGATTACGTATTACAAGAGATAGAAAATTGACACATAATATTCAATGATCTAAGAATACACATCTTACTCTGTATAAATAAAAAATCTGAGTCAAACACTTCTCCCATAGACTACCATACAATCCACACATGCTACTAGCTACCACATTAGTCTATCACTATAAAAGGGTTAAATCATCCTCAAGCATCGGTTATTCAACTAAAATATTTATCGACATAAAAACTGTCCTCACTCTGATTTCTAACCCTGTGACTTCGTATTACCAACTTCATGGTCTAATCTCACTACCAACAGGTCGTGACACCGACACTTAACTTATACTACTACTCGGGTGGAAATACAGATCCAACATTTTGCTACACATCATTCCCTCTTAAGCATGACATTTGCAATATAAATTCTGAAAAAATGGAATACTCTTAATATCGTAGGACGAAAAGCACGATTTCATCGAAATCAAAGTTCACACTAAAATCAATACACTTTGAGGAACTAGCAGACTCTTCTCAAGTCTTTGCACAAATTTTAAACTCTTATGTGACTCAACCAGAAAGGACCATGTCATTTAGACTGTAAACTTCTGCACTTGAATCACCCCAATAATGAGACATATCTAGGCACATCAAAGTAAGGAAAGAATTAGGATAGCCTTACTTTCGTATGGGCGACACCATAGCATGAATTAAAGTATGGAAGAGGAACATTGTGGCTCAATAGCATGAACTAGAACATGAATAAAGGGAAATATTCCTAAATGCCTAGTAGCCTCTATCTTGTAAGTGAGGCGCGCTTCACACCCATAAAAAAGACTCTACCCAACGTGATTTTGCAGACACCCTGGGACCATAAGCCATGATCTGATACCAAGTTTGTCATGACTCGAACTAGGGCCTGGTCGTGACGAACATCCCGAACCATGAGGGCCCTGAACGTCCCTCTCTATCTGGTAAGCATACACATATTTATATAAATTAAGAAGATGCAGAAACATAATCTTCTATGGAAACATGGTAAATTCTGAATTCAACATAAGTATGAAAATTGAAAATCAACTACATCTAATAACATCTGACTCAGTCTGCGAAATCTCTACTACAAGAAAATCTGACAACTGTCTAAAACTGGGACAAGGACCCCAGTAGACCAAAAATAGAAATAAATGACATAATCTGAAAAAAAGGCCTTCCAAAATAGAGAAGACTGACCAACTGGACACTGCAACTCTGTCTGATAAATACTACTGCTTCTCTGGACCCCTAGACTGAGCCTCAAAACCTGGAGTAAGGAGGGGGGGTCAATACAGATGTACTGGTATGCAAAGTATTCCAAAATAAAGCTTTTATATAAATAAAATAGTTGGAGAGAAATTTGTCAAATACCATTCATGAAATAGTTCTAAAACACATGGGCACTTTCTGAAAATCACAAATCATTCTTGTCAATGCAATGTCTGATCTTTGTATAAATTTTGAGTTAGGTGGCACTCCTCTACAATTCTGTTATCCCACAAGCGGTATGGAATCCGCCATTAACTCGGCGGGAAAGCCCCCAACCCTAGTGTGCCTCAAGGGTTGGAGTTTCTGATTCTGATACGCCACAAGGCATAGGCCAGCATAATATAATATACCCAAATTGGCAAATCACAGTTTTAGGAAATGAGTTGTCTGAACTCATGCCTTCTTTGGGGAACCACATAATCTCTCTTTATGCCCATTTTTATCCTGTTCTGAATCATGCATTTTCTAGTCTCAACATCTGAAAAGTCTAGTTTCAAACTTGCATTCTGCTCTGTTCTGAAATTATCATGCCATAATCTGAACTGGTGTCGTCACACCAAGACTTGCAAGTCCTATTTCTGAGCCATATGCATTAAGCATGATCTTTCATTTAAAACATAGTTCAGACCACCCAAACATGCAAGCAGTATAAGAGATTTCATGCTCCGAAAGTATAAGTCAAAGCTATGCAAGAACTCTTCAAACATAAGGTTGTCATATGCTTTTGGAAAAATACATGAACTCTTTCATTATATGTATTTTTAACATTTTTTCAATACAAACAACCGTCTCTTTGGAATTCAAGATTCATAACCAAATCATTCATAAATTAAGACACTTCGTAACATGCTTTTCAAGATACATTTCAAAACAATCTATGCCATATGATAAGTAAGGAAAAATCATAAAAAGAGAGGGATTTTCACATGAATCATGCTCTCAATTCAATCATCAACATTAAACATGTACATATATATATATATATATCAATTCAAATAAATTTGGGGAAGGCCTAAAGACCAAAACAATACCATCAAAACTTCTAAACCATGAATTTATTCACAAATCCGAAACCCTTTTCTTAAAAACATGATTTCTATGCCCATGAGTTTTTAGGAAAACCCCACATACCTTAACCTCGAAAGAAAATAGCTAATTCTCGAAGCTTGCGGATTGGGGATTCCAAATCTTCAATCGCTTTTGAAAATCCACGGTTGAATCTTGAGTTATTTGGGATTCTTTTTTGAAATCCTAGAGAGCGTTGTTGATGAATTTTGGTGAAAGTGTATGTATTTAGGTGTATTTGGGATTAAACCCCGTGTTTGGATGGGTTTGGGGCCATGGGAAATGTTTAGTTTGACCTTGGAATTTAAAATCTGGGACTGGGATACCGTAAAAAACTTCACCGCGATACGCTGGAAATAACGGTGAGCTACAGGAATTCATAATTGTCAATTTAAGGCTCATCGCGATGCGGTGGCCAGTCAATCGGGAACGCTGACACTAAAAATGCTCTAAATTCTTTATCGAGTGTCCGTTTTAGGCGAATTTGGTATCGATGGAAAGATAATTAGAAGATATTTCATTTGATATATAGTAGGACACCTAGTTAGTTATATACAAGGATCTATGGTCGATTGAAGTTGACTCAAGTTTCGACACTCACTAAAACTCGAACGATAGGAAAACTTTCAACATGTCCTTCAGTTAGGGGACCTTTATGATCTCAATTCATGATCAAATAGGTTACCACACTACATACTTGATTAACATAGAAAATTTTCATAGGATTTATGGCTTTCCGATCATCTACGCATAGAAATAACGATTTTCATTCTAGCCTGAAACACGGGGCGTTACAAGGGGAGTGCCACCTAACTCAGGATTAATACGAAGATCAGAACTGCATTACCCAGAATGATTTATAATATTTTTGAAAATGTGCCCATGTTTTTTGGAACTAATTCATACATGATATTTTGACCAATCGCTCTCTCAATATTTTGTTTACATAAAAGTTTTATTTTTGATTGATTTGCGTACCAGTACATCTGTATTGACCTCCTCCTCCCTTTAGGTTCTGAGGCTCAATCTAGGGGTCCAGAAAGGTAGTAGATTTATCAGACAGAGTTGCAGTGTTCAGTTGGTGAGCCTTCTCTATTCCAGAAGGCTCGTCTTTTCAGATTGTGTCACTTATTATTATTTTGGTCTACTGGGGGCCTTGTCCCAGTTTCAGATAGTTATCAAATTTTCATGTAGTAGAGATTTCGCAGACTGAGTCAGAAGATATTTATATGTAGTTGATTTACAGTTTCCATACTTATGTTGAATTCAGAATTGACCATGTTTCCATAGAAAATTATGATTCCATATCTTCTTCAGTTATATGAATGTTGTGCATGATTACCAGATAGAGAAGGACATTCTGGCCCTGGATGGATCGGGATGCTCGCCACGGCCAGGCTCTAGTTCGGGTCGTGACAAAAACTCTGTTGACTTTCTACCCTTTCCATTCGTCCACTAATAGAGGCCACTTCCACTCCCAACTTCTCAACTGTATCATTCACTCTAGCCACGTCCCGAGAAAAGGACTCAAGACTAGCTACAAGGGCATTCATAACATTATGATCCATGGTTTGTGCATTTGAAGTTTCAGGTTCCATGTGTGGTGGTTCAATTTTTAAATGTACTTACAAAAAGAGCAAACATTAGCTAAAAATACTCTCACAGACTCTTTTCACTCGGCTCACCCACTTTGCCCTTCAAGTATTGTAAGACGGCTATCAATACTTGAGTGCTTAGGAATGAGTCTACTCTTGAGTTAGAATGGATTTCAGTTTTGAAGATTCAAGGAAGTTTCGTACGCACTTGAACCAAGAACAACTACGAATTGTAAACGAGCAAAGCGCCACAAAGAACGTTGACACGAAAGACATACTCAAAAACTAGTTCACAATTTCGTTGGTTGTTCCTTAGTTGTTAACTAGTATAGGAGAAAAATAGAAAGAAACTATTAAAGACAAGGAAAGAAACTTAGAAGGTCCTATGAATTGATATTTTTTATTGATGTGGCCCACACTTTTTATTTTTGGCCGTTGGTATTGTTTTTTTGTGGAAGTTTGATGTTGTCCAACTTGAATGATTTAATTTTGTTGATTTGGTGATGCTTTTTCGGTTTTTGGAGTGAAAAGGCAAGCCTTGAAACTATCTTTCCAATGTTCAAGGTGTCAATCAACTTTCCACCAACTTGCACCAAAATGGCAAAACACCTTTTTGGCTTTGGTTTGTTCCTTTCCCATTTTGGTTCTTTTTGAGAAAGGTTTGATACCCTTTTGGTAAGTAAGCTTTTTGAGAGGTACTTTGTCTATTTGCCTCTTTGGTGTTCTCTTAAAACTAATTCCAATACAAACACAAGACTTTCACCTCTCTCTTTCTTTTTCAAATCAAACACACCTTTTGTTGAACATTCACATAAAGAACATCATGAACAACAACAAGGACACTTAAGAACAATAACAATATTCAATCCGTCCAACCTTCAACAACACTAAACAAAAGCTCAAATATTGGACCTTAGACTCAAGTTTTCTAGGGAAACAACAAGATAACACATGAAACTACTAAGACAAGCTAAATAACACCTAAATCTAGATACTTCTCAGCCAACACAAGTCACCAGATAACACACCCCTTTTTTATTTTTGATTTTTCAACTAGAAGAGCCCAAGATTGGTGGTGCAAGAACACGACCAGACTTTTCTCTGATACCAAATCATACCAAGAGGTATCTACAAGAGCACAAAATAGTTCACAAATTCACAAAAAAGGCCACACGTACAAGACATCAAAAGGAAAAAATAAACACACAAACTTGAAATATAAGGAGATAGATAACTTGACACAAAGAGATTATTAAATGTATCAACTAAAGGGTGTATAAAACTCTAAAACCTCTACAAATCACATTAACAAGAACCAAGTTATTACGGGAACACAAGAGAAACTCGGTTCACTCAATCACTCTCGTTTCTAGCCATCTCACAACACAAGTGGAATCTTTCACTTGTGAAGCTTAAAAAGTTTGGTGGTCTACTCTCTTCTTGAGAGGAAATATGGTGTTCAATGTTACAAAGTGATTTTAAAATAAGCTAACTCTGGAACAAATCTAAAGAAACACCTTAAATAGTCTTTACAAAAAGGATGGCAAAAAGACCCATTTGCCCTTAATGAAGGGGTGGTGGGTGTGGACTATTTGGGGTAGCCTTGGGGTGTATTTTTGAGCACCTAAGGTCATCCCCCACATGTCAAGATGTACACTCCCTTGGACGAGTTTGCAACAAGCTCAACCACGCCCATTTTCATAAACACGCCTTGAAGTCTTTGTAGTTCACGAGCTTGACTTCTAGTAAATGGTCTCAAGCTCGTGACACCCGTATCACCCTATTTCCTCTTTCCTTTTCATTATAGCCATGGAGGGTCTAGCATAATAATAAGAGCCACCATCAATAATTGGATCAAGGGGTTCAAATTCAGTAATAGAGCTGGTGAGGTTCTGGAGGTTTGCCAATTGTTGTATGCAGATGATACAGTGATATTCTGTGAGGAAAAGGCAGATCAAATTAGTTTTATTAGGGTAATACTGATTGTTTTTTAAGCAATTTCCGCATTGAAGGTCAAGTGGAGTAAAGGTAGTCTTTTTTGATTAAAAATGTGGATCAAATTCAGGTTTTACCTAGCATTTTGGGTTGTAGAAATGACTGCTTTCCTACTAAATATCTCAGTATGACTCTGGGAAACAGATACAAAGATATGGGAATTTGGGATGCTATAATAGAGAAAATAGAAAAGAGGTTAGCAAACTGGAAGGCTCAATATCTATCACTAGGTGACAGGGTCACTTTGATCAACAGTGTGCTTGATTCTCTACCCACCTATATCATGTCCTTTTTTCCTATTCCTGCTAAAGTGCTTAAAAGGTTAGACAAATTAAAGAGAGACTTCCTGTGGAATGGCAACAAAGAAGATGGCAAAGGATCTCACTTAGTGGATTGGGAAAAGGTCCAGATGGAAAAATTCAATGGTGGTCTTGGCATCAGGAATCTCAGAAGACAATTGCATTGCTACCTTTTATTTTTTCTGTAAAGAATCTTGTATAGATGAAGTTGTATAATTAGTAGACTTCTTAGGTTCTTTGTAAGTAGCTAGGTTCTAACATTGTTTTTGGCGGTCTCCAACATATCCTTAATGCTGATGAATACAAATTTACCATGTTAAAAAAAAGATACATACATGTTTTATCTGTTTTACAAAGAGAGTCTTCTTTTTTAGTTAGAGATTTTATAAATAGATTCTACATGGAATAAATTTAAAATTTTCCCTATATAAGGAAGAAGTGTATGTTGTGTTTTATATCCTTATATTTGTACCTTAGTTGTAAACTAAAACTTTGACAATCAAAAAAATACATCCTTTTTTCTATTTCATGTAATGTTCTTTCTTCTTAATGTCATGAAAAAACACATTTTTTTAACTTAGAAACAATATATTTAGCTTTAAGTTTCACATATTTTTACCTCCTAAATATATGTTTTTATAGACACATAATAATTACTCGACATAAAAAAAATCTGAAATTTATGGTCTTAAACACGTTATAATATTTGTTTGATTATAAAACTTCTCACTAATGGTACAATGAGAAGTTTATAGCTTGATTATTTTCACATGTAAACATCATATATCATATTTTTTAATTGATTGATAACAAAATGGAGTTACATAAAGATGGAAGTATATATGACATATTCAAGACCAAAAAACATTTTGAAGATCCAAGACTTAATTATCAATCCTTATTATTTCTAATTATTTGTTTTTATCAGGAATATCAAAAATATATCAAACAAACTATGCAACATATGGATTTGCAAAATTTTCAAGACAAGTTAGGAAAAAATGTTTATTTGAACTTGAAAATTACTAGCTTCTTCCGAGATCTCTTGTTTCTGTTCAACAACACTATTATTTTTTACCCAAACGAATCTCTTCAATGTTCTGTCGCACTTGAACTCAGAGTCTTTGTTGGGAGAGAAATAGGCAAGAAACCCTTATTTCATCGTGAAGTTGTGTGTGGATTAGCTTTTGCAGGTAACACAATGATGGTCAAACAAAAATTAGAGAAAAAGACACGTAAAAGAGCTCAAGAAGGTGACGAGTCATCAGTTGAGAGGTGAGAAGTAAGAACAATCATAACGAGTGACCTTACTAGAAGGTGGTCGTATTTATAGGTGTTTTTAAGTGTATTGAATTTATTTTATTTTTATTGGTTATCATAATATTTCACAATTTATTATAAGTGTAAATTAGAGATTATAATTAATCTCCTAATGCCCTTTAAATTGGAGTCTTGGATGATAATATATGGTGTTAATAATAAGAAAAACTTTGCATATAGACAACTTAGATCTTTTCTAACTAATTTTATGGTCTAAATTTTACTAATTACATTATATAGACATCAGCTAGTGGCCAAATATATTTAGGGCCTATTTATGCAAATATAATTAATATTAATTTAAAAGAAAAGGGAAAGTAATTAATGTCCTTATTTTCTTCAACTTTCCTCAATATTCTCCTTCTATAATTGATCATTTAAGTTCATCTAAAAAACAAATTATTGATTATTCTTCTTCCATACTTGATCGTTTATTCTTCTTCCAAACTTGATGATTTATTCTTCTACCATAATTGATCATTTATTTAGTATAAATATATACAAACCAATTGTACTTTATACAACAAAATTTAACTATATGTATATGTACAATAGTAAATACAAACACATTAGAATAATAGAATTTTATAATTCTAATGTATAATATATACATATGTATCAACGCTATGTTATATAAATGTATTATACATATACAATTAAACGAATGAACATGTACATATGAGACAAACACATTTGTATGACATATGCATACTATGTATTAAATAAACATATACATATGTATATCAACATGATATTGTATAAACGTATAATATTATACATTAACAATTAAAAGATTGGATATTTGTATATTGGGATCCAAATGGTTGATGCTTATTCCAATTTGTAACACACCATATATAAAAACCAGTATATGTATATCGTAACAGTTATACTTATATGAATATGTATATACACAAACATCGAACAAATGTATTGTAATGACCCTCACAGTCATTTTTCTATATTTTCATACAATTTCGGTATCTAGAGATTTTCTATAACTTTCCCAAGTTATTATTGACTTGTTGGGACTGATAGTTCGGTTTTCAGGCGGTTTGTTTCAGAATTATAGTAATATCTAATATATTGTGGAATATTTAATTTGAATTGACATTTGGTAGAAATATAATTTATTTCCTTCTAAAATATTTTTGATATTGACTAAATTCCTTAAGTTATGTTAAATTTATATCACTTTATAGTAGCTTTTATAGTCTATTAACATTTTAAGTGGAGATAGTAAATCTAGAAATGTTAAAATTTTATTATTATATAATAGAGATTTTATTAGAAATATTTTTTTATTAATTATGATATATTCAAACTATTATATTTATTTTATGATGAATCTATACGATACCCGAGTATATACATTACGGAATTAAATAGATAATTAGTGGTTATAGACGTGACATATGTCACCTTAAGTGGCAATGGCAGGAGTTATTAGTAATGGCTATGTTAGGTAACAATCCATTTAAGAGGCATAGTTGTCATTAAATTGTCGGCAACTTTTTACATATATAAGAAAAAATTCTCTAATTATGTATAGGTGTTCATTATATATTACCACCAAGATGATATATTGTTATACATATACAGAAATTGTTAATATTTATATTATTCAGAGTAGTTTTGCCAAATATCCACTAACGTTATAGTTGGTAATTGAGAGAGAAATTAATTATCCACATCAAGTTATCCAAGCTTAAGTTCTAGAAGCGTTATCTGGAGGCTTCGCAGAAAGACATTTTAGCTTTGGCGTCCAGGTAGGTTAGGCCTACCCTACTTTTAGATTGAACTTATATACTGAAATTGTGCACTATTATGCTAGCTTTGGATAAGTGCTTGTAGTTGCATATCATTTGATATATATAACATATCTTATTTACCTGGATTAGGACCCCATTTTAGTAGATTTTGGTATTTTGTCTTTCAATATAATATAGCATCTATCAATTTAGGACGTGAAATTAAATTGCAAAACCTTATATCTGTCCCTTTTAAAATTAAGGCATGCGTACGGCAAATAGAAGTATTTTAGCTTCTGTTCAAGTTAAATATATATTTTATTTCTGTCATTGATTGTGAATTTTTGTACCACTTTGACATTGTCATGGTATGGTATTGATTTTAATATTAAAGTTGGATAAAGTTAATATGTGTTCTGGCTCGAGTCCGGCATTTGATTACTATGGTCACTATGAATTTTGGTTCGAGTCCTGCATTTGATTATTATGGTTATTATGAGTTTTGGTTTGAGTATGCCGTTTGATTATTGTGATTCCTATGAGTTTCGATTTAATTTCGATATTCTATTATGGTTGTGGTTCCTTTGAATTCTGGTTCGAGTACGACAACTAATTATGAGTTCTGGTGTATATTGTATATGTGGCCTATCGTTATTACCCACTATGTATGGTTCAAATCCGGCACATGTCCTTTTGTTACTATCTATCACTATCGGTTTGAGTCCGGTATCTGGCCTCTCGTTACTATCCATTGGTGCCGGTTCAAGCCCGGTGCACATCTGAATGACTATCATGATTTCTTGGGATTGGCTCATTAATAGATTATTTACATTTATTTTCTTTAATTTCTACTTATATGTCCCACTGACTTATGAGAGTACGGTTTGGTTAATTATTTTTTTCACTGTGCCTAGTGGACTTATGGGGCCCAGTTAGGTTATGTTTGTGTGCTTAGCGGACTTATGGGGGCCCAGTTAGGTTATGTTTAATTTGTCTGTAATTACTGCATTATCTATTTTCTGTATCACTTACATTTATTCCTTTATATCATTGGCATAGCTTGGCAGCTGTTTATCTTTCCGTCATTCTTAACTGTTGATTAAGATTAGACTCTCGCATTGTAGTTATACCTTTTCTGTATTGAGCTCAATCGGACGATGATGCCTACTGAGTACTCATTGTTTTGGTACTCATACTATACTTCTGTATCTTTTCCCTTATGCAGATCCGATTAGTAGCAGCCGACATTGACATGATTCCTACCTTTCAGTACTGATTTAGAGTAGGGTGAGTTTACAGCCATTCGAGGCTGATCCTCCTCTATCTTTTCTAGTTTAGTCATTTGTACTCGAGACTGCTTGTATATATTATGTATATTTTTTATTCTATCTAGTACTTTGGTATCTTTTAGTAGTGGCTGTAGTACCAACCTTACCAGATCTTGGAAAGGATTTGTTTGTGTATTTGATCCTTTTTTCTTCCCTCATTTTAATATATGGTACGTGTTTCCTTTCTATTTATCACTTGTTATTACTATGGCTATCATTATATGCGATCTTTTATGAGTTTTGCCTATCTCGTTATTTATTATTCTAGGCTATGGCATGGATTGCCTACTGGGGGATAAGGTAGGCACCATCATGACTTGAAAAATCGGATTGTAACAACTTGGTATCAGAGCTTAGGTTTCATCGGTATTATTGGCACTGGAGACAATATTTAGTAGAGTCTCGCGGATTGATACAGAGATGTATGTATCCTATCATTGAGAGGCTATGGAGCATATTTTGGGAAAAAACTCATTTTCTTGATCCATTTTTCATGCGTGGTATCTGAGTTGGTTTTTAAGACTGGTTCACTCTTTATGAAGATGGCTAGGACATGAGGTTTGGGAGTTGGGGATTGGAACCCTTAATACGCTGCTAGAGTTTCGGTTAGGGGTCGAGGTCGACCCAAACGTCAAGTTATATTAATTCTAGTGGTCAGAGAAGAAGTCAGCTGTAGAAGGGTACTAAGTCAGCATCGTCGAGTCAGGGTGATCATTCCGGACCCGCAGACCTTCTAGACAGAGTAGGGTGCCCGGGGTATGTTATGGTTGTGGATTTTTTGGTCACTTCACCTATGAGTGTCATCAACATATAATGATTGAGCCATCAATTTTGATTGTACATCCGATTAAGTCAGTGCCGTCGTTAGGTAGGGGTGATGGACAAAGTCATTGGGATAGTCCTCGGGGTTCTAGAGGTGGTCAGATAGACACCCAGTCTAATAGTATACCGGGTCATTTGCATGTTGTACCAGGTATGATTTTCCTATGCCGTCAACCATCTTTTGCTTTGTTTGATCCTGGTTCCACATTTTCATATGGTTTTGCTTACTTTGCATTGCGGCTGGGTTCATGTTCAGAGTCTTTACTTGTTACATTACATATAACTATCTCTTTGGGTGATTCTTTAATAGTGAATCAGGTATATAGATCGTGTTTGGCGATCATTCAGGAGTTTGGTACTCAGGTTGATCTCATTGTCCTAGATATGATAAATTTTGATTTGATTTCAAGCATGGATTGGTTATTTCCTTGTCATGCGTTTTTGTATTATTTTGCTAAGACGTTACTTTAGCCTTGCCTAGCGTACCCCGATTGTGTGGCAAGGTTTTGTTAGTCGCGGGTCGATGGAGATTATTTTTTCATTTCATCTAGGAGACTGATATCGAGGGGTTGTGAGTCATTTCTAGCTTATGCTTAGGATGTCAATGCTGAGTGTCCAACGCTTGACTCCTTCCCTTGGGTTTGTGAGTTTCCTGATGTTCTTTTGACCGACTTACCCGGCCTCCCTCCCAGGCATGATATGCGCGGCTAGTATCCTTACCTGTGCGAGTCCTCGGGTACGTCCTTATGTTTTACTTTCGAGGACGAAAGTCCTTTTATTAGTGGATGTTGTAATGACCATCACAGTCATTTTTCTATATTTTCATACATTTTCGGTATCCAGAGATTTTCTATAACTTTCGCAAGTTAGTATTGACTTTTTGGGGCTGATAGTTCGGTTCCTACGCAGTTCATTTCAGAATTGTAGTAATATCTAATATATTATAAAATATTTAATTTGAATTGACATTTGGTAGAAATATAATTTATCTCCTTCTAAAATATTTCTGATATTGACTAAATTCCTTAAGTTAGGTTATATTTATATCACTTTATAGTAGATTTTATAGTCTATTAACATTTTAAGTGGTGATAGTAAATCTAGAAATGTTAAAATTTCATTATTATATAATAGAGGTTTTATTAAAAATATTTTTTAATTAATTATGATATATTCAAAATATTATATTTATTTTATGATGAATCTATGCAATACCCGAGTATATACATTACGGAATTAAGTTTGATAATTAGTGGTTATATATGTGACAAATGTCACTTTAAGTGGCAATGGCAAGAGTTATTAGTGATGACTATGTTAGGTTACAATCCATTTAAGAGGCATAGTTGTCATTAAATTGTCGACAACTTTTTTACATATATAAGCAATAATTCTCTAATTATGTATAGGTGTTCATTATATATTACCACCAAGATGATATATTTTTATACATATACAGAACTTGTTAATATTTATATTATTAAGAGTAGTTTTGCCAAATATCCAATAACGATATAGTTGGTAATTGAGAGAGAAATTAATTATCCACATCATGTTATTCAAGTTCGGGTTCTAGTAGGGTTATTTGGAGGCTTCGCAGAAAGGCATTTTAGCTTCGGTGTCCTGGTAGGCTGGGCTTACCCTACTTTTAGATTGATCTTATATACAAAAATTGTGCACTATTATGCTAGCTTTGAATAAGTGCTTGTAGTTGCATATCATTTGATATATATATAACATGTCTTATTTACCCTGATTAAGACCCCATTTTAGTAGATTTTGGTATTTTGTCTTTCAATATAATATAGCATCTATTAATTTAGGACGTGAAATTAAATTGCAAAACCTTATATTTGTCCCTTTTAAAATTAAGACATGCATACGACAAATAGACGTATTTTAGCTTCTGTTTAGATTCAGTATATATTTTATTTCTGTCATTGATTGTGAATTTTTGTACCTCGTTGACATTGTCATGGTATGATATTGATTTTAATATTAAAGTTGGGTAAAGTTACTATGAGTTCCGGTTCGAGTCCGGTAGTTGATTACTATGGTCACTATGAATTTCGGTTTGAGTTTGGCATTTGATTATTATGGTTACAATGAGTTTCAATTTGAGTACGTCGTTTGATTATTGTGGTTCCTATGAGTTTCGGTTTGAGTTCGACATCTGATTATGATTGTGGTTCCTTTGAATTTCGATTCGGGTCCGGCAACTAATTATGAGTTCTGGTGTATATTGTATATGTGGCCTATCGTTATTAGTCACTATGTACGGTTCGGATCCGGCACATGTCCTTTGGTTACTATCTATCACTATAGGTTCGAGTCTTGTATCTAGCCTCTCGTTACTATCTATTGGTGCCGGTTCAAGTTTGGTGCACATCTGAATGACTATCATGATTTCTTGGGATGGCTCATTAATAGATTATTTACATTTATTTTCTTTAATTTCTACTTGTGTGTCCGACCGACTTATGGGAGTACGGTTTGATAAATTGTCTTCTTCAGTGTGCCTAGTGGACTTATGGGGCCTAGTTAGGTTATGTTTGTATGCCTAGCGAACTTATGGGGGCCCAGTTAGGTTATGTTTAATTTGTCTGTAATTACTGCATTATCTATTTTCTGTATCACTTACATTTATTCCTTTATATCATTGGCATAGCTTGGTAGTTGTTTACCTTTCTGTCTTTTTTTTTTACTATTAATTTAGGTTAGACTCTCGCATTGTAGTTACACCTTTTCTGTATTGAGCTCAATCGGACGATGATACCTACTAAGTACTCGTTGCTTTGGTACTCATACTAGACTTTTGCATCTTTTTCGTGATGAAGATCCGAGTTGTAGCAGCCGACATTGACGTGATTCCTATCTTTCAGTCCAGATTCAGAGTATGGTTAGTTTACTATCGCCCGAGGATGATCCTCCTCTATTTGTTCTAGTTTAGTCATTTGTACTCGAGACTGCTTGTATATATTGTGTATATTTTTTATTCTATCTAGTACTCTGGTATCTTTTAGTAGTGGCTGTAGTACCAACCTTACCATATCTTGGGAGGGATTGATTTGTGTATTTATTCCTTTTTCCTTCCCTCATTTTAATATATGGTATATGTTTCTTTTCTATTTGTCGCTTGCTATTACTATGGCTACATTATATGCGATCGTTTATGATTTTTTCCTATCCTGTTATTTATTATTCTAGGCTATGTCATGACTTACCTACTAGGGGATAAGGTAGGCTCCATTATGACTTTAAAAATTGGATCATGACAGCTTAGTATCAGAGCTTAGGTTTCACCGATATCGTTGGTACTGTAGTCAATCTTTAGTAGAGTCTCGCGGATTGGTACAGAGACGAATGTATCCTATCTTTGGGAGGCTATGGTTCCTATTTAGAAAAAAACTCATTTTCTTGATCCATTTTTCATGCGTGGTGTCTGAGTTGGTTTTTAAGTTTTTATTGGTTCAATCTTTATGAAGATGGTTAGGACATAAGGTTCTGGAGTTGGGGATTAGGACCCTGAATACGCTGCTAGAGTTTCGGTTAGGGTTCGATGCCGACCCAAAGATCAGGGGTCAGCCAATTATATTGGTTATATTGGTTCTAGTGGTCAGAGCAGTAGTCATCGTAGAGGGGTACTAAGTAAGCATCGTCGAGTCAGGGTGGTCATTCCAGACCCGCCGGACCTTCTAGACAAAGTAGGGTGCCCGGGGTATGTTATGGCTTCGGAGTTTTTGGTCACTTCGCCTATGAGTGTCCTCAGCATAGAATGGTTGAGCCTTCAGTTTTGATTGCACATCCGATTAGGTCAGTGCCATTGTTAGGTAGGGCTGATGCACAGAGTCGTTGGGATAGTCCCCAGGGTTCTAGAGGTGGTCGGATAGGTACCCAGTTCAGTAGTATATTGGGTCATTTGCATGTTGTACTAGGTATGATTTTCGTATGCCGTCAGCTAGCTTTTGCTTTGTTTGATCCCGGTTCCACATTTTCATATGGTTTTTCTTACTTTGCATCCCAGTTGGGTTCATGTTCAAAGTCTTTACTTGTTACATTGCATATAGCTATCCCTCTAGGTGATTCTTTAATATTGGATCGGGTATATAGATTGTGTTTGGCGATCATTCAGGAGTTTGGTACTCAGGCTGATCTCATTATCCTAGATATGATATATTTTGATATAGTTTCCGGCATGGATTGGTTATTGCCTTGTCATGTATTTTTGTATTGTTTTTCTAAGACGTTACTTTAGCCTTGCCTAGCGTACCCCAATTGTGTGTCAGGTTCTGTTAGTCGCGTGTCGATGGAGATTATTTTTACATTTCGTCTAGGAGACCGATATCATGGGGTTGCGAGTCATTTCATGCTTATGATTGGGATGTCAATGCTGAGAGTCCATCGCTTGACTCCTTCCCATGGGTTTGTGAGTTTCCTGATGTTGTTCCGACCGATTTACCCGGTCTCCCTCCCAGGCATGATATGCACGACTAGTATCCCTACCTGTGCGAGCCCTCGGGTATGTCCTTATGCTTTACTTTCGAGGATGAAAGTCCTTTTATTAGTGGATGTTATAATGACCCTCACGGTCATTTTTCTGTATTTTCATGCATTTTCGGTATCTAGAGATTTTCCACAACTTCCCCAAGTTATTATAGACTTGTTGGGACTGATAGTTCGGTTCCTAGGCGGTTCATTTAAGAATTGTAGTAATATCTAATAAATTATAAAATATTTAATTTGAATTGACATTTGGTAGAAATATAATTTATCTCCTTCTAAAATATTTTTGATATTGACTAAATTCCTTAAGTTAGGTTAAATTTATATCACTTTATAGTAGCTTTTATAGTGTATTAACATTTTAAGTGGTGATAGTAAATGTAGAAATGTTAAAATTTTATTATTATATAATAGAGGTTTTATTAAAAAGAATTTTCTATTAATTATGACATATTCAAAATATTATATTTATTTTATGATGAATCTATGCAATACCCGAGTATATACATTACGGAATTAAATTTGATAATTAGTGGTTATGTATGTGAAAAATGTCACTTTAAGTGGCAATGGCAAGAGTTATTAGTGATGACTATGTTAGGTAACAATCCATTAAAGAGGCATAGTTGTCATTAAATTGTCGGTAGCTTTTTAACATATATAAGCAATAATTCTCTAATTATGTACAGATGATCATTATATATTACCACCAAGATGATATATTGTTATACTTTATAGAGAACTTGTTAATATTTATATTATTTAGAGTAGTTTTGCGAAATATCCACTAACGATATAGTTGGTAATTGAGACAGAAATTAATTATCCACAACAAGTTATCCAAGTTTGGGTTCTAGTAGTATTATCTGGAGGCTTCGCAGAAAGACATTTTAGCTTTGGTGTCCAGGTAGGCTAGGGTTACCCTACTTTTAGTTTGAGCTTATATACTGAAATTGTGCACTATTATTCTAGCTTTTGATAAGTGTTTGTAGTTATATATCATTTGATATATGTAACATGTCTTATTTATCCGGATTAGGACCCCATTTTAGTAGATTTTGGTGTTTTTTTTTCTTATAATATAGCATCTATCACTTTAGTACGTGGAACTAAATTGCAAAACCTTGTACTTGTCCCTCTTAAAAATAAGACATGCGTACGGCAAATAAACATATTTTAGCTTCTGTTCAGGTTTAGTATATACTTTATTTCTGTCATTGATTGTGAATTTTTGTACCACATTGACATTGTCATGGTATGATATTAATTGTAATATTAAAGTTGGGTAAAGTTAGTATGAGTTCCGGTTCGAGTCCGGCATTTGATTACTAAGGTCACTATGAATTTTGGTTTGAGTCTGACATTTGATTACTAAGGTCACTATGAATTCCAGTTTGAGTCCAGCATTTGATTACTATGGTCATTATGAATTTCGGTCGGGTCCGGCATTCGATTATTATGGTTACTATAAGTTCCAGTTTGAGTTCGACATCTGATTTTTGTGGTTCCTATGAGTTCCAATTCGAGTTCGGCATCTGATATGGTTGTGGTTCCTTTGAGTTCCGGTTTGAGTTCGGCATCTGATTATGAGTTCTGGTGAATGTTATTTATGTGGCCTATCGTTATTACCTATAATGTCCGGTTCGAATCCGGCACATGTCCTCTTCTTATTTCTCACTATCGGTTCGAGTTTGGTATCTGGCCTCTCGTTACTACCCATTGGTGCCGGTTCTAGTCCGGTGCACATCTGGATGACTATCATGATTTCTTGGGATTGGCTCAGTTATAGATTATTTACATTTATTTTCTTTAATTGCGACTTGTGTGTACCACCAGATTATGGGAGTACGGTTGGGCTAATCGTCTTCTTCAGTGTGCCTAGCGAGCTTATGGAGGTTGAGCTAGATTGTATTTGTGTGCCTAGAGGACATATGAGGGTCCAGTTAGGTTGTGTTTAATTTGTCTGTAATTAATGCGTTATCTATTTTCTGTATCGCTTACATTTATTCCTTTATTGTAACACCCCGCATTTTCGAGCTAAAAATCCAAACCGTCATTCCTACGTGTTTACACTATAATTTCATGGTTCATATTTAAATACATGTGTCATGATCTTTCACCTAGTATATGAAGTGATTATGAGGTGAAAAATGTTCATAGAAATCGTTTAAAGCAAAGTTGGGCTAAGAATTCTTCATTCGTCCAAAGTTTGATATTCAATTCTATAAGGGTCATATTTGAACGAGTATAACGTTTTGTATATATAGAATTTGGCATATTGGGACCCACCAAATTGTAGATAATCGAATTAGCTTTCCAACGATACCAATTTTACTGAAATCTGATAGTGAAAAGTTATGCCATTTGTCGTGTGAGGTAGTGAGATGTTGCGATAAGGTCGCGATGCTAGTTATATTCCCATTTCTAGGAGTCGCGACAAGATTTTTATTTTCGTTTCTGGAAATCGCACCACAATGGTCATTTACACGGGAAAGAGAGGCCAAGGGGTAGTTTAGTCCTTTTCTCCATTCCCAGACGTTAAAACATGAATTATAACCCAAAAAGGGGGCATTATTTGCCCATCTTCTTCAAATTAACTCTCGTAGAAACCCTCCCCTTTCCCCAAGAACAAAATTCAACTCTTCTCCCCCAAGTAATATAGAATTCAAGCCTTTCAAGTTCAAGATTCTCAAGAAAGTATCAAAGTTAGGGTTTCATCCTTCAAGATAAGAAACTTAAGGTACGTGGGGTTTTCCTAAAGCTACATGGGCATAGTAAACTCTTCTTGATCATGTTAAAGGCTTAGAAATCATGAATTTACATAGGGGTTTGGATTTACAATTGTAATTATACGTCTTGAGACCTTTTAATGATATTCTTTTGGTCTTGAAGCTTTCCCCTTGAAATTGATTTTGTTAGTATATATGTATATATATGATTGAAGCTTTGAAATATGAATCGAGAGCGTGAATTATTGAATCTTCCCCTCTCCCATTGTGTTACTACTTGATTTGCAAGTTAATGGATTCCTAAATTGCATGATTTAAAGAATGAGTCAGGAGCCTTATTATTTCATATGATTTTTTCATGATTGAGAATTAGAGAGGGGGGATCTGTTCATGATTTAAATGCTAAAGGTAATAATTGAAGGAATTTCAGGAATGTTTTGAGAAATTGACCACCACTTGTTGGAATTGTTGAAAAGATGAGAATCTTTGCATGATTTTGACTTATGTTTTGAAAAACATAAATTCTCTTATATTGTTTGAATGATATGGTGGTCTGAATTTTATGTTTTGAAAGAGAAGACTATAATTTGATATCTTATGGAATAGAAATATGACTTGCAAGTCTTGGTATGACGATACCAATATAGATTATGCCATGATAACACAGAACAAAAACATAATACAGATTTTCATTCAGATTTTTTTCAGATTTTGAACATAGAATGATTCATGTTTAGAAAAGGCTAAAATTGGGCTTAAAGAGAGTTAGGTGGTTACCCGAAGAAGGAACGAGTTTAGAAAACTCATTGCCTGAATCCATGTTTTGCTGATACGGGTTATTATATTCCTAAAGAGGAATTATACGCTAGCCTAGTGCCTTGTGGCGTATCAGAATAGAAACTCCAATCCTTGCGGTAAACTTGGGTTGGCGGCTTGGTTGTCAAGTTAAGGGTGGATTCCATATAGCTTGTGGACTATTAGACTTGTAGGGTGGACCACCTATCTCAGAACTAAAATAAAGAATGGTATAGTATCTACAGAATTATTTAAATGATCATTTGAAGTTGCCTATGTATTTTAAACTATTTCATGCATAGTGCTTTATGACTTGCTCTCACCTATGTTTTATATAAAAGATCATTATTTCGGAATGTCCTGTGTACCATTACAATTATATTGACCCACTATATTTCAGGGCCTGAGAATCAGTCTAGAGGTCGTGCTAAGCCGTAGAGTATTCAGATAGAAGTGAAGTGTTGTAACGCCCCGAAAAATGGGTCCCGGAGTGTCACACGGTGCTTGAGGCTACGAGTATCCCCAAGCTAACCCTTTGAGCCATTTTCATTCAGTTCAACACAAATCAACGGGGTTTCCATAAATAACCCTCAAATATCAACAGAGTAATCATCATCCAAGAATAAAACAATTTTAGAAAGATAACAAAATACGACTTATTAGTCAACTCCCAACATCTATACTAGTCTGACAAGCCTCTAAAAAAATCAATAAAACCAGTGAGCCATTGAGACATGCCCCAACTGACTCATACTCAGTTATCAAATGTAAAAAAATTCTGTGAAACCAACATCAGACATCAAGTCCTCGGAACATGAGGACTCACCACAACAGAGGATGTAGAACAGCGTGCCCGAAGAATCACTGTCGAACCTGGAACTGAGTACCTGAACCTACATTCCGAGAAAATGCAGCCCACATCCGAAGATGTGGGTCAGTACCATGGAAAGGAACCGAGTATATGGGGGTGTATGCAGTTGTATAAGCATCATCATCATAGATATTTATAAGAAATATGCAGGATGTATGAAAGAGTCACATAGCCCGAAGAAAATCATCATAATCATGAGAGGATGAAATAAGTATAATAACATATGTGAGTCATCATATAATTTGTCAATCACTTTCAGTTCATCAAGAATATCAATTCTCATAATGTAAATATCATTTAAATCTTTCAAAAGAATAACTTTCACAATTCCACTTTCAAATCACTTCCCCATTCACCATAGACATAAAGAAACACACACACACTGGGAGATCCTATAACCGACATAAACCATGTGAGCTACATGGAGTCCAACGTACAACCCACGTTGGGAGAGCCGTCCTATCCTTGCCATCGGAGTAGGACTATCGATATCAAATCCACACAAACTAGTGATCACAATATAAATCAACCTCAGGCTCACTCCTACGGGGGCACGTAGTTCTAGGGAAGTAAGGTCTCTTTATACCTCCCACTCGGTGCTAAAGATTTCTCCCGGACTTAGCTCAGATCATTTCAAAGACAATCCACAACAAAACAATTTCAGTAATATATAAATATACATTGGGAGCCATCATGCTTCCCATCTATCAAAATCAGCCACGTTGTGGATTTCTTTCACACTCGAGTTCAAAACAACTCCATTAAGACCAAAAGGTCAAATCATTCAAAATATCTCAAATATTCAACATCAACGTGCTTATAACACACTTTCTCAAAAAAACACAATTTCCAATGGGGATTCACGACCCAAATATCAAAATCATAAACATCAAGATTTCATAATAATCATCATAAGATATGGGTTCATGCTTCAAATTCATAAAAATCAAATAAAAATCATGCCTTTGTAAAGAAAATTACTTTTGGGCACAAGAACGAAAGAGAGTTCTTGTTGAAAAACTCCACATATCTTGAATGATGAACTTTAGATCGATACTCATTTTTGATATGTTAATAGTTCCTTTGAATGATGGTTCTTGGAGTTCTTGAACTAGGAACTTGGAATCTTGAATAAATTTACAGAATTAATGGTGAACTTTGGAGGTTCTTGAAGTTGGATGTAGGAGCTTAGAGTTTTCTTTTTGAGGGAATTTGATAAAATATAACATATAATGCTTCTAATAGGCTTCAATATAGGGTTTGGACGGATTTTGGGTGAGGGGGAATGACCAAAACGCCCCTAAAAATTAAATAATTCTCGAATCTATCCTTTGGTGGACTGTTTTGATAGTCTGAAGTAGATCAACCATATCGTTTTACTCCGTTATCCAAATTGGATGAAACTAATTTCATTAGAAAGAGGACGCTTATATCTTTCCGTTGATATATAGTATCTCACCCAGATTATTGTGTACGAGGAGTTATGGTCGTTTGAAGTTGACCCAAAAATTCACTTTTGATAGGCTGAAGTAGATCGACCATAACTTTTTGCTCCGATAGACAAATTGGATGAAACCAATTTAATCGGAAAGAGGACTCGCAGAGCTTTCCGTTGATGTATATATTATATCACCCAGATCATTATGTACAAGGAGTTATGATCGTTTAAAGTTGGAGCCAAAATACACCAGGCCTTAGTACTTTTTCCTGCACGTTTTACTGTTCACTACTATTCACAGTTCGATCAGAATGTTCATAACTCGTCGCTCGGGTGTCCGTTTTGGATGATCCACATATCTTTGGAAAGCTTATTTGATACTCTACGCAATAGTGGGTCATAATCTAAGAAATTTCTCACAGAAAATTAATAATTCATTCTAGAAGATAGAACCCAACACATTTACGCACAAAATTTCAACGAAAAATTTTCCGGGGTATTACATCATCCCCCTTTGGAAACATTCTTCCTCGAATGACGCTAGACATGCCAAGATTATATAGGGAATAGATCATATAGATGAAACCATTCGTTAGACTCATCACCACATCGTTTCTCACTCCGAACGCCACATAAAATGCATAAATTCAAGAAACTACAGCTGAACACATAATAAATGACAGCTGAACTGCTGCAACTTTTATCAAAAGTGCATGATTTAGGAAAGAAAGGTACCTTCGTCTTGATTGGAGTTCGCGGAAAATAGGTGCGTGTACTTGGATCGCATATCCGCCTCAGCTTCCCAAGTTGCACCCTCAACAGATTGGTTTCGCCACAACACCTTGACCAAGGGAACTTCTTTGTTCCTTAGTCTTCGGACACTGAAATCAAGAATCTCAACAGGAATCTCATCAAAAGAAAGATTTTCTTGAATGTCAGCACTCACAGAGGAATCCACTACCACAGCATCGCTAATATGCTTTCTAAGCATGGAGACATGGAATATTGGATGAACAGAGGACAACTCGGAAGGAAACTCGACCTCATAAGCTACCTTACCAACACGACTAAGAATTTTGTAAGGACCAACATAACGGGGACTAAGCTTCCCCTTCTTTCCGAATCTCTTCACCCCCCTCATGGGTGAAATTTTCAGATACACTAGGTCACCAACTTCAAATACAAGGTCTCTCCTTCTAACATCCGCATATGACTTTTGAAGACTCTGAGCAGTTTTTAACCTTTCCCTAATCAACTTAACTTTTTCCATAGCCTCAAATACCGAATCAGGACCACTCACAGCCGCTTCACCTACCTCGAACCAACCTATGGGTGATCTACACTTCCTCCCATATAAGGCTTCAAACGGAGCCATGCCAATACTAGAGTGGAAATCGTTATTGTAAGCAAACTCTATCAACGATAAGTGATGATCCCAACCTCCCTTAAAGTCAAGTGCACAAGCTCTCAACATATCCTCTAAGGTCTGGATGGGCCGCTCAGCCTGACCATCGGTCTGTGGATGAAAAATAGAACTCAAAAGCAATTGGGTACCAAGACCCTTCTGAAAAACTTTCCAAAATTGCGAAGTGAACTGAGTACCCCTATCCGAAATGATAGACAAAGGAACTCCATGCAGTCTGACTAGCTCTCGGATATACAATCTAGCGTAATCCTCAGCAGTATATGAAGTATGAACGGGCAAGAAATGAGCAAACTTAGTCAATCTATCAACCACAACCCAAATGGAATCATGATGGTATCGGGAAGGAGGTAAACCAATCACGAAGTCCATATGTATCTCTTCCCACTTCCAGGTGGGAATACTAAACTTTTGCATCATACCACCAGGTCTTTGGTGTTCAACCTTAACCTGTTGGCATGTTGCACACTTAGCTACAAATGATGCTATATCTTTCTTCATGCCACTCCACCAATAGATTTCCCGCAAGTCTCGGTACATCTTGGTGGCACCAGGATGAATAGAATATCGCGCCCAGTGCGCTTAAGCCATAATCCTCTATCTCGGATCATCAACATTCGGGACACATAATCTACCCTGAAATCTCAACACACCATCTCCCTCTTGGGAGAAAACCTCTACTTTTTGGTCCTTGACTGACTCCTTCAGTCTGACCAAACTAGCATCTAAGTATTTCTTTTCCTTCACTTCTGAAACCAAGGAGGATTCAGAACTACTCTGAACCCCTATACTACCTTCAGCAGAGTCAAACAACCTAACCTCCAATCTAGCCAAACAATGTACATCACGAGCCAACTCTTTCTTACCTTCTACCACATGCGAAACACTACCCATTGACACTTTACTTAGGGTATTTTCCACAACATTGGCCTTGCCCGGATGGTACAACACACTCATATCATAGTCCTTTAACAATTCTAACCATCGTCTCTGCCTAAGATTCAATTCTCTCTGGGTAAACACATACTGCAGACTCTTATGATCAGTGAAAACATCAACATGGACACCATACAAATAGTGTCTCCAGATTTTCAAAGCAAACACAACAGCAGCCAACTCAAGGTCATGGGTGGGGTAATTTTTCTCATGGGGTTTCAACTGTCTAGAAGCATAAGCTATCACCTTACCCTTCTGCATCAATACGCAACCCAACCCAACTCTCGAAGCATCACAGTACACTATAAAACCATCAACACCATCAAGCAAAGTCAAAACAGGGGCTGAAGTGAGTCGAGTCTTCAACTCCTGAAAACTCTTCTCACAAGATTCGAACCACAAAAACTTCACTTTCTTTTGGGTCAACCGAGTCATAGGAGACGCTATAGAGGAGAAACCCTCAACAAAATGGCAGTAATAGCCAGCTAAACCGAAGAAACTTTGGATATCAGTCGGAGAAATAGGTCTAGGCCAATTTCTAACAGCTTCGGTCTTTTGGGGATCAACTCTAATACCCTCGAAAGAAATGATATGACCCAGAAAAGCAACTGACCTTAGCCAAAACTCACACTTACTGAACTTGGCAAACAACTTGTGATCTCTAAGGGTTTACAAGACAGTTCGGAGATAATCAAAATGTTCATCCTCACTACGGGAGTACACCAGTATATCATCGATGAACACTATGACAAACATATCCAGATATGGTCTGAACACTCGATTCATGAGGTCCATGAAAGCTGCTGGGGCATTAGTTAACCCGAAATACATAACAAGAAACTCAAAATGGCTATAACGAGTTCAGAAAGCGGTTTTTGGGATGTCACACTCCCTAACTTTGAGTTGATGATAGCCGGAGCGAAGGTCTATCTTTGAGAAATAACTTGCACCTTGCAATTGGTCAAACAAATCATCTATTCTTAGAAGGGGGTACTTATTTTTTACGCTAACTTTATTTAGTAGGCGGTAATCAATGCACATACGCAAAGAGCCATCTTTCTTTCTCACAAACAACACAGGAGCACCCCAAGGAGAAACACTGGGCCTTATGAAACCCTTATCTAGTAGATCTTTGAGTTGCTCTTTCAACTCCTTAAGTTCTACAGGGGCCATACGGTAAGGAAGAATAGAAATGGGCTGAGTATTGGGAAGAAAATCAATCCTAAACTCTATCTCTCTATCAGGAGGTATCCCTGGGAGATCATCCGGAAAGACATCAGAAAACTCATTGACGACATTAATAGACTGGAGAGTTGGAGTCTCAGACTTAGTGTCTTTGAATCTAACCAAATGATAAATACACCCCTTGGAAATAAACTTTCTAGCTTTGAGGTAAAAGATAAAATGACTCTTGGGTGACATAGAATTCCCAGACCACTCAAACACGGATGCACCCAGAAACTGAAACTTGACCATTCGGTTCCGATAATCAATAGAGGCATAAGAAGAATACAACCAGTCCATACCCAGAATCACATCAAAATCTACCATGTCTAACTCAATCAGATCAGCCAACAAGACTCTATGAAGAACGAAAACAGGACACTTTTTATACACTTTCTGGGCAACAATCGTATTACCCACTGGGGTAGAAACTAGGATAGGCTCAGGAATAATCTCAGGACTCATTTCAAAATTCACAGCAATCAAAGGTGTAACATATGAGAAACTGTATCCAGGATCCAACAAAGCATACACATCAAACTGAAATATACGAAGCATACCAGTAACAACATCGAAAGAGTCCTCTTATTCCTGGAGGGACAGTAAATCATAGAATCTATTCTGGCGCTGCTCGCCAGCATTGCTAGAAGAGGCGCCCTGAGCTGAGGTTGGGCGAGTCGCTGGAACTGGAGCACCAACAGTCTGAGTCTGAGGGCGATAGTCACGACGCCCTTGCCCATCATATGGATAATCTCTAACTCTGTGACCCATGTTACCACACCGGAAACAACCCCTCTTCTCACCCCAAGACTCACCCAAATGACCCCTACCACACTTAGGACACAGGGGACGATTTGGATTACTGCTAGCACTGTATTGGGACCTGGATGCATATGATGTGCTATGTTGCTCCTGCCTACCTCTAGGCACGGGAGCACTAGAATATGAAGGTGCTGGCATAGATGAACGATCCTGATACTAAGGGCGACTCCCTTCCTGCGATCTAGTCTGACCCTGTCTGTGCTGCTCGAACCTAGCTCTCTTATTCCCTCTCATTCTATCTCTCTCCTTAATCTTGTCTGCCTCAATCTGTTGGGCATGAGTCATCAGTCTAGAAAGATTCATCTCACTATTTAGCATAGCAGGCCTACACTCCTTAACCACATAATTAGACATTCCAGTCACAAACTTACTCATACTAGCCCGATTATCAGCCACTAAGTCAGGAGCATACTTGGCCAAATAATTGAACTTTAGACAGTACTCCTTAACAGTCATAGAGCCTTTTCACAGGTTCATAAACTCTTCCACCTTCACCTCCCTCATCTTCAAAGGGAAAAACTTATCCAGGAATGCATCCTGGAACTCTTGCCAAGTCGTAGGGACAGCTCCCTCACCTCTACCTTTCCTCCAAGCAACAACCCAGTCATAAGAAAGGTCTTTCAACCTATACACAGCCAACTCCACACTATGTTCCTCAAATATATGTATCACCTGAGTAATCTTCCGCACCTCCTCTAAAAACAACCGTGGATCCTCATCAGACTTGGACCCATAGAATTCAGGCGGATTCATTCACATGAAGTCACAAATCTTGGAAGCAGCTGAATCACCTCCCTGCTGCTGTGGAGCCGGTGCCGGGTTGGCCTGAACATTTGCTGTAACAGCTTGGGCCAGCGCCTGAAAGGCTGCATAAAATTCAGCATGAGACACATTTTCATTCAATGGGTCAGCGAGTTGAGGTTGCTGACCATCATTAATTCTTCTCGCTCGACGTGGAGGCATATTTCTAAAAGAGAAGAGCATGAATCAATAGCAGAGAGAGACACTTTAAGCACGATAGACTTCTGAAAGAAAGAATCACACTTTTTCCTAAAACGTCTTGTAGCCTCTTGCTCATAGATGTGGCGTGCTACACACCGATGATCAAGACTCTACTTAACACGGCTTGTCAGACTCCCTAGGACACCTTAAAACCTTAGGCTCTGATACCAAGTTTGTAACGCCCCAAAAAATGGGTCCCAGAGCATCACACGGTGCTTAAGGCTACGAGTAGCCCAAAGCTAACCCTTTGAGCCATTTTCATTCAGTTTAACACAAATCAACAGGGTTTCCATAAATAACCCTCAAATATCCACAGAGTAATCATCATCCAAGAATAAAAGAATTTTAGAAAGATAACAAAATACGACTTATTAGTCAACTCCCAATATCTATACTAGTCTGACAAGCCTCTAAGAAAATCAATAAAACCAGCGAGCCATTGAGACATGCCCCAACTGACTCATACTCAGTTATCAAATGTAAAAAAATTCCGTGAAACCAACATTAGACATCACGTCCTCGGAACATGAGGACTCACCACAACAGAGGATGTAGAACAGTGTGCCCGAAGAATCACTATCGAACCTGGAACTGAGCACCTGAACCTACATTCTGTGAAAATACAGCCCACATCCGAAGATGTGGGTCAGTACCATAGAAAGGAACAGAGTATATGGGGGTGTATGCAGTTGTATAAACATCATCATCATAGATATTTATAAGAAATATGCAGGATGTATGAAAGTATCACATAGCCCGAAGAAAATCATCATAATCATGAGAGGATGAAATAAGTATAATAACACATGTGAGTCGTCATATAATTTGTCAATCACTTTCAGTTCATCAAGAATATCAATTCTCATAATGTAAATATCATTTAAATCTATCGGAAGAATAACTTTCACAACTTCCACTTTCAAATCACTTCACCATTCACCATAGACACAAGGAAACACACACACACTGGGAGATCCTATAACCGACATAAACCATGTGAGCTACATGGAGTCCAACATACAACCCACGTTGGGGAGAGCCGTCCCATCCTTGCTATCGGAGTAGGACTATCGATATCAAATCCACACAAACTAGTGATCACTATATAAATCAGCCTCAGGCTCACTCCTACGGGGGCACGTAGTTCTAGGGAAGTAAGGTCGCTTTATACCTCCCACTCGATGCTAAAGATTTCTCCCGGACTTAGCTCAGATCATTTCAAAGACAATCCACAACAAAACAATTTCAGTAATATATAAATATACATCGGGAGCCATCATGCTTCCCATCTATCAAAATCAGCCACGTCGTAGATTTCTTTCACACTCGAGTTCAAAACAACTCCATTAAAACCAAAAGGTCAAATCATTCAAAATATCTCAAATATTCAACATCAACGTGCTTATAACACACTTTCTCAGAAAAACACAATTTCCAATGGAGATTCACGACCCAAATATCTAAATCATGATAAATATCGTTCAAAATTCATGCTTTATATCACCACATATGTAAATTCATCTTTCAAAATCATAAACATCAAGATTTCATAATAATCATCATAATATATGGGTTCATGCTTCAAATTCATAAAAATCATATAAAAATCATGCCTTTGTAAAGAAAATTCCTTTTGGGCACAAGAACGAAAGAGAGTTCTTGTTAAAAAACCCCACATACCATGAATGATGCACTTTAGATCGATACTCATTTTTGAGATGTTAATCGTGCCTTTGAATGATGGTTCTTGGAGTTCTTGAACTAGGAACTTGGAATCTTGAATAAATTTGCAGAATTAATGGTGAACTTTGGAGGTTCTTGAAGTTGGATGTAGGAGCTTAGGGTTTTCTTTTTGAGGGAATTTGATGAAACATAACATATAATTCTTTTTATAGGCTTCAATATAGTGTGTGGACGGATTTTGGGTGAGGGGGAATGACCAAAACACCCCTAAAAATCAAATAATTCTCGAATCTATCCTTTGGTGGACTGTTTTGATAGTCTGAAGTAGATCAACCATCACGTTTTACTCCGATATCCAAATTGGATGAAACCAATTTCATTAGAAAGTGGACTCTTATATTTTTCCGTTGATATATAGTATCTCAACTAGATTATTGTGTATGAGGAGTTATGATTGTTTGAAGTTGACCCAAAAATTCACTTTTGTTAGGCTGAAGTAGATCGACCATAACTTTTTGCTCCGATAGACAAATTGGATGAGACCAATTTCATCGGAAAGAGAACTCGTAGAGATTTTCATTGATATATATTAGATCACCCAGATCATTATGTACAAGGAGTTATGATCGTTTAAAGTTAGTGCAAAAATACGCCAGGCCTAAGTACTTTTTCTTGCATGTTTTACTGTTCACTACTATTCACGGTTCGATCGGAATGTTCATAACTCGTCCCTCGGGTGTCCGTTTTGGATGATCCACATATTTTTGGAAATATTATTCAATACTCTATGCAATGGTGTATCATAATATAAGACATTCCGCACGGAAAATTTATAATTTATTCTAGAAGATAGAACCCAACACGTTTACGCATAAAATTTCAATGAAAATTTTCCTGGGGTATTACAAGTGTGAAGTAGGTGTGCCTTCTTTATTCTGGAAGGCCTATTTCTTTTCAGTCACTTGTTATTTATTTTGATTTAGGTCCACTGGGGGCCTTGTCCCAGATTTAGACCATTTGTTGATGTTGTATGTAGTAGAGATTTCACAGACTAGAAAGATGTTGTCTAGAAGTTGATAAATTTATTTCCGTATTGTTAAACAAATTTTTAGAGTATGACCACGATTCAGTTTATTTTATTTATGCATCTTTTCTTTATTATTCAAGTATTTTGCATGATTACCAGATGTAGAAGGGAGTCTGGGCCTCCATGGTTCGGGATGCTCGTTATAGCTATGGCTCCAGCTCGAGTCGTGATAAACTTGGTATCAGAGCACGGTTCTTGGACCTATGGCTGTCTGCGAAATTACATCGGGTAGAATCCTATTTATGGGTGTGTAGCGCGACACACTTACAAGTAGGAGACAACAAGGTATTTAGGAATGTTTCTATTTCTTCATGTTCTAGTTAGTGCTATGGAGTCAGAATGTTCCTCTTTCATACTCTAATTCGTGCTATGGTATCGCCCATACGAAAGTAAGGTTATCCCAAATCTTACTCTGTTGTTCTAAGACATCTCGTTGTTGAGGTGATTCAAGTGTAGAAGTCTAGAATCTAAATGGTATGGTTCTTTCTGATTGATACATAAAAGATTATAAAATAGTACAAGGACTTGATAGAAGTCCGTTAGTGCTTCAAGGTTTATTGATTCAAGTGTAAACTTTGATCTTAATGAAATCGTGCTTTAAAAATTTTCTTGCGGATGTCATGCATAAGGGGAATGATGTGTATCAAAATGTTGGAACTGTACTTCCACCCGAGTAGTAGTGTATGTTAAAGTTTCATGACCTATTGGTAGTGAGATTAGGCCAAAAAGTTGGTGGTATGAAGTCACAAGTTAGAAGTCAGAGTGAGGGGGACTTTTGTTTTGTGTAAATAAATTTTTTTAGTGGTATAACCGTTGATTAATGGATGATTTGTCATTTTATATTGATAGACTAATGTGGTAGTAATATTGGTAGATTGTGAGGTATTCAATAGAGGAAGTGTTTGGTTGTGATTATTATTTATTCAAAACTAGGGAAGGAGCCTAGAGTGGATAGTCATGGTGTTTATAGAAACCTCTTATACGTTGTGAATAGAAATGGTTAGATTATTTGAAGGTAGTCTAAATGTATTCTTGGGTAAGTAATTATGAGGTGAGAAAGTAGAATATGTAGATAAGATCGGGTTGGGTTATGTTATATGATTAGAATCGAATACCCCTATTATGATTTTACCCTCATTTGATTGTCTTTATTGTAGTAGTAAATTATGTAGTGTGGGAAATTGAATGAGCTTTCCGTCGATATAAGATTCTCCCAAATCCATTACCCGACAAGATGTTATGAAAAATTTAAGTCCTAGTCGTAAAACACTGTCATTTTGGTGCTTGACATGTCGCAGAGTTGGTCTATTTAACAATTATCAAATTTCACTAGCCTAGCGCGATTAAGGTGCGTTGCGCTGAAGTTTCAGGTCCCAACCAGAGGGACAATACGATGACTCTGCGTCGCGGTGACCCCAAGAATCCCATTTGTCAATTTCTAGTGAGCCACCGCGATAGTGGCGTGTCGCGGTGGCCGATAAAATTGGACCCCCAATTATATTTTTATTCTATCTCATTAAGGGTATGTTGGGTAATTTTCATCCCCTTATCAACTTAAACACGAGATTTTTTTTGCAAGTGACCACATTATTCATATTTTTCTTCAAAAATTCTCAAGAACACTCTCTAGGGTATCAAACTGAAAACCCAAATAGCTCAAGATTTAACCGTGGGTTTTCAAGATTGATTGAAGATTTGGAATCCCCAAATTGTAGGCTTCAAGAATCATCCTCTAAATTCCTAAATTGAGGTACGTGGGATTTTCCTAAAAATCTCATGGGCATAGAAATCATGATTTTAAGAAAAAGGATTTAGATTTATGATTTATAATCATGTTTTAGAAGTCTCAATGACATTATTTTGGACTTTAGGCCTTTCCCCAAATTGATTTGAAGTTCTATATATATATGTATGCATGTGTTTAAGGATGAATATTCAATTGAGAGAATGAATTATAATGAATCCCTCTCTTGATATTATTTATCCAATTTTTTCATATGATATAGATTGTTTTGAAATTCATCTTGAAAAGTATGTTACGAAATGTATTGATTTATACTATGACTTGAATATGATTTTGGAATCAAAAGAGAGGGTTGTGCATGTTGATAAACGTGATTATACATATAATGAAAGAGTGCATCATTTTTCCAAAAGTACATGACCACCATATATTTGAAGAATTCTTGCATAATTTTGACTTATGTTATGAAACATGAAATCTGTTATACTATTTGCATGTTTGGGTGGTCTGAATTGAGTTTTGATGAAAGAATCATGCATGATGCATTATGTCTCAGAAAAAGGACTTGCAAGTCTAGGTTTGACGACACCAACTCAGATAATGCCATGTTAATTCAGAACAGAATAGAATGCATGTTTGAAATCAGATGTTTAGATTTTGAAACTAGAATGATGCATGTTTCAAAATAGAAAAAAATTGGACATAAAGAGAGCTTAGGTGGTTCCCGGAAGAAGGCACGAGTTCAGACAACTCATTGCCCAAAATCGTGATTTGCCGATCCGGGTATATTATTATACGCTGGCCTAGTGCCCTGTGGCGTATCAGACTCAGACACTCCAACCCTAGCGGAACACTTAGGTTGGGAGCTTACCCACCAAGTCAATGGCGGATTCCATATAGCCCATGAATATCAGACTTGTAGGGGAGTGACACCTAACTCAGAATTAATATACAAAGATCGGAGACTGTATTGATAGAAAGGTTTTATGATTATCAAAGATGCCCATGTGTTATTGAATTTATATCATATATGATGTTTTATGACTAGCTCTAAACTATTTTATTTATATCAAAAGCTTTATTTTGGATTGATCTGTGTACCAGTATATTTGTATTGACCCCCTACCTTCCAGGTTCTGAGGTACAATCTAGGGGTCCTTATAAGCAGTAGATTTCTTCAGATAAAAGTGCAGAGTTTTGTTGGTGATCTTTCAATATTTCAGAAGGCCTATTTATTTCCAGACATTTATCATTAGTCATGTAGTAGAGATTTTGCGAACGATTTTCAGATGTTGTTAATGGTTTTAGATTTTATTTTCTATTTTTGAACTTGTATCAGACTTATGACCATGATTCCATTTTTCTAGATATATTTTTCGCATTTCCTTGATTGTGTATGAATGGTGTATATGATTACAAGTTATAAGGGCTTTCAGGCTTTCATGGTTTGGGATGCTCATCACGGCCAGGTCCTTGGTTCGGATCGTGAAAAATTTGGTATCAGAGCACGGTTAATGGACCCAGGGTGTCTACGAAATTGCATCAATTAGAGTCTTATTTATGGGTGTGTAGCACGCCACAATTATAAGAAGGAGGCTACTAGGTGTTTAGGAATATTTCCCTTTTACCATGTTCTAGTTCGTGCTATGGAGTCAGAATATTCCTCTTTCATACTCTAATTCGTGCTATGGTGTCGCCCATACAGAAGTAAAGTCATCCCAATTCTTTTTTTACTTTGATTTGCTCAGATATGTCTCATTGTTGAAGTGATTCAGGTGCAAAAGTCTATAATCTAAATGGTATAGTCCTTTGTGATTGGGCCATATAAGATTTTAAAGTTGGGCAAGGACTTGTGAAGAGTCTGTTAGTGCCTCAGAGTGTATTGATTCTAGTGTGAATTTTGATTCTGATGAAATCGTGCTTTTGAGCATACAGTATTCAGTCTCTTTCAAAAAAATTTATCCTGCAGATGTCATGCTTAAGAGGGAATGAGGTGTAGCAGAATGTTGGAACTGTATTTCCACCTGAGTAGTAGTATAAGTTAAAGTGTCGGTGTTAAGACCTATTGGTAGTGAGATTAGACCAAGAAGTTGGTGATATGAAGTCACAAGGTTAGAAATCAGAGTGAGGATGACTTTTATGTAGATAAATGTGTTTAGTTGAATAACTGATGTTTGAGGATGATTTACCCCTTTATAGTGATAGACTAATGTGGTAGCTAGTAGCATGTGTGGATTGTATGTTATTCTGTGGGGGAAGTGTTTGACTCAGATTTTTACTTATACAGAGTAAGATGTGTATTCTTAGATCATTGATTATTGTGTGTCAAGTTTCTATCTCTTGTAATATTGTTATCATTGTATTGTTAAACTAAAAGTCTAGTGAATCCGTGTGAGGCTATTTCGATTCACTAGCATAGTTGTCTTGTCATTCATCTCGTTTTCTTGTTCAAAATAAAAAATCAAAGTCTAGTGAAGTCGTGTGAGGCCTATTTCGATTCACTAGCAACTTGTTGTTCTTCTGTTGGTTGAATATATGAATAGACGAATCTTTTTGCATGAGATTGAGTTGGTAATGAAGTGATACGTCCTTGTGTGTTAGTTTAGTAGAAGGTAGAGAAGGAGTTATTAGTCAAGGTGAATTGTTGTTTGCTTGAAGTATGAAAATGGCTAGATTAGCCAGTAGGTTATAATTATAGACTCATGGTTGTTGTAGAATTTGAAGGTAGTCTAAATGTATGCTTAGGTAAGTAAGTGTGATTTGATAAAGCCATATAAGTAGATAAGATTGTATGGGGTTATAATATAAGATTAAGGTTGACCATGTCTATTATGTGACTTTAACCCCCCTTGACCTTCTTTTCTTTGGTAGTTGTAAACTAGTACTACTTGTGAGGAGGTATGTAGTAGATTTTGAGGCATAGCAGTGATGTCATGAAGGTGTTTTGGTTGTGGGTTGTATCTAAATAAAATGGGATATTTGCGTAGAATATCACAATTTGATGGACTAGTATATTATATTGCATTCTTCATTGGTGGTAGATGATTGATGCTAGACTATAGGCTTTATGTGTTGAAATAATGAGTGTTAATGAATTATAATAAGGAAAACCATAAGGTCATGATCGATTATTGTGGCTACGGAGTTCTAGTATACTATTGTTTCTTGATGTTTTATTTCGTAGTTTCCAAGTGAGAATTGTGTGTAAGGTTGGGTTGTAAATCATGTTTATCCCTAGACATTAAGTTTGAACAGTTGATGGCCAAGTTAAGAAGTTATGATTAATGATGTTGAGCCTTTTTGTATAATCTTGATTCTCATGGTTTAGAAATATAAGTTTGTAGGCATGATGCTGGTAGACTATGATAGAAGTGGTATGGTCCGTCAAAGGTTTAGAGATATCCATGTTTAGTGTTAGAATAATCTAAGTTGGTGAATGTTTAAGCTGTTATATGATGACTTTCGGGGTTATAAAAACCTAAGGGTTGAATATTAGAAGGAGGTATTAGCATTGGTTGCTATACCTGAAGATACCATCTTACAGTGTAAGTTTAGTTTTATGTGTATTGTTATATTCCCGACTCTAGAGTAAAGTGATTTCAGTTATTCAAGAGTGTATATAGTGGTTCATAGACTTAGAGTAATGGCTTAAATCTAAGGGGGAGATAATGGAACGAGTAACCAAGTCAAGTTTTCAGATGCTAATAGATGTGCTAGTAAGTTGTGGAATTGGCCGTGAGAAAGAATATTGCTCAATCTATTCTTATTTTGGCAGGTTACCTCAGTTATTCTGACATACTCATGCTTTATGTTTCATCTTCATGATCATAGCTATTGTTCATGCATATGGTAAGGAATTATGTTCTATCCTAGTTCCTAGTATGATGAGTTCCCAGTTTGTTTAGTAGTCAAAATTGTTTTCCGTAAGTTATGAATTCCAAAATTCTGATCATGCAGTTCATGACTCTTGTCCACATGTGATACTCTTAACGATCAGTGAAAATTTATATTTATATTAGGTACGTCCTCAGATTAGGTCTCTTTAATTAGTCCATGCAGTGAGTGCTCTATTCCTCACGCCTCAGTAGGGTATCAAGTTATGCTTAGTACTCATCTTATGTTCCGGATCCCGATATTCCAATTTGCAGTGACATTTTTCTTTAGGTTGAGATAGTGATGATGAACAGTTGTTTAGATGGAAAAGAGTAAACATTTCTTGTTGATGAAAGATGGTTGTATGCTTATTTGAGTTAAGGCGGTAACTGTGGAGTAAGATTGAGGACGAGTCTTTGATACGTGTCAAGGTTAGTTGAAGTTTTATGTGTTATATTTGGGAAAAAAAAATTTGCACTTGTTTTATGTGTATCATCTAAATAGTGTAGGGAAGTTGTTATGCATAAAAGTATTAGAGAATATGAGAAATATGCTTTATGAGTGGTTGTTTAGAAGTGCATATGTGGGTATGAATGTAGGCTTGAATGTCATGTTTGTATGTATATGGATGGATGCCTTGAGTGTTTGTGAATGTCTTATACGAAGTTGAAGGTGATTGCTGGAGCGAAAATAAGAATTATGCAGGAGATGAGGATTTGTGAAATCCGGGGTGTTCTAAATTCATGATTCAGACTAGTACTACAGTATTATGTGGTGCGTCTTGTGATTTTGAGTTAGTCTTGAAGATAGTAAGGGGATTTAGTTTAGTTTAGACATTAGTAGATGGAAATATCAGCGGCCATGTGAGAAAAATAAGTGGAATCAATGTTCATGCTTTTTAAGGGGAAAGTATAGTTGAGAGAGTATTTTAGAAGTGTGGCTAATCTTGAAAGTAAGAAGTTGCAATGCCTAAGGTTTGGTAATTCTATCCTAGTTTATGAGTTATATGCCTATATTCCATGCTATAGAGTAGTGTCATTGTTGTACTTCCTTAGTTGGATGTCTTGTGTAACTCATGTCAGAGATTTTTTGCTCCCTAATGCTACTAGAACTTCTTTAGAAAGAGTGTTGAATAGATACTCTAGTTAAGTATAAGTGTCCAGTATAGTTCAGTTTAACAGTCAGGCAGACAAGTTACTGTGGTTTTTCACCATTTCAACCAGTCCTACTATCTGAAGTCCAATGCTTATGACCATCCCAAAAGATAATCTATTCCATCCGTGTAAGTTTCGAACTCAGTTTAGTCCAAGCATCATGTTTCATATTCAGTTATTTAGTTATGACTCAGTTTATAAGAGTTCAACGCATAATCTCAAATTTTTCCAGCTATTTTAGCTCAGACAGTGTATTACCTTTGTACGATCTAAATCTGGTTGCCTCATGATTTGTACTTACGTAAGTTATCACTTCCAAATACAATGTGTGTGATTTTAGCATAAACACTTCAGGAGAAATCCTAAACTCTCAGCATGAATCGGCTCCTTAAAACAAGTAAGGGCAAGTCAGCTTAGAATTCAGTTTCATGATAGAAGTTTAAACGTTTTAGATCAGTTATATCCTTTCTTAGAAGACACATTAGGTCCTCGTTATTCCATACCTTTAAGCTTCAGTATTCCTACCCATCATTCAGGGACGAATGATCCCAAGGGGAGAGAATGTAACACCCTGCATTTCGGGCTATAATGGAAACCAATATTTCTATGCGTAGATGATTCAAAAGCCATAAATCCTATGAAAATTTTCCATGCTAATTAATTATGTAGTGTGGGAAATTGAATGAGTTTTCCGTCTATATAAGATTCTCCTAAATCCGATACCCGGGCAAGATGTTATGGCAAATTTAAGTCCTACTCGTAAAACACCATCATTATGGTGTTTGACGCGTCGTGGAGATGGTCTTTTTAACAATTGTCAAATTCCAATAGCCTAGTGCGATTATGGCGCATCGCGCTGAAGTTCCAGGTCCCAACCAGTAGGACAACGCGATGGCTCTGCGTCACAGTGACCCCAAGAATCCCATTCGTCAATTTCTAGTGATCCACCACGATAGTGGCGCGTCGCGGTGGCCCATAAAATTGGGCCCCCAGTTATATTTTTATTCCGTCTCTTTAAGGGTATGTTGGATAATTTCCACCCCTCTTATCAGCTTAAACACGAGATTTTTCTCTCAAGCGACCACATTATTCATATTTTTGTTCAAAAATTCACAAGAACACTCTCTAGGGTTTCAAACTAAAAACCAAAATAGCTCAAGATTTAACCATAGGTTTTCAAGATTGATTGAAGATTTGGAATCCCCAAATCGTAGGCTTCAAGAATCATCCGCTAAATTTCTAAATTGAGGTACGTGGGTTTTTTCTAAAAATTTCATGGGCATTGAAATCATGATTTTAAGAAATAGGTTTTAGATTTATGATTTATAATCATGTTTTAGAAGTCGCAATGACATTGTTTTGGTCTTTAGGCCTTTCCCCAAATTGATTTGAAGTTCTATATATATATGTATGCATGTGTTTAAGGATGAATATTCAATTGAGAGCATGAATTATAATGAATCCCTCGCTTGATATGATTTATCCCATTTTTTCATATGATATAGATTGTTTTGAAATGCATCTTGAAAAGCATGATACGGAATGTATTGATTTATACTATGACTTGAATATGATTTTGAAATCAAAAGAGAGGATTGTGCATGTTGATAAGCATGAATATACATATAATGAAAGAGTGCATGGTTTTGCCAAAAGTACATGACCACCATATGTTTGAAGAATTCTTGCACAGTTTTGACTTATGTTTCGGAACATGAAATCTCTTATACTATTTGCATGCTTGGGTGGTCTGAATTGAGTTTTGATGAAAGAATCATGCATGATGCATTATGGATTAGAAAAAAGACTTGCAAGTCTTGGTGTGATGACACCATCTCAGATAATGCCATGTTAATTCAAAACAGAATAAAATGCATGTTTGAAATCAGATGTTCAGATTTTGAAACTAGAATGATGCATGTTTCAAAACAGACAAAAATTAGGCATAAAGTGAGCTTAGGTAGTTCTCTGAAGAAGGAACGAATTCAGACAACTCATTGCCCAAAACCATGATTTACTAATCCCTGTATATTATTATACGCTGGCCTAGTGCCCTGTGGCGTATCAGACTCAGACACTCCAAACCTTGCGGAAAACTTGGGTTGGGGGCTTCCCCGCCCAGTCAATGGAGGATTCCATATAGCTCTTGGAATATCAGACTTGTAGGGGAGTGCCACCTAACTCAGAAGTAATACAAAGATCGGAGACTGCATTGACAGAAAGGTTTTATGATTATCGAAGATGCCCATTTGTTTTGGAATTTATATCATATATGATGTTTTATGACTAGCTCTTAACTATTTTATTTATATCAAAAGCCTTATTTTGGATTGCTCTCTGTACCAGTACATTTGTATTGACCCCCTTCCTTTCAGGTTCTGAGGTACAATCTAGGAGTCCTGATAAGCAGTAGATTTCTTCAGACAAAAGTCCAGAGTTCGGTCGGTGAGCATTCTATATTTCAGAAGGCCTATTTATTCCAGACATTTATCATCAATCATGTAGTAGATATTTCACAGACGTTTTTCAGATGTTGTTAGATGGTTTTGGATTTCATTTTCCATTTCTGAACTTGTATTAGACTTATGACCATGATTCCGTTTTGCTAAATATATTTTCTGTATTTCCTTAATTGTGTATGAATAGTGTATATGATTATAAGTTAGAAGGGAATTCAGACCTTCATGGTTTGGGATGCTCGTCACGGCCAGGGCCTCAGTTTAGGTCGTGACAGTATATACGGACTAGTTTTAAAATAATGAATTGTGGGTGAGTCATTAAGTGGATAAGGGCATAAGTATATAAGAATAAGTTTCACCCCCTGGGAGTATGGCATTAGGTAAGGAGTGAGGATGTGTATGCTCAAGAGACTACGGGTTGTTGGTTGATGACGATAGAGGATAGCGAACGAAATGACTTTAGAGCATACTTAGGAGGAAAAGTTTAGTATTTATGTGTATAAGTGTTTTGCGAACCTAGTTTGTGTTGTTTATATTGTAGTATGGATAAGTCTGGTGAGTTGTTGTACGGTGTTCGTTAGAGTTGAATTGAGGAAATATAGGTAGGCAATGTGCTTCTTTGGTATAGTTTTACTAATGTTGTTAAGTCAGAAAGTTATATCATTAGAGGTGTAATGCGAGTATTCTAAGGAGTTGAAGAAGAAGTGTTGAGTGTTCAGAAGAATAGATGTACATGCCACGATAATGTTAGTTATAATTTGATGACTTTAGGGGTTAGAGGAAGTTATGATTAGTATACCTGAAAGGATGTCCTAGAAAGAATTTAGTGTCTTTGTATTAGAAATTATTGAGGGGAGTTTGTGTTCATATGTATAATGATACCCCTCCTTTCGTGATAATGAGTGGGGCTGCGTACGCTCATGAGAGTGGGAAATGTAGAGTGATGGCTATAAAGTCTAGAAAAAGTTTAGAGTAGCAATTTTGAAAAGCGAGGCCTTTAGAGTATAGTTCATCAGGGAGAGTTTAGAGTTTAAGTATATGGTGATGTCTCTTTTTATGATGAGAGTTGTGGCTATAGATTTTTATGTGAGGTTAAGTCCGCAAGTCTAGAAGTGTGACCTTGATCTAAGGGGGAGATGATGGATTGAAGTGGTACCTGAATTTTCTTGTGATGTCAAGTTTCAAGTAATAATCAGGTTAAATAAATTCCTATTGAAGCAAACTCCTCCTACTTCGATTTGAATGGACATCTACCAATGTCTTATGTATTCAAGTCCTGCCTATGTCTAAGGATTGAGTTCTCTATGTAAATCATGTCATGTTCTGACCCCCCAAACTAGAAGCAACAATATCTCAATAAATTTAAGTCTTTCACGTATTTATACTCTATGATACGATGTTCATGATCCATAAATCTGAGTCCCAAATCATGCTTGGTTATAAGAAACTATGTTTTCATATGTTAGCGATTCATTTTATGTTGGGATTAGCCAAATGATAAATTTGTGTGAACTCATGACTAATTTATCTAAAAAAATAAGAAGTGATAGCTCCTAGAAGTTCTTATCTCAATCATTAACTTTATGAATTCTAGGCTTTTGTTAAATGACTCATGAGGTAAGCGCTCATGTTTCTCACCATGGTTAGCCCTAATAACTCGTGCCATGTTGAGTTTATGCCATAACGACTCTTCACTCATGATCTAAATACTTGACATATGAAGCACTTCGTGATTGTATCGTATCTTCATTTCATGTCCCTCCTTGAATAGTGCAGAAAGGTATAACCTATAGTCTCATAAGTGTTACTTCCATTCTTGAGGATTGTACTCGGGTCCCTCAATGACCCTATGTATGTTAGTATAATGGTGATTGTTGAAGCGTAGTAGTGTGTTAGGTGGGGGAGTAGATGTTCTTGAAGGTGAAAATTTTGATGTGATTCTCGATCTAAGGTTATAGGTGAAAGGGAAAAGAAGGAGATGAACTTTTGTTGTGTGAAATAGCTAAGAAGGAGAAATTTGGCGACAATATTTTGAGAGTGATTGAATTTGTTGGTCTTAGTAAGGAGATCCATGTAGTGGGTGTAGTAGTGATTAGGCTTGAATGTTCTGATTGATGAAAACACAAACCTATGTGCCATGGGGTTAGTATTCTTTGAATTAAAACTTGAGGTTGTTGGATTATAGGGATGAGGTGAGGTGATTTCTTAATGTGATGTAGAGTGCGGAGTCCCATAGCTTAAACTAGCACTTTTTTTCTCCGAGTTAGGCTTGAACATAGGAGTATTATATAGTGGAACTCAAACTCGTGTTGTTAGATGTGTATTGGGAGAATTGTAAGTGGGAAATGATGAAGTATTCTATATGTTGTTTGGGGAAGAGTTGAGTAGTGTCTCTCAGTTTTGGGTCTATTCGTTGTACCTTGTAAGGTTGAGAATGTTTCTAATCCTATGTTCCGTGAAAACATTATTGCATGATTTGTACCGATATAAGTCAGATTCTTTATCACCAAATGAACTCATGCCTCGTGTTGTGATTATTATGATTCATATAACTCATGTGCAAGATCATCCCTACTTAAAAGTCTTGTTACCTCGTGCTTACATGTTTCACAAGGGGTTATCATGAAGCTCTTTCGATGCCTTTGCATACTTTATTGAGTAAAAATGCTCAATGCAAGGGTACTTTCCTTATTCCATATTTTTAGAGCTTCAAAAAGTCCATATCCATCATTCGTGGACGAATGATCCCAAGGGGGAGATAATGTAACACCCCGCATTTTTGAGCTAAAAATCCGAACCGTCATTCCTACGTGTATACGCTCTAATTTCATGGTTCATATTTAAACTCATGTGTCGTTATCTTTCACCTAGTATATGAAGTGATTATGAGGTGAAAAATGTTCATAGAAATCGCTTAAAGCAAAGTTTAGCTAAGAATTCTTCATTCGTCCAAAGTTTGATATTCGATTATATAAGGTTCATATTTGAACGAGTATAACGTTTTGTATATATAGAATTTAGCATATTGAGACCATACAAATTGTAGATACTCAAATTAGCTTTCCAACGATACCAATTTTGCTAAAATTCGATACTCGAGTGAAAAGTTATGCCATTTTTCGTGTGAGGCAGTGAGCTGTCGCGATAAGGTCGCGATGCCAGTTTCATTCCCGTTTCTGGGAGTCGCAATGCGAGTTTTATTTCCGTTTCTGGAAATCGCGCCACAATGATCATTTACACAGGAAAGAGAGGCCAAGGGGTAGTTTAGTCCTTTTCCCCATTCCCAGCCCTCCAAACACGAATTATAACCCAAAAAGGGGGCATTATTTGCCCATCTTCTTCAAATTAGCTCTCGTAGAAACTCTCCCCTTTCCTCAAGAACAAGATTCAACTCTTCTCCCCCAAGTTATCTAGAATTCAAGCCTTTCAAGTTCAAGATTCTAAAGAAAGTATCAAAGTTAGGGTTTCATCCATCAAGATAAGAAAATTAAGGTACGTGGGGTTTTTCTAAAGCTACATAGGCATAGTAAACTCTTCTTAATCATGTTAAAGTCTTAGAAATCATGAATTTACAAAGAGTTTTGGATTTACAATTATAATTATACATCTTGAAACATTTTAATGATATTGTTTTGGTCTTGAAGCTTTCCCCTTGAAATCGATTTTGTTAATATATATGTATATATGTGATTGAAGCTTTGAAATATGAATTGAGAGAGTGAATTGTTGAATCTTCCCCTCTCCCATTGTGTTACTACTTGATTTGCAAGTTAATGGATTCCTAAATTGCATAATTTAAAGAATGAGTCAGGAGCCTTATTATTTCATAAGAATTTTTCATCATTGAGAATTGGAGAGGGGGATCTGTTCATGATTTAAATGCTAAAGGTAATAATTGAAGGAATTTCTGGAATGTTTTGAGAAATTGACCACCAGTTGTTGGAATTGTTGAAAAGATGAGAATCTTTGCACGGTTTCTAGTTATGTTTTGAAAAATATGAATTCTCTTATACTGTTTGAATGATATGGTGGTTTGAACTTTATGTTTTGAAAAAGGACTATAATTTGATATCTTATGGCATAGAAATATAACTTGGAAGTCTTGGTATGACGATACCAATACAAATTATGCATTGATAACACAGAACAATACAGAATGCAGATTTTTATTTAGATTTTCAGATTTTGAACATAGAATGATCCATTTTTAGAAAAGGCTAAATTTGGACTTAAAGAGAGTTAGGTGGTTCCCCGAAGAAGGAATGAGTTCAGAAAACTCATTTTCCAAAATCATGTTTTGCCGATACGAGTTATTATATTCCCAAAGTGGAATTACACGTTGGCCAGTGCCATGTGGTGTATCAGAGTAGAAACTCCAACCCTTGTGGAAAACTTGGGTTGGGGGCTTGGATGCCGAGTTAAGGGTGACTTCCATATAGCCCGTGGAATGTTAGACTTGTAGGGTGGACCACCCAGCTCAGAACTAAAATAAAGAATGGTTTGCATCTACAGAATTGTTTGAATGATCATTTGAAGTTGCCCATGTATTTTAAACTATTTCATGCTTAATGCTTTATGACTTTCTCTCACCTATGTTTTATATAAAAGTTAATTATTTTGGATTGTCCTGCGTACCAGTACAATTGTATTAACTCCCTATATTTCAGGGTCTGAGGCTCAGTCTAGAGGTCCTGCTAAGCCATAAAGTAATCAGACAGAAGTGAAGTGTTTAGTTGGTAAGCCTTCTTTATTCCAGAAGGCCTATTTATTTTCAGTCACTTGTTATTTATTTTGGTTTAGGTCCACTGGGGGCTTGTTCCAGATTTAGACAGTTTTTTGATGCTGTATGTAGTAGAGATTTCGCATAATAGAAAGATGTTGTCTAGAAGTTGATAAATTTATTTTCGTATTGTTAAACAAATTTTCATAATATGACCATGATTTCGTTTATTTTATCTCTGCATCTTTTCTTTATTATTCAAGTATTGTGCATGATTACTAGATGTAGAAGGGCGCTCGGGCCTCCATAGTTCGGGATGCTCGTTACGGCTAGGGCCCCGGCTCGAGTCATGACATTTATCTCATTGGTGTGTCTTTGCAGTTGCTTACCTTTCTATCTTTTTTTACTATTGATTTAGATTAGACCCTCACTCGAGTCGTGACATTTATCTCATTGGCGTAGCTTTGCAGTTGCTTACCTTTCTGTCTTTTTTTACTATTGATTTAGATTAGGCCCTCGCATTGTATTATACCTTTTCTATATTGAGCTTAGTCGACCGATTATGCCTACTGAGTACCCATTTCTTTAGTACTTATACTACACTTCTGTATCTTTTCCCTGATGCAGATCCGAGTAGTAGCAGTCGACATTGACATGATTCCTACCTTTCTGTACAGATTCAGGGAGTGCTTACTGTCGTTCGAGGCTGATCCTCTTCTATCTGTTCTAGTTAAATCTTTTTGTACTTGAGACTTCTTGTATATATTGTGTATATTTTTTATTCTATCTAGTACTCTGGTATATTTTAGTAGTGGTTCTAGTACCAACCTAACCAGGTCTTAGGAGGGATTCATTTGTGTATTTGGTCCTTTTTCCATTCCCTCAATTTAATATTTGTTATATGTTTCCTTTATATCTATCGCTTGTTATTATTATGGCTATCATTATATGCGATCTTTTATGATTTCTACCTATTAACCTAATACTTATTCATGGCTATGACTTGGCTTGCCTACTGGGGAATAAGGTAGGCGCCATCATGACTTGAGAAATCGGGTTGTGACATGTATACACATATGTATATGCATAATATATATATGAACCAACACATAACAAATATATATATATACAGACGCAAATCACAACACATATCTCATAGAAAATGTATACACATATGTATATGCACAATATATTGTAATACCCCGGAAAATTTTTCATCGAAATTTTGTGCGTAAACGTATTGGGTCTTATCTTTTAGAACGATTTATAATTTTCCGTGTGGAATTTCCTAGAGTTAGACCCACCTTTGCGAATATCATCTAATAATCTTTCCAACGATATGTGGATCATCCAAAACGGACACCCGAGCGATGAGTTACGAACATTCCAATCGAACGGTGAATAGTGATGAACAGTAAAACGTGCAGGAAAAAGTACTGAGGCCAGGCGTATATTTTTTCCAACTTTAAACGACCATAAATCCTTGTACATAATGATCTGGGTGATCTTCTATATATAAACGGAAAGCTATGCGATTCCTCTTTCCAATGAACTTAGTTTCATCCAATTTGTCTATCGGAGCAAAAAGTTATGGTCAATCTAGTTCAGCCTATCAAAAGTGAATTTTTGGGTCAACTTCAAATGACCATAAATCCTTGTACATAATGATCTGGGTGAGATACTATATATCAACGGGAATCTCTGAGAGTCCTCTTTCTAATGAAATTGGTTTCATTCAATTTGGATATTGGAGTAAAACGTTATGGTCGATCTACTTCAGCCTATCAAAACAGTCCCCCATGGACAGATTCGGGTTTTATTTGTTTCTTAGGGGCATTTTGGTCTTTCACCACTCTTTTAAACCTCTATAAATACCCCATTCAGCTGAGAACTTGTATTATTTTCCTCTCATTTCTCTTATATGTATATATATATATATATATATATATATATATATATATATATCAAGTTAGGGTTAGGGTTTTGAGTTGGGGGAAATTAATTGGAGGCTTTGATTCAAGAATTCCTTCCGTCAATCTCTTCCGGCTACCGAGTCTAAGGTATGCAAGTTTTTATCTATGGACTCCTTTCGTCCATAGAGTCCACGAATCCCTTTTTGAAAGTTCAAGTTATGTATATATATATATATTCTAGACTTTGATGATGTATATATATATGTTGATTGATATTTGATGGTTGAGATATATATGAGGATTATGCATGTTACTTGATATATATATATATGATGATTATGCATGTTGGTTGATATATATATATATATATATGTGGTGATGGTGTATGTTGGTTGATACATGCATGCAATGATTATGTGTGTTGGATGAGATATATGGGGTGGCGGAAAACATGAGAACTTGACGAATTCACCAATGTCTACAAGTACATGTAAGGTGTTTGTGGAATTTTCTAAGAGGCTATAAATTTACGTTCTTAGGATATAATAAGTTCTAAATGACTAGACTACTTTCTATGTATACGTTCAACATGAACTCCATGTTATTGTCTAAAATTGGGGATGTTGTGTGGAAGGCTTATGATATGGTTGTTAGTGTGGACGAAGGATTTAGTTGGTGGAATTAACATGAATGATGGTGTTGTAGAACATGTAATTGTTCATACTGACCTATGCCCTAAATGGTGCATGCAAGGTAATTGTAGAAATGCCTAGTTGAAGAAGAATGGATCGTATGACCCCTTGTGATCGAAGTGATGAGTTCATACCATACTTCCATGCTACGGGTTTACTATGGTGCTTAAGGGAAATGATAAGGCCATTAGGCCACGCTAAGTGTGAAATGTCTAATTATGGGTCGAATTGCATATATCAAGATCTTAAAGGAAAGAACCTTGAGAAGTGAACCATGATGTGTTGAATGTATGTTATTTGTGTGTATCCCGATTGGATGAACTATGTTATGTTGTATTCTTCCTTAACCATATGCATCCTTGTTGAATGATCTACGATGTAATGGCATGAGATCCCAATACTTGTATATGAATATGATCTTCAAATGATTGGTGTGAGGTGTTAATGAATGCATGGTGCATAATGGCCTGTGGGCATGTGATTATGCATTGTTGTATACTACATATTACTTATGTTATTGATTGTTGGGGGTACGTATGCCCGAAATAGTCTGTTGGTCTAGAGCTGAGTCAGTTCTGCGATAATCTTAGTCGTGCTACGATTGATGAATTTCCGATGATTTGAGAACTTAAAATGAATTCCGTGAGAACTTAGTATGTGGGGTTTTGAACAAGAATATCTTTCTATTCTTGTACCCAAAGAATTGATTTTATCATTGGAATTTCATGATTTTGTAAAGTGGGTAAATACCCAAGATGTTTTAATGACGAATTATGAGGTTATGAAAATATAAATTGTTTAAGCTTTGATGTACATGATTACTTTATTATTCCCAAGTAATGATTTGATATGGTGAATTTTATATTTCTACCATGAGTTGATATTTCAAGTGTTTTCAAGATATGATTTATGGAACTTTGAATCGTCCAATATTGGTATACATAATAACCTTATTATCTTGTTTTCTTGTATTGAGATTTTATGCCATAAATTGCATACCACTACTGTGAAATTATTTTTTTGAGGATTCTTGATATAAGAGCCATGATTTGAGTTACATTACCACATACAAAATCTTACTATGATTTGAAGATCTTAAATGCTTTTCAAAAGCTATTGTCATGATTTGAATATTGAAATAAAAGAATGATCATTTGAGAATATTGATTTGAATCCGTAGAGTCGGGATGATTTATATTGATTTTAAGCTCGCAGAGACGAAATGCTTTTGTTATTGATACCATGTTGATGTTGAGGAAAATTAAATATTTTGAGCTAAAATGTGTTGAGTTAGGAATTCACAAATTGATATGATTTGATAAATGAGAAAGAGATTTGATTTGGTCTTTATGATAGACCCTTGTGATGTTGTGGTCGATTTCCTAACGCGTTCTGAGCTAGTCGGGGAGTATTACTTAGCACCGAGAGGGAAATTTGGTATTTCCCCAAACCTATGTGCCACTGTAGGGTTGTTGATGATGATATTGTTGGCCAAAGAGCCGAATTGTGATTATGAAAGCTTTAAGGTTGTACTCCCTGGCAAGAGTACAACACTCCCGCCAATGGGAGTGCTCTCCCTAGGAGGGTAAACGTTGGTATTCCACGCGGCTCACATAGGGTTGTCGGTTATAGGAAACTCCCCTGTCCATAAGAGTATGTTTCTTGAACTATCGAGTCGCTCCGAGTCTTGAGTTGATGAGTTTGGTTGTCTATGATGAGTCATGAGAATTTATGATGAATATTGATGATTTTATGAAGATTTATGGGATTTTACTTATGTTTTCCTATCTATAATATTATGAGAAGTATGGATAATAAAATTCAAGCCATGTGAGTCTTCATTTTCCGTACGCATGTTTTACGAAATCAAAGATACTATTCAAATTATTGTGTGCACCCCCACATATTCAGTTTCTTATGAGGAGTCATGGTGAGTTATGTAACTACTTCCCACGGTTTCTGTGTCAATATAAATCTTCAGGAGTCAGGGATGTGAGTGTATTCGATTGAGCAGTGTTGGTATCCTGTGATTCAGTAATGCAGTACCCCAGTACAGTAGTGAGTTCCGAGGACAGTAAAGTGGTATCCGAGCTGTGGTATCTGGAGTCGTTATAATTGTTATAGTGGTTGTGAATTGTGCATTCATATATATGTACTCGTTCGTTATTCTCATGATTATTCTGTTGATTAAATGTTCATGCATAAGCCCTTGCATTTAGCCTTCCCTGCTTGCATACTCAGTACATCTTAGTACTGACGCATTCGCGCTATGGTGTTCTTTTATTTTGGGGCACCATAGGTTCAGAGGAGTGAAACTTGGAGCATCTTAGAAGTCACTTGTATAGTAGCAGTGGGTGCAGCAGTGAGTCCTCGTCATCCGAGGATGTTGTTATTACAGTATTTGATTTTAGTAGACGGAGTTAGTTGGGGAATTGTCCCTTCAACTCCACAGTTTAGGCAGTGTAGAGGCTTTTCAAACAGATGTATTAGTGTGTGGTTTAAGGTATTGTATATTTCTAGATGTTTGAACCTTACGGCAAATGTTAGCCATTTTTCACATGTATTTTATTATATTATGCAGTGAATAGGTACAGATATCAGAAAAATGGTTAGCTTGTGGTCCTTCGGGATCATAAGCACCGTGTGGCATTCTGGTTCTCGGGAATCGGGGCGTTACATATATCTATGAACCAACATTTAACAAATATATATATATATATATGAAAAAGTATAAAATCCATACCCACATAAATAAACATATGCAAATCAGACTAAATATAATTAAATCACCTATATACAATTACCAAATTTAGTAAAATTGAATTAAATACCTAGTTATGAAAAATTATTCATCAAGATTCATTCTATGAATACCCAGTTATGAAAAATTATTCATCAAGATTCATCCTATGAAATTGACATTAATATAAAATTAGATTTTCAAACTATATATTCTTTTCTATAAAATTTTCAGAAAATTGAGATGAAGTAGAAACATTATACTACGGTTTAGAAATGTTCGAATTGATTATGATTTGTCTCAAACATTCAATTGAATATGAGGTTAGAAAATTGAGATGTTTCTGTCATAAACATCACTACTATCCCCCTAAACCACTAGCCACTCCTCTCTCCATCTCTGCCCCCACTGATCTTTGTGGTTAGACTAATTGAGTGGTAGTAAGTGGTGGCTATGACAACGGCGTAGTACCGGTGGCGGCAGAAGCTGTTAGTTTTTTCATTTTATTTATTAGAGTAGAAGCGGAATGTCTTATTCTATAAATTCCGATATATAAAGTACAAAATATAGTGACGGACCCAGGATTTAGGATAGTGGTTACTTAAAAAATTTAAAAACTGAAAAAAATAAAAATTCACCTCAAAGAGGTTTGAACACAGGGCATCCGTTTGAGTGGAGAACCTTAAAGATAACCTAACTACCAATGCACCCAACCAACTTTTTATTTTAGTGGGTGCTTTTATATATCATATACCTTTTTTCATATATTTTCTATGTAATTTTACCTATTCCGCATTGAGTTTAGTGGGTGTTGGAGCACCCCTTAAATGAATGAAGGTCCGTCCCTGGCAAAAAAGATTCAGATTTTTAAATTATTCAAACAAAAAAATCCTAAAAATTAATCCATGAAAATTGATATTGAAAAATTTGAAGCTTTGTGAGAAAATGTGGCAGAAAAATTAAGTGAAGTGAAGACAAGTTAATAATAAAAATCCAAGAGAGAAAGTATGGATTATATACTTAATGTAGATTAACTATGCTAGGTAATTAAGAGTTTATTTTATCTATGAAATGCAATTTTTTCATCTTTTAAAATCATCAACTCTAATGTAATGGTTAACTAGTTATTGTTGTTGGGTACGATGTATTTTTGATGATTGACAAACTAACAAAGTGATATGAAACATGTCAGTCAAGCTGGTTCATCGACGTGCTATCTCATGTTATACTCAAGTTACTTATCACGTGAAAAATTAAAGAAGTTGTGGTTAAGTAAAATACTTGAAGATAAGCTAATTTAAAGAGTAGGAGTTTGACTACAACACTAAGGAGACAAGAGTTAGAATTGAAGAAGGAGTCTCACTTGAAGTAAAACTCTATGTAATGAGAGTTCTAATTAAAGGAGGAGTTTGAAATAAAAAAACTCTTTGGAGAGCTGTGCTTAAATAGAAGATGTATTATTCAGAATAACTTGTGCACTTACAGAGAGAGAAAAGGCTAAACACGAGCAAATTGAGAAAGTTCATAATTGAGAGAATTCTGACTGAAGATTTGAGTGCTTCCAGTACAAAGGAATAGATTGACGAACCTATTTCACAGGACAGAACTTTACAGTTTATGAGTTAGTTTAAATGCATTGTTCTTATTGAGTTGTAATTTATTGCTTTCTTAGATTGATTATTTAGGAACAATACTGAGATGATTTAACTTCAAGTTTGGGATAACTCTAAGTGGGTTCAACAGTCAAGGGTGATTGTTTAGTTATAGGAATTAAAGCTTATGATTCCTAGTTGTTGAGTTATAGGAATCAGAGTTTATGATTCCTAGTTATTGAGGTATAGGAATTAGAGTTTATAATTCCTAGTTGTTGGTTACAAGAATTTTGTAATCAGTCATATTTGAGGCTCAGAGTTATTTAGTGAAGTTGTTGTTAAATCCTGTAGAGGTATAGGTCGTGGTTTTTTACACCTTTTTGAGTCAGGTGTTTTCCACGTAAAAATCATTGTGTTCTTTACTTCCTGTTTTACTGCTTCCTTGGAACACGTCAGGCAATCCATTCCATCCATAGGCAACTCTTATATTAAAGTCACTAGTCAGTAGGGCACGTACTCTAACAAGTGGTATCAGAGAGAGGTTGTCTTAAAAAAGGCTAGCACCTAAGAAAAAGATCAATATGATGAACTCCGCACCACCTACTGGTCACAGTGAAGGTCAATCCACTATTATACCTCCACTCTTTGATGTTTCTCACTTCATTTGGTGGAAATCTAAGATGGAAACGCTCATTCAAGGGGAAGACTATGAGTTATGGGACAGGATCACTGATGGTCCTACTATTCCAATGAAGTTAGAAGAGGGTGAACAGGTAAGAAGGTAAGAAGTGAGTTTACCGTTGATGACTTAGTGGCATTAAAGAAAAATTCTAAGGCTAAGAACATCTTAGTCTGTGGACTAGGATCGGCTAAATACGACAGAGTGTCAAACTATACCACTACTAAGTAAATTTGGGATGCACTGGTCCATGCACATGAGGATACCTCTCAGGTAAGAAAATTTAGGGTTTCTCCTCTTTACTGAATACGAAACTTTTAAGATGAAGGAGAATGAAACCCTGCATGAAATGATGACAAGTCTTACTGCCTTGACAAATGAGTTGACTTCTTTGGGAAAAGTCATCACTATTGACGAACAAGTTGAAAAGGTGTTGAGGATGCTACCAAAATCAAAATGGAATGTTAAAGTGACTGCTATTAGAGAGGCAAATAAACATCTCACAGGTATGACACTAGATGAACTAGTAGGGAGTCTGAGAACTTATGAAATGGAAATTGATGGAACAAAAGAGCTAGAAACCCCTGAGGATACCTTATCTCTGAAGGTATTGACAGTGATGAAGAAATTGAACTTGATGAAAAACAAGTTGCCTTTATAGCTAAGAACTTTAACAAATTCTTCAAAAAGAAGAAGGGAACAGGTAGTAATAAATGGTCCAATGACAATCCAAATAGATGTTACAAGTATGGTAAGACTGATCATTAGATCAGGGATTGTCTTATATGGGAAATAGAATAGAGAAAGCAAAGGACTGAAAAGGAATTGAAAGAAAAAAACAAAAAGAGGGAAGATTATGCAATGGTAGAATCTTGGGGATCTGACTCAGATGATGATGAAGTTGATGAAACAACACTCATGACTCTTGGAAATTCAGACTTGGAGGAAGAAGATGATGCTTCTGAGGTAAGTATACTTGAACTTAAAGAAAAGTTGCATTTGTTTTCTAAAACAAAACTTATTTCCTTAATGAGTGCTTTAATTGATGATTTCCAAGAATTAACTTCTGATGGGGATGAGTTATTCAACAATCTTGCAAGTCTCAAGTTTGATTTTATTGATCTAGAAACTTGTAAGAACATTGTTGAAAAGGAAAACTGCACTCTTAAGGAACAGGTTAGCAGACTTGATTCATCAAACCTGACCCTCAAATCTGAAATCTTGAAATTGACTCTTTCTGAAAAGGGAAAAAGGGTCAAAAGTGAGGAACAAGAAAAAATTGAGTCAGAATTGACTAAGATTAAACATGAATACTTTTGTGAAAAATAAAAGGTTAGTCAATTGAGTCAAGAAGTTTCTAAATTGAAACTTGATCTTGAAAGAGCTAATAGATGGACATATTCTTCAGGATTTTTTCATAAGTTAGGTCAAAGAACTCACAATAAAAAGGCTGGGTTGGACTTTTATAAAAGCTCTAATGCTATTAAAGATTTGTGTTATGTTTGTGGTAACCAGGGGCATCCAACCACTGAATGTCCAGTTGCAGCAAAAAGCAAATCAAGAAGCAAAATCCGAGCATAAAAAATTGATTCCATGTTAGCACAAACTAACAAAAAGGTCAAATCTGGTCAGAGAAACAAGTCACATAACCTGTTGCCTTGATGGTCTAGAAGGAACCTCATATATCCTTTTTCTCATAAGAAAGGACCCAAGCTTGTTTGGGTGCCTAAAGTTAACCCCTAATTTGTTTTGCAGTGAAAGGAGGCAAGCAAAATTTGTACATGGATAAAGATTTCTCGAGGTATAAGACTGGAAGCAAATAAAGTTTCTTTCACTCACCACATTTAAATGGACAATGGATCTTTTGGAGATGAAAAAAAAAGGATGATAGTGAAACTGATGAGCATGCACAGGAACATGTTGTATTACCTGGTTCAACTGTTGAACAGACTGAGTGCATATTGATAGGGGGAACAACAAATCAAGAAATTGATGCATCAATAACACCAACACAAGCTGATGATAATTTTGTTGGTAATTCATAAAAATTGGTGTTATCACAAGAATCTTGAGATATCTCATGGGAATCAATGTCTTAAGACCATGGTATTCAAATGAAAGTAATTTCACTCTTGAGGGCTATAAAAATGTTGACTATGTGGGTTACTTAAATGACTGGAGAAGCACCAAAGGCACTAAGTAGAGAGAATTTTGAAAGGAATAGGTTAGATTTGGGGATGATTAAAATTGCATGAACTCCCCTCAATGATCGACTAGAATAACCATTTTTCTTTTAAATTTTATTAGATAAAATATTATTCGATTCAGTCTTGCACATTAGGTTGTGTCCCAATTCCAGATTTTTGACTGTTCTAACCTAATTTTGTATTAGATTGTGCAAAAAATAGGTACAAGCAAGAAATTATGACCACAAAGTTCTTCTTATCAGGTCATAGTTTGTCTAAGTTGAAACAGTTGAGCACACCTGTTCCATTCCTCACACTCCATCCTCCCCTTGTCCTATGATGCTGATGAATTGGCTGACCAAATTTTCTTTGACTCTCTCCTAATAGTTGTGCACAAATATGTTAATTCTACACCAGAAATTCCTTCTTCTCTCTCAACCAAAATATTAATTTTTGTATCATGAATTTGCCAAACTTGATCATCAATCACATGCAACATATGTTTCTGGAGAATGAAAAGGGACATGCTCTCCCTTTTAGTTCCTAATTGGCTACTTTTTTGGGGACGTCTCAGTCCTAGTTCAAGTTTGACTTATAAAACAACAATGGATGTTCTTGAGCAAATGAAATATGTTGTTATACCTATTTCAATAAGGAGGGATAACACTCATTTGAAAAAAAATTGATAATAAAGAAATGATTTAGCTGAAAAAAATCTAAACTAGAAGTTGCACAAGACAGTCATGAAGTGGAATAAGAGGTCCTTAAAGCTAAGATCATGACTTTGAAGCTTGAACTTGATTAATAAAGGAATGAAAATGTTGAAGTCATTCGTCAATTGACACAGTTGATATCACCTATTCCACCTTTCTCATCAGCTCCTCACTATTTGTATCCTTAGCCATGTCCCACTTTTATACCGTATTTATTTTTTATTAATGCTCAGTTGTTTTGCTTTGTTTAGTACTAGCTTAGGTTTAATGTAAAGTTAAATGGAATGGTTATCTTTGATAAATTGAATCATATTTTTGCTCTATTTAATACATTACTATGTTGGCTAAAGTCTTGGTCTGATTTTTTTTGTGATAGCCCCAGTGGCCATGAATAGCATAAAAAATCACTTTGGCTAGTATATTATTGCATTAAAAATGGTTTTTCGATGATGCCAAAAGGGGGAAGATAAGAGGTGTGCAGTGTTTATAACCCATTGACTAACTTGTTTCATTCTAGTGTTTTATAATTTAGAACCTACAGGTGAAGATGTTTGAATGCACAAAGACAAGAGAATTTTCATCATCAAAAAGGGGGAATTTGTTAGGTACGATGTAGTTTTGATGATTGACAAACTAACAAAGTGAGATGAAACATGTCAGTTAAGCTAATTCATAGACGCGTTGTCTCATGTAGCTGAAACTTGTAGCAAAATCATCGATGATTAAAGACAAGGGTGGAAGAAATCAAGAACCAGATGAGTGGTTAATTCTGATAAAATCAAGAAAATAAACATGTGCTAATTTGAAGAAGTTGAATTTGATTCAAACACTTGATGAGAAGGGAAAAAAAGTTAGTTGAAAAAAGGAGTCCTATGAGAAGAAAGAGTTTTACTTCTGAGCATATCTTGAAGAGTCCTATGTATAGAAAGAGAAAGATTCTGCAAATTGAAGAAGTCTAAGCAAGATAGGAAATATACAAATTGAAGGACTCTTTGTTAGATCAATGAAGTTTTTGATGAATGACACATGAATGGACCATGTTACTTGAGTTGGTCCAAGCATAGGAAGACAAGTTTCAGGTTTCACTGATAGATGCAGACAAAGATTGCTTAAAGTCAGGAATGAATGAGCAAGCCTAATTCTGATATACTCAAGTCACTTATCACGTGAGAAATTAAAAAAGTTGTGGTTGAGTAAAATACTTGAAGATAAGATTATTTAAAAAGTTGGAGTTTGACTACAACACTAAGGAGACAAAAGTAGGAATTGAAGAAAGAGTCTCACTTGAAGTGGAACTCAATGCAATGAGAATTCTGATTAAAGGAGGAGTTTGAAATAAAGAATGACTCTTTGGAGAGATGTGCTTAAATGGAAGATGTATTATTCAAAATAACTTGCGCACTTACAGAGAGAGAAAAGGCTAAACACGAGCAAATTGAGAAAGTTCATAATTGAGAGAATTCTGACTGAAGATTCAACTGTTGTCAGTACATAGGAACAGATTGACGAACCTGTTTCACAGGACAAAACTTTACAGTTCATGAGTCAGTTTAAATGTATTGTTCTTATTGAGTTGTAATTTATTGCTTTCCTAGATTGATTGTTTAGGAACAATATTGAGCTGAGTTAACTTCAAGTTTGGGATAACTCGAAGTGGGTTCAACAGTCAAGGGTGATTGTTGAGTTATAGGAATTAGAGTTTATGATTCATAGTTGTTGAGTTATAGGAATTAGAGTTTATGATTCCTAGTTATTGAGGTATAGGAATTAGAGTTTATAATTCCTAGTTGTTGGTTACAAGAGTTTTGTAATCTGTCGTTGTTGAGGCTCAGAGTTATTTAGTGAAGTTGGGGTTAAATCCTATAGAGGTACATGTCATGGGTTTTTTAATTCTTTTTGAGTCGGGTGTTTTCCATGTAAAAATTAGTTTGTTCTTTACTGCCTGTTTTACTGCTTCCTTGGAACATGTCAGGCAACCCGTTCCATCCATAGACAACTCTTACGTTAAAGTCACTGGTCAGTAGGGCACGCACTCTAACAGTTGTGTACTTACAAATAAATGTCCCATCTTCCAAAAAGAAAAAAGAAAAATTGTTTGGTGTGTGAGCTTTGAGCAATTGCTCATATTATATTTTTCTCTTCATGGAAGAGTTTAATATAAAACCTTTTTTTCCAAAATTTTAGCATTGACCTCTTTTGTTTTTTACCTACAAAAATAAATAAATAAAACTATTTTTTCTTCAAACTTTGATTTTTCATGTTATATCATTACACTAGAGTAAATTTTAGAGGTAATTAATTAATGGAAATAGCTTAATTGCTGCTAAATTTATTTTGTTAGAGACAATAACTAGTAATAATTATATTTTAACGCTTTTTGTAGATGTCCGTAAAACCTTTAGCGACATTAGTTTCTGTAACACCCCGCATTTTGGGCTAGAACTAAAACCATCATTTCTATGTGTAGATGATCCAAAAGCCATAAATCCTATGCAAATTCTCCATGTTAATCAATTATGTAGTGTGGAAAATTAAATGAGCTTTCCGTCGATGTAAGATTCTCCAAAATTCAATACTCGGGCAAGATGTTATGGCTAATTTAAGTCCCTAGTCATAAAACACCATCATTTTGGTGCTTGGTGCGTCGCGGAGGTTGTTTATTTAACAATTGTCCAATTCCAGTAGCCTAGTGCGATTATGGCATGTCGCGCTGAAGTTCCAGGTCCAAACTAGTGGGGCAATACGATGGCTCCGTGTCGCGGTGACCCCAAGAGTCCCATTCGTCAATTCCCAGTAAGCCACTGCTATAGTGGCGCATCGTGGTGGCCATAAAATTGGGCCCCAGTTATATTTTGTTCCATCTCATTAAGGATATATTGGGTAATTTCCACCCCCCTTGTCCGCTTAAACAAGGGATTTTTCTACCAAGTGACCACATTATTCATATTTTCTTCAAAAATTCATAAGAACACTCTCTAGGGTTTCAAACTAAAAGCCCAAATAACTCAAGATTCAACCGTGGGTTTTCAAAACTGATTGAAGATTTGGAATCCCCAAACCGTAGGCTTCAAGATTTATCCATCAAATTTCTAAATTGAGGTACGTGGGGTTTATCCTAAAACTACATGGGTTTGTTGAAAACACCCAATTAAGATTTAAAATTCATCAATCATGAGTTTGTTAAAGGGGTTTTGAGATCGATGATTTTATTATGCCTTATGCATGTTCAATGATATTGTTGTTTTGGCCTTTAGGACTTATCCCCTTACACATAAAAGTTTATGTATGAAACTTGAAATTGAAGATTTGTTTGAGAACACAAATAATGAAAAATCCCTCTCTTGTGATAACCTTATGTTTATGATCTTATGGTGATTGATTGAAATGCATGATTTATGGCTTGAAAATAGTTTACTCAAATACCATAGTATTTTGAGAACGATTTAGAGATTTACGAGAGGGAGTTTCTTGAAGTAAATATATTTTGTTAAAAGAGAAAGATTTGCATGAGATTAAGAGCTTTGACATGACCACCTTGCATCATTGAAAGTTTGACAAAGAGAGTTGCATACATGTGTTTACATGAGTTTTAGAGAAAGAGTTCTTTGAAATGATTTATTGATATGATAGTCCCGAATTTATGTTTTGAAAACAGAGATGGGAATATGTTAAAAATGGCTCAGAGATTGAAATAGAAAGTCAGTGGTATGGTGATACCATGTAAATGTATGCCATAATAGAGTTAGAGTTTTCAGAGTATATTTTCAGAGAATGCATGTCTTAAAGATTTAAAAATGGGCATAATGAGAGCTAGGTGGTCACATGCAGAGGGCCAGAGTTCAAGTAACTCTTAGCCTGTCATGACCCGAACCAGGGCCCTGGCCGTGACGATCATTCTGAACCATGAAGGCCCGAAACACCCCTATCTATCTGGTAATCATGCACATAATTCATAAGATAAAAGAAATGCGGAAGATTCACAATACTATGGAAACATGGTCATGAGTCCAATGAAATCAATAATGGGAAATAATGTCCCACAATATCTATCGGTATTTGAAAACCGTCTGCGGAATCTCTACTACAAAACTGAAACAAACAACTGTCTGAAAACTGGGACAAGGACCCCACTAGACCCAAAACTATTAAATGATAAATAAACTACCAGACATCCGGCCTTCCGGAATATAGAAGGCTCACCACTTGTCTCTGCAAATCTATCTGAAGAATCTACTGATTTTCTGGACCCCTAGACTGTGCCTCCGAGCCTAGGAGGGAAGGGGGTCAATACAAAGTACCGGTATGCATAGTAATCCAAAACAAAGTAGAGATTTTTATATAAAATAAATGAGAGCTATTATAAAGTACATTATTGCAAAATGATTTTAAAAATGCATGGGCATAGTATAATGATTTTTCAACAAAAATGCAACACATTTGAGCTAGGTGGTACACCCTACAATTTCACATTTACACCAACTGTCAAATCTCGGTTGCCACCGAGATTAGAGTATAAGTGAGGGAAAGACACACAAGATCACACAACAGGGTGTCTCGACCCAATCTATTATGGTAGTGCACAAGATCACAAAGCAGGGCTCCTAACCATAGTCCCAATTTGGGATGACATAATATCAGGTACACAAGATCACACAGCAGGGTACCAAGTTCCCGAGTCGGCAAACACGATTTCCAGCGTAGAGTCATTTGACTCGTGCTTTCTTTGAGTAACCACCTATCTCACAAAATCAATGAATTAAAATCATTTTAATCAATCACATGATATACTCTGCAGGGTATCGTCATACCCAACTTGGAAGTCATCAATATCACATCAACTTTCCAGTTTTTCATACCATTTGCAACATCCACATATGTAAGACATTCACACCATTAAACACATACACCATGGTTCTCAACATGCAATCATTCAAGAAGTTAAATCATTTATGAGTAAGGTCATATCAATTACAAAACTCATGCTCTCAATGGTTCAACACAAGTGTAATATGGGGTATAAACATTATCATGGGGAATTTAGAAAATTCACAACTCATGTACATTGTACCCTTTCGAAATTTCAGGTCACGGGTTCATAATTCAACCATTTAAATACATTCAAACAAAAAACCCCATGATATCTCAATATTTCTTTCAAAATCATATATCAAAACATGTTATTTGTATCAATTGAAAACCCCCATTTGTAAAAACATATATATACTTGTATAAATTTAAAGTCTTGCATAAGTTCCTTTTTGAAAACATGCCCATGAACCTTAGGATAACCCCATGTACCTCTATTTACGAAATTAGCAGGTGCTTCTTGAAGCCTATGATCTGGGGATTTTGAATCTTCAATTGATTTTGAAAACCCACGGTTGAATCTTGGGTTTCTTGAAGTTATTGTTTGAAACTCTAGAGAGGATTCTTGATGATTTTAATTAAAATAGGGTTAAGTTGCTCAAACATATCCTAAATTATTTGTTTGGATAGTTTTAAAGGCTAGGAAAAATTCAAAATTACCCTTAATGACTCCTAAACGGAACTAGAAATTTGAACTTAAAAACCTGATTTTGGGTACCACCGCGATGCGCCACCATCGCGGTGGTCCACTGGAATTTGATGAGTGGGAAATTGGGTGCCTCCGCGATGCGCCACCATCATGGAGCCCCACTGGAATTTGTTGATTGTCAATTTGACCCTCTTCGCGACGCGCTAGACCCCAAAATGATGATGTTTACGACTTTCCATGGATGAAATATAGCTAAGAAAACGTCGGGGTATTACAATATCCCCCTTGGGATCATTCATCGGCGTAGGATTTTTGATGACTTTGAGCAGTCTTAAGTCATTCTGTAATGAGATTCACATCTTCGATCCATTTCCTGATGAACAAGATCAGGCCCAAACATCTGCATCTCACCCACTTCATACCACCCTATTGGTGACCTACATTTTCTCCCATACAATGCCTCAAATGGCGCCATCTTAATACTGGAATGGAAACTGTTATTATACACGAACTCTATCATTGGCAAGTGATCCACCCAACTACCTTTAAAATCAATCACGCAAGACCTCACAATATCCTCAAGGGTCGGGATGGTGCGTTCCGCTTGCCCTCCCGTTTGGGGGTGAAAAGCAGTACTTAGGTTCACTTGGGTAAGTAAACCTCTATGAAAAGATCTCCAAAACTGCGAAGAAAACTGCATACCTCGGTCACATATAATGGACACAGGTTCCCCATGCAAATGAACTATTTCTGCGATGAACAGCTTAGCATAATCCTCTCCCGAATAGTTAGTCCTGATAGGAAAAAAATGCACTGACTTGGTCAGCCTATCTACAATTACCCATATAGAATCCTATTGGTTTTGGGACTTCGGAAGTCCTGTAATGAAGTCCATATTTATCATCGCTCACTTCCATAAAGGCAGATCTATCTCTTGGGAAGTACCTCCTGGCCTCAAATGTTCTACCTTCACTTGCTGACAGTTCAAACATTTGGAAACAAAATCAGCTACATCACATTTCATGTTATTCCACTAATACAAAGTTTTCAGATCATGGTACATCTTAGTAGAGCCCGGGTAAACAACATACCTCGAAGTATGTGCCTCATCAAGGATTCTTTCCCGCACTCCATCAACATTCGGGACGGACAACCTACCCTGATATCTCAGAATACCATCACCACCAATTTAAAACAACATTACCTTTTGTTGACCCACATCTTTCTTGATTATCATCAAAATGAGATCTTCAACCTGCTTCTCTTTAACTTCAGCACAAAGGGATGACTTAGCTATCTTATGAACAATCACCCCTCCATTTTCAGAATCTTAGAGTCACACTCCCAGATTTGTAAGGCTTTAAATATCCTTCACTATCTCTCTCTTCCCCTCTTCAACGTGATAAAAGTTGTCCATAGACAACCTACTGAGAGCGTCGGCTACAACATTTGCCTTACCCGGATAGTAATGCAGGCTCATCTCATAGTCTTTCAAAAGCTCCATCCAATGCCTCTGCTTGAGCTTTAATTCTTTCTGTGAGAAAACACTGCAAACTTTTGTGGTCAGTATAAATATCAATATGTACTCCATAGAGATAATGCCTCCAGATCTTAAGTTCAAACACCACAGGTGCTAACTCCAAGTCATGAGTGGGGTAATTTCACTCATGCACCTTTAACTGCCTAGATGCACAAGCTACCACCTTACCATGTTGCATCAATACACAACCAAGTCCCACATGGGATGCATCACAGTATACCACAAAACCATCTACACCCTCGGGAAAAGTCAAAACGGGAGCAATAGTCAGCTTGTCTTTCAACTTCTTAAAACTATTTTCACACAAGTCAAACCACACAAACTTCACCTTTTTCTGAGTCAATTTAGTGAGCGGAGCAGCTATGGAAGAAAAACTCTCTACAAACCTTCTGTAATAACCCGCCAAACCTAAGAAGCTCCGAATATTGGTTGGAGTCGTGGGTCTGGGCCATTTTCTCACTGCCTCAATCTTTTGGGGATCCACTCTAATCCCATCACTAGATACAATATGCCCCAAGAAGGCAATAACATTCAGCCAGAATTCACATTTGGAGAACTTAACATATAACTAATGATCCTTAAGGGTCTGAAGGATAATTCAGAGGTGATTGGCATGGTATTCCTCACTTTTGGAATAGATCAGAATATCGTCAATGAACACTATGACGAGCAAATCTAGAAACTGAAGGAACACCCTATTTATAAGATCCATGAAGGCTGCAGGGGCGTTAGTTAACCCAAAGGACATGACTAAGAACTCACAGTGACCATATTAAGTTCGGAAGGCTATTTTAGAAATGTCTGACTCCCTAACTTTCAACTGATGATAGCCTGAATGAAGGTTTATTTTCGAAAAACACTTAGCACCCTTAAGATGGTAAAAAAGATCATCAATCCTAGGAAGAGGATACTTGTTTTTAATAGTGACCTTATTCAACTGGCAGTAGTCTATGCACATACGAAGGGACCCATCCTTCTTTCGCTCGAAAAGAATGGGTGCACGCCATGGGGAAACACTAGGACGAATAAAGCCTTTGTCTAGGAGGTCTGTGAGATGTTCTTTTAACTCTTTCAGTTCCACGGGAGCCATTCTATATGGCAGAATAGAAATAGGAAGAGTTTCTGGCAATGCATCAATACCAAAATCTATCTCCCTATCAGGTGGTATCCCTGGGAGATCTTCGAGAAATACTTATGGAAACTCATTTATTATAGGGACTGGCTGAAGAGGAAGACTTTCAACCCTGGAATCTTTTACTCAGATTAGATGGTACATACAACCTATGGAGATGATCTTTCAGGCTCTAAGATAAGAGATAACGTGACCTCTAGGTTCCATAGAATTTCCTGCCTACTCAATTGGGAAAGAAAAAGTAACCTTTTGGGTTCTGCAATCAAGTGCGGCATAACACTAATAGAGCCATTCCATACCAAGGATAGCATAAAAGTCTACCATATCAAGTTCTATAAGGTCTGCCACAGGATCCCAACTAATAATAGACACAACATAATTTCAATACACCCTTCTAGCAACAATAGAATCACCTACAGGAGTGGAAATAGTGAAGCGTTCTACAATAACTTCGGGCTCAAACCCAAAACCAACAGCCACATAAGGGTTCACATAAGATAAAGTAGACCCAGGATCAAGGAATACATAAACATTACGGGAAAAGATTGGTAACGTACCGGTGACAACATCTGGTGAAACTTCTGCCTCCTGGCGGTTAGTCAAAGCATATAACCAGTTACGACCACTCCCGGCAGCTGAAGGGGAAACCTTAGGAGGAGGAGCCGTGGAGGCATCTTGGGACTTAGACCCTCTCGCATTTCCTCCAGCAGAAGGGAAATCTCTTTAAAGGTGACCCACCTTGCTACAAGAATAACAATTTCTCCCCTCAAAACAACACTTCCCTGGGTGATTCTTTCTGCAAGTCTCACACCGCGGATAAGTACAATGCTGTTGGCCCACACTGCCCTGCGACTGAGTAACTGGGGCTTTGGATCCATGGTGAGTCTGAAAACTCTGAGATTATCTGTCTGCCGATGGTCTGGGCACTGGCGCGCTAGCAACAGACTATGTATGACCTCAATTCTTCTTCTTCTGCCATTTATTTCCCCACTTACCGCTTTGAGGCTGACAGTGACCCTGGTCGGCAGGTCTGGCTCTTTTTGTCTATCTTTCCTTCTCCCTAGATTCAAAAATCTTCTTTTTTTTCTCCTCTATCTATTGTTTGTGAACTATAAGCCTAGAAAAGTCCAACTTCTTGTTCAGCATAGCTCTCTGACACTCAAGCACCAAATTATCTGAAAGGCTGGAAGCAAACTTCCTTATTTGGGCCCTCATACTACTCGTCATCTCAGGAGCATAACGGGCCAGCTGATTAAACTTTAGAGTATACTCCTGAACACTCATCTTAACCTATTTAAGGTTCATAAATTCCTCTTTTTTAGCTTTCCTCATCTCCAAAGGAAAGAATCGGTCAAGAAAAGCTTCTACAAATTCGTCCCACACTATGGGCTCAACACTGTCACCCTTCGCCTCTTCCCACTCATTATACCATTGGTTCGCTACATCCTTTAGCTGATAAGCCGCTAGCTCAATACCTTCTACCTGATCCACATGCATCACTCTAAAAATCTTCTCCATTTCGTCTATGAACTCTTGCGAATTCTCTTCTACTTTAGTGCCAGTAAACTTAGGCGGGTTCATTCTCATGAACTGACCCACCCTAGTAGCTTCAGATATAACAGGTGCAGACCCAACATCTTCTGATTGTTGGGCCTGATTAGCCACCAACTATGTCAGCATATGAATAAATTATCAAAATTCTGCATTCGAAATATCCCTCTGAGAAGTCGGGGGATAGTTAACATTGGTCTATGGAGCCCTAGGTGGACTGGTTGGGACTGGAGGGTCTCCCAGAGTAGGGATAGGGTCTGTAGTTGGAGCTCTATTATGTTTCCTCATCCCATGAGTGGGACAGACTTCATCATTCTGAGAACTCTTATTAGTATTGCAATGAGGAGGAATGACGGTTATTTCAGTAAGACAAAAGATCACTGATTAGGAACAAACTTGACTCTGAAGCACAAACTAAATCACAAAGAAGGGAAACATTTCCTAAACGCCTAGTAGCCTCCTGCTTATAAGTGTGGCATGCTACACACCCATAAACAAGACTCTACCTGATGCAATTTCGCAGACACCCTGGGACCATGAACCATGCTCTGATACCAAGTTTGTCACAACCCGAACTGGGGCCCTGGCCATGACGAGCATTCTAAACCATGAAGGCCCGAAACACCCCTATCTATCTGGTAATCATGCACATAATTCATATGATAAAAGAAATGCGGAAGATTCATAATACTACGGAAACATGGTCATGAGTACAATGAAATTAATAATGGGAAATAATGTCCCACAACATCTATCGGCATCTGAAAACCGTCTGCGGAATCTCTACTAAATGACTAAAATAAACAACTGTCTGAAAACTGGGACAAGGCCCCCAATATACCCAAAACTATTAAATGATAAATAAACTGCCAGACATCAGGACTTCTGGAATATAGAAGTCTCACCACTTGTCTATGCAAATCTATCTGAAGAATCTACTGATTTTCTACACTCCAAACCTGGGAGGGTAGGGGGTCAATACAAAGTACTGGTAAGTAGAGTAATCCAAAATAAAGTAGAGATTTTTATAAAAAATAAATGAGTGTTGTTATAAAGCACATTATTGCAAAATGATTTCAAAAATACATGGACATAGTATAATGATTTTTCATCAAAAATGCAACACATTTGAGCTAGGTGGTACACCCTACAATTTCACATTTACACCAACTGTCAAATCTCGGTTGCTGTCAAGATTAGAGTATAACTGAGGGAAACACACACAAGATCACACAGCAAGGTGTCTCGACCCAATCGATTATGGTAGTGCACAAGATCACAAAGACGGGCTCCTAACCATAGTCCCAATTTGGGATGAGATAATATCAAGTACAAAAAATCACACAGCTGGGTGCCAAGTTCCAGAGTCAGCAAACACGATTTCTAGTGTAGAGTCATTTGACTCGTGCTTTCTTCGAGTAACCACCTATCTCACAAAATCAATGCATTAAAATCATTTTAATCAATCACATGATATACTCTGCAGGGTATCGTCATACCCAACTTGGAAGTCATCAATATCACATCAACTTTCCAGTTTTTCATACCATTTGCAACATCCACATATGTAAGACATTCACACCATTAAACACATACACCATGGTTCTCAACATGCAATCATTCAAGAAGTTAAATCATTTATGAGTAAGGTCATATCAATTACAAAACTCATGCTCTCAATGGTTCAACACAAGTGTAATATGGGGTATAAACATTATCATGGGGAATTTAGAAAATTCACAACTCATGTACATTGTACCCTTTCGAAATTTCAGGTCACGGGTTCATAATTCAACCATTTAAATACATTCAAACAAAAAACCCCATGATATCTCAATATTTCTTTCAAAATCATATATCAAAACATGTTATTTGTATCAATTGAAAACCCCCATTTGTAAAAACATATATATACTTGTATAAATTTAAAGTCTTGCATAAGTTCCTTTTTGAAAACATGCCCATGAACCTTAGGATAACCCCATGTACCTCTATTTACGAAATTAGCAGGTGCTTCTTGAAGCCTATGATCTGGGGATTTTGAATCTTCAATTGATTTTGAAAACCCACGGTTGAATCTTGGGTTTCTTGAAGTTATTGTTTGAAACTCTAGAGAGGATTCTTGATGATTTTAATTAAAATAGGGTTAAGTTGCTCAAACATATCCTAAATTATTTGTTTGGATAGTTTTAAAGGCTAGGAAAAATTCAAAATTACCCTTAATGACTCCTAAACGGAACTAGAAATTTGAACTTAAAAACCTGATTTTGGGTACCACCGCGATGCGCCACCATCGCGGTGGTCCACTGGAATTTGATGAGTGGGAAATTGGGTGCCTCCGCGATGCGCCACCATCATGGAGCCCCACTGGAATTTGTTGATTGTCAATTTGACCCTCTTCGCGACGCGCTAGACCCCAAAATGATGATGTTTACGACTTTCCATGGATGAAATATAGCTAAGAAAACGTCGGGGTATTACAATATCCCCCTTGGGATCATTCATCGGCGTAGGATTTTTGATGACTTTGAGCAGTCTTAAGTCATTCTGTAATGAGATTCACATCTTCGATCCATTTCCTGATGAACAAGATCAGGCCCAAACATCTGCATCTCACCCACTTCATACCACCCTATTGGTGACCTACATTTTCTCCCATACAATGCCTCAAATGGCGCCATCTTAATACTGGAATGGAAACTGTTATTATACACGAACTCTATCATTGGCAAGTGATCCACCCAACTACCTTTAAAATCAATCACGCAAGACCTCACAATATCCTCAAGGGTCTGGATGGTGCGTTCCGCTTGCCCTCCCGTTTGGGGGTGAAAAGCAGTACTTAGGTTCACTTGGGTAAGTAAACCTCTATGAAAAGATCTCCAAAACTGCGAAGAAAACTGCATACCTCGGTCACATATAATGGACACAGGTTCCCCATGCAAATGAACTATTTCTGCGATGAACAGCTTAGCATAATCCTCTCCCGAATAGTTAGTCCTGATAGGAAAAAAATGCACTGACTTGGTCAGCCTATCTACAATTACCCATATAGAATCCTATTGGTTTTGGGACTTCGGAAGTCCTGTAATGAAGTCCATATTTATCATCGCTCACTTCCATAAAGGCAGATCTATCTCTTGGGAAGTACCTCCTGGCCTCAAATGTTCTACCTTCACTTGCTGACAGTTCAAACATTTGGAAACAAAATCAGCTACATCACATTTCATGTTATTCCACTAATACAAAGTTTTCAGATCATGGTACATCTTAGTAGAGCCCGGGTAAACAACATACCTCGAAGTATGTGCCTCATCAAGGATTCTTTCCCGCACTCCATCAACATTCGGGACGGACAACCTACCCTGATATCTCAGAATACCATCACCACCAATTTAAAACAACATTACCTTTTGTTGACCCACATCTTTCTTGATTATCATCAAAATGAGATCTTCAACCTGCTTCTCTTTAACTTCAGCACAAAGGGATGACTTAGCTATCTTATGAACAATCACCCCTCCATTTTCAGAATCTTAGAGTCACACTCCCAGATTTGTAAGGCTTTAAATATCCTTCACTATCTCTCTCTTCCCCTCTTCAACGTGATAAAAGTTGTCCATAGACAACCTACTGAGAGCGTCGGCTACAACATTTGCCTTACCCGGATAGTAATGCAGGCTCATCTCATAGTCTTTCAAAAGCTCCATCCAATGCCTCTGCTTGAGCTTTAATTCTTTCTGTGAGAAAACACTGCAAACTTTTGTGGTCAGTATAAATATCAATATGTACTCCATAGAGATAATGCCTCCAGATCTTAAGTTCAAACACCACAGGTGCTAACTCCAAGTCATGAGTGGGGTAATTTCACTCATGCACCTTTAACTGCCTAGATGCACAAGCTACCACCTTACCATGTTGCATCAATACACAACCAAGTCCCACATGGGATGCATCACAGTATACCACAAAACCATCTACACCCTCGGGAAAAGTCAAAACGGGAGCAATAGTCAGCTTGTCTTTCAACTTCTTAAAACTATTTTCACACAAGTCAAACCACACAAACTTCACCTTTTTCTGAGTCAATTTAGTGAGCGGAGCAGCTATGGAAGAAAAACTCTCTACAAACCTTCTGTAATAACCCGCCAAACCTAAGAAGCTCCGAATATTGGTTGGAGTCGTGGGTCTGGGCCATTTTCTCACTGCCTCAATCTTTTGGGGATCCACTCTAATCCCATCACTAGATACAATATGCCCCAAGAAGGCAATAACATTCAGCCAGAATTCACATTTGGAGAACTTAACATATAACTAATGATCCTTAAGGGTCTGAAGGATAATTCAGAGGTGATTGGCATGGTATTCCTCACTTTTGGAATAGATCAGAATATCGTCAATGAACACTATGACGAGCAAATCTAGAAACTGAAGGAACACCCTATTTATAAGATCCATGAAGGCTGCAGGGGCGTTAGTTAACCCAAAGGACATGACTAAGAACTCACAGTGACCATATTAAGTTCGGAAGGCTATTTTAGAAATGTCTGACTCCCTAACTTTCAACTGATGATAGCCTGAATGAAGGTTTATTTTCGAAAAACACTTAGCACCCTTAAGATGGTAAAAAAGATCATCAATCCTAGGAAGAGGATACTTGTTTTTAATAGTGACCTTATTCAACTGGCAGTAGTCTATGCACATACGAAGGGACCCATCCTTCTTTCGCTCGAAAAGAATGGGTGCACGCCATGGGGAAACACTAGGACGAATAAAGCCTTTGTCTAGGAGGTCTGTGAGATGTTCTTTTAACTCTTTCAGTTCCACGGGAGCCATTCTATATGGCAGAATAGAAATAGGAAGAGTTTCTGGCAATGCATCAATACCAAAATCTATCTCCCTATCAGGTGGTATCCCTGGGAGATCTTCGAGAAATACTTATGGAAACTCATTTATTATAGGGACTGGCTGAAGAGGAAGACTTTCAACCCTGGAATCTTTTACTCAGATTAGATGGTACATACAACCTATGGAGATGATCTTTCAGGCTCTAAGATAAGAGATAACGTGACCTCTAGGTTCCATAGAATTTCCTGCCTACTCAATTGGGAAAGAAAAAGTAACCTTTTGGGTTCTGCAATCAAGTGCGGCATAACACTAATAGAGCCATTCCATACCAAGGATAGCATAAAAGTCTACCATATCAAGTTCTATAAGGTCTGCCACAGGATCCCAACTAATAATAGACACAACATAATTTCAATACACCCTTCTAGCAACAATAGAATCACCTACAGGAGTGGAAATAGTGAAGCGTTCTACAATAACTTCGGGCTCAAACCCAAAACCAACAGCCACATAAGGGTTCACATAAGATAAAGTAGACCCAGGATCAAGGAATACATAAACATTACGGGAAAAGATTGGTAACGTACCGGTGACAACATCTGGTGAAACTTCTGCCTCCTGGCGGTTAGTCAAAGCATATAACCAGTTACGACCACTCCCGGCAGCTGAAGGGGAAACCTTAGGAGGAGGAGCCGTGGAGGCATCTTGGGACTTAGACCCTCTCGCATTTCCTCCAGCAGAAGGGAAATCTCTTTAAAGGTGACCCACCTTGCTACAAGAATAACAATTTCTCCCCTCAAAACAACACTTCCCTGGGTGATTCTTTCTGCAAGTCTCACACCGCGGATAAGTACAATGCTGTTGGCCCACACTGCCCTGCGACTGAGTAACTGGGGCTTTGGATCCATGGTGAGTCTGAAAACTCTGAGATTATCTGTCTGCCGATGGTCTGGGCACTGGCGCGCTAGCAACAGACTATGTATGACCTCAATTCTTCTTCTTCTGCCATTTATTTCCCCACTTACCGCTTTGAGGCTGACAGTGACCCTGGTCGGCAGGTCTGGCTCTTTTTGTCTATCTTTCCTTCTCCCTAGATTCAAAAATCTTCTTTTTTTTCTCCTCTATCTATTGTTTGTGAACTATAAGCCTAGAAAAGTCCAACTTCTTGTTCAGCATAGCTCTCTGACACTCAAGCACCAAATTATCTGAAAGGCTGGAAGCAAACTTCCTTATTTGGGCCCTCATACTACTCGTCATCTCAGGAGCATAACGGGCCAGCTGATTAAACTTTAGAGTATACTCCTGAACACTCATCTTAACCTATTTAAGGTTCATAAATTCCTCTTTTTTAGCTTTCCTCATCTCCAAAGGAAAGAATCGGTCAAGAAAAGCTTCTACAAATTCGTCCCACACTATGGGCTCAACACTGTCACCCTTCGCCTCTTCCCACTCATTATACCATTGGTTCGCTACATCCTTTAGCTGATAAGCCGCTAGCTCAATACCTTCTACCTGATCCACATGCATCACTCTAAAAATCTTCTCCATTTCGTCTATGAACTCTTGCGAATTCTCTTCTACTTTAGTGCCAGTAAACTTAGGCGGGTTCATTCTCATGAACTGACCCACCCTAGTAGCTTCAGATATAACAGGTGCAGACCCAACATCTTCTGATTGTTGGGCCTGATTAGCCACCAACTATGTCAGCATATGAATAAATTATCAAAATTCTGCATTCGAAATATCCCTCTGAGAAGTCGGGGGATAGTTAACATTGGTCTATGGAGCCCTAGGTGGACTGGTTGGGACTGGAGGGTCTCCCAGAGTAGGGATAGGGTCTGTAGTTGGAGCTCTATTATGTTTCCTCATCCCATGAGTGGGACAGACTTCATCATTCTGAGAACTCTTATTAGTATTGCAATGAGGAGGAATGACGGTTATTTCAGTAAGACAAAAGATCACTGATTAGGAACAAACTTGACTCTGAAGCACAAACTAAATCACAAAGAAGGGAAACATTTCCTAAACGCCTAGTAGCCTCCTGCTTATAAGTGTGGCATGCTACACACCCATAAACAAGACTCTACCTGATGCAATTTCGCAGACACCCTGGGACCATGAACCATGCTCTGATACCAAGTTTGTCACAACCCGAACTGGGGCCCTGGCCATGACGAGCATTCTAAACCATGAAGGCCCGAAACACCCCTATCTATCTGGTAATCATGCACATAATTCATATGATAAAAGAAATGCGGAAGATTCATAATACTACGGAAACATGGTCATGAGTACAATGAAATTAATAATGGGAAATAATGTCCCACAACATCTATCGGCATCTGAAAACCGTCTGCGGAATCTCTACTAAATGACTAAAATAAACAACTGTCTGAAAACTGGGACAAGGCCCCCAATATACCCAAAACTATTAAATGATAAATAAACTGCCAGACATCAGGACTTCTGGAATATAGAAGTCTCACCACTTGTCTATGCAAATCTATCTGAAGAATCTACTGATTTTCTACACTCCAAACCTGGGAGGGTAGGGGGTCAATACAAAGTACTGGTAAGTAGAGTAATCCAAAATAAAGTAGAGATTTTTATAAAAAATAAATGAGTGTTGTTATAAAGCACATTATTGCAAAATGATTTCAAAAATACATGGACATAGTATAATGATTTTTCATCAAAAATGCAACACATTTGAGCTAGGTGGTACACCCTACAATTTCACATTTACACCAACTGTCAAATCTCGGTTGCTGTCAAGATTAGAGTATAACTGAGGGAAACACACACAAGATCACACAGCAAGGTGTCTCGACCCAATCGATTATGGTAGTGCACAAGATCACAAAGACGGGCTCCTAACCATAGTCCCAATTTGGGATGAGATAATATCAAGTACAAAAAATCACACAGCTGGGTGCCAAGTTCCAGAGTCAGCAAACACGATTTCTAGTGTAGAGTCATTTGACTCGTGCTTTCTTCGAGTAACCACCTATCTCACAAAATCAATGCATTAAAATCATTTTAATCAATCACATGATATACTCTGCAGGGTATCGTCATACCCAACTTGGAAGTCATCAATATCACATCAACTTTCCAGTTTTTCATACCATTTGCAACATCCACATATGTAAGACATTCACACCATTAAACACATACACCATGGTTCTCAACATGCAATCATTCAAGAAGTTAAATCATTTATGAGTAAGGTCATATCAATTACAAAACTCATGCTCTCAATGGTTCAACACAAGTGTAATATGGGGTATAAACATTATCATGGGGAATTTAGAAAATTCACAACTCATGTACATTGTACCCTTTCGAAATTTCAGGTCACGGGTTCATAATTCAACCATTTAAATACATTCAAACAAAAAACCCCATGATATCTCAATATTTCTTTCAAAATCATATATCAAAACATGTTATTTGTATCAATTGAAAACCCCCATTTGTAAAAACATATATATACTTGTATAAATTTAAAGTCTTGCATAAGTTCCTTTTTGAAAACATGCCCATGAACCTTAGGATAACCCCATGTACCTCTATTTACGAAATTAGCAGGTGCTTCTTGAAGCCTATGATCTGGGGATTTTGAATCTTCAATTGATTTTGAAAACCCACGGTTGAATCTTGGGTTTCTTGAAGTTATTGTTTGAAACTCTAGAGAGGATTCTTGATGATTTTAATTAAAATAGGGTTAAGTTGCTCAAACATATCCTAAATTATTTGTTTGGATAGTTTTAAAGGCTAGGAAAAATTCAAAATTACCCTTAATGACTCCTAAACGGAACTAGAAATTTGAACTTAAAAACCTGATTTTGGGTACCACCGCGATGCGCCACCATCGCGGTGGTCCACTGGAATTTGATGAGTGGGAAATTGGGTGCCTCCGCGATGCGCCACCATCATGGAGCCCCACTGGAATTTGTTGATTGTCAATTTGACCCTCTTCGCGACGCGCTAGACCCCAAAATGATGATGTTTACGACTTTCCATGGATGAAATATAGCTAAGAAAACGTCGGGGTATTACAATATCCCCCTTGGGATCATTCATCGGCGTAGGATTTTTGATGACTTTGAGCAGTCTTAAGTCATTCTGTAATGAGATTCACATCTTCGATCCATTTCCTGATGAACAAGATCAGGCCCAAACATCTGCATCTCACCCACTTCATACCACCCTATTGGTGACCTACATTTTCTCCCATACAATGCCTCAAATGGCGCCATCTTAATACTGGAATGGAAACTGTTATTATACACGAACTCTATCATTGGCAAGTGATCCACCCAACTACCTTTAAAATCAATCACGCAAGACCTCACAATATCCTCAAGGGTCTGGATGGTGCGTTCCGCTTGCCCTCCCGTTTGGGGGTGAAAAGCAGTACTTAGGTTCACTTGGGTAAGTAAACCTCTATGAAAAGATCTCCAAAACTGCGAAGAAAACTGCATACCTCGGTCACATATAATGGACACAGGTTCCCCATGCAAATGAACTATTTCTGCGATGAACAGCTTAGCATAATCCTCTCCCGAATAGTTAGTCCTGATAGGAAAAAAATGCACTGACTTGGTCAGCCTATCTACAATTACCCATATAGAATCCTATTGGTTTTGGGACTTCGGAAGTCCTGTAATGAAGTCCATATTTATCATCGCTCACTTCCATAAAGGCAGATCTATCTCTTGGGAAGTACCTCCTGGCCTCAAATGTTCTACCTTCACTTGCTGACAGTTCAAACATTTGGAAACAAAATCAGCTACATCACATTTCATGTTATTCCACTAATACAAAGTTTTCAGATCATGGTACATCTTAGTAGAGCCCGGGTAAACAACATACCTCGAAGTATGTGCCTCATCAAGGATTCTTTCCCGCACTCCATCAACATTCGGGACGGACAACCTACCCTGATATCTCAGAATACCATCACCACCAATTTAAAACAACATTACCTTTTGTTGACCCACATCTTTCTTGATTATCATCAAAATGAGATCTTCAACCTGCTTCTCTTTAACTTCAGCACAAAGGGATGACTTAGCTATCTTATGAACAATCACCCCTCCATTTTCAGAATCTTAGAGTCACACTCCCAGATTTGTAAGGCTTTAAATATCCTTCACTATCTCTCTCTTCCCCTCTTCAACGTGATAAAAGTTGTCCATAGACAACCTACTGAGAGCGTCGGCTACAACATTTGCCTTACCCGGATAGTAATGCAGGCTCATCTCATAGTCTTTCAAAAGCTCCATCCAATGCCTCTGCTTGAGCTTTAATTCTTTCTGTGAGAAAACACTGCAAACTTTTGTGGTCAGTATAAATATCAATATGTACTCCATAGAGATAATGCCTCCAGATCTTAAGTTCAAACACCACAGGTGCTAACTCCAAGTCATGAGTGGGGTAATTTCACTCATGCACCTTTAACTGCCTAGATGCACAAGCTACCACCTTACCATGTTGCATCAATACACAACCAAGTCCCACATGGGATGCATCACAGTATACCACAAAACCATCTACACCCTCGGGAAAAGTCAAAACGGGAGCAATAGTCAGCTTGTCTTTCAACTTCTTAAAACTATTTTCACACAAGTCAAACCACACAAACTTCACCTTTTTCTGAGTCAATTTAGTGAGCGGAGCAGCTATGGAAGAAAAACTCTCTACAAACCTTCTGTAATAACCCGCCAAACCTAAGAAGCTCCGAATATTGGTTGGAGTCGTGGGTCTGGGCCATTTTCTCACTGCCTCAATCTTTTGGGGATCCACTCTAATCCCATCACTAGATACAATATGCCCCAAGAAGGCAATAACATTCAGCCAGAATTCACATTTGGAGAACTTAACATATAACTAATGATCCTTAAGGGTCTGAAGGATAATTCAGAGGTGATTGGCATGGTATTCCTCACTTTTGGAATAGATCAGAATATCGTCAATGAACACTATGACGAGCAAATCTAGAAACTGAAGGAACACCCTATTTATAAGATCCATGAAGGCTGCAGGGGCGTTAGTTAACCCAAAGGACATGACTAAGAACTCACAGTGACCATATTAAGTTCGGAAGGCTATTTTAGAAATGTCTGACTCCCTAACTTTCAACTGATGATAGCCTGAATGAAGGTTTATTTTCGAAAAACACTTAGCACCCTTAAGATGGTAAAAAAGATCATCAATCCTAGGAAGAGGATACTTGTTTTTAATAGTGACCTTATTCAACTGGCAGTAGTCTATGCACATACGAAGGGACCCATCCTTCTTTCGCTCGAAAAGAATGGGTGCACGCCATGGGGAAACACTAGGACGAATAAAGCCTTTGTCTAGGAGGTCTGTGAGATGTTCTTTTAACTCTTTCAGTTCCACGGGAGCCATTCTATATGGCAGAATAGAAATAGGAAGAGTTTCTGGCAATGCATCAATACCAAAATCTATCTCCCTATCAGGTGGTATCCCTGGGAGATCTTCGAGAAATACTTATGGAAACTCATTTATTATAGGGACTGGCTGAAGAGGAAGACTTTCAACCCTGGAATCTTTTACTCAGATTAGATGGTACATACAACCTATGGAGATGATCTTTCAGGCTCTAAGATAAGAGATAACGTGACCTCTAGGTTCCATAGAATTTCCTGCCTACTCAATTGGGAAAGAAAAAGTAACCTTTTGGGTTCTGCAATCAAGTGCGGCATAACACTAATAGAGCCATTCCATACCAAGGATAGCATAAAAGTCTACCATATCAAGTTCTATAAGGTCTGCCACAGGATCCCAACTAATAATAGACACAACATAATTTCAATACACCCTTCTAGCAACAATAGAATCACCTACAGGAGTGGAAATAGTGAAGCGTTCTACAATAACTTCGGGCTCAAACCCAAAACCAACAGCCACATAAGGGTTCACATAAGATAAAGTAGACCCAGGATCAAGGAATACATAAACATTACGGGAAAAGATTGGTAACGTACCGGTGACAACATCTGGTGAAACTTCTGCCTCCTGGCGGTTAGTCAAAGCATATAACCAGTTACGACCACTCCCGGCAGCTGAAGGGGAAACCTTAGGAGGAGGAGCCGTGGAGGCATCTTGGGACTTAGACCCTCTCGCATTTCCTCCAGCAGAAGGGAAATCTCTTTAAAGGTGACCCACCTTGCTACAAGAATAACAATTTCTCCCCTCAAAACAACACTTCCCTGGGTGATTCTTTCTGCAAGTCTCACACCGCGGATAAGTACAATGCTGTTGGCCCACACTGCCCTGCGACTGAGTAACTGGGGCTTTGGATCCATGGTGAGTCTGAAAACTCTGAGATTATCTGTCTGCCGATGGTCTGGGCACTGGCGCGCTAGCAACAGACTATGTATGACCTCAATTCTTCTTCTTCTGCCATTTATTTCCCCACTTACCGCTTTGAGGCTGACAGTGACCCTGGTCGGCAGGTCTGGCTCTTTTTGTCTATCTTTCCTTCTCCCTAGATTCAAAAATCTTCTTTTTTTTCTCCTCTATCTATTGTTTGTGAACTATAAGCCTAGAAAAGTCCAACTTCTTGTTCAGCATAGCTCTCTGACACTCAAGCACCAAATTATCTGAAAGGCTGGAAGCAAACTTCCTTATTTGGGCCCTCATACTACTCGTCATCTCAGGAGCATAACGGGCCAGCTGATTAAACTTTAGAGTATACTCCTGAACACTCATCTTAACCTATTTAAGGTTCATAAATTCCTCTTTTTTAGCTTTCCTCATCTCCAAAGGAAAGAATCGGTCAAGAAAAGCTTCTACAAATTCGTCCCACACTATGGGCTCAACACTGTCACCCTTCGCCTCTTCCCACTCATTATACCATTGGTTCGCTACATCCTTTAGCTGATAAGCCGCTAGCTCAATACCTTCTACCTGATCCACATGCATCACTCTAAAAATCTTCTCCATTTCGTCTATGAACTCTTGCGAATTCTCTTCTACTTTAGTGCCAGTAAACTTAGGCGGGTTCATTCTCATGAACTGACCCACCCTAGTAGCTTCAGATATAACAGGTGCAGACCCAACATCTTCTGATTATTGGGCCTGATTAGCCACCAACTATGTCAGCATATGAATAAATTATCAAAATTCTGCATTCGAAATATCCCTCTGAGAAGTCGGGGGATAGTTAACATTGGTCTATGGAGCCCTAGGTGGACTGGTTGGGACTGGAGGGTCTCCCAGAGTAGGGATAGGGTCTGTAGTTGGAGCTCTATTATGTTTCCTCATCCCATGAGTGGGACAGACTTCATCATTCTGAGAACTCTTATTAGTATTGCAATGAGGAGGAATGACGGTTATTTCAGTAAGACAAAAGATCACTGATTAGGAACAAACTTGACTCTGAAGCACAAACTAAATCACAAAGAAGGGAAACATTTCCTAAACGCCTAGTAGCCTCCTGCTTATAAGTGTGGCATGCTACACACCCATAAACAAGACTCTACCTGATGCAATTTCGCAGACACCCTGGGACCATGAACCATGCTCTGATACCAAGTTTGTCACAACCCGAACTGGGGCCCTGGCCATGACGAGCATTCTAAACCATGAAGGCCCGAAACACCCCTATCTATCTGGTAATCATGCACATAATTCATATGATAAAAGAAATGCGGAAGATTCATAATACTACGGAAACATGGTCATGAGTGCAATGAAATTAATAATGGGAAATAATGTCCCACAACATCTATCGGCATCTGAAAACCGTCTGCGGAATCTCTACTAAATGACTAAAATAAACAACTGTCTGAAAACTGGGACAAGGCCCCCAATATACCCAAAACTATTAAATGATAAATAAACTGCCAGACATCAGGACTTCTGGAATATAGAAGTCTCACCACTTGTCTATGCAAATCTATCTGAAGAATCTACTGATTTTCTACACTCCAAACCTGGGAGGGTAGGGGGTCAATACAAAGTACTGGTAAGTAGAGTAATCCAAAATAAAGTAGAGATTTTTATAAAAAATAAATGAGTGTTGTTATAAAGCACATTATTGCAAAATGATTTCAAAAATACATGGACATAGTATAATGATTTTTCATCAAAAATGCAACACATTTGAGCTAGGTGGTACACCCTACAATTTCACATTTACACCAACTGTCAAATCTCGGTTGCTGTCAAGATTAGAGTATAACTGAGGGAAACACACACAAGATCACACAGCAAGGTGTCTCGACCCAATCGATTATGGTAGTGCACAAGATCACAAAGACGGGCTCCTAACCATAGTCCCAATTTGGGATGAGATAATATCAAGTACAAAAAATCACACAGCTGGGTGCCAAGTTCCAGAGTCAGCAAACACGATTTCTAGTGTAGAGTCATTTGACTCGTGCTTTCTTCGAGTAACCACCTATCTCACAAAATCAATGCATTAAAATCATTTTAATCAATCACATGATATACTCTGCAGGGTATCTTCATAGCCGACTTTCAAGTCATTAATATCACATCAACTTTCCAGCTTTTTATACCATTTGCAACATCCACATATGTAAGACATTCACACCATTAAACACATACACCATGGTTCTCAACATGCCATCATTCAAGAAGTTAAATCATTTATGAGTAAGGTTATATCAATTGCAAAACTCATGCTCTCAATGGTTCAACATAAGTGTAATATGGGGTATAAACATTATCATGGGGAATTTAGAAAATTCACAACTCATGTACATTGTACCTTTTTAAAAATTTTAGGTCATGGGTTCACAATTCAACCATTTAAATACATTCAAACAAACAACCCCATGATATCTCAAGATTTCTTTCAAAATCATATATCAAAACATGTTATTTGTATCAATTGAAAACCCCCATTTGTAAAAACATATATATACTTGTATAAATTTAAAGTCTTGCGTAAGTTCCTTTTTGAAAACATGCCCATGAACCTTAGGATAACCCCACGTACCTATATTTACAAAATTAGCGGGTGCTTCTTGAAGCCTATGATCTGGGGATTTTGAATCTTCAATCGATTTTGAAAACCCACGGTTGAATCTTGAGTTTCTTGAAGTTCTTGTTTGAATCTCTAGAGAGGATTCTTGATGATTTTATTTAAAATAGGGTTAAGTTGCTCAAACATACCCTAAATCCTTTGTTTGAACGGTTTTTAAGACTAGAGAAAACTCAAAATTACCCTTAATGACTCCTGAACGAAACTGGAAATTTGAACTCAAAAACCCAATTTCGGGTACCACCGCGATACGCCACAATTGCGGTGGTCCACTGGAATTATACGAGTGGGAAATTGGTTGCCTCAGCGATGTGCCACCATCGCGGAGCCCCACTGGAATTTGACGATTGTCAATTTGACCCTCTCCACGATGCGCTATACCCTAAAATGACGATGTTTACGACTTTCCATGGAAGGAACTTAGCTAAGAAGACGTTGGGGTGTTACATAGCCTAAAATTGTGATTTGTCAATCCGGGTATATTATTTTTACGCTGGCAAGCTATGTGGCATAGCAGAGTCACACTACAACAAACAGGCGATATTTTGTCGACATTAGTGGCGACTAAGTTTATTGCTGCAGAAACGTCATATATAGTGGAGACAAATATTGTCGTTGCAATACATCATTATTTTGCATCGACAAATTCTTGTCGCCACTAATTGTCCTCACTATACCAAAAATTCTAGTTCCCGCTGAAATAAAAATTTTGGCTGCATTTTTATAGTGGCGACAAGAATTAAGTTGTTGCTAAAAGTTAGTGTGTGGCGACATTGTCGCCCCTAAAGTTAATTAACTTTATTATGGGACCCATCTCCCAAAGAAAAAAGCTAATTAATTAAACATTGCAAGATAAAATAAAAGGAAATTCAACAAACAGATTAGGAAACATTGCTTCTAAAGTTTTGGAACACAGTCTATGTTTATGGCTTCCTCAAACTAACTCTATCTCAATCTCAGCTTCACCCCTCTTTAAGATGCTATAAATTAATCTGCAGCTCTATAAAGGTTAGGTTATCTGGGTCTATAAAGTTCATCTTCTTCAACCAAATTTAAAATTCATCGCTGCCCGATTTCATTTTTTCTCTAAACACCACCCAAATCGCTATTCTAAAGTTGTATGGCACCAAATTCTCGATTGTCGATTCCTTTTTGCTCTAAATAGATTTGTTGGTCAAAGTTGGTCAAATATATTGATTAAAGTTTGTTGGTCAAATTTTCTCATCTCTTCAATTGAGTTTTACTTAAAATTTTTAGTTTTCTCAAAGAAGGTTCTCAAAATTTGTGCTCTATAAGGTATGTGCTCAAAATCCTTTTGGGTATTATGTTAACCCTTTAACAAATGAGCTTGGATTTTATTATGATTTTTAAGGTTAGGTGGTGTTCATCGGGATTTTTTTCTGACTGGGTGTTGGTAATTTTCGTGATATTTGTTGTTGTTTGATGAAATTGATCAACCAAAGTCATACATTAATGGAGTTAAAAGGGCTTTTTTCTCCCTACTTTCCTTTTGTGTATTGTTACTGCTAGTTTGGGGTTTTGTGTTGTTTCGTCAAATATTTTGGGTTCTGTGTTGTTTCATCAAATATTGTTACTGTAGTTCTTACTAAATTATATACATTACATTTGTGACTAGCTTATCTTTGTTTGACTATGGGTTTGGAGTTTGTTGTGTTTTTATAGTACAGTTCGAACTTGTATTTATTTTGCTTATTGTCATACTTGTATCTTTGTTTAATTAATTGATTTGTTTTAATGATATAAAAGATAGGGATGGATAAAACTTGGTTGAAGATCACGAACAGAGCTGACCTAAGATATAGAGATGGAATAGATAACTTTCTTAATTGGGCGTTCAGTCAATCTGGGGTGAGCACTATTATTCGATGTCCTTGTAAGGAGTGTAGAAACACCGTGTTTAAGCTAAGAATTGATGTACGACTACATTTGTTGAATAATGGCGTTTGGGCTTCCTATAAAGTGTGGGATTATCATGGAGAAGTGTTGGATAGGGTTGAAAATTCTAATCCTCCAGGTAGTGAAGAAGTAGAAGATAATGGAATAGAAGATGATGATGTTATTAAAATGATTCATGAATCTTGTGGATATACAAATATGCAGGATACTACTAATTCTCGGGATGGAAATCAAGAGCCAAACATGCATGCAACAAAGTTTTTCAGATTATTAGAAGATGCTCAGACAGAACTTTATCCAGGTTGCACAAAAGACTTAAAATTGTATTTTGTTGTTAAATTACTTCACTTGAAGTGCCTTAACCATTGGAGAAATAAATATATGGATGAGTTGTTAAACTTCCTTAAAGATGTTCTCCCTGAGGGGTCATTTGTACACAAGTCTTTCTATGAAGCAAAGAAAGTTCTTTCTGATCTCATCTTGGGGTACACCAAAATTGATGCATGTAAGAATGATTGTATATTATATTGGCGCAATTATAAGAATTTCCAATCATGTACAAAGTGTGTTGAATCTCGATGGAAGGGAAAATAACATAAAGGCAAGAAAGTAGCTCATAAAGTATTACGGCATTTTCCCATCAAACCAAGGCTTCAAAGATTGTACATGACAAAAGAGATGGCAAAAAAGATGAGGTGGCACAAGGAGGAAAATATTGATGATGGTGTCATGCGACATCCATCTGACTCAATTGAATGAAAATCCTTTGATGCACGCTATCCTACCTTTTCAGATGAGGTAAGAAATATTCGATTAGGTTTAGCAAGTGACGGGTTCCAGCCTAATGGGAATATGAGTTCCAATTATAGTATTTGGCCCGTCGTGCTAGCTACATATAATTTGCCACCATGGGATTGCATGAAAATTTCATATTTCATGATGACTCTTCTTAATCCGGGCCCTAAGTGTCCAGGTAATGATATTGATGTATACTTACAACCAATGATTGAAGAGCTGAATGAATTATGGAATGGGGTGGATACTTATGATGCACGCTCAAAATAGAATTTTCTTATGCGTGTTGCTATCATGTGGATGATTAATGACTTTCCTGCATATGGTAACCTTTTAGTATGGTCAACCAAAGGTAATCTTGCATGCCCTTGTTACCATAAAGATACACTTTCTATTTCCTTACGTAATAAGTTGTGTTATATGGGTCATCACCGTTTTCTTCCTATAAACCATCCATGGCGTAGAAATAGAGTGTTATTTGATGGAAAAGTTGAAATGGGGGTCGCACCTATTCCTTAACCGGTGTTGAAGCACTTGTGCAATTACATGATTTAGACAATGTGACTTTTGGTAAAGGCCAAAAAAGAAAGCATAATGTTTGTAATGATGTTTATAATTAGAGGAATAAAAGTATATTTTTTGAATTGTCTTATTGGGATGGTCATCACCTATGACATAACCTTGATCCGATGCACATAGAAAGAAATGTGTCTAAAAGTTTTTTATCAACTATAATGAGTATGGTTGGAAAGACAAAGGACACATTGAAAAGTAGATATGATTTGGTGGACCTTGGAATTAGGAAAAGTTTGCATCCAATTGAGGATGGAGATAATATTTTGTTACCGGCGGCATGCTATACTTTGTCCCATGAAGAAACATTGAAGTTATATGAATTCTTAGGTAATTTGAAGGTTCCAGATGCCTTTTCATCAAATATTTCTAGGTGTGTTAACGTGATTGAGAAAAAGATACACGGATTGAAGTGTCATGATCATCATGTATTACTGCAAGATATTTTACCAGTAGTAATACATGGTTTATTGCCTAAGGAAGTTTGTGAACCAATTATTGCCTTCGGCAAATTTTTCAAGAATTTGTACTCTAAATGCCTGACAATTGAAGATCTTGATATCCTATAGGCTGAAATTCCTATCATATTATGCAAACTTCAAATGGTTTTTCCTCCGGCGTTCTTTGATATCATGATTCATTTGCCAATTCACTTGGCAAGAGAGGCAAAACTTGGTGGACCCGTTCAATATTGGAACATGTACCCTTTTGAGAGGTATTGTATCATTCAAAAATTTAAATGTCAATATATATATAAAATGTCATATTCTATAATTACATAAATGATATATCTTTATATAGGTATTTATGAGAACTTAAAGCATACAATCGCAACAAAGGTCGTCCGAAAGGTTCAATTGCTGAAGGGTATTTTGTAGAGGAAATCCTTACGTTCTGTTCACGATATTTAAAGAACATCTCAACTAATTTAATAAATCAACTAGAAATGATGATGAATCTGTGTCAAATGGTGAGATGTCTATCTTCAAACACTGTGGACAAACAAAAGGAGCTTCAAATGGAGGAAATAGGCTACCTCATGATGAGTTCAATCAAGCATGTATTTATGTGCTTGAAAATTGTGAAGATATTTCACAATACAAGGAGTAAGTCTATTAATAGTTCAAATATAATTTGTCATTAATATAATTCAGTTAATGTTAACTAATACAAATTGTAGGGAATACATGAGACAGATTGAAGTAGAAGGTTTAATGCATGCTCATAGTGTGCATAACAATGGATTTATGGATTGGTTTCTTGCACGCATATGTTTCTAATTAAAAGACTCACTAAATATTAGCATATTTCAATATTCTTATACTAGTCATAATAGTGTTGCTTGTTTTTGTAGATATTTTTACTATCTTCACAAGGTCGTGCAAATGATGAGATCATAAGTCTAGCTATTGGTCCAGAACCATTGGTACATCGATATTCAACATGTATGGTAAATGGATTTAGATTTCAAACAAAAGACCTTATGAGAAAAACACAAAACAGTGGAGTTCTTGTGAGAGGAGATGTTTCAGACTCTAATAAGGAGTATTATGGGGTATTGAAGGATATCTATGAGTTGCGTTATACTGGAAATAGAAAAGTTCATCTGTTCAAGTGTCATTGGTGGGATGTGGAACACCTAGGAAATGGATATAAGATTGACAAATATGGTTTTACAAGTGTGAATACTCAATGTGTGTTGAATAGAAATGAGCCATTTGTGTTGGCATCTCAGTCTGAACAATTCTTCTACTTGAATGATTTAGTCGATAAAGATTGGCTGGTTGTTTTAAAGATTAATCCTCGTGACCTTTTTAATGTGCCTGAAGTTGAAAGAGAAGCATCATTGAATGATGAAGTTTATCAACAAGATGAAGTTGAAGATATTTTGTGTGGCAATAATCAATAAATTGATATTGAGGTGTCTTTGCATAGGAATGATGTTGAAGAAGAAACCGTTTTACGAACCAATGATCAAGTAAATGAGGAAGATGGTTTCATTAATGACAATGATACTGACATTTCATACAATGAATAAAGTGAAGAGTTTCTTGATGATAATGATGGAGAAGATAGTGATATATCGTGCTGAAGATTGAGAATAAAAGACTGAAGAGATGTTCTTCATATTTTTTGCTCTTATTAGGCTGGCATTTGTTTTGAGAAGTTATTATTAGGGTGATATGTGGTGTTTTGTGTTCTTAATAGGCTGGCGTATTGTATTTTATGTTCTTATTATGATACCTTGTATTTGGCGTTGTTTTGCTTGCAACTTTTATTTGTAAATAAAATTAGTGTTTATGTAGAATCAATAATTTTAAATAGTTCAACAAACTGTTTGATATTCTATAATTATTCGACTTAATGTTTCATTTTAATAATTCATATTTTCCTTGACAGGAGATATATATTTCGTCATCTTTAATTTCCAGTTCTGATACACTTTTCCTTTTTAACCTAATGTTATAGGAAATGAGAGGAGCTGTAAGAGGTAAAAGTGGAAGAGGAGGCGGGGGACGTAGACGTGGACGAGGAACCTTTCCAAAACGTGTAAGTTCTGAAACAATATCTCATCCAAAAATACAACCACTAGGAGTCACTGTACCTTCTTTGGAGACTGGACAGTCATCTAATCCAAGCCAAAGACCTCTACAAACAGAATGAATGTCAAGTGGACCTGTCCAAAGGACATCCCCAGAGATACAATCATCAAGAAATCGAGATGAAAATTTACTACATAGCCTAGAGGCTAAAATTGGTGCAGGTTAGTTCACGATTAACTTCTCTTCTTATTAATTCCTAACATATACATAAGCACCGGCGTGTCATCCTATTTTTTTCTTGATCTTGATTAATGTATTTGTACTAGAGGGGGCTTATCTTTGGTTTTGAGTGAACGTTGGCGCATCAATGAGGTTCCTGTTAGTCTAGATTATCAGAAGTCATTCTTTAAAAACCCTGTCATTCTGAAAATCATCCATTTTTTTGTAATCACTTGTTTAGCAAAAAAATTGAGAACTTCTGTTGGGACAGTAGTGCATTGGTATAATGTTCTCGACTTCTTTGGTAATACCTACATTTTTGTTATAAAAATTTCATACATGGTTTGCATTCTGCATCATATATTCCTTCTTTCTGTATTGACATGTTTTCTTATCAAAACAAATACGAAGGAAAATATTATGTGTATCAGTTTTTGTTCATCATAGTAAACAGAGAATGCTGTTTGCCAATTATGATGTAGTTGCTTGCTGGAAATTGTACATTAGTTGGTGTTATGTAGATAAATTTTATTCATATTGCTCCAATGTGGATAATTGGTATCGTTACTATTGCAGATATACTAAAATTGTATTTTTCATCTGTGCTCTAGATGCTTTGAGCTTTAAAAATATTCTGTACTTTTCTTTTGGTGAACCTATGTAGTTTTTTTTTTGTATAGACTATGGAATCTTGGAATTCTTTGATAAATGAACATAAGAGGTATCTGAAGAAGATCACTACCTTAATCGGCAGATCATAGCTTTAGTGTTGTTGTCACTGAGTCAAAACTGGTATATTGCATGGTATATGTTCTCATGACCCAGAGGTGTGTTTGATTATGAGATAGTGGTTGACATGATCCAACCAGAGTAATTAACAATCTGCATGCTTTAAAACCATCTCCTTATCTACCTCTGTCAAACAGTCCAAACCTGAAAATGTCTGAAGAAAACCTCAGGGGTTCTATACCTGTAACACCCCGCATTTCGGGCTAGAATAAAAACCATGACGCTGATGCGTTGATAATCCCAGAGCCTTAAATTCTATGCCAATTTGGCATGTTTATGTAGTATGTGAATCCATTTGAGAATGAATTTAGACCATAGAGGTCCTTCAACTCAAGGACGAGTTGAAACTATTTCGATCGATTAAGTTTTAGTGGACGTTGTAATTTGTGTCAGTTTCCATCAACCATAACTCTCTGTATATGATGAATTAGAGAGCCTACTATGTATCAAATGATAGGTCTTTAAGTTAACTTTCCAACGATACCAATTTTACTAAAATCCAACACCCAAGCAAGAAGTTATGGCCTTTCAAAGTAGTATGCATCGCCTAACCAATCGCACATGGCCACTGGAAAGCATATGCGATAGCATATGCGGCGCCTATGTAAATATAGGCGATATCATATGTGGAGCCTATGTAAATATAGGAGATATCATATGAGGCGCCTATGTAAATATATGCGATATCATATGCGGCACATATCTTATGGTTTCAAGTGACTTAAACACTCCGTTTTGGGGGCAAAATGGTCCTTTTCCCACCCTTATTCAGCCATAAACACGAAATTCAGTCCCCAATTCTCCAAAATATATCCATATTCATCTAAAAATTCTCAAGAACACTCCCAAGGGTTTCAAACTAAAAACCCAAATAAATCAAGACTCAACCGTGGGTTTTCAAAATTGATTAGAGATTCGGAATCCCCAATCCACAGGCTTCAAGAAGAACCCTTTATTTTCTGAAATAGAGGTACGCGGGGTTTTCCTAAATTCTCATGGGCATAGAAAAATCATGTTTTAGAATGGGTTTTTTGAATCTATGTATATATTCATGTATTAAATGTTTTAACATCATTGTTTTGGTCTTTTGACCTTTTCCAAAGTGATTTGAGAATATGAATGTATGAAACCATGTATTTAAGAATGAATTCTTACTGAGAGCATGATTTTCGGTGAATTCCCTCTTATTATGAATTTTTCAGATTTCTCATAGCATATGAATTATTTTACAATGCATCCTTGAAAAGCACTATACGAAATGATTGAACTCTTGTTATGATTTAAAGGTGGTTTTAAATCACTAAAGAGGGAATCTAGCATGAATGTTTAATGTTCATAATGCATGTAATGAAAGAGAGCATGGATTTGCTAAAGTCACTAGACCACCATATGTTGATGAAGTTTTTGCATGATTTTGACATGAGTTTCGAAATGCGAAATTTTCTATATCAATTGCATGTTTTTTTGTGGTCTAAATTATGCTTTAAATGAAAGATTTAGATTAATGTATTATGGCTCAAAAATCATGACTTGCAAGTCTTGGTATGACGATACCAATTCAGACCAATGCCATATCAGACTCAGACTAATAGACATTTCAGACTATCATGATTTTAGACATTCAAAATGTTGCATGTACAAAAAAGGTTAAAAATAGGCATACAGAGATGTTAGGTGGTTCTCTGAAGAGGACTTGAGTTCAAGAAACTCATTGTCTAAAACTGTGGTTTCCCAACCCAGGTATATTATTATACGCTGACTTAAGTGTCATGTGGCGTATCAGATTCAGGAACTCTAACCCTTGCGACATACTCGGGTTGGAGGCTTCCCCGCTGAGTCAATGGCGGATTCCATATTGCCCGTGGAATATCAGACTTGTAGGGGATACCACCTAACTCAGAAGTAATACACAGATCAGATTTTGAGATTTACAGACAGGTTACATGTTTTCAGAAGGTTCCCATGTGTTTTTCAGAAACTATTTTATGCATAATATTTGATGAACATTTGCTCTCACTATTATATATATATATATGTTCAATTACTCTATTTTGGATTGCTTCGCGTGCCAGTATAATTGTGTTGACCCCCCTTCCTCCCAGGTACTGAGGCGCAGTCTAAGGGTCCAGATCCTCACTGGAGTCTACAGACAGGGTTGTCTCAGATTTCAGTTGGTGAGCCTTCTTTGCTTCGGAAGGCCTAGTCATTTAGGTATTTATTTCAGTATGGTTTTTGGTCTGCTGGGGTCTTGTCCCAGTTATTCAGATAGTATGTCAGTAGTGATTTCGCAGACTGTTGTAGATGTTTATTAAATATTGTTGGGCATGTTTTCAGGCCTTTAACTATTTTAAATTGTTGACCATTTTTCCTTTTTAATGTGTATATTCCATATTACTTTGATCATATGAATTATGTGCATGATTACCAGATAGACAGAGGGCGTTCCGGGCCTTTGGATTCGGGAATGCTCATCACGGACAGGGCCCCAGTTCGGGTCGTGACAATACCACAGGGTTAATATCTGAAGAAAAAGGGAATATTTTCACATACAGGGGATCTAAAGATAACATAGATGCATGATTATAGCTGCTTTAGCAAAACAATGATTCCATAGTTTGTCTTTCTTCAATTTTGTACTTGTCTTTTTTTTTATTTGTTGCTTTCTCTATTTCTAGCTCTGACTATTTGCCTGTTGTGTGGGACACAGTCCACACTTTCCATTAGGCACATCAATGTTGTTGATGTACATGAAGCTGCATACTTCTCCTTTACCTTTGCCTGAATAATCCAAAAAAAAAAGTTGATCACAACGATTGATTAGAAAACATCTTCTTTACTTTTTTAAACTTCATGTCAAGTCAAAATATGACAAATAAATAGAAACAGAGGAAGTAATATTACCTGAATGATTAACCAAATGGCATAAGTTAGACTGGACATTATAAGTAGAAAAGGCCCTAAAAAGAAGTTGGAATGGGCAGAATTAACATCTTTATTTGTACTTTCAACAATCTCCAGTGGAATCCAAGTTGGCCAATAACAAATTTGCCATGATATAATGACAATAGCATGGCACCTCCAACACATACTATTGTGCCCCAAAAATTTGCTTTCCCTGCTATACTTTTTAAACCCAATTTTTCAACACTGCACACACAAATTAAAATTATTTACACCAATTTATTTACCCTGTTCCAGTTTGATTCTTTTTACATTTGAATTGTGGAGTAATTAATTACCTGAAAGATACTGCTATAATAAACATGAACGCAGGGATTAGGTTATCGGCGGCGGAAGCAATTATTGGAGTTGAATTTTTTTACCCAATGACAATAGCAGGCATCTGATGACTCCCTAACAAGTTCAAGTCCCCAACTCATCTTCTATTCGGTTTTCACTTCAAAATATGCTACGCAAATAATACTTTCCGGATATCCAACATGTACGGCAACAAACACCCTTTTGCAGACACCTGCACAACAAAAACACACACAGAAACCAACTTCTTCTCAATCCATCATAACATCAATTAGCTGAGGAGGCCATGATGCATTTGCTTTTAAATAATAATATTTTTCTTGGTTTGTAGTTTCCCACATCAATATAAGGAAAAGAAGAGGAAGATACAAATCTAAAACTGTGGATTTTAAGATTAAACATGGTGGAAAAATCAAAATTATAATTCCAGATGACATTGATAGAGCTGTAGGTTCTGGAGCTACAGACATTGTCAATTACTCTGGTTTGATCATGAGAACCACTATCTCATTTCGAGATGGAAATTGGCAGAAGATAGTTTTAAAGCATGGAGAAGCAATGTGGCTTAGGGTCAGGGTAATTTCTCTTAATATTTTATGTCTTTTATATTTTATGTTTTATCTATATGCAGTTACAATATCAAATAAACTGTTACATTATATGCATGATAAATTTGAAGTTCGATATGGGCTGCCAGAGCATAAGTTGCAAGGCTTTGTGATAAGCACTATGCAAAGACTTTTTAGATCATGTAAAGATCGATTACATGTTATCTATTCTAGCTATGACAATGATAAAGATCAATTATCTCATTGACCTGAGGATGTTGAGTTGGATGACTGGAAGCACCTAGTGAAATATTTTGGCAGTGATGAATTCAAGGTAACTTAAGAAATAATTAGAATTTTATAAATAATAATAACTATTTACTTATTGATTAGAGATTTGCTAATCTACTAACTTAAGTGCAGGTCGTCAGCGAGAGAAACAAAAGAAATAGAGAAAAACAAATAACCAAACATTCGTGTGGTACAAGATCATTTGTAGAAGTAGAAGAATCTAGGGTGAAAATACATTACATTTGTTTTCTTGTTATTACATATGCTTCTTTGATATGTATACAATTGTTTTCTTATATTTTTCCTTTTGATATTACAGAGAAGTTCTCTTATAGGAGAAAAGGAGACACCAGATAAAATCTGGGAGATCCAACATACACATAAGAATGTTAATGGAGAACGTGTATGGTTGGATCCACAATCCGAAGAGATTCATGGACTTTTCTAAAACTACTGCCTTATTGCCTTTTTAATGTACTATCAGTTATGCTCAATATATTATGTATGGATGTAAATGTTAATGTATTATTATAGGGACAGCTTCATCAACTTATCGTTGAACAACAGTCAGAAGAGATCGAGAATCCCATGACTAGCGATGAGATTTTATCTTCGTTCCTTGGGGTGAGATCAGTATATGTTCGGGGAAAAGGACATGGAAAGAAGCCTCCTAAACAGAGTCAAACGCAGCAAGCAAACATTGAGGCTAACGTTTCTTCGGCGGTAGAAAGTATGCGTCAAGAAATGCAACTTGACATGGAAAGAAAGTTGCAAGAAGAGTGTGAACAAATGGCAGCCGACTTGAAAAGAGATATGGATCAGGATTTGCAAAATAAATTGGAAGAGAAACGTGAACACATGAAAGGAGAAGTAGAAAAAATATTTCAACAAAAAATGGCTGCTCTCATGGCTGGAATGCAACAGGTATTTTCTGGTCCTGTGTTATGCATCTATCCGAAAAGATTGTGACATGTTTACCCGTTATAGCTGCTGACTTATAATGTAAGTAGTTTAGATACATAGATGAGGGATGCATGTAAAATAAAGTAGTTTCACTGTAATCTACCCATCAAAGCTAGAGAACGATATTCCCCACTACCTATCTGAAATTGTATGGCATTACTTGTACTAATTAGAATTGCTGGACATAATCTCGACAATTGAAACATTATATTATCAGGGAATTTAAAGATCTGACATACTTCAGGAGATGAATGATTTACCGACTCATATTACATCTTATGCTTATGGTGAAAATTGTTGTCACCATTTAGTTTCGTGAGAATACTTTTGATATTACCTTGACTTTATAAACATTAGTGATTTTTGATGGTATAGATAGCTGGTATATATTTTAGTTTCTTTAGATATTCTAAGGTGCCTGAAATCAACAGATCACTGCCTTAATTTGAAGGAAAAGGGAAGACAATCGGTAGACCATATTTAGTAATGGTAAATCCTTTAGTATCTCCTTATATTGATCTTAATTAAACATGTGATTGCTCCTGTACATAGGTTGTACTAAAAGTGAAACACCATATTTAATTTACAACATTACTTTCAAATCCTGTAAACTCCTACCAAAATTGAATCTAGAGCGTCATTATTTTATTTTGTGTAAAATTCAATCTCTTATCAGAAATTCATAATTGATTTTTTATTTATATATTAGGGAAAAGTCTCTTAATTTGAAGCTTTTTCGTAAAAAAAAAGTGATTTGGTGCTTTTTAATGGCAGGGAGGTTTTTAAATAATGGGTTGACCAAGGAGAAGCATGAAGGCGTAGAATGCATTTTTTATTTTTGATCATATATATGAATATGATAAAACTGAAGCACAATGTTGTTATTAACCTATATGTTGTTGACTTCTTATTAAGGGAAGTACTTATAATATTTGATCGGAGGATGATTTTGTAAAATACTATTGGATGCTTTTACTAGCTAATATTATATAAATTTCTTAAGATTTGTTGTCAATTTTATCTAATACAGGTGCATATTCAATTTTATGTGGTTATATAATTGTAAGTTCTTTTCAGCAACAAGATGGGCTGCTACTAATAATAAAGCTTTTACTGATGAATTAAAAATATGTGGTCACTATTCATATTGATTTTATGGCGACAAATTATAAAGGCACTATTAATGTAGATGTTTTAGTGGCAATAACAAAGTTGTCACAATTGATGGTTCTTTTTTTATGACAAGAAAGTGGTTACAATTGATGGTTCTTTTGCAGCGACAAAAAAGTAGTCACAATTGATGGTTCTTTTGCAGCGACAACAAAGTGGTCACAATTGATTGTTCTTTTGAAGCGACAACAAAGTGGTCACAATTGATGGTTTTTTTGTGGCGACACAAAAGTGGTTACAATTGATGGTCCTTTTTGCAGTGACAATACAGTCGTCACAATTGATGCTTCTTTAGCGGCAACAATAAAGTGGTCACAATAGATGAAGCTTTTGTGGCGACAGTGTCGCTTCTGATTCTATTATATCAGTGGCGACCTAGCCCAAATGCATTTTTTCAGAATAAATTTTGCAGCGCTTTTTCGATCTTTTGTGGCGATAGACGCCGTCACAAATATGTATTTTTAGTGGCGACTTGTCTTTGTCGTCACAAATACCCTTTAGTTATAGAGGTATAACCAACGGCATAGTTGTCACTGTTGAAAGAATTTAGTGGCGACTTTTGGTCCTTTTGCGGCGAGTTTTGTCACTACTAAAAAATTGATTTCTTGTAGTATCAGAGACTCCAACCCTTGCAGCACTCTTGGGTTGGAGGCTTCTGTGCCGAGTCAATGAAGGATTTCATATAGCCTGTGGAATTTCAGAGTTGTAGGGTATACCACATAACGCAGAAGTAAAACAAAGAGTGTCACAGAGTTCAGATGATTTTATAGAGTCTTTCAGAAATGCCCATGAGCTTTCTTACTATATGATAAGTTTATGAAATGTTCTTAATTAATCTCATATATGTTGAATATAAATTATTATTTTGGATTCGCTCTACGTACCAGTACATCTGTATTGACTCCCTACCTCCCAGGTTCGGAGGCTCAGTCCAAGGGTCCGGCTAATTAGTAGAGGATTCTAGAGTGAAGTGATCCGTGCAGTGGTGAACCTTCTTTGTTCCAGAAGGCCTGTTATTTCAGATTATATTATTTCGTTGTTTTGGTCTACTGGGGGCCTTGTCCCAGTTTTCAGAACAGTTTTGAGATATAGTAGAGATTTCGTAGACTGAGTCAGATCTTATTCAGATGTTTTGAATTACAGCTTTCGTTCTTATGTCTTGAATCTCAGAGTTAATGACCATGTTTCCGTATAAGATTGTATTTCCGCATCTTCTCTTATTATATGAATGTTGTGCATGACTACCAGATAGAGTAGGACGTTCGGGCCTTCATCATTCGGGATGTCCGTCATGACCAGGCCCTAGTTCGGGTCATGACAGTTTTAATGGCGATTAAATAATATTGGTGAGCTTCAACACTCTTTTTTAAAGTGCATATTTATTGCCGCTAAAAGTTATTTTCATTGCAGTGTATCTTAATTCTCTATATACAGTCATATCTCCCTATAGTGGCAGTGTTGGTCTGAAAATTTTATGCCTACTATATAAATGTATTGTTATATATGTATATTATAGGAATTTGATGTTCAGATACAAAAAAAGTATATAAAATTAGACCGAGCATGAATATAAAAAAGGTAAACATTAGTAGTTTTTTCCCCGTGAAGTTATGAAAAACTGATGTACATCATATAATATAATTTTTTTCGTTAAATTAGATATTCATACTAGAATTTACTTTGTGCATGACACTAATGATGATTAATATAAATATTTTAGTATTTTATTTTGTACATAATATATATCTTGTAAAACATTATCATGTAATATTTGAGTATGTTGTTATAGAGAGGTAATTTTATAAATAGTGTACTCTTATAATAAACGTCATTGTTGTTATAGGTAGCATGTCGTTATAGAGAAGTAAAATATAACATGACAAATTGATTTTGAGGAAAATCATGCTGCTATAGTGAAATATCGTTATAAGGAGGTGATGTTACATAGAGGTCTGATTGTAACAATATTCTACCATATATAATAGTAGTGGCATTTATTATATCGATACACTCTTACAAAATTACCCTTCTATAACAACCATATTCAAATATTATAATAACAAGTTGTAAGAAATATATTGTGTAAAAAAATATATTATTAAATATTTATGACAATCATCATTATTGTCATGCACCTATTAAATTTCATGTTTGAATATTTAATAAAATAAATTACATAAAATAGTGTCATTACTTATCTTCATAACTTCACGAGAAAAAGCTAATGGTATTTTCCTTTTTATATTCATGCTCCTACTAATTAATAAATACATTCTTTTTTTGTACACAAAATCATAAGCTAATTTTTTTTCATATATTTTTATTTATAACAGTTAAATGAGAGTTAACGTCAAATGTCAGTATACATATATAACAATCATTATAGTAATCATAAAATATTCATATAAAATGTTATCACTATAAAGATATTTAAAATGACTGTATATATAAACAGTATTGTAAAAAAATTTATTACAAACAACAACAATAAATTTAATATAATTTCATAAACTAAACATGAGAAGGATTGAATTTATGCAGTATTTATCTCCATAGAGAGTTATTTATTTTTCTACTATCCCCAAAAGTCAAAACATCCTCAAGAAGGCATAATGATATAAATTATACTATCACATCATTTACTTTAAATGTAAATTTAGTAATTTTAGATATAAATAATTACGTACTATTTCTATTTCTATTACATAGAAGAGAGGGTTTCGACATGCCTGCTTCGTGATTTTACTCTAACACCCCTAATTAATTATTATAAGTCATTTATGTATTAAAAATTAATAACGTTTAAAAAATTAAAATAGATATTTCTGACATGTCTGCTTTAGCTACTTCAACATAGTTTTATTAAATATCACCCCTAATTAATTATTATAAGTCATTTAAGTATTAAAAAGTTAATAATATTTATTAAAAAAAGGTAAAATAGACATAAAAATGATAAATTAACTCTTGATATTTTAAATTAACTTGACGTCTTATACGAGTTCCACTTAGATTTTTTCCACAACTATTTTTTATAGTAATTTTGTTATGTAACTTTTAATTAGTTGATTTAAGTCATTTAAGACATTTATACTTCCCTGCTTCAATCGTGATTTTACTATATCACCCATAATTAATTATTATGTCCATCTAAGTATTGCCCCACTTAAATTGGAATGGAAAAAATATTATCACAATAATTTAAAATTTAAATTATTAAAAAAAATATAATTAGCTATTGATGTCACAAAACTCTAGACAAAGAGATTAGAGAAAATTGAAGGAAAGGTGTCTTTTAATTCTTGAATGAAGGATTCGTGACATTGACGTCAAACATCATTAGAAAATTTGATTAAGTTAATTGTGGACTTGATTAATATTTTCAAAACTTTCTAATATTTTTAAAAATACAAATCAACCCATACCCCCCTTCAATCAAAATCAACCATCTCTCTCCTCTCTCTCTTAACAGTTTCTCTCAACTCTCTCCCAACCAATAGTTCTACAAAGTTCTCCCTTCAATCCCCGGTGACTTCAACCAAATTCGGCGCTTTCTTTCGACTTTCAATCGTCAATGGACGTGAAGCCTTCTCTGGCGACAATAACTTCGAGTTCTTCATCGTTCCATTTCCTTTTTCACAGGTAAAAAATTATGAAGAAATATAAGAACTTGATCCAACTACTCTTCTAGTATTGGTTAACAATTGCAATATTTCTAGCTTAAATTTAAAATGTGGATTGAATAAAACTCTAATTTTTGGCATTTCTTTTTTTATTGTCTAACTGTTAATTCGGATTTGTTGGTGATTTTTGGTCACAGTTGTTGTTCTTAGTGTGTGTGTGTGATGTGTTGGTGTTGCTGGGTTAATTTATTGTTTGTCTTGGTAAAAATGGTTTTACAACAGATGAAACATCTGATGCGACAGGTGAAAACATCTGATGTAACAGATGAAAACATCTGATGCAACATATGAAAATCTAATGCAACTATGAAAATCTGATGCAACAGATGAATAATCTAATAGATCATTAATCTGTTGCGACAGACGGCTCTTCTATTTGGAAGAAATTTAAAGAATATTGATCTAATAGATAACTCATTTTATAACAGATGAATGATATATTTCAACAGATCAGTCATCTGTTTTTATTGTTTCTAATGGGTTACTCATCCATTGCAACAGGTTAGTTATATGATGGAACAAATAACCTTTATGGTGCAACAGAAGAGTGATTTATTTTTACAGTTTCTAATGGATTACTCATCTGTTGCAATAGGTTGGTTATATGTTGCAATAGATAAACTACCTAGTGCAAAAGAGTAGTGATCTGTTGTTATGGTTTCCAACGGTTTATTCATCCATTGCAACGGTTGATTATATGTTGCATCAGATAAAATACCTGGTGCAACATATTAATGATCTATTTTTATGGTTTCCAACGAATTACTCATCCGTTGCAATAGGTTGGTTATATGTTACAACAGATAAACTACCTGGTGCAACAAATTTGTGATCTATTTTATGGTTTCCAACGGATTACTCATCTGTTGTAACAGGTTGGTTATATGTTGCAATAGATAAACTACCTGGTACAATAGATTAGTGATCTAATTTTATTTTTTCCAACGGATTACTCATCCTTGCAACAGGTTGGTTATATGTTGCAACAGATAACCTTCCTGGTGCAACAGATGAGTGATCTGTTTTTACTATTTCTAATGGATTACTCATCTGTTGTAATAGGTTGGTTATATGTTACAACAGATAAAATACTTGGTGCAACAAATTAGTGATCTGTTTTTATGGTTTCCAACGGTTTACTCATCTGCTGCAACGGGTCGATTATATATTGCAATAGATAACATACCTGGTGCAACAAATATGTTGTTTTTTGGAACTGTTATTGTACCATTGTGTATGTTAGATTTACTGTTATCCCTTTTTAACTATGCATTAATTAATTATAATATATTTTATGTTTCTGTTAATTTATGATAATATGGCTCCCAAAAAAAAAACGAATCAAGTCCAAGTAAAGGAATAAGTGCAACTGCTCGGCTACATCCACCACTCTATGAACTTGCTTTACAAGAATTATCTCAATCAAGAGTAGAAGATAATGAACACGAGGAGGAGTAATATTTCAAAATAGATGATCCAAATTCTAATATCCCTTCCACCGAAGAGTTGGTCAAAACCTTCAGCATTTATCGTTATCCTGTGAGAATGCAGTGCGATGATGCCACAGATTTAACTGGTAATTTCGCGGTTAAGTCAGCCATGGAAAAATCTTTCAATGCCTTCAGAAAAATACTTTGAGAACAAAAATTGGATCTTATTTCAGGAAAAGTTTCTTTGGGCAATATCTTGATTTGTCGGAGGACAACAATGCTCGTTTCTAGATGAAAATGGTATACGATCTTCTCAAGTGTAGGTTTATGTATGAAAACAAAGATAAGATGGATGAGGTGTGGATAAGTTACTGTGGAATGCCTGTTTGTTTTGGTTGGAAGAAGTTTGCCATAGTTACTAAACTAAAATGTTATCCTCCTTATCCTTCTCAAGTTATACCTACTCTGACCCAAAAAAGCACCCATACATCCAAAAAAGGCAAAGGAAAATTGAGTGATCGTGATGACCTGGTGTCCATTGTTGGTCCAAGCTTCAAAAATAAAATTTTTATAGAAGTGTTGAGAGGTAAAGGACTCTCAAAGAAGCCCAAGCAATCATTGTTCTTGGTTTGGTTTGGTTTGTACATAATATTCTTTGAGCGAGAGACGTTAACAATAACATAAGCCTCAGTTTAATAAATCTTTCGGAGGATCTTGAGGCATTTAACGGCTATCCTTTGGATTATGAAAGCTTCAAAATGACTGTCAAATATTTGTTGACTCCGTTAACACTAAAGATAGTCAACTTATATGGCTTTCCATGGGCCTTCATGGTATATATTTCTTTTATCATTATATGATTAATTTTTTTTATTTAATAATGCTTTTGATTTATTGACGTTATGTTATAGGCTTGGGCATTTGAAGCCATTCCTTATTTGAGACAACAAGTGAACTACCAGGAAGAAGTTTCCTATCCAAGAATCCTGAGATGGTTGCCGGCCAAAACTGATAAAAATGCAAAATTTCTCGATCTGTTCAATCCCCCCAAAAAAGCAGTAAGTCTAATTCTAATCAAGTTTTTATTTTAATTAATGATTATTTTAAATGATTTTATCATCATTCTAATATATGTACTGATTTATTTTAGATTGTCCATCCGTGGCTTGTTCCGACCAACCGAGAGTTGAACATGCCATTTTTCTTACTTTACGATCTGTACAAACTTTATCGGACCCTAAGGTCGTTGATGGAATAAAAATAGAATTGTTTAGAGCAACAACCATCACAAGAAAAATAATTTTGGAGGGTGGGCTTGTTGTTGATGATGGTAGTGGTAGTGGTGCTGCTGTTGGGGCTAATGGTTATGATTATGATCATTCTGGTTATACAAATTTTTCTTCAGATTTGGCCACATCTAGTGAATGTTCTGCATGCAAATGTCAAGACTACAAGGTGAAACATAATGGAGTGATTATTGCTATTAATGCACTAACTGCTTCTATAAAGGAAATGACTTCTAAGAGGGGTGTCTTTCCATCAAAGAGGATTTCATATCCATATACTTCACTAGAGATCAAGGTGGCTAAGAGGAGAATGAAAGATATTTTTAAGGCATCATCAAGCATCAAAAAAAGCAAAATTACAATGCCTCTGTCTTTGTCTTGCACCATTGTTTAGTGTGCAAGGGCCACAGGAGAGCAGCATGAGCTGATGAAGATGAATGTACATCAATTGTTCCAATAAACAAACAGGAATATATTTGTTTCAACAGATGATACCTCTGCTGAAAATTATCAATCAGATATATACATTTGTTATAACTATTGTCTAACCTGTTGCATCAGATGTGTTATCTGTTATAATAGATAAGTCTTATGTTGCAACAGATGAGTCATCTTTTTGAAATTATCGTACTGCTTTGAATTACCTATTCAAATTTGTCCCTACAAATAATCCATCTGTTACAACATAAGACTCAACTGTTGTAATAGATGGACAATCTATTGTATATCTATAATTAGCATTGACAATTTTTGCTTTCCAGGTGGATGTCACAGTAGAATCTACTGCTGAAGAGCATAATATCACAGTTGATAATCCATCAACTACTTCCAAAAAAGAAGAAAAAGTGGAGCCTGTCAGTTCGGGAGAACGAAGAATTACCCATTTGGAGGGTTTAACATCTCGAACGAGGCTCCAAAAAAATTAACACAGTTGATCAATGACTATTCAGAATGGATTGTCGATGGGCTGTTAAAACATCATGCCGGCAGGTACATAAATTAATTTTAAAGATATTGGTTTATACAATTCTTATTGTAAGAACATGACATTAACACATATAAATTATCTTGTAGAAAATAAAATGACGAACACTACAAAGTGAATGAATCGAGTCTTGGTATTGATATGTTCGACTTTGTTGTTGCACAGTCCGGAATGAAGAATTGGTTCTATTTGATGTCACAGCCCCAAACTTCCTGGAATGATGAGGTTTAAATTCCATACATATTACTATTAATTAATACTTTATTTAATTACATCTGCGTATTAATTTTTTCGTCATGTAATACAAAATATTTGATAATATGTGCCGCACATCGATGTCATTTTTTAATACCTTCGAAAGAATTCCAAGTTGCAAACACAAGAACAATACAGATACACGACAGAAAATTATTTGTACAAAGTTTACATCAATAATGCCTATGGTAGGTATTGTTAACAACAGTCGGAAGTTTCCCAAAATGAGGAATGATTAATCAAAATCATCAAAGGTTTTAGCATTCCAGTTGGCTTACCTTGGCATTTGATCGACGAAGTGTACATCCCAATTAATTATGGTGATGAATTCAATTAGGTGTTGGCTGTCGTTGTTCTAAAAGAGAGGTGCATCCGAGTTTATAACTCGATGTTTTGAAGGAGACTTTTTGGGCCATCGTCTGAGATACAAAAGCTGGCCAAAATATTGCCTACTTACCTTGATATGAGTGGCTTTTTGGACAAAAAGGTTTGTATTGATTGGTCGATGATTAGAGCATACTGGGATAAAATGGGTAATCCATTTGATGTAAAATATGTTGAAGGAATTGCTCAACAGACCATTGGTAGCCTATAAGTTTAAGTGTCATGATTTAGTTTCATTTCACAAATTTCACAATGCTTGCATGAATTGCAAGATATGGATTATCTATTTTGTAAAAATGCAGGGATTGCGGTCATTTTATTGCCGCCTACGTCGAGTATTTGAGTGATAGATTACAAGTACCAAATGAAGGACTTGATGCCGGATTACTCCGCAAAAGATATGTTGCTCTTTTATGGAAGTATGGAGAAATAAAAGCTCAAAAGCAGTACGCAAGCGACATTAAAGATCCACGACGACCAAAGCCGAATTCTGTAGCACCGGATGAAGAACAACTTGTCCATATTAAGTAGATCTTTATAGCTTTAGTCCGTTAATGTAATAACCTATCCTGTTTGGTTTAACATGTTTATTTATTTGTAGAGTAGATCATTTGTACCCATAATAATTTTTTACATTTCATTATTTGTTGAGTTATTTCATGTAATTTTCGAAGGCTTCTATTTATTTTATGTTGTCTATAAATATAATTTAATCCTTAGTTTTGAACATGTTAATTGAAATGGAATACTAGATTCAAATATCGCAATAGATAATACATCTGTTGCAATAGACGACATATCTTAACAAATAGATTTAGACATATGTTGGAACATGAGATGCAACATGTAGGTCATCTACTGGAAATTATATAATAGGTCTTCCAATTTTTTTATTTGCTCCAACAAATTACCTATCAGTTGCAACAGATAGATTATATCTTACAACAGATTGTATATTTGTTATGACAGACAGACTGAGAATATTTGTATAATGCAACAGATGACCAACCAATTCCAACAGATAATCAATCTGTCACAATAGGTACTGTATCTATTACAACAGATATATGCATTATAAAAATTTAACTTTTGCCAAACATAAAAATTATTGCCACTACATGTGCAGTGAAGTGACTTGAAATAAAAAATTGTTATCATGTTCGTCTCTGTCTTTGTACATATTCTTCTTTATACACAAGCTCCAACCATTCAGTTAGGTCATCTACTGGAAGTTATATAACAGGTCTTCCTAATTTCTTGATTTGCTCAAATAGATTCCCTATCAGTTGCAATAGATAGATTATATGTTGCAACAGATTGCATATCTTTTAGGAGAGATAAACTAGGAATATCTGCATAATGCAACAGATGACCAACCTATTCCAACAGATAATCAATCTATCATAACAGGTACTATATCTGTTACAACAGATATAAAATCTATTACATTATAAAAATTCAACTTTCACCAGACATAAAATTATTGTTGCTACATGTAAAGTGAAGTGGCTTGAAATAAAAAAATGTTATCGTGTTCATCTTTGTCTTTGTACATATTCTTATTTATACACGAGCTCCAACCATTTAGTTAGGTCATCTACTGGAAATTATATGATAGGTCTTCCTACTTTCTTGATGTGTTCCAACAGATTATCTATTAGTTTTAATAGATAGATTATATGTTGCAACAGATTGTATATCTGTTGCGAAAGACAGATTGGGAAACATCTGAAATGTAACAGATGACCAACCTAGTCCAACAGATAATTAATCTTTCACAACAGGTACTATATCTGTTACAACAGATATAAAATCTGTTGCATTATAAAAATTCAACTTTCGCCAGACATAAAAATTATTGCCACTACATGTAAAGTGAAGTGGCTTGAAATAAAAATTCATTATTGTGTTCATTTCTATCTTTGAAAATATTCTTTTTTATACACGGGCTCCAACCATTTAGTTAGTACCCCATAAGCCTAGACCTCTTGCATCTTTCCCACAATGGCGTCGCACATACCGGTCATTTCTTTGATGGTCAGTAAACACTTGATGTATGCAAGCGAGTACGGCCCGTACGTTGCATCATTTCTATTTCTTTTGAGCTAGATGTTCTTATTTCGACCTTAAAAAACCCATGATTCCCTCTTCAAGACTTCCTCTGGCAAAAGATCCATTAGCTTACTCTGTGTCAACAACTTGGAGAACAACTTCAAGAGTGGCTTCACGTGAGTTAAAAACTTGACTTCGTTGAAGACAGGTAAGTTGCAGTCATAAACCTTAATATTTCCCTGGTAGAGTAGTATCTCAACAACAAAAAAATATTTGACTTCCACGTTCATGACTGCAAGGATTCTCTTTGCCTTAGTCCAGCTCTTGTCGTGTTGATATGACCTCTTTCCTCTAACATATTTAATCATGTCTTCATCCCATTCAAACGTAGAAACTAACTTATCAAATCTACGGACATTGGGACCGGAGATCGTCATACCTATCCTTGAAATAGTGGTAGAAGTTGAGGTCCATTATCCTATCAGTAGCATCATAAGCATCTAGGTACGCTAATTTCCTGCCCTTCATGAGGTAGAGAATTTCATCAACATACTTTGGTATAAGAAGACAATTTTTAAATAGATTAGTAATTGTAACGAATAAAAACATAGTGGAAAGATTTTGTTGCAGAGGGTTCTCTGAAATAGTTCACAAGCTAACACAACTTATGCAACAAATCTGTATTATGTTACAACAGAATACCCAGTTGTTGCAACAGATTACACATCTGTTGTGTAGCTTCTTCTTCATGTAGTAGATTGGAAGTCTAGGTTAGAAAAAGTAAACTTACATTTTCCACGTACCACACACGCATATTTGTCATACTCCTGAAGTCTTTAGCATCAAATGAATGCATGGTGTATTCTTCTGGAGGTTTTATCTCACCGTTCATGATCTCTTCCAGTTCCTTCTTTTCCTTATCGTTCAGCGTCTAGTATATGTCGACCTTCTTCAGTGGCCCCTAAACTTCAACAACTCTTAGAGCAAAAGGAGTTGCAATATTTACTATTTGTCTAATGTTTCTTGTCTTTCTCCTAACTGCCACTGTATGAGAGTATGGCTCCCTCACCTTCCTGGATGGTATGACACCCCTCTTGGATTTTAACTCCTTGGCAACTTCAGCAATAGCCTCTAGTTTTTCAAGGAGTTTATCCTCTCTGTCCTTTCACACTTTGCATTTTCAATGAGAAATGAGGGTGAAGAGGTGTGAAAGGGACCACTATAAGGGTGGGAGGGACCGGTGTAGGGGTGAGAGGGAACTGTGCAAGGAGTATTTTCAAACGTATTTTTTTAGCAGCAACATGCTCATAATCACGACTTGTAGCAGCAACTACATCAGGATGGCTGCCACCATGATCAGCAACTCCACTAGCAACACCCCAAGAAGAAGCACCCGGATCTGCTGCAGTAGGTTGGTCGTGAGGAGCTTCAACATTAGGCTGACCTTGCCTAACTGCACTTCTTATGGATGTTGCTCCATCCAATTCCTTCTTTATTAACTCAACCGTTGGGCCTTCTTTGGTATCAACAAGACCTAGAGTAAGAAAAAAAAGTCATCCCAAACTCATCAACAGTAGGTAAAATTCAAGGATGCACAACCTATCAAAAAAGACAGGAGGTATTTAAATCATATAATAATAATTTGCAGTCAGTTGGGTTACATGTTAACAAAGCTAACTTATGCAACAGATGATATAGCTACCTCAATAGCGGATCTGTATGTCACAATATATTGACAATATGTTGTATCAAATTACCCATCTATTGAAAAATTTGTAGTAGATGGGTAATCTGTTGAGTCGGGTTCAGAGAACCAGAGCAATAGATGGTTAATCTGTTGCGAAATATGGATCATCTATCGCAAAACATTACCCATCTATTGCATCAGTTGCAGTTAACGGGTAAACTATTGCAATGGACAACCCATCTATCACAACAGATGGCATATCTATTTCAATATCTTTCTTTGAGACAAATTATTTTAGTTGAAAGAAGATGTACTACATTATACAGAGGGTTAAAGAGATCAGCAGCCTCCTTAATATTCTTACTGCTATTTGCAGCCAACCATCTAAGGATCCTTGGATGAGAAACCTCATCCGGGTAAACCTTGAGCTGATATCGGAGGGGAGGAATGGATTCACATGCCCAGGCCTAAAAAATGTAAGCAGGAAGCAAGCAAAAAAAGTCATAATAACTATATTCAATAAAAATTAATGGATGAGTAAAAATAGTGATCAATTTTACCATGAAATCCCAAGAAAAACTATATAATGTGGTCATCTTTGGGGATAGTGTAAGACCCCGTAATGTTCCCTCGTAGTCTAATCCTTTAGATCATGTCAAGTGAAGCCTTTTTCCATCTTTAAAATATTTAGGAATGACTTCCAAAGTTATTGGTGTTTAAACCATATGGAATTTTCCTAAATTTGACTTTTTATCGTGTGGGAAATTGAATTATCTTTCAAACAATACCAATTTCGTTGAAATCCGGTATCCGGGTGAGATGTTATGGCCATTTTACTAAAAGTTTTCGAAACCACCCAGGTGCGACGAGCAGGTTGATGGACCGTCGAGCTTGCAATGAACCGTCGCCCAAACTATCAAAACCAAGGCAGTGACTCCCTCTTCTGGCCTAAGTGTGAAGGCCAGGATGACATACCGTCAAGCTAGTGACGGACCATCGCTAAGACCATCGCAATGAGGCAGTGTGGCCTTTTTCTTACCAATGTGTGATGGACGATCCGACGGGCCGTCAAACTAGCGATGGACCGTCACTCTGACCGTCGCAGATCCCATTCAGTATTCTTAAGCCATTTTTAAAAGGACTTTTGGTCTCTTCCCATCCTTTTAACACTTAGATATATTTAGAACGAAGCAAATAACTTCATATCCATCAAAAACATCAAGGCCTAGGGTTTTCTCCCTCAAGAGCAAACTCAATTCCTTCTCTAGAAACTTCAAGATTCCACCATAAATTCTTCAAGTTGAGTTGAGATTCAAAGTTCCTTAGCCAAAAGATTCAAGAACCCTCACTCAAGAGTACGGAAAAGAGTCTCAAGTAAGCTTGTTCATATACAAGTCATAATCTAAGGTATGTGGGGTTTGAACAGGGACACTCCTTTCGTCCTTGTGCCTAAAAGTTGTTTTAATTACAAAGGTATATGGTTTTACATGTTTTCTTATGAAATTAAAGTATGGTTTTATATCCTATGTTATTATTTCTTGAAATTATGATGGTTTCAATATTTTAGAAATTGAAGTACATGAGTATGTTGAGATTTTAATGCATATTGTTGAAAATTTCAAGATTTCTATATGATTTATGAATCTTTATGATATAGAGTATGAATTTTGATACGTCTTAATGTGAGATTGATATATGGGTCATTAAGCCCTATTTGAGATTGTAATTTTAAGAACTTTTGTGCTATAAGCACCCATGATTTGAGTATTTTGAGATTATTGAGAAAGTTTTGACCTTGACGGTCATAGTAGCTTTGAAATCCACTTTTCTAAATGAGATTAAAGATTTTATAGTTAGGTTCTTTATGAACCACTGGATTATTTTAAAGTGGATTTCCATGAGATGATCGTAGCTAACTAAAGGGAGTAGTATTTAGCACCGAGTTGGGTAAGTTACTACGGTTTCATGCCCCAGAACTATAAGCCATCGTACGATTGAGATTTATGGGCTCAAGGCCGAGATAGTGATCATTGAGTTAAGGTTATACTCCCTGGAAAGAGTATTATGCCTCTCCCCCAACGTGAGGTTTCTTCCTTAGGAGGACAAGACGTTGGACTCCATGTTTCTCGCATGGTGTATGTCGGTTAAGAGAACCTCCCTAATAGCAAGATCTTTCAGAGTAGTTTCTTGAAGTAAAATTTTCCCAAGAAGAAAGTAGTTTTCCCTTTTAGTAAGAGTAAGTAATCAGTTTATAAAGTAAAGTATGTTACTTGAGATGAGAATTATACTATGTGTTCCATTATTCATAATTTACGAGATATGAAATTTTGAGATTATTCGAGCTATGTGAGTCAGTTATATTAGCATGCATGATTTCTGTAAAGATTGATGATATTATTATTTTAAGTATTGCATACACCCCCATATACTCAGTGCATCCTTAAAGTACTGATCCACATATACATTTGTGTGCTACATTGTCTCATAATGTAGGTTTAGGTGCTCAGTCTCAGCAGCGTCAGTGATCTCCGAGTACCTTGATCTACACCTCCATAGTTTGTGAGTCCTCAAGGTTCGATGACCTATTTTTTCCTTGATTTCAGGCTTCATAGTAGTTGGATTATTTCTTTTCAGTTGAGTATGAGTCAGTTGGGGATCTGTCCCAATGGCTCTCTAGTTCTTGAGTAGTAGAGGCTTTGTCAAACTAGACTATCAGTGGTATTGTAGACTTTTCAGCATGCTGCTAATCAGACAATATTCTTTTGTTATTTCAGTTGAGATATGTTATGACAGTGCCATTGTTTTTCTTTATCCATCTTAAAAGTACGTGTCAAAAGTAGTAACAGGATCAAAGGGTTAGCTTAGGGCTACTTGTAGCCTTAAGCACCGTGTGACATCTCGGAATGAGATTTTGGGGCATTACAGATAGCTTCGTCCGTAAATATTCGACAATCAAGTAGTAGTTGTCATATCCTAGGGATAATCGTTAAATTTGTCAAAATCATCAGAAAGCGCCAACAAATCATCTTCTATGACTTTCCTGATGTCTCTTTAAAAAAAATAGAATAGACAAACCAAACTAAGAACAATTTCTCCTTATAGTGCTTTGGTATGTTTTTATCCTTGAGATCTGCCATCAAATCATCCGCTTTGTAGCTACTACATCCAACAATGCCCAACAACCCATCTTTTCCCCTTAAATTTATTAGACCCTTTGTGGGGTGTTTCCTTGATGAGAGGTTCTTCTGGATAATCACATCTCAAACCCATCACTATGGAAAACTCTTTCAATCCAAAACAAACCGGCATGCAACAGTAGTTGATCTAGATTTCATCCATCTTTTTACCCCCTCCTCTTAAACTTTAGCATCCCCTGCGTACTTGAACCTGCGTTTGAGAAGACCATGTACTATGCTATTGGTAAAGAAGAGTGCAGTCTGCAGGCAGCTCAAGAAAGTATGCAAAACAGCTTTTGTTAAAAAGTTCATCTATGTTTTCATTCTTCATAATACTCCTAAATTCATCAAAGCGTTTCCCCAACTGACACTTAAGTACAAGATCACCAGTTACTTTTTCAGAGTTATCCATCGACATCGCAACTCGAAACCTATCGATACTAATGGTTTTGATAGGATAATACTGGGATTTCAATATTAATTCATGCCCCATTGGTGAGAAGGAGTTATCACTTTCCTAAACTTCATCTTGCACTGACTGAGATTGTTCAGGAAGTTCCTTCAAATCTATCTGTACTCTAGCCATTTTTGTTGGGTGGTCAGAAGTTGATCCACTTTCAGTTTCTTTTATTTTGGGAGACATCTTTTAACTACAAATAATAGAAAAAACAAAAAATACATTGCATTTGATGTCTGAATAATTTTTAAAAAAAAGGTAAGACAAATTTCAATAAATTATTCTGCGCCACATTACAAAAACAATTCTCCAACAAATAACCTATCAGTTGGAACAGATGAGGAATCTATTTGAAGACCTATTTAATATCTCCTAACAGATCTTTCACCTGTTGCAAATTATGGACCACCAACACCACAACCAATGCCACCAATACCAACACCAAGACCACCACCACCGCCCCCAAAACACACAAATACCGACAATACAAACAACACCATCCAACATTACAATGACAGTCAACAAAACATAGATATAAAAACTAGGGTTTTATCGAGTGCTTCCTACTTTTTTAGCATCAAAACACAAAATTGTTAACCCATTCTCGAAGATAATACAACTAAAAGTCTTTGTTTTCATCATAAACTAAAAATTCATAATTTTTAGAATGAAGAACAAATGTAGAATTCTTCTCAAACTTTGTTACCTATGAAGACATAGAAAACAATGGTACAAGCGAGAATGAAGTTGAAAATAACAACTATATGATTGAAAATGGGAAGAAAATCGATCTGTTTTGAAGGATTGAGCAATATGTTGAGTAGTTGTTGTTTGTGTTGTTGAGAGAGAGAGAGAGAAGAGCAAGAACTTGAGATTTGAAATGAGGAAAAAGTTTTCCCGCAAATGGATGATTTGTATGGGTTGATTTGTAATTTTGGAAAAGAATGACAAGTTTTAAAATTGTTAATTTGATCCTAATTGATCTTAATTAATTTTTAAAATTTTAAAAGATATAATTTTTAAAATATTAATTAATGAGAACTCATTTTAACTCAGAGTGATTGATCGATGACTCAGATCGGGATGAACGCAATACCAACACCATGTAATTGCAATGACTCAATTGAAGTGGTAGTTGACCCTATGAGCTCATTCATCCCTAGTTCTACCTAAATCAATTTAGGTAACATTAATCTTAAAATTAAGTTAATGAGAACTCATTTCAACTCAGAGTGATCAATCGACGACTCGAGTCAGGATGAACGCAATACCAACACCATGCAATTGCAACGACTCAATTAAAGTTGTTGTTGACCCTATGAACTCATTCATACCTAGTTACACCTAAATAAATTTAGGTACTATTAATCTTAGCATTAAGTTAGTGAGAACTCATTTCAACTCAGAGAGATTGATCGATGAGTTGGGTTGAGATGAACGCAATACCAACACCATGCAATTGCATCAACTCAATTGAAGTTGTTGCTGACCCTATGATTTCATTCATCCCTAGTTCCACATAAATAAATTTAGGTACTATTAATCTTAAAATTCAGTTAATGAGAACTCATTTTAACTCAGAGTGATCGATCGATGACTCAGGATAGGATGAACGCAATAGCAACACCATACAATTGCAACGTCTCAATTGAAGTTGTTGTTGACCCTATGAAATCATTCATACCTAGTTCCACCTAAATCAATTTAGGTACTATTAATCTTAAAATTAAGTTAATGAGAACTCATTTTAACTCTAAGTGATCGGTCAACAACTCGGGTCGGGATGAACGTTATACCAACACCATGCAAATGCAATGACTCTATTGAAGTTGTAGTTGACCTTATGAGCTCCTTCATCCCTAGTTCCACCTAAATTTATTTAAGTACTATTAATCTTAACATTAAGTTAGTGAGAACTCATTTTAACTCAGAGTGATCGATTGACCACTCGGGTCGAGATGAATGCGATGCCAACACCATGCAATTACAATGACTCAATTGAAGTTGCTGTTGACCCAATGAGCTCATTCACCCCTAGTTCCACCTAAATCAATTTAGGTACTATTAATATTAACATTAAATTAATGAGAACTCATTTCAACTCAGAGTGATCGATCGATGACTCGGGTCGTAATAAACTCAATACCAACACCATGTAATTGGAAAGACTCAATTGAAGTTGTTGTTGACCCTATGAACTCATTTATCCCTAGTTCCATTTAAATAAATTAAGGTTCTATCTTAATATTAAGTTAATGAGAACTCATTCATCCCTAGCTCCACCTAAATTAATGTAACGCCCCAAATCTGGTACCCGAAATGCTACATGGTGCCCATGACCCCAAAGGACCACGAGCTAACCCATGACGAATATCTGTACCTGAGTATTGCATGATATACTATATAAATGCGGAATATAAGTTGTAAGGCCGTAAGATTCAAAACTATAACATGTCTGATAAAACAATATCTGAACGGGGTATATGAATACCCAAAACTGAATAAATTATTTGTAAAAATCTAGTCTGAAACCCTCTAACTGACTGAACTGTATGAATAAGTAGTTTATGGGACATGTCCACAACTAACACCAACTACTGAAATAACTAAGTACTAAAGATATGAAATAGTAAAATCATAACATCCTCGAAAGATTAGGACTTACTGCTAACTCTGACTGCTAAAACTAGAATGCTACTGATGCTCTGGAGCTCGTGCTTCTGAACCTATGGTATAAAAACACCATAGGGCAAATGCGTCAGTACAATTGAATATACTGGTATGAAAGTAAGGTAGGTTGAATGCAAAGGGTTTATATGTATGAACAATGCTAACTGACTATATAACATGATCGTGAGAATACATACATGATTCTGTAACTGTAACTGGATTCATGAATAATACTAACTACTGAGTCAGAATACTGATAACATGAGTTACTGATAACTGATATAACTGGTATAACTAATACTGGGCAACTGTGTCTGACAATCTAGGTTCTGATGTAACTAGCTGAGTTTCGTACTAAGCTGAGTGACTGTATCTGATAGTCCTGGGTTCTGTAGAACTATTTGAGTTCTACTACTGAAACGGGATGACTGTATCTGACAGTCCTGATTCTGTAACTGAAACTGTGGGAGAATTCATCTAAATGACATTCCACTTTTTCTAAATAGATTTGGGGTCCATCCGGTAACCCTAATTAGAAGGGTGTTAATACCGTGCCACTATTAAGGATAAGCTATGATAAATCCCTCGTCTAACAGGTACTCAAAGGAGAATAGTGAGGCCTTATATAACAGGTTAATACACCTCATATACCCTCAACTATTAGTTTTGATGTCTCAACCTATGCTGGCTAGTAGTTTTGGAGTGCAAGGATTTCTTCTAAGAATCATACCCTGTACTAACAGGTGAGTTCCCATCCTTGGGCTCACTCGATGCTGAATCCTACACCCATCTTAATAGAGACTGAACATGATTTACTGAACTGAACTGGATTGAGTTCATTGAGTTTCGGTAACTGACAGAATACTATTGAAATCTGATAATTGACTGAGATTACTAAGATTACCGAGATTACTTAGATTACTGAGTTTTCTTGAGTCATGTAATTGACTGAATTCTACTGAGTTCTGAAACTGACTGAGAATACTACTAATCATGGCATAATGGAGATTTATCATGAAACCGACGTTGGCTCTAGGAACACAACTAAGTTATCGGGTACAAGTAACCCAGTACTTGATAGCATGAAACCGACAAGACATGACACTTCTTGAACATATAACCATGGTCAATAATTCATAGTACTATCATTGGGGATTTTCATGAAGTATTTGCATACCACAAGCTTTCACATAAATAAGAATGCATATAAACATATCATAATTCCCTAAGCCTAATCTCATGAGCATTTCATCAATCTATTACAAGGAATAACAATAGCATGGGGGTCATTTTGAACATAATGGTAACATGAATTCTTCATTTAGGTTATGTTTAGTCATAATGCACCGGTATTATTCTCTTAGGCATTTTATCAAACACCTAGTATGCATAACTTAGGGCTTAGGCATAATATCAAATTAATACCACATGATTCCCTAATTCAACTTAATTTCATTAATTTCAACCCACATACTAGCGTAGTTTCATGAACAATACATAAAGATTCCAACTTGGGAATCCTACAACAAAAACTACATGAACATAATCAATCCACAACATAAACATCACAAATCATAATTTAAAATTGGATTCTTGGGATTCATGGATGAAAGGAATCCATGAATGAACACTTGACATACCTTAGTTTTTGATTTCACGAAGATTTACGGTGGAATTTCCTTGAATTTGGATCCCAATTGAAAACTCTAACTTGTTCTTGAGAGGATTTTTGAGAGAAGTGACTATATTTTGGTTGAATAGGGGCTTAATCACATGTTATAGACTTATATAGGGTTGGAAATTGACCCTTTTTCCGTTAAAAATATGGACATTTAATGACTGAAACTGGGCATCAATGCGATTGGTGATGTGGTGCATTAATGCATAGACGTGATACCCAATGCGTCGCGCCATGATCGTGCCAAGCCTCAGTAGTTTTTCTGGAAGTCCCTGCAATAGTGTTAACCAATGCAATAGGCGATGCGACGCTCCAAGATCGAGTTGGTCCACTATTTTGGGACACCAAACGTGGTCTAAATAAGGTTTGAAAAATTAGAAACTTGTCCGTAAACACCTATTAACCTCTCTGATCATGAATTAACAAAAATATGGACTATTAAAGGACATTAAGGTGGCAAAATGAGATTGCCAACTTTCGAAGGCCAAAAATAAACTATGTCTGAGAACTTAGCTAGAATTTACTAAGTATGATACCCCCTTGACAAGCTTAAAGGAATGATTTAAGCTTAGAAATTTTGCGGGGTCTTACAATATCTCCCACTTGAGAACATTCATCCTCGAATAAGACTGACTTAGATGGGGAAAATACAAACTGAAGTATATATAGTACATGAATAACTGAAACATGATTTCATGAATGACATGATTGATAAACTGAATATGTCATACTGAACATGCATAACTGATTCATGAATACATGACTGATATTTCTGATAAGCTGAGTTTCTCATTATGAGAAGGCATATCCGATGCATGAATACGTGACTGACATGATGCATGAACATATGAATGAATATGTAATAGTATTTTATACCAATTTTATAATAGAATTCTTATCATGAAACTGAATGCCAAGTTGGTAATGAAACTGAACATAATAATTGAGCAAGATGAAGGAAAACTATTACCTTGGGCTGAGTCTGAGATAGCGGAAAAGAGGTGAGGATACTTGGTCTACATATCTGCTTCTGCTTCCCAAGTAGCTCCCTTAACAGACTGATTCTGCCAAAGAACTTTGACTAGAGGGACTTCTTTGTTCCTCAGTCTACGAGTCTGGTAGTCAAGAATTTCAACTAGAATCTCTTCATAAGAGAGGCTATACTGAACATCAATGCCCTTTATAGGGACTACAACTTATGGGTCACCTATGCAGTTCTTGAGCAAAGAGACATGGAATACAGGATGAACCAAGGCTAGATCTGAAGGCAATTCGAGCTTATAAGCTACCTTGCCGAAACAACTGAGAATTTTGAAGGGACCGACATAACGAGGACTGAGCTTTCCTTTCTTGACAAATCTCTTCACTCCCTTCATGGGAGAGATCTTTAGGTAAACATAATCACTATTCTCGAACTCGAGATCCTTTCTGTGTACATCTGCATAAGACTTTTGTCGGCTCTGAGCAGCCTAAAGTCTTTCTCTGATTAACTAGACTTTTTCTAAGGCATCAAATACTAACTCAGGACCTATAAATGAGGCCTCACTAACTTCAAACCAACCGATTGGAGATCTGCATCTCCTACTATAGAGAGCTTCGATTGGAGCCATCCGAATACTGGAATGATAGATGTTGTTATATGAAAACTCAATCAAAGGCAAGTGATCATCCCAACTACCCTAGAAATCAATTGCATACGTTCGCAGCATATCTTCTAAGTCTGAATGGTCCTTTCTTGTTGACTATCTGTATGGAAATAAAATGTTGTACTGAGATAAACTTAGGTACCAAGACCCTTTTGGAATGCTTTCCAGAAGTGAGAGGTAAACTGGGTACCTCTATCTGAAATAAAGGAAAATAGAACATCGTGTAATCTGACCAACTCCCTAATATAGAGTTTGGCGTAATCCTTGGCTGAATAAGAGGTATGGACTGGAAGGAAATGAGCTGATTTGGCCATCCTGTCTACAATGACCCAAACTAAATCATGCTAGTGATGAGTACGAGGAAAACCCATCACGAAGTCCATGTTCACTTCTTCCCACTTCTAAGTAGGAATAATGAACTCCTGCATGGACCCACTAGTCTTCTGATGCTCTATCTTAACCTGTTGACATGTAGAAAACTTAGCCACAAACTCTGCAATATCTCTCTTTATTCCACTCCACCAATATATCTCCCACATGTCACGGTATATCTTAGTGCCCCCTGGCACACAAAGACGACCCTGACAATGCAAAACACCATCTCCCCCTTGTGAGATACCCTCTACTTTCTGATCTTTGACTGATTCTTTCAACTTGATTAGACTGGGATCTCTATCTTATTTTTCTTTTAGCTTGCCAGAAAAGGTGTCCGCGTAGTGGACTTCCTGAGCTAACTTCTTATTACTGTCCTTAATATGAACAACACTACCCATAGACAGTCTACTGAGGGTGTCGACCACTACATTGGCCTTGCCCGGATGATAAAGGACACTCATGTCATTATCTTTCAAGAGCTCTAACTATTTTCTCTGATGGGGGTTAAGATCTTTCTGAGAAAAGACATACTAAAGGCTCTTATGATCTGTGAACACATCTACATGAACACCATAAAAGTAATGCCTCCAAATCTTTTAGGCAAAAACTACGGCTTCTAACTCAAGATCATGAGTAGGATAATTCTTCTCATGAGGTTTAAGTTGTCTGGAGGTGTAGGCTATAACCTTACCATGCTGCATGAGGACACAACCCAAGTCTACTCTGGATGCATCACAATACACTACGAACACATCTGTACCATTTAGAAGAGCAAAAACTGGAGCTGAGGTAAGTCGAGTCTTCAACTCCTAAAAACTCTTCTCGCAAGGATCTGACCACTGAAACTTCACTTTCTTCTGAGTCAATCTGTACATAGGGGATGCAATAGAAGAAAATCCCTCAACAAACCATTTGTAATAGCCAGCCTAACCTAAGAAGCTCCGCGAGGCCAGTTTCTTACTACTTCGGTCTTTTGAGGATCAACTCTAATACCATCACCAAAAATGATATGACCAAGGAATGCTACTAACCTTAGCCAAAATTTGAACTAACTGAATTTGTCAAACAACTGATGATTTCTAAGAGTCTAAAATACTATTTTGAGATGGTCTGTATGATCACGCTCACTGCGAGAGTAAACAAGGATGTCATCTATGAAGACTATGACGAACATGTCCAAGTACTTCTTGAACACATGATTTATCAATTCCATGAAAGCTACTGGGGCATTGGTAAGACCAAAGGACATAACTAAGAATTCGAAGTGACCATACCGAGTACGGAACGCTATTTTTGGAATGTCATATTCTCTGTGTCTAAGCTGATGATAGCCTGATTTGAGGTCTATCTTGGAGAAATAGATGACACCCTGAAGTTGGTAAAATAAGTCATCAATTCTGGGAATTGGATACCTATTCTTGACCATGACTTTATTGAGTTGACGGTAATCAATGCACATTTTGAGAGAACCATCATTCTTTCATGCGAATAAGACGGGTGTGCCTTACGGGGACACACTGGGTCTGATGAATCCCTTATATAGGAGATCCTTCAACTATTCTTTCAATTATCTGAGTTTTGTTGGTGTTATTCTGTATGGAGGAATAGATATAGGCTGAGTATCTGAAGAAGATCAATACCAAAGTCTGTTTCCCTTTCTAGAGAAATTACTAGAAGATCTTCAGGAAAGACATCTGAATATTCATTCACTACTGGGATTGATTCAAAACTGGGATTTTCAAAACTAGAGTCCTTAACTTGAACAAGATGATAGACACATCCCTTAGATATCATTTTCCGTGCCTGAAGGTAGGAAACAAACTGACCTCTGAAAACTGAAGTACCACCTCTCCACTCTAGAACAGGTTTATTCGGAAACTAAAATTGGACAATTCTATTTCTAGAGTCGATTGTGGCATAGCAATAATGAAGCCAATCCATGCTGAGAATGACATCAAAATCAGTCATCTCTAATTCAACTAAGTCTATTGAAGTGACCATCTGAGATACCATAACCGGATAGTTCCTGTATACCAATTAGGCTATGATGGTTTTACCCACTGAGGTGGAGACTGAGAAGAGCTCTACTAGAATTTTAGGACTGACTCCAATATCAACTGCTATATAAGGAGTAACCAACGACAAAGAAGCTCCTAGATATAGCAAAGTATAAACATGAAAATAAAAGATCTATAACGTACCAGTAACCATATCAGGAGAATTGTACTGATCCTGTCGAGACTGAATAGTGTAGATTCTGTTTAGGCGTTGCCCACTAGTAGCACTAGAAGTGACACACTACTGATTCGGGTGACCGAACTGAGCTGAGGAACGGTTATTCTGACCCTGAGGAACTGGCTGAGGACAATCTCTGACTCTATGGACTGTCTTGCCACATCCGAAGCAAACATCACTGCCTGCTTTGCAAGTAACCTGATTGTACTTGCCACATATCTAACAAAGAGGATAGGTTCGACCACTGCTAACACTACCCTGAGACTTAGAGCCTAGTGACCTATCTCTATTACTGTCTCTGAATTTCAGCACTGGAGCACTAGCTGAGGAAGGAGCTGGAACGGATGACTTTAGGCAGAACTGAGAACGACTTCCACCCTTTGACTTAGGCTGAGTAAAGTTGAAACTACTTGTCCTTGCTCTCTTATTCTGCTTCTCTCTTATCTTAATCTTCTTCTCTTCTATCTGTTGAGCATGGATCATAAGCCTGGCTATGTCCATCTCACTAATCAAAATTGCAGATCTGCACTCATTGACCACACTATCATTCACCCCAGAAACAAACTTACTCATCTTAGCTCTGTTGTCTGCTACTACATGAGGAGAGTATCTAGCTAGTTGAGTAAACTTAAGAGAATACTCTTTCACTGTCATGTTTCCCTGCCTGAGGTTGATAAATTCTAGCACCTTAGCTTTCCTCAGCTCTAGGTGAAAGAATCTATCAAGAAAAGCAGTGAAAAACTCCTCCCACTCTATAGGACCTGCATCACCAGCCCTTTCTGCTTTTAATTGTTTGAACCATGTGTAAGCCATATCCTGCAACTGATATACAACTAGCTCAGCACTCTCAAATGCTGACACCCCCATGATATTTGTAACCTTCTGAACCTGATCAAGGAATTCCTGAGGGTCCTCATCTGACTTAGACCCAAAAAAGGATGGTGGATTCATTCGGGTAAAGTCATGAATCCTGGATGTAGCTAAATTGGCGACTGGGTTGGCTGGAACGACCGCTGGTCATTCATTCTGGGTAGTAACTGAGTTAGCAAGAGTAGTGAATGCATCTCTGAACTCTGCATGAGAAACATGTTCATCCAAGGGATCTACTTGGATGGGCTGACTGATTTTCATTTCTTCTCTTAGGAGTTATGTTCTATAAAAGAAAGGGAGAAACAAATTAGACTGAGAGTTAAACTTGATCTCATGCTCACTATCATGACAAGAATACTGAAATAAAGAAAACTATTCCTAAAACATCTTATAGCCTCCTATACATAAATGTGGCGCGCAACACACCTATGCAGAAGACTCTACTAGATATGGCTTTCAGACTTCCTAGGACACTATTGAACCTTAGGCTCTGATCCCAAGTTTGTAATGCAACAAATCTGGTACCCAGAATGCTACATGGTGCCCATGAGCCCGAAGGACTATGAGCTAACCCATGACTGATATCTGTACCTGAGCATTGCATGATATACTGTATAACTACGGAATATAAGATGTAAGGACATAAGGTTAAAAACTGTAACATGTTTAATAAAACAATATCTAAACGGGGTATAGGAATACCTAAAACTCATTAAATTGTCTGTAAACATCTAGTATAAAAGCCTCTAACTGACTAAATTGTCTGAATAAGGAGTTGATGGGACATGTCCCCAACTAACTCCAACTACAGAAATAACTATGTACTAAAGATATGAAATAATCAAATTATAACATCCTCGAATGAGGAGGACTCACTACTGACTCTGACTGCTAAAACTAGAATGCTATTGATGCTCTGGAGCTCGTGCTTCTGAACCTATGATATAAAAACACCATAGCGTAAATGCGTCAGTATAATTGAATATACTGGTATGCAAGTGAGGTAGGCTTAATGCATAGGGTTCATATACATGAACAATGCTAACTGACTGTATAACATGATCGTAAGAATACATACAAGAATGTGTAACTGTAACTGGATTCGTGAGTAATACTGACTACTGAGTCTGAATACTGATAACATGAGTTATTGATAACTGATATAACTAATATAACTGATACTGGGAGATTGTGTCTGACAGTCTAAGTTCTGATGGAACTAACTGAGTTCTGTACTGAGCTGAGTGACTGTATCTGACAGTCCTAGGTCTTGTAGAACTGTCTGAGTTCTACTACTAAAACTGGGTGACTGTATCTGACAGTCATAATTCCTTAACTAAAACTGTGAGAGAATTCATCTAACCGACATGCCCCTTTTTCTAAATATATTTGGGGTCCAACTTGTAACCCCAAATGGAAGGGTGTCAATATCGCGCCATTGGTAAGGACAAGCTGTGAGAAATCCCTCGTCTAATAGGTACTCTAAGGAAAATTGTGGGACCCTCATATAACAGGTTAAGATACCTCATCTACCCTCAACTAGAAGGTTTGATGTCTAAACCTATGCTGGCTACGTAGTTTTGGAGAGCAAGGACTTATTCTAAGAATCGCACCTTCTACTTACAGGTGAGTTCCCATCCTTGAGTTCACTCGGTGCTGAATCCTACTCCCATCTAAATAGACACTGAACATGATTAACTGAAATGAACTGGACTGAGTTCATTGAGTTCTGTTAACTGATGGAATACTATTGAAATCTAATAATTGACGGAGATTACTGAGATTACTGAGATTACTGAGTTTTCCTGAGTCATGTAACTGACTGAATTCTACTAAGTTCTGAAACTGACTGAGAATACTACTAATCATGGTGTGACTGAGATTTATTATTAAACCAATGCTGGCTCTAGGAAGACAGCTAAGTTTTCGGGTAGAAGTACCCTCAGGACTCGATAGCATGAAACTGACAAGACATGACACTTTTTGAACACATAACCATGGTCAATAATTCATAGTACTATCATTGGGGATTTTCATGAAGTATTTGCATACCACAAGCCTTCACATGAATAAGAATGCATATAAACATGCCATAATTCCCTAAGCCTAATCTCATGAGCATTTCATCAATCTATTACAAGGCATAACAACAGCATGGGGGTCATTTTAAACATAATGGTAACATGAATTCATCATTTAGGTTCTGTTTAGTCATAATGCACCAGTATTATTCTCATAGGCATTTTATCAAACACCTAGTATGCATAACTTAGGGCTTAGGAATGATATCAAATTAATACCACATGATTCCCTAATTCAACTCAATTTCATAAATTTTAATCCACATACTTGAATAGTTTCATGAACAACAAATAAAGATTCCAACTTCGGAATCCTACAACAATAACTACATGAACATAATCAATCCACAATATAAACATCACAATTCATAATTTAAAATTGGATTCTTGGGCTTCATAGATGATAGGAATCCATGAATGAACACTTGGCATACCTTAGTTCTTGATTTCACAAAGATTGATGGTGGGATTTCGTTGAATTTGGATCACCAATTGAAAACCCTAACTTGTTCTTGAGAGGATTTTGAGAGAAGTGACTATATTTCATTGACCCTTTTGCCCTTAAAAACATGGACATTTAATTACTGAAACTGGGCATCGACGCGGTTGGTGATGCGACGCGTCGATACATCGATGTGATACCCAACGCATCACACCTTGATCACGCCAAGCCTCAGTAGTTTTTCTGGTAGTCCCTGCAATAATGTTAACCAATGCGATATGCGATGCGGCGCGCCAAGATCGCATTAGTCCACTATTTTGGGACACCAAACGTGGTCTAAATGAGGTCCGAAAAATCTAAAACTTGTCCTGGAACACCTATTGACCTCTCTGATCATGAATTAACAAAAATGCGAACAATTAAAGTACATTAAGGTGGCGAATTAAGATTGGCAACTTTTGAAGGCCAAAAATAAACTAAGTCTGAGAACATAGCTAGAATTTTCTAAGTATGGGACCCCCTTAACATACTTAAAGGACTGATTTAACCTTAGAAATTTTGTGGGGTCTTACAATTAATTTAGGTACTAGCTTAACATTAAGTTAATTAGAATTTTTTTAGATCAGAGTGATCGATCGATGACTCAAGTCGAGATGAACGGAATATCAACATCATGCAATTGTAAAGACTCAATTGAAGTTATAGTTGACCCTATGAACTCATTCATTCATCCCTAGTTCCACCTAAATCAATTGAAGTGAAATCTATTAGAACAAACAACTGAGCTGTTGGAAATTTCTAAAAGATATTCATATCTTTTGCAACAGATGACATATATTATTTAATTATCAAATAGATATTTGCATCTGTTGTGACAAATGACTGAGCTGTTGGAAATTTTCAAATATATATTGATATCTGTTGTAACAGATGATATATCTGATTTAATTATCAAATGGACATTTATATCTGTTGTCACAGATAACTGAGTTGTTGGGATATTTAAACAGATATTGATATCTGTTATAATAGATGACATATCTGATTTAATTATTAAATGGACATTTTCATCTATGTGTTGTTGGGATTTTTAAACAAATATTTGTATATGTTGTAACAGATGACTGTGCTATTGAGATCTTTAAACAAATATTGCTCTCTGTTGCAATAGATGACATAGCTGTTTGAATATTTTTTTTAATTTTAAAGCAAGCTTCTGTCCGAGTAGATAATGTAGTACTACAAAATGCAGTAAAAAATAAAAAGTTTCTTGGATAACACAAAAATGAGTTCATTGAGTAGTCTTATCTTGTCTTTTCAATGTCACTAGTCTTCCTCGTGCCCCTCAAATTATTAATGAATAGTAATTATATTAATTAATGAATATTGAAACTCATTTCTATGTGCACAATACATCTAGAATTATCTTATCTCTCCTTCAGCTTCAACCCTAAATTTATTTTATTCATGTCTCATCTTTTTCTTTCTCTCTTCTTTAGGGTTATCACAATCTTTTTTTCTCTCTTTTTCCTTCTCTTTCTCATAAAGATCCTTTTGGATCTAAATCGATTCATATCTTTCCTCGACTAAAATTATTGTTTTGATCCTCTTTTAACATTAAGGTATGATTCACTATTGTTTTTTCATTGTCGTCTTCTTCTTTGCAAGGTATTTACATCTGTTTTTTTATTTAATTATCATTTACCCATATCATATTTATTTAAAAAAAATTAAAGGAACTTTTAAGTTTTGAATAAATGAACCGAGAATTTTTATTACAATATGCAAAATAAGTCATCTATTGGGAGAAGTTTAAAAGCCTTGTTGGTTGTATAATTTTTTTTGTATGTATTTTGTTTATTTTTTTGTTGTTGATGTTGTTATTGATGTTGTTGGTGGGGTTGGTGTTGTTGGAACTTGTGGTGTTGTGGTGTTGATGGTGTTGGAACAAAGGATGTTACTTCTTTGTTGTTGATCTGTTGGAAGAAATGTTGTTGTTTCTTTATTGTTGATGTTTTTTATTTGTTGTTTCTTTGTAGTTTATGTTGTTGTTGATGTTGCAACAGATGGAGAAACTGTTCAAACAAATCAAACCACCAGCAAGGCAGGTTTGATTATTCCAACAGACTCCACATCTGTTGCAACAGACTCCACATTTGTTGCATCAGAATCCACATCTGTTGCATCAGACTCTATATCTGTTGCAACAGACTTCACATCTAATGCATCAGAATCTACATCTGTTGCTAGGGATGGGCATTCAGTTAATTCGGTTTGAAAATTTAATATCGGTTCGATTTTTTGATTTTTGGATTGATAAAAATGACAATCGTATCCAAACCAAAATAAATTCGGTTCGGTTCGATTTCTACAAATTCGGTTCGATTATTTTGGATTTTTATTTCGATTTTAAAAATTAATGTAGTGGCCTCATTCCATAAAAGAACTACAACACATTGTTTCTTCATAAACGGTCTAAAGTCGCCAAAACATTACATAAAACATCTGAGTCACTAAAATAGTCCATAAAACATTAAAACAACACAATATTTCATAAAACTACAAAACGGCCACGACAATCAGTCCATAAAACAATAATCACATTCCACCAAAACAGCCACCGGTCCACAGCCCACAAAACAGCCACCTACAATCCAAGAAAACTTGTTGTGAGTTCAAACTTTATCATACAAAAAAAACTTAAGTAGATTGGCTAGAGAATAAGTGTGTCACAACAATAGAGATATTAAAATAATAGAGATATCAAAATAATAGAGTATCGGATTAAACGCATCTGATTTCCTAACTGTAGAGGCACCACTATTTTTATATTAATATCAACAATCGGCTATCAGATTTATAACATAACATAGAGGCAATTCTAATACTCTTGGCATCAATCTGTTTGATGACTCAAAACAGGTCAAAAATGGTATTGGTCCAACCCATTTGTCCAAAAAATGGAAAAAAAAAATCTCACATGTGAAAGTAATCCAACAAGAATATTCAAACAAAGTTATAGTTGGTGAAATAAGATACTTACCCCAGGAGGCCAAGATGAATGGATGGTGATGTTGTAAGGCTGGCATCCTGCTAAAACAAAAGTAATAAAAAAAAATTCAACAGTTGGTGATGGATTACCCAGGTCGCCTGGCTGTTGTGCACATTAAAATGTTTAGAAACAGAAACTCCCTAGGGATACAAGAGTATCTAAAAACATGTTCATCAGTTCATGCAATGCTACATTTTGGTAGCATATAAGTTTGTCATCAGGTTCGAATTCACACAAACAAACAGCACAATCAAAGGGATCTTTAAGACTTTAACACCAATGATGGATTTATAACTGAATACAGGAAGTGTATCAATAAAAGATTGATCAACACCAGCATCATGAAGGTGAAAAAGTTGTTGTAATTGACCTTGAAAGAAGATAAGTGCAAGAATTATGATGACAAGTATACTTGGACTAACTTTGTTATTCAAATTGAAAAGGTCCCTAGAGATTTTAAAACCATGTGATTTAACATGCAGCCTCCCAACTAATTTCATACATGTTGCATTAATTTACCCTCTAATCAACATTTGCTTATTGGCAACAAATCACAAGTAGTAACAAAAAATAAAAGACTTACCAATAATCAACCTCAATCTATATTTGCTTATTGGCAACTACACATCAACAATGCTAGACTCGGTTCCACTACAAGCCATTTCTAAATAAATATAAGACACTTGTTAATAATGCAATAAAAATAATAAATTATTTTTAATATAATGAATACAAAATCATAAAATTCTTACCAAATTCAAGTTGCTCAAGATACTCTAAATCATCTTCGATATTAATTGGAATAGGTGTGAGTCTAAGCCAATCTTGAAGACAAATAAGAGACTGCACAAGTTTAGGAGTCAATGAACTCCTAAAGGGATCAATAACACGCCCTCCTTGCTAAATGCACATTCAGATGTGACCCTTGAGATGAGAATGGCTAACACATCACGAGTCATCTCCGCAAGAATAGGAAATCTCGACTCATTAACTTTCCACCAACCTAATATATCAATTTTTTCTGAATTTGGCTCAATTTCTTCAGCAAGATATTTTCCCAACTCATATTTACTACTTGAACCTCCACTAATTTCTTTATGCTTCTCAAATTGTTGTTTTGTTCTCATTTCTCTTCTTTGAAAATTTTCATAACCACTCACAGATGAAGAGTTTACAGAACAAGAAGTACATGAAGAGTTTTTTGATTTCTTAACATAATGCTCAAACAATGCTTTCATATATGTCTCCACTGATTCACACAACTTTTCCCCAATTTCTTTTCCAAACATGTCCACAATTGCAAAAGGAACATATTCTAGTTTGTTTCGGGAATCCAATACAGATGAAATAAAGATTATTTTGTTCATTTTCTCTGGATCACCCCAATACTTTCTATACTTTTCCCTCATATTTAAGATCATTTTTTTCAAATTAGAATCTTCATTTTCTATCATCTCTTTCAAAATCAAATCAAGCTCATGAATTTTCACAAAGTGCACACTGTTAGTAATATATTTTGAACCATAAACTTTCAATGTAAGATCATAAAAAGTCTTCAAAAATCAAACCAGTATCCTCACATTTTTCCAGTCCTCACTTGTAAATGCACCTGCATTAGTTCCATCTTCGGTACGAAGATAATCCAAAAAACCATTATCATAGAAACTATATCTTTCAAATGCAAGCTCAAAATGTTGTGTTGTTTCAAGCTTCAAGAATGTAGAGTTCCAATGAGTAGGAACATCTAAACATAAAGATTTCTTACAAGTTATCAATTGAGATTCACAACATTCTTTGAACTTTTTAACTCTCGCGATAGATTGTTTAACATACTTCACAGCTTGTCTCACTTTCTTGACAAACTTATCAATTTCCTTTAGCCCATCTTGCACAATAATACTAAGAATATGTGCCTTACACCTCACATGAAGATGTTGACCCTCCATAATGTTAGTTCCCCAATTACTTAATTAGGTAGACATTTCTATCACTGTGACATCGTTGGAACTATCATTATCAGCTTTAATACTAAAAACTGTATTCAAACCCCATTCAAGCAAACAATTAGTAATGGAAGAAGCCATATCAACACCTCTATTACTAGAAATTGGACAGAAATTTATCACTCTTTTATGTAATTTTCAATCTGTATCTATAAAGTGAGCTGTTAGACACATATAGTTAATATTTTGTATAGACGTCCAAGTATCGTGGTAAGACAAATTGTTAGACGTAGTTCTTTGAAAATCTTTTTCAAAACTTGTTTCTCTTCATTGTAGAACTGATAACAATCTCTTGTCAAGGTTCTACGAGAAGGAATATGAAAGTGTGGGGCTGTGACTTTTATGAAATTTTTAAAACCTTTCTTTTCAACAAAACTAAACGACAACTCATCAACAACTATCATTTGAGCTAAAGCTTTCCTACTTCGTCCTTGATCAAATGTCCAAGTACCCAACACCCCTTCCTTTTCATCCACAGAAGATGGTAGAAAAGCTAATTTTGCTTGACTGTCTTTACTAGCATTAGTATGATAAGTACATAATCTTAGCATATGATTATTCATAGATGAAGTACCACTAGCACTCGAAATAACAGCATAACGTTTTCCACAATACTTACATTTTGCTTTATTAACTTTAGTTTTTTCATCAAATATTTTATCAAACCACTACCAACATCTTAACCTAGGTTCCATGGCCTTTCTTTTTTTTGATGGTTCAGCTTCAACCGTGGTTCCAATTTTATTTGGAGCAGTTTCAACTTTATTTGGAGATGAAATTGAAATATTTTCATTGAACGGTCCACCTTCACTTACCCTACTTCCAATCTGTTAAAGTAAAATAATTTATTTATTAGTTCTCTATTCTCAGCCTCTTAAACTATTAATTTAAAAAAAAAATCGGATTAGACATAGTTTGAAGGCTGATTGATCGCCAGAATAAATAGTCAAAGAAGTGATTTAATTGATGCCACCGAAAAGTGGTTTATCAGTGGTCATTGCCGGAAAGTGATTTAATTGGTGCCTCGCTACCAGAAATGCACAATCGGCACTGCAGGGTTGCAACCTACAGTGGCCATCGTATGGACGACTGGTCGCCGACGGTCTATGGACTGATGTAGTGATGTATGATGTAAGGCGGGAGGCGGAAGGCGGACGGTGGATGGCAGAGGGAGGACGACAGTAGCTTCGTAGTTGTGTAATGTATGCAGATTGTGGTGTTCCTATTCTATATAAATATTTTGGGTTGCACACTTGCACTTTCTGGTTGCTGCTCCTTGGCAAGCCTAATATCAAGTATATTTTATTTATTTATATTATATTATTAATTTATTATATATTAAATACTATATATATATAATAATATTATATATATATATTATTAATTATTTATAGAATTTCGGTTAATCAGTTTATCCAAATTAGTTTTTTAAAAAATCAAACACCGAACCATATAACCAAATTTTAAAAATCAAAAACCGAAACCAATCCGAAAAACTGAAAAACCAAAAAACCAAACCGAAAATCCAAAAAACCAAATAATCAAACCGAAATTAAAATTTAGGTTTGGTTTTTTGGTTTTTTCGGTTTAAACCAAAATATACCCAACCCTAACTGTTGCAACAAATGGATAATGTTCTTTCTGTGATATTAATTTTTTTCCTCTTCTTTGTAGATATAAGGAACTGAAAGTTGATCAACTTTTTCCCAACCATCAGAGGCTGTAGTAAAGATGGGTTCGGTGGAATAAGCTGCATGTAGACAAAACAACTTCATATGTGAGAGGTATGTATTACTGATAATGTTATCGTGGAAACACACATAGAGTACACTAATTTTGTGAATGTTGTTTTTACCGATTAGTCATAGATCATTCAAACAAGATATATGTAATTTTACAGTTAAGTTTGATAGGTCCGAACTTATAAGGCTGAGGGACGATCAATATGGTTCTGATACCCTGTTAAGATTTAATGTCGGTTGTTGTTCATGTTTATGTGTCAAGCATTGTGAAGGGATCTAGTTTTAGTGTCATTGTAAAGAGATTCAATAGCGATTGGACTAACTTTTAGGGTGCATTGGACTCTGAGAAGGCCTTCGAAGCCTAGAACTATATTTAATAAGAATGGAAAACCAATATAGTTATTTCCCTAGCCAAAATTTATATTGTTGGGTTGCTCGGGGTGATAAATATATGCCAGAAGGTATGGTAGGATAATTCCTTTGAGGGAAAATAGGTGGTTGATGACAGACTATATCAGCTGAGAGCTAATTAAAGAGGATACATAGGGTAGAAAGTAACTTCTAGCGAATCTGGCCGATAAAATTATCTTAAAACATGAGATATCTGTATCAAGTGTAAATATGAAATTATATTCGATAATGAAAAATCCGTCTATTGTTTCTCTAAGAGAAAAATAGTGCAGATGGTCACTTTTCTAGGGAGCTGCAACTAGGTAGCGTGGTCGGGGTTATCACCTAGATAGAAAATAGCAGAAGACCAAGAAAGCAGCCTTACGGGCATCGAGGGTTGAAATGATGTACAGTAAGTCTAGAAAACTTACACCAAAAGCAACTACAGTTAAAGTAAGGAATCTACGAAAAGGTGGCTATTTCTGAATTTTAAAATGCATCCCATGCCTTCTTGTTTGTGGTTCCAATTAGGTCCACTACTATTGATCTGATCGGAACCACAAACAAGATTGAAAGGCAAATTAAGCATCATTACTTCCTTAGCAATATGGTTATAATTGATTGTGTTTTATATACTTAGCGTGCTTTTAACATATCTTGGAGAAGATCAGAGGCTCTCTCTAGTATGTGAATTTCGATAATTTTCAAGTTTGTCTCCAGCTTGCTGATTTGGTATTCAAGCTTGTCATTGTCGTCTTTGCATTTGGTATAGATTTCCTAATCTTTTGTGAGCTCGATCATCAACACCATCTTTGAAGTTGTGGCATTCTAGAAGCCCTTCAAAACGCTTTCTTCAGAAGCCTTAACGAATACATGTAGGGTTGTTGTGTATGTTTTTATGTCAATATATGTTGATGCACACTCAAGATGTGGTCCCAACTGTTGAAAAACTCACTTTTATCAAGCGTTGCTCAATGCATCTTGCTCAACCAACCTTCAAGGTATTTGATAATTTAATTAAGAAGGAGTAACGTAATGTTTGATCTAAATTGACTCTACAAAGCCTATCAAACCTTACGTAACTCCAGGCTCATTACCCTATCAAAAAACTTTGTCTGAGTTAGTGCACAAATCAAACGAGCTCAATCTCTCAACCTTTCTATTGATCGTTCTTCTCCAATATAGATGATAAGATATTTGCCATGCAAAAGTCTACACCATTGCCATAAATGCTTGCTGGGGCGCAAGTCTTCAGAAGGCATCGACAGTAATCTCTCAATATCACTAGTCATGCCTTCACAAGACTTTCGCTACAGCAAGAATTTTTACTGATGACAAGATATCCGCCATGAAAAAGTCTACACCGGAGCAGAAATTCTTGCTAGAGAGAAAGTTTTCAGAAGACATTATTAATAATCTCTCAATATCAAGGAAGTCTTGTACGAAAGTCTTTAGAAGATATTAGAAAATAAGAAAGTTTTCAGCAATGACTACATATAATTACGGCATCAACAACCTCACTAGATTCACTCCTCGTTCAAAAGAAAAGGCAAAAATATTTTCATTTGCATTTGCATGTTATTTATTTAACAAACCAAACAAACAAAATAACATTAGTTCATCTTTTTTTTAGAGAGACAACAAACGAATTTACATTACCGGATACACTTTCATATTTGCACTTGATTCAGATTTCTCATGTTTTAAGATAATTTCATTGGCCAGATTCGCTAGAAGTTACTTTCTACCCTATGTATCTTCTTAAATAATCTCTCAGATGATATAGACTTTCATCAACTCCTGTTTCCTTGCAGGCATTCTCCTTCGGCTTCTTTTGGCATATAATCATCTTCTTGATCAACCCTTCCATATAAATTTGGGACAGGGGAATTTCTATTGGTTTTCCATTTTTGTTTGATGTAGTGCGAGGCTTTGAAGGCCTTCTCATAGTCCAATGCACACTTAAAGTTAAGTCCAATCGCTATTGGATCTCTGAATGACACCAAATATTGATCCCTTCTCAAAACCTGACACGTATAAACATGAGCAACAAGCGTCAATAATTCATAACAGGGTATTTACACCCTCTTCATGGGGCCCTCAGCCTTATCAATTTGAACCCCATCAAACTTAAATGTACAATGAAGGATCTTATTTGAATGATCAGTGCCTAATCGGTTAAAAACTGCATTCACAAAAATATTGTACTTTGTGTGTGTTGTCTCGATGACCTTATCAGTAATACTTAACTCCAACACATGATAGTGGATCCATCCATCTGCATGCACCTTATTCTTCCTAGCCCATCTATGGCTTAAATTGAATAAACAAATGACTAGCAAGTTGCAATAGATGCCACATCTGTTTAAATTGTGAAACAATTGCAGACATCTGTTACGCCAGATGATCAATCTGTTACAACACATGACATATCTGTTGGAAAGGCAAACAGATATATCTATTTGTTGCAATAGATTGTCAATATGTTTTAAGTTATCTGACAGATGGAATATATTTTTCAACAAATTACCCATCTGTTAGATTTATTTTAAAGTAATTTTCTTTTCTTTCCGAAATACAATAAAATATAAATGTTGTATTTAGATCCATTTTTTAAAATTTACATATTCTAAAAGTCACCAGTTTTATTTAATTAAAGGATATGAACATTCGTGGTTTTTTTTTACTATCTCCTTCCAATTCAATCATTTATAACTAGGTCCCTCCGGCCTCCTTACTCACTCTCACTCGTTCATTCTATTACACTTACAATACAAATATGGTTAATCCAGATTCATACAAGAATATTCATATTGAATCCTTGCGGGAACTTCAAAGGTAGTTTGATGAACTCCAAAGGGATTTGGCCTACTTCGGAGCAAGGCTAAGAAGGGCCCTGCTACTGTCGTATGAAAATTGTCCGGTTGGCAATTATAATAGTAATAATAATAATAATAATAATAATAATAATAATAATAATAGTAGTAATAATAATTAGGTTATGTTTTTGTTTCAACTTATGTATGTATCTATTTTCCTCCTTTTGTATATCGGATCTACCCAAGGCATTCAAAAATCAATGTTTGGATATGGTGGTCGACTTTGAATTTTTAATTCTTATTTAGTATTTAATTATCATTATATTTATTTCTTATTATCAACATGTCGACGAAGGTTAATCTGATGCAACAAATCGATCATATGTTGCAACAGACGGTTATTGATAAAAAAAAAAAGGTTATTGTTAGAAAGGGTGAAAAGACATGACTTTCTGATTATTTAATATGAAAAATGGTTCATAAATAAATAATAAGGAAATAAATGATAAAAACAATTTATAATCGTAACAGAATGGTTATTTAATTTTAGTAACTGATCGTGAGTCTTCGATATATTAGTTTTTAAATCTATTTTTTTTAATTTATATAATAAAAAGTCACCAAATTTGGATTAAAAAGATATGTTGATTATTGAAAAAGATAGCTTATATGTGCAACAGATATATTTTCTGAGGCAACAGATTGTTGATTTGTCGCAACAAATGATAATATGTTGTCACAGATGAGTTATCTGATACAACAAATATATAATCTGTTGCCACAACTCAATAAAAATGGTTACTGAAAAGTACTTATCAAGTCATAACTTTCCACAGTAATCAAAAAGTCACCAGTTTGAATGTAATTAATAAATGGAGGTGAACAGTCGCACTTTTTATTTTTGAATCTGTTTTTTAATTTATATAATAAAAAAGTCACCAAATTTAGATTAAAGATAAAGATATGATGATTATTAAAAAGATATTTGTTGCAGCAGATATATTATCTAATGCAATAGATTGTAGATTTATTGCAATAAATGGTATATCTGTTGTCACAGTGATGTAACAGATATATAATTTGTTGCCACAACTCAATAAAAATGGTTATTGAAAAGAACTAATTAAGTCATAACTTTCCACAGTAATAAAAAAAATAACCAGTATTAATAAATAGAGGTGAACAGTTGCACCTTTTTGTTTTTTGAATTTTTTTTTAATTTATATAACAAAAAAGTCACCAAATTTGGATTAAAGATAAAGATATGATTGTTATTAAAAAGATAAATGTGGCAATAGATATATTATCTGATGCACCAGGTTGTAGATTTGTTGCAACAAATGGTATATCTGTTGTCACAGATGGGTTATCTGATGTAAAAGATATATAATTTGTTGCCATAACTCATTAAAAATGGCACCAGTATTAAAAAATGGAGGTGAATAGTCGCTCCTTTTTTCCTAACTCATTCAAATTCAATCCTCTATAAATAGGTCTCTCGTGAATCGTTCATTCTACTATACATATCTATTTATTTCTTGCTCTTGTATTTCATATTACACCTTCAAATACTTTCTCTTCAAGGACTTGATAGCTTTTCCGTCTCTAGTATGTTTTTTTCTTGCTTTTTGTGTAAATATACATTGTATTACTTTACTTTTAGATTCTTTTCTTTACTTTTATTTTTGCATTTTTGTCAATTTATGCGTGTTCTAGATATGGCTGATCTAGTGTGAGATGTCGCTATTTTACGAGACGTCGTACGGGAACTGCAGAGGTAGGTTCATGATATACAGTGGGAGTTGGCCGCTGTCAAAGTAAGGATATTGCGGGAGAGCCGCAGGATGAGGAGGGCGCTGCTTTTGCCGGTCGAAGATTGGTCGATTGACGATAATAGTAATAATGATGAAGATGATAATAATAATTAGATTATTTTGTTTCTTTTTATCTTCTCAACAAATATGTCGACGATTGGACGTAAGAAATAATTTTGGATCTAGTAGCAATAGCAAGATTTAAGATTTATCTATTGGGTTTGTGGAAGGGGTTAATTTGTGTTGTTCCAAATAGATTACTCATATGTTGCAACAGATACACAATCTGTTTCAACAGAGAACTAGTCTGTTGCATGGCTTTTATGTTTTAATTCATACTCCCTCCATCTCAAATTAACCCATCCCAAATTGAGATGACATAGTGATTAAGAAAAATAATTAATAACATGTCTAGTTTACCATAATACCCCTACTAAATGATGTGTACATTTTAATTTGAAGAAAAAGTAATTAATGCAAAGGGTAAACACATGAAATTTTTTTATCTTTTCTTGATTAATGAAAAAAGACAAGTAAAATGAGAAATAAATTAGGAAATTTGAGATGGGTAATTTAAGATGGAGGGAGTATTTAATTTTTGTTCTGTCTATTATATTATCAACAAACATGTGGATGATTGGACATAAGAAATAATTTTGAATCCAATAGCAATAGCAAGAGTTGAAACATATTGGTTATCTGTTGGGTTTATAGTAGGGGATGATTTGTGTTGTTCCAAATAGATTAATCATCTATTGCAATAGATAAGGACGAGTTTTTTGAGACGGAGGGAATATTTAATTTTTATTCTATCTATTATCTTCTCAACAAACATGTCGATGGTTGGACATAAAGAATAATTTTGAATCCAGTAGCAATAACAAGAGTTGAAACACATTAGTTATCTGTTGGGTTTGTGACAAGGTCTGATTTGTATTGTTCCAAATAGATTATTCATCTGTTGCAACAGATAAGAAGTCTGATACAATAGATAATCAGTCCGATGCAACAGATAATTAGTTTGATGCAATAGATAATCAGTCTAATGCAATAGATAAATAGTCTGTTGCAATAGATAAATCTTTTGTTGCAACAAATTAATCATCTGATGCATCAGATGCGTGATCTGTTTAAATTATGGGCACTTATGTTGAATTATGATCGAGTTCTATCCATTGTTGAAAAAACAGTAGTAACTGTGTACCCATATGAAAAATTTGAATAAAAATCATAATTTTACTTACCAAAGTCACCTATGAAGTAATGCCAAAGTGGAAAGTGATGTAGGAAATAAAATTTGATCTAAGAAATTGGTCAGATAGTAGAAGTAGCGGTAACAACAACAACAACAATGGTCGACAAGAATAAGATGAAGATGATGATAATTAAGTAGAAGATGATGAATAAAGCAGCAGCAACAATGAACAACAATAATCGTGAAGAGAGAGAAAACAACAACGGATGAGAAGAGAGAGAAACATGCCTTTTTCCCCCCTTTCTTGTTATATTAACTGATATTTGGATCAAATTGTAAATTAAAAAACTTGTGGGTTATTTCAAACTTCCCCAACCTTCTTAATCCATAATAAAATAATTGTCACCTCCACTCAATAATTAAGACTTGTGTCACCTATACCTCATTTTAAAACTCTTTTGTCACCTAGAACTCAAAGCCCAATAGAGTATCATATATTATTCAAAAATTATATAAAATATATTATAAATTAAAATAGTTAACAACTTAAAATATCTAGAAACAATTTAATTTGTTATATATTTCAAAAAAAATATGTAAACAATACTATAAATCACAATAATTAACAACTTGAAGAATTTAAAAGAAAAAAATTTGATTAACTCTCAAAATTGTATTGGTGTCACTTAAATTAGAATAGAAGAAAAACACTATAAATCACACTAATTAAAAGCTTAAATTATTTTTAAAATATAATTGACTATCACTGCCACAAAAGTTTGAACAAGAAAAGTAATGTATATTATTTAAAAATTACATAAAAAATATTATAAATTACAACAGTTGACGACTTAAATTATCTAAAGACATATTAAGAGTATGATTTGATTTTCTAAACTCTATTTGTGCCACATAAATTGAGACAAAAAATAAGATATATATTGAACCCATGCTAGATCTCCGGATGAATCTTAGAATGTATATGCAATCTTTTTAAAAAAACTTTTGTTTAAATATACCAAAATTGAAAAGGCAATTTCTAATACAGCACACAAAATAGTATATAAGAAATAATGTTAGCATATGTAATACCAGTATTACTAATACAAGCATTATTAGTGCAAATATTTCTAATACATTTTATTCAAAATTATTTTTACACTCTACCAAACGACTCCTATATTTCAATGGAAGGAACATATATAAAAGCAAAAGTTCAATAAAACATCTATCGAACTATGTTTTATCATGTTTTCAAAATCAATTAACTTAAGTTAATATGACAGATGGTAACTTATAGTGGTTCTTTTTTATATAATTTTTGAAACACTTAAAATTTAAATATAAAATAATAATTTAGTTTAACTTAAAAGGACAAGTTGACAAATAAAAGAGAAGGAGAAATGGAATCAAAGGATATTTATGTCGGCTTAGTATGAGAATACAATGCAATTTTGAGTTATTAGTTGCAATCCACATGTGATGTAATACGCAATGACTAGATAACCCTTTATCTTTTTCAACAATTATTGTCTATTTTATACAACATGTGTCAAGTCTTATGTATTAATTTTAATTTCATATTTTATACTAAATGTAGCAAATCTCAGTTATATGATTAAAGATCTAAACTTCAAAATGCATTGAATTTTGTTATTTATATGAGTAAAAAGTTATATATAATTATTTTGTGAGAGAATTTGGCTCCTTGAAAAACACTATCAAGTAGTTAATATGTTTTATTTATTCATGTTTTATAGATTTTATAATTCAAATTGACATCAACTAACTTATCGTACAAAATCAAAATATATTAGTGTTGGGTCGGTGTCATGCTCCTCTAGTAACAAGTACATCTGATTGATAATATAACATTTTGGAAGAAATAAAATAGTATAATTCAATAAATAAAACATGAGAAAAATAGAGTTTACACAAAACTTGTCAAGAATTTTTTTTTCTTTTTAAATTATTGTCCTCAAAAGTCAAAACTTTCTCGAATTAATAATGAAACGACAAATTAATTTTTTTTCTCTCTATAAATAGATGTCAAAATAATATCGTTAATCACCATAGATTTTATTAAAGAAAAAAAATGGCAAATTGTATACCAAAATTTGAGTTGTCGAATGATTCTACAGAGTAACCGAAATCTCAAGCAAGAGGGGTTCGTTGCAAATATTATGCAATACAAAACAGTATTTCTGATATAGTTATTGTCATGTGATTTCAGGAAAATCTTTTTTTCATTTTTCGTTCTGTGTTATTTTTCATGTTATTTTGTAAAAAGAATAAGGTAAAGTTGTCACCCTGTGACGTATATGTCACAGTTTAAGCTGTGGAAATGGAAGCAACCATTAATGTTTGCATTGGCTTTCTAGGCTGCAGTAGGCGGTAGCGGAGCCATGATTTTCATTGAGGGTTCAGAAGCATTATTTAGTATCTAGTAAAGTTACCGCGCCTAAATCCGCAGCCCCCTACAATTGGTATCAAAGCCTTGTTATTTAAAAAATACGAAAGTCGTATATATATGGATTTACTTGGTTAATTTATTAATTATGATTTATTTGATAAAACTAGATTTAGATATTCGCCAAAATATTATTTAAATGAATAACGTACAAAAATATAAAGAATAAAAGCAAATAATATTTGAAAATGTAAAGAATTAAAAATAAGGATAGAAAAACTACAATATAACATAATTGTCGGAGTTAGTAAAAATTCAATAAATGCACAAAAAGAAGAAACATCAAATTTAGAATCAACAACAGATAGTCTAGAATATACATACCAACATGATTTATTAACAATTAAATAAAAAATGAACAAAGAAGAATTTATAATAGATGAAAAAATATATGAAAACCATGAAGGATTAAAAATAAAAATAGTGTTTTCTAATCTAGGAAGAAGGTAAAAGAAAATAGGTGAACATTTATATTTAATGTTAGAAAAATTAAAATTAAAATTAGAAGATAAATTGACAGCTATGGTGAGAATAGCAAAAGAAAATGAAGAAATAGATAGAAAAAAGGAAATAGAAAAAATAAAACAACAAACTACAAAAGAAATACGAAAAATAGAAGAAACTAAAAATAGTAGGATTGCTGAATTAGAAAAAGAACTATAAATGCTAAAGGATTTGTATGAAAAAAGACAGAAAGAAAAAAAAAGAAAAAGATAAAGAACAAAAATTATTAAATGAGATAAATCAATTTAAAGAAAAATTAGAAATAAACAATAAAGAAATAGAATCCAAGGAATTAGAAATTAATACAATAGATGTTGAAGAAACAGATAATTATGATTCAGAAGATAGTGAAACATATACAACAATCTTAACAAATACAAAAAAATTTAGAAATCAATGAAAAACAAGAATTAATTAACGAAGAAAACTTAGAGAATATAAACACGAAAATAAACACTCTTAATAAAAAAGAAGATGAAAATATAATACCTTAGAACATCAGAAATAAGATAACCTACATATTATAAGAATAAGTTTAAAAGATATAATCTAAAGAATGAATATGACAAATGGACACCAAAACAAATAGTTAATAAAAATTATAACTTTTTAGACTTAGATTGTGTAATAAATACAGAAAAAACAATACAATTATGGGTAGAATATATGACAAAATAATTATTAGATAATAATATAAATATAACAGATGCACCAGAATATATAGAAAGAACACTAATAAGAACAGTGAAATTATGGTTTTTAAATCTAACTAAAAATAGTAAAAGAGTATTAAGAACTGACAAACCTACAGAAGGAACATCATCAACAACTACAACTAAATTAACACCTATAGAATTATTAAAAAAATATGAAACAACTATAAAAGACGAATTTAGTAGCATGACAACAACAGAAGAAGAACAAAATGAAGAGAAAGATACAAATAGTAATTTAATATTAAAATTAGCAATATGTAATATGTGTTACATAGATGAATATACTTGCGCATTTAAAGAATATTATTATAAAGGAGCATATAATATAGAAGAAAGTAAAGAAATAAGAAAATTATATTTTAGTAAATTACTAGAACCATTTAGTTCAAAAATAATAAAAAGTTGGGATGAAGCAAAAATAGTAGATACTCTAGGAGCAAGAATAAAAATTTTACAACAATGGTATAGAAACCTATGTGAAAAATATAGAGAAGAAATAAAAATGGAAAAAACATTAATAAGAAATTTAGCATGTTTCAAAGATAAAATAGCACCTCAATTTGGATGCGTAGAAAGATATTATAAGAAAAGAAAACGTCATAAGAAATATAAGAAATACAAAAAATTAAAATATAAATATAAAAACCCAAGAAAAAGATATTATGTAAAAAATTATAAACATAAAAGACCATATAGGAAAAAGAAATCTATAAAAGAATGTACTTGTTATAATTGCGAAAAATTAGGACATTTAGCTAGAGATTGTAAATTACCTAAAAATCCAAAAAATAAACAAATATCAGAAATAAAAATAGAAAATACAGAATATATGCAGATATATTATATAGATTATGAATTAGAAAGTGAAGATAGTATATATGAAATTTCAGAGAATGAAACGGATAACGAAATAGAAGATAATGAAATAGATAGTGAATTAGACCAATTAAATGACTGAAGAAGATATACAAATAAACCAAATGACTGAAGAAGATATAAAAATAATAACAAAAGAAGAATATTTAAATGACGAAAGAACAGATCAAAAAATAATATTTGATAATAATATATTTGATGAAATAAAAGGAAAAGAGTTAGACTTAAGTGTAGAAAAAATATTTAAAATACCAACAATAAAAAATATATTTACTAGGAAAAAGGAAGAATATTATGTAGTAAGCCGAAAAGAACATGTAATAGACTGCAGCTATGCAAAAGGTAAAGCCAATATACCACTAGTAACAAAAAGGATAATAAATAAAGAAATAAACGATATAAAAAGTAAAGATCCAATAAAATATGTACACCTTGGAGGTATAGAGATATTGATAAAAGCATGTTTTAGAGAAGGAATAGATACACCAATAGAACTATATTTAGCAGATGATAGGATTATAAGAACTATAGAAAAAGGTATAATAACTGCAATAAAAGGAAAGTTAATATACCAAAAATTTAAATTTATAAGAAGTGCAAATTATTCAGTAGCAATAATAGATAAAAATATAGATAAATCATTAGTATTATATTGAAAAATATCAGGAATAGAACTAACCCTAGGAAGTAAAATATTTACAGCAAGATGTAAAAATCTATATGTATTAACTACAAAACACAAAATAACAGGGAAAAATAAAATTAATAAAATACAAATAGAAAGTCCTTTTGAACAATTCGTAAAAACAATTGATAATAATGATTATAGTTACAAAAATATAGACATAGAAGAAGATTTAGAAATAATAAATGATAGAATAAGTACAACAAAAAGAATAACTTATGAAAAAACAGAAGCATCAAGTTCATCAAAAAGAATAAGTTATGAAACAAGTTCAATAGTTAATTTAAACCAATATTACATAACAGGAACAATAAATGAAAAGGAATATTTAATACTCTTAAATACAGGACAAAAAGAAAATTATATAGCAAAATATCTAGTAAAAAATGAGGAAATAAAATCAGATAATAATATCTGCCTAGATCTACCAAGAAGCTTAATAAACACTAAAAATATAGCAGAAAAAGAAATAACAATAGGAGTTACAAAATGAAAATAGAATTTGAAATAAAGGAATAAATGCAAAAAGCAGACATAATATTAGGAATTAAATGGCTAGAACAAGTAAAACCATACAATATAGAACATACACAATTATCTATAACATATAATAGAGAAAAATTATTCTTAAGAAGAGCTTTAACATGCTATGAAAATATATGTATTAATGGAGATAGTAGTAGAAGGATATTACAGTAGATATTATACGCCTATGATAGATGCAGAAGCAGAAGCTAGTTTATGTAGATATAATTGTTTACCAGAAAGTAAATGGGATAAATTAAAAACACCAATAATAGTTAAAGGATTTAATAACGAAGGAAGCTTAATTACTTATAAAGCTAAGAATGTAAAAACACAAGTATGAGATAAAATATTAACAATAGAAGAAATCTATAATTATGAGCTAACATCAAAAGATATACTTTTAGGAATGCCGTTTTTAGATAAATTATACCCACATATAATAACAAGAATAGATTGGTGGTTTACAACACCATGTAAACAAAAAGTAAGAGCAAAAAGAGTTGCTAATAAAATAAGAAAGAAAACTGATTGGATAAAAGGAAGAGAAGAAATTACACAAAAATTAGAAAATATAGAAAATACTGAAAATACAATAGAACTGGTAGTATTTTCAATAAATAAAAAGGAAATAACTATATTTTCAATAAATAAGATAGAAATAATTAAGAAAAAATTAGAACAATTATATAGTGAAGATCCATTAAAAGGATGGAAAAAACATAAAACCACTAAAAAAATTGAATTAATAAATAAAAATAGCATAATAACCCAGAAACCATTAACATATAATTTTGATGATTTAAAAGAATTTAAAATGCTTATAGAAGAATTATTCGAAAAACAATATATACAAAAAAGTAATAGGAAACACAATAGTCCAGCATTTATAGTAAATAAACATAGTGAACAAAAAAGAGTAAAAAGTAGAATGGTTATTGATTATAGAAATTTAAATGCAAAAACTATGACTTATAATTACCCAATAACAAACAATATATTAAAAATAAGACAAATACAAGGATATAATTATTTTAGTAAATTTGATTGTAAATCAGGATTTTACCATTTAAAGTTAGAAGAAGAATCTAAGGAATTAACCGCATATACGGTACCACAAGGATTTTAGGAATGAAATGTACTACCATTTGGATATAAAAATGCACTAGGTAGATATCAACATTTTATGGATAGTTATTTTAAAAAATTACCTATTTGTATAATATACATAGATGATATACTATTATATACAAAAACTAAAGAAGAACATTTAAAATTATTAGAACAATTTACAGATATAATAGAAAAATTAGGAATAAGTTCAAGTGAGAAGAAAGCAGAAATTATGAAAAATCAGATAGAATTTTTAGGAATACAAATAGATAAAAGTGGAGTCAAAATGCAACAACATATAGTCCAAAAAATCATAAATTCAGATTAAGAATTAGATACAAAAAAGAAATTACAATCATTTTTAGGATTAGTAAACCAAGTAAGAGAATATATTCCAAAATTAGCAGAATACTTAAAACCATTACAGAAAAAATTTAAAAAGGATGTAGAATATAGATATAATAAAGAAGACAAAAAACAGGTACAGAAAATAAAATTACTTTATAAAGAATTACCATAATTACAATTTCCAGATGAAAATAAAAAATTTACATATATAGTAGAAGCTGATGCAAGTGAATATAGTTATGGAGGAGTACTCAAATATAGGTATGAAGAAGAAAAATTAGAACATCATTGTAGATATTATTCAGGAACGTTTAACGAAACAGAAATTAAATGGGAAATAAATAGAAAAGAATTATGTTCTTTATATAAATGTTTAATAGCATTTGAACCATATATTGTGTATAACAAGTTTATTGTTACAACAAATAATACACAGGTACGATAGTGGCTAACAAGAAAAATACAAAATTCAGTTACGATAAAGGAAATTCAGAAACTAGTATTAAATGTACTGAATTTAACATTTACAATTGAAGTAATCAATACTAACAAAAATATCATTGCTGATTACTTATCTAGAAAAATCTACTCAAACTGATTTACCAATGGAAGAGGCTGATGCCAAAGATACCCAGACTGACTTTTTGCTCCAAATGTTTAAACAAATGGAGTTATTACAAGAACGAGTTATTCCACTAACTACTGAAGTTACAAATGTAAAAGTGCAAGTTGAGCACTATGAAAACAAGATACTGTGCAGGAAGAGCACATTAAAAAACCAGACCTAGAAGGTGACGATAAGAAACACCTTAAAACTCAAATCACTGACGTAACTTCAATTACAGCTGCAGGCACATCTAAAGGAAAAATATAGTCACTCAAAATAGACCTGAAATACCAAAGAAAAAGAATTATAACCTCAGCCAAATATTTTCAAAACCATATACACCAAATATACAAAATTTAGAAGCATTTGCACCTCCCCAGATACATACATATTCTAAATCACTTAACCAAGAAAAACTGATATACAATTATTCTTCTCGTAAATACATTGACAACATACACACCTAACAAACCGTATTAAAAACTAAACCTATTCAAAGTGAAGAGCTAGCCGCGCAACAAAAAGGATATATTACCCAGAAATGCCAAAATTACAATAAACTTATTGCCTTACCAGGTACAAGCCCAAATTTTATTAAACCATGTAACTATTATGGATTATTATCTACGGTTTACACAGTCGATTGAGAAGAGATAACAGGAATCCCAGAAATTCACAAAGAATTTATGACTTACAAGAGAATTACCAACAAGCAATTATTCTATTTTCTATTTTATTCCGCACCAGCAGAAATATTGTTTGACAAAATTAAACAGACTATTAATATGGTCAAAATGGGTATGACCAGAGATTATATTATTCCGAAAGAAATATATGAACAGACCGAGATACCCAAAATGCAGATACCAGCAATTTATCGCAACAAAAGAGTTATTAGAATAATCAATATATTATCAGAATTACTTAATAATTATTCAAATAAAAAGCTAGTTTGGATATATAATTCAAGGAATCAAGCATTGATTTATTCAACTTGCAAAGAAGTTAGAGACCATGGCATGGAAGAACTTAGAAAATGGGGATTGACACTCCTCATACCAGAAGAACAACCATTAACAAGATCTATCAGTAAGGGAATTATTTCAGAAGGAGCTATGGATCAATTTTGTGAAAAAGTTGGCAACAAATACAACAACCACATATGCAGCAGATGTAGTGGCAAGCACAACTTTATTCCAGATGTGATGCTACACTGATAGGATGATAAGAAAACAGCAGATATAACAATAAAAAGATAGCTACGGAGCAAAATAATGGAGATAAAAAAGACAAGCTATTAATTTGTTGAAAGTGACATGTAGATAACTTTCACAATTTTCTTTACGTAAATTGTAAAAATTTGTATAGAAAAAGTCTTAGGTATTAACAATTTTTTGTCTTTTAGTAGTTTAAGATAAAAGACTTTTTGTTAGGATATCTATAGCCTATAGCCTAGCCTTTTTGACATTTTTTTTAAAGTTGTTTAGTCTTTTAGAAATAGACACGTGCATGTAAAGTTTGCAACTTCAGCCTATAAATAAATGAGCATTTTCTCAGATGAAGGGCAAGTCTTCATGCGTTGAAGCAAAAAATTCTCTCTTGTCTACAACAAATATTTTGATTATTTAAAAATAGGTATATTTCAATGGAAAAATCTATGGAGGAACAAAACTTAGAATTATCAAACCTACCAGAACAGGTATAGTCATTTACTATTATGAATAGCTAAATTCATAATTCCTAACAATCATGATATGATAAAATAAGTTCCATGTTAGTTACTTTATAATAGAATTATTCGAAGTATAGCATGTTAAGAAGTTTATTAGCAAAGTGGAAACTGAGAAAAATCTCTAAGAACTATGTCATCCTAAAGGTGAAACCAATAAGGCAAGAAGCCGTGGTGGGGAGCAGCCAGAGTTGAGGCGCTGTTTAAGGGAAAAGTATCTGGATTACCATGCTAATAGTGACCGACAGACATGTTATTTACGAATAATCTAGTATATAGTAATCTAATATGATCATATTTTGTTATGTGTATGATTGAAGGGAATATTTTGAAAATAGCAATTTTATGAAAAATGAATAATTATTTATCTGACGAAATGGTAGATAAATTTAAAATACTTATTTTATATGCACTTAAGCATATAGAAGTAGTAGATATAAGAAAAATCATATTAGAAAAAGCATTTGATAAATATTATATGACTAGAATAAATTACATACCACAAATACCTAATTACACTTACAAACACATATATACCAAACCTATATGTCAATCATGATAAATTACATATATTTAGAATTTTGGGAAAAAAGATATGAGAAAATACAACTAGTAGAAAATCAAATAAAAACAAATTTAGACAAATATATGGAAACTAAAGATATAAAATATATAGTATTTTTAATGAAAATATGCAAGAATTATTTAGACTAAAACAAACAACTAGTAAGGATTATGAAAAAGCATTTAATCAAGCCTAAATGATAGATGATATTAAAATACTTGTTTTATATATACTTAGAGATATAGAAACTATAGACATAAAGAAAATAATATGGGAAAAATTACAAGATTATGAAGAGGAAGAATTATTAAACAGTATAGAAAACTTACGCATATATTATGAACATCAATATTATTTAGATTCAGATGGATATTATACAGACTAAAAATGTCAGAAAACATTAAAAAAATTAGAGAAAACCAAGAAGACCTACATAAAGAAATTAATTATAGAAAACAAATTAGAGAAATAATGGAAAATCTAATCAAAAAATTAAAATGGATAGACGAGCATAATAACCCAGAAACCATTAACATATAATTTTGATGATTTCATTACCCATACTGTCCACTTTTATTGAAAGCGTAGTTAGGGTGTTGAGTATTTTTTCTAGAGTATCTTCTTCTATGATATCAGTCTGTGTAGCTTTGTCTTGATATGTAATCTGCAATAACATTTTTATTAGTACCAATTACTTCAATTGTAAATGTAAAATTTAATATATTCAATACTAGTCTCCGAATTTCTTTTGTTGTAACTGAATTTTGTATTTTCTTTGTTAGCCACCAGCGTACTTGTGTATTATCTGTTCGCACAATAAATTTGTTATATACAATATATGGCTCAAATACTAACAAACATTTATATAATGAACATAATTCTTTTCTATTTATTTCCCATTTTATTTCTGTCTCGTTGAACGTACCTGAGTAGTATCTACAATGGTGTTCTATTTTTCTGCTTCATATTTATATTTAAGTACTCCTCCGTAACTATATTCACTAGCATCTGCTTCTACTATATATATAAATTTTTTATTTTCATCTGGAAATTGTAATTTTGGTAATTCTTTACAAGGTATTTTTATTCCGTATTTATTATCTAGTTAAATCTACGCACCTAATCCGCACCCCCCCTACAAATGGTATCAGAGCGCAGTTATTTAAAAATTACAGAAGTAATATATATGTTTGAGTTTACTTGACAATAATTAATCAATATTAATTATGAGAAGACCATTTAAAAATACAGAAGTAATATATATGTTTGGATTTACTTGACAATAATTAATCAATATTAATTATGAGTAGACCATTTAAAAACAGAGAAGCTTTTAGAAAAATTAAAGAATCTTTAATTAGTAATTATTCGAAATATATAAGTCTAAATAAAACAAAAGAAAACCCACAAAGATTAGCTTACCTAATTACCTTAATATCTAGTATTGAAGCAAAATTAATAATCCATTTAAAATCTAGAAGAATGAGACATATACCACTTAATTATGATAAAATTAGATTTAGATATCCACCAAAGTACTATAAATATTGTTTGAATGAATAAAATACAAAAATACAAAGAACTAAAACAAACTATATCTGAAAAACGTAAAGAATTAAAAATAAGAATAGAAAGATTAAATTATAATATATTTGCCGGAGTTAGTAAAAACTCAATAAATGCACAAAAAGATGAAATATCAAATTTAGAATCACAAATAGATAGTTTAGAATATATATATCAACATGAACTATTTACAATAAAATGAACAAAGAAGAATTTATAATAGACGAAAAAATATATGAAAATCACGAAGGATTAAAAATAAGAATAGTATTTTCTAATTTAGGAAGAAGATATAAGAAAATAGGCGAACATTTATATTTAATGTTAGAAAAAGAAGAATTAAAATTAGAAGATAAATTGACAGCTATGGTAAGAATAGAAAGAGAAAACGAAGAAATAGATAGAAAAAAGGAAATAGAAAAAATAAAACAACAAACTACAGAAGAAATACGAAAAATAGAAGAAACTAAAAATAGTAGGATTGCTGAATTAGAAAAAGAATTACAAATGTTAAAAGAACTGTATGAAAGAAGACAGAAAGAAAAAGAAGAAAAAGATAAAGAACAAAAATTATTAAACGAGATAAATCAATTTAAAGAAAAACTAGAAATAGACAATAAAGAAATAAAAAACAAGGAATTAGAAATAAATAATATAGATGTTGAAGAGACAGACAATTATGATTCAGAAGATAGTGAAACATATACAGAAATATTAACAAATACAAAAAATTTAGAAATCAATGAAAAACAAGAAGTAATTAATGAAGAAAACTTAGAGAATATCAACACAGAAATAAATACTCTTGATAAAAAAGAAGACCAAAATATAATACCTAGTACATCAGAAATAAGGAAACCTACATATTATAAGAATAAGTTTAAAAGATATAATCTAAAGAATGAATATGACAAATGGACACCAAAACAAATAGTTAATAAAAATTATAACTTTTTAGACTTAGATTGTGTAATAGATACAGAAAAAACGATACAATTATGGATAGGATATATGACAAAACAATTATTAGATAATAATATAAGTGTAACAGATGCACCAGAATATATAGAAAGAACACTAATAGGAACAGTGAAATTATGATTTTTAAATCTAACTGAAAATAGTAAAAAAATATTAAGAACTGACAAACCCACAGAAGGAACAATAAAATTAACACCTATAGAATTATTAAAAAAATATGAAACAGCTATAAAAGAAGAATTTAGTAGCATGACAACAACAGAAGAAGAACAAAATGAAGAGAAAGATATAAATAGGAATTCAATGCTAAAATTAGCAATATGTAATATGTGTTACATAGATGAATATACTTGCGCATTTAAAGAATATTATTATAAAGGAGCATATAATATAGAAGAAAGTAAAGAAATAAGAAAATTATATTTTAATAAATTACCTGAACCATTTAGTTCAAAAATAATAAAAAGTTGGGATGAAACAAAAATAGTAGATACTTTAGGAGCAAGAATAAAATTTTTACAAGAATGGTATAGAAACCTATGTGAAAAATACAAAGAAGAAATAAAAATGGAAAAAACATTAATAAGAAATTTAGCATGTTGCAAAGATAAAATAGCACCTCAATTTGGATGCGAAGAAAGATATTATAAGAAAAGAAAAAGACACAAGAAATATAAGAAATACAAAAAATCAAAATATAAGTATAAGAAACCAAGAAAAAGATATTATGTAAAAAACTATAAACATAAAAGACCATATAGGAAAAAGAAATCTATAAAAGAATGTACTTGTTATAATTGCGGAAAAATAGGACATCTAGCTAGAGATTGTAAATTACCTAAAAACCCAAAAAATAAACAAATATCAGAAATAAAAATAGAAAATACAGAATATATGCAAATAGATTACATAGATTACGAATTAGAAAGTGAAGACAGTATATATGAAATTTCAGAGAATGAAACAGATAACGAAATAGATAGTGAATTAGACGAATTAAATGACTGAAGAAGATATAAAAATATTAACAAAAGAAGAATATTTAAATGACGAAGGAACAGATCAAAAAATAATATTTGATAACAATGTATTTGATGAAATAAAAGGAAAAGAGTTAGACTTAAGTGTAGAAAAAATATTTAAAATACCAACAATAAAAAATATATTTACTAGAAAAAAGGAAGAATATTATGTAGTAAGTCAAAAAGAACATGTAATAGACTGTAGATATGCAAAAGGTAAAGCCAGTATACCACTAGTAACAAAAAGAATAAGTTATGAAACAAGTTCAATGAATAATTCAAACCATTATTACATAACAGGAAAGGTAAATGAAAAAGAATATTTAATACTCTTAAATACAGGACAAGAAGAAAATTATATAGCAAAATATCTAGTAAAAAATGAGGAAATAAAAACCGACAATAATATATGCCCAGATCTACCAAGAAGTTTAATAAACTCTAAAAATATAGCAGAAAAAAGAAATAATAATAGGAATAAGAAAAATAAAAATAGAATTTGAAGTAAAAGAAGAAATGCAAAAAACAGACATAATATTAGGAATAAAATAGCTAGAACAAGTAAAACCATATAATATAGAACATACACAATTAACTATAACATATAACAGAGAGAAACTATTCTTAAGAAGAGCTTTAACATAAAATGAAAATATATGTATTGATGAAGATAGTAGTAGAAGGATATTACAGTAGATATTATACGCCTATGATAGATACAGGAGCAGAAGCTAATTTATGCAGATATAATTGTTTACCAGAAAGTAAATGGGATAAATTATAAACACCAATAATAGTTAAAGGATTTAATAACGAAGGAAGCTTAATTACTTATAAAACTAAGAATGTAAAAACACAAGTATGGGATAAAATATTAACAATAGAAGAAATTTATAATTATGAACTAACATCAAAAGATATACTTTTAGGAATGTCGTTTCTAGATAAATTATACCCACATATAATAACTAAAATAGACTGGTGGTTTACAACACCATGTAAACAAAAAGTAAGTGCAAAAAGAGTTAATAATAAAATAAGAATGAAAACTGATTGGATAAAAGGAAGTAAAAAAATTACACAAAAGTTAGAAAATATAAAAAATACTGAAGATACAATAGAACTGGTCGTATTTTCGATAAATAAAACAGAAATAACTATATTTTCAATAAATAAGATAGAAATAACTAAGAAAAAATTAGAACAATTATATAGTGAAGATCCATTAAAAGGATGGGAAAAACATAAAACTACTATACAAATTGAATTAATAGATAAAAATAGCATAATAACCCAGAAACCACTAACATATAATTTTGATGATTTAAAAGAATTTAAAATGCATATAGATGAATTATTAGAAAAAAAATATATACAAAAAAGTAATAGCAAACATAATAGCCCAGCATTTATAGTAAATAAACATAGTGAACAAAAAAGAGGAAAAAGTAGAATGGTTATTGATAATAGAAATTTAAATGCAAAAACAATAACTTATAATTACCCAATACCAAATAAGATATTAAAAATAAGACAAATACAAGGATATAATTATTTTAGTAAATTTGATTGCAAATCAGGATTTTACCATCTAAAGTTAGAAGAAGAATCTAAGGAGTTAACCGCATTTACGGTACCACAAGCATTTTATGAATGGAATGTACTACCATTTGGATATAAAAATGCACCAGGTAGATATCAACATTTTATGGATAGTTATTTTAAACAACTACCTAATTGTATAGTATACATAGACGATATACTATTATATACAAAGACCAAAGAAGAACATTTAAAATTATTGGAACAATTTACGGATATAATAGAAAATTCGGGAATAAGTTTAAGTAAAAAGAAAGCTGAAATTATGAAAAATCAAATAGAATTTTTAGGAATACAAATAGATAAAAGTGGAGTAAAAATGCAACAACATATAGTACAAAAAATAATAAATTCGAAAGAAGAATTAGATACGAAAAAGAAATTACAATCATTTTTAGGATTAGTAAACCAAGTAAGAGAATATATTCCAAAATTAGCAGAAAACTTAAAACCACTACAGAAAAAATTAAAAAAGGATATAGAATATAACTATAATGAAGAAGATAAAAAACAAGTTCAAAAAATAAAAATACTTTGTAAAGAATTACCAAAATTATAATTTCCAGATGAAAATAGAAAATTTATATATATAGTAGAAGCAGATGCTAGTGAATATAGTTACGGAGGAGTACTTAAATATAAATATGAAGCAGAAAGAATAGAACACCATTGTAGATATTACTCAGGTACGTTCAACGAGACAGAAATAAAATGGGAAATAAATAGAAAAGAATTATGTTCATTATATAAATGTTTGTTAGCATTTGAGCCATATATTGTATATAACAAATTTATTGTGCGAACAGATAATACACAAGTACGCTGGTGGCTAACAAAGAAAATACAAAATTCAGTTACAACAAAAGAAATTCGGAGACTAGTATTGAATATATTAAATTTTACATTTACAATTGAAGTAATTGGTACTAATAAAAATGTTATTGCAGATTACATATCAAGACAAAGCTACACAGACTGATATCATAGAAGAAGATACTCTAGAAAAAATACTCAACACCCTAACTACGCTTTCAATAAAAGTGGACAGTATGGGTAATGAGATAGAAAAGCTAAAGACTAATGAAGGTAAACTGAATTCTATAGCTACAAATCAGCTAACTCAGCAGTGTGCAGAGCTATGTCGATCGGAAGACATTAAAATTCCAGAGCTAGAAGGAGACGTTGGGATACTCCATAAAACCCATAACGTTTATCTATCTACTTCTGCAGGTACAAGCAAAGGAGTTAGTCGACCAAGATACCAGAACATGAATATAAATAAAATATTTGAAAAACCATATACCCCAAATACATCAAAAGATCCCATGTTTATACCCCCACAAGTTACCACATACCGAGATAGTCTAAACCAAGACAAAAAGACATACAACTACACAACCCGTACATACATAGAAAATATCTACAATGTACAAACCTTTTTAAATAGCAACCCCAAAGCTACAAATATCCAAGAACCAGATACAAACTATATAACCCAGAGATTGACCGGATATAATAAACTAATTGCCTTACCTAAAACCAAACCAAACTTAGTTAAAACTTGCTACGAATATGGACTACTTAGTACTGTATATACCACGGACGGAACTGAGATATCCACTATACCAGAGATATATGAAGCATTTATCACTTTTAAAAGAATAACCAGAGGTACCTTGTTTTTTATAAAAATTTACACGGCACCAACAGAGATATTATTTGATGAAGTTAAAAAACCTATACAAGTTGTAAAGATAGGAATGACACGAGATATGATTATACCACAAGATATTATTTCACAACCAGAGATACCTAGAATCGAGATACCAAAATTTTATGCAAACAAAAGGATTATCGGACTATCTACAATTTTACAAGAGCTAGCAAATACATATTGCAAACAAAATCCCATAAGGAGATACTATTCAAGAAATCATGTACTAATATATTCAAATTCAAAAGAGTTACGAGAAACAAATATGGAAACTATCAGGCAATGGATTATCACGTTGCTTAAACCAGAAACAGAACCTATTGCCAGAGCTATCAGAGAAAAATTTATTTCGGAAGAATTATTGACCAGATACTGCAAGACTATTGGACATAAATATCCAGATCACAAATGTTCAAAATGTAATGGAGGAGATAATGATGTCCCAGCAGTTCAGCTAGAATAAAAAGAGATAAAGACGTCAGCTGGAAAGATAAGACCAGAGCAATAATAGAGATACAACAGATATGAAAAAATAGACGGAAGACTTATTGTAAATTACATTTACGTAAAAAGTCTTTGTAAAATACTATTCTTGTAAAGACTACTTTTTAGCTTTGCTTTTTAGGCTTAGACTTTTAGGTAGTCTAGAAAATAGGCTTTAGGACTTTTTTAAGTCTATTTTTTGTTTTTAGCTTTTTTAGAAAACATGTAAAAAAACGTGTAAAGAACTTTGTAAAGATCGTTCGCTCTATAAATAGAGAAGCAAGAAGGCATTGCAAAGCAAGCCTTCATGCGTTGAAGCAAACATTCTCTCAAATCCACAAAAAATATTTTGCTCAGTTAATTAAAAAACAGGTATATTTCAATGGAAAAATCTATGGAGGAACAAAGCTCAGAAATATCAAACCTACCAGAACAGGTATATTTATTTATGATTATGAATAGCTAAATTCATAATTCCCAACAATCATGATATGATAAAATAAATTCATGTTAGTTACTTTATGGTAGAATTATTCGAAGAATAATATGTTAAGAAGTTTATTAGCAAAGTGGAAACGGAGAAAGATCCCTAAGAACTATGTCATCCTAAAGGTGAAACCAATAAGGCAAGAAGCCGTGGTGGGGAGTAACCAGAGTAGATGCGCTGTTTAAGGGAAAAGTATCCAGATTACCATGCTAATAGTGACCGAAGAACATGTTATTTAAGAATAATCTAGTATATAGTAATCTAAGATGACTATATTTTGTTATGTACATGGTTGAAGGGAATATTTTAAAAAAAGTAATTTTATGCAAATGAATAATTATTTATCTGATGAGATGGTAGATAAATTTAAAATACTTATTTTGTATGCACTTAAAGATATAAAATATATAGAATCCCTTAATAAAAATATGCAAGAACTACTAAGGCTAAAACAAACAACTACAAAATATTATAATAAAATATTTAGTCAATTTTAAATGATAGATAATCTTAAAGTCTTAATCTTATATATACTTAGAGATATAGAAATTATAGATATTAAGAGAATAATATTAGAAAAGGTATTAGACTATGAAATTGAAATTATGAATTAGATAGCACAGTTATGCCTAGATAATTACCCAGATGGATATTATTCAGATTAAAAGATGCTAGAATATATAAAGAAAATTAGAGAAAGACAAAATTGGATATATGAAGAAGTTAATTACAGAAATCAACTTGAAATAGAGAAAAGACAACTAGAAGAAAAATTACTTAAAATAAAATTAACCTTAGAAAAGGAAGATACAAGTAATAATTTATTTAATACGTACAAAAAATTATTTAATACAGATGGAAAATTAGTTATACATGAACAACAAATACTAATTAGTCAGATAAAAAATATAAACCTACGCATTGAATATAGCAAAGTTAGAATAAAATACTACACAGAAATTGCTAAAATTTCAATAGGATAAAATAATAAACTAAACAAATTAATGAATACATCTCACGAAAAGGATAAATCATTAAAAGAAATAGAAGCTCAACTATATAGTCTATACCAAAAATATAAAAGATTACATATTACTAACGAGGATCCTAAAATACTAGATAATCGAATCACGATAATATCTAATTTAGAATATGAATTAATAAAACATCTTAAGTCAAGAAGATAAAAATGAAAATTATCCCAATCAATAATATTCATTATAAAAATAAATACATTCCGTATTTATTATCTAGTTAAATCTACGCACCTAATCCGCACCCCCCTACAAATAGTATCAAAGCGCAGTTATTTAAAAAATACAGAAGTAATATATATGTTTGAGTTTACTTGACAATAATTAATCAATATTAATTATGAGAAGACCATTTAAAAATACAGAAGTAATATATACATAATAAACACATAAACTCAAACATATACATAATAAACACATAAACTCAAACATATATATTACTTCTGTATTTTTCTAAATAACTGCGCTTTGATACCATTTGTAGGGGGGGTGCGGATTAGGTGCGTAGATTTAACTAGATAATAAATACGTATGTATTTATTTTTATAATGAATATTATTGATTGAGATAATTTTCATTTTTATCTTCTTGACTTAAGATGTTTTATTAATTCATATTCTAAATTAGATATTATCGTGATTAGATTATCTAGTGTTTTAGGATCCTCGTTAGTAATATGTAATCTTTTATATTTTTGGTATAGACTATATAGTTGAGTTTCTATTTCTTTTAATGATTTATCCTTTTCGTGAGATATATTCATTAATTTGTTTAGTTTATTATTTTATCCTATTGAAATTTTAGCAATTTATGTGTAGTATTTTATTCTAACTTTGCTATATTCAATGCGTAGGTTTATATTTTTTATCTGACTAATTAGTATTTGTTGTTCATGAATAACTAATTTTCCATCTGTATTAAATAATTTTTCGTACGTATTAAATAAATTATTACTTGTATCTTCCTTTTCTAAGGTTAATTTTATTTTAAATAATTTTTCTTCTAGTTGTCTTTTCTCTATTTCAAGTTGATTTCTGTAATTAACTTCTTCATATATCCAATTTTGTCTTTCTCTAATTTTCTTTATATATTCTAGCATCTTTTAATCTGAATAATATCCATCTGGGTAATTATCTAGGCATAACTGTGCTATCCAATTCATAATTTCAATTTCATAGTCTAATACCTTTTCTAATATTATTCTCTTAATATCTATAATTTCTATATCTCTAAGTATATATAAGATTAAGACTTTAAGATTATCTATCATTTAAAATTGACTAAATATTTTATTATAATATTTTGTAGTTGTTTGTTTTTGCCTTAGTAGTTCTTGCATATTTTTATTAAGGGATTCTATATATTTTATATCTTTAAGTGCATACAAAATAAGTATTTTAAATTTATCTACCATCTCATCAGATAAATAATTATTCATTTGCATAAAATTGCTTTTTTCAAAATATTCCCTTCAACCATGTACATAACAAAATATAGTCATCTTAGATTACTATATACTAGATTATTCTTAAATAAAATGTTCTTCGGTCACTATTAGCATGGTAATCTGGATACTTTTCCCTCAAACAGCGCCTCTACTCTGGTTACTCCCCACCACGGCTTCTTGCCTTATTGGTTTCACCTTTAGGATGGCATAGTTCTTAGAGATTTTTCTCCTTTTCCACTTTGCTAATAAACTTCTTAACATATTATTCTTCGAATAATTCTACTATAAAGTAACTAACATGAATTTATTTTATCATATCATGATTGTTGGGAATTATGAATTTAGCTATTCATAATCATAAATAAATATACCTGTTCTGGTAGGTTTGATATTTCTGAGCTTTGTTCATCCATAGATTTTTCCATTGAAATATACCTTTTTTTAATTAACTGAGCAAAATATTTTTTGTGGATTTGAGAGAATATTTGCTTCAACGCAGGAAGGCTTGCTTTGCAATGCCTTCTTGCTTCTCTATTTATAGAGTGAACGATCTTTACAAAGTTCTTTACACGTTTTTTACATGTTTTCTAAAAAAGCTAAAAACAAAAAATAGACTTAAAAAAGTCCTAAAGCCTATTTTCTAGACTACCTAAAAGTCTAAGCCTAAAAAGCAAAGCTAAAAAGTAGTCTTTACAAGAATAGTATTTTACAAAGACTTTTTACGTAAATGTAATTTACAATAAGTCTTCCGTCTATTTTGTCATATCTGCTGTATCTCTATTATTCCTCTGGTCTTATCTTTCCAGCTGACGTCTTTATCTCTTTTTATTCTAGCTGAACTTCTGGGACATCATTATCACCTCCATTACATTTTGAACATTTGTGATCTGGATATTTATGTCCAATAGTCTTGCAGTATCTGGTCAATAATTCTTCCGAAATAACTTTTTCTCTGATAGCTCTGGCAATAGGTTCTGTTTCTGGTTTAAGCAACGTGATAATCCATTGCCTGATAGTTTCCATTTCTGTTTCTCGTAACTCTTTTGAATTTGAATATATTAGTACATGATTTCTTGAATAGTAGCTCCATATGGGATTTTGTTTGCAATATGTATTTGCTAGCTCTTGTAAAATTGTAGATAGTCCGATAATCCTTTTGTTTGCATAAAATTTTGGTATCTCGATTCTAGGTATCTCTGGTTGTGAAATAATATCTTGTGGTATAATCATATCTCGTGTCATTCCTATCTTTACAACTTGTATAGGTTTTTTAACTTCATCAAATAATATCTCTGCTGGTGCCGTGTAAATTTTTATAAAAAACAAGGTACCTCTGGTTATTCTTTTAAAAGTGATAAATGCTTCATATATCTCTGGTATAGTGGATATCTCAGTTCCGTCCGTGGTATATACAGTACTAAGTAGTCCATATTCGTAGCAAGTTTTAACTAAGTTTGGTTTGGTTTTAGGTAAGGCAATTAGTTTATTATATCCGGTCAATCTCTGGGTTATATAGTTTGTATCTGGTTCTTGGATATTTGTAGCTTTGGGGTTGCTATTTAAAAAGGTTTGTACATTGTAGATATTTTCTATGTATGTACGGGCTGTGTAGTTGTATGTCTTTTTGTCTTGGTTTAGACTATCTCGGTATGTGGTAACTTGTGGGGGTATAAACATGGGATCTTTTGATGTATTTGGGGTATATGGTTTTTCAAATATTTTATTTATATTCATGTTCTGGTATCTTGGTCGACTAACTCCTTTGCTTGTACCTGCAGAAGTAGATAGATAAACGTTATGGGTTTTATGGAGTATCCCAACGTCTCCTTCTAGCTCTGGAATTTTAATGTCTTCCGATCGACATAGCTCTGCACACTGCTGAGTTAGCTGATTTGTAGCTATAGACTTCAGTTTACCTTCATTAGTCTTTAGCTTTTCTATCTCATTACCCATACTGTCCACTTTTATTGAAAGCGTAGTTAGGGTGTTGAGTATTTTTTCTAGAGTGTCTTCTTCTATGATATCAGTCTGTGTAGCTTTGTCTTGATATGTAATCTGCAATAACATTTTTATTAGTACCAATTACTTCAATTGTAAATGTAAAATTTAATATATTCAATACTAGTCTCCGAATTTCTTTTGTTGTAACTGAATTTTGTATTTTCTTTGTTAGCCACCAGCGTACTTGTGTATTATCTGTTCGCACAATAAATTTGTTATATACAATATATGGCTCAAATGCTAACAAACATTTATATAATGAACATAATTCTTTTCTATTTATTTCCCATTTTATTTCTGTCTCGTTGAACGTACCTGAGTAGTATCTACAATGGTGTTCTATTTTTTCTGCTAATTTTGGAATGTATTCTCTTACTTGGTTTACTAATCCTAAAAATGATTGTAATTTCTTTTTCGTATCTAATTCTTCTTTCGAATTTATTATTTTTTGTACTATATGTTGTTGCATTTTTACTCCACTTTTATCTATTTGTATTCCTAAAAATCCTATCTGATTTTTCATAATTTCAGCTTTCTTTTTACTTAAACTTATTCCCGATTTTTCTATTATATCCGTAAATTGTTCCAATAATTTTAAATGTTCTTCTTTGGTCTTTGTATATAATAGTATATCGTCTATATATACTATACAATTAGGTAGTTGTTTAAAATAACTATCCATAAAATGTTGATATCTACCTGGTGCATTTTTATATCCAAATGGTAGTACATTCCATTCATAAAATCCTTGTGGTACCGTAAATGCGGTTAACTCCTTAGATTCTTCTTCTAACTTTAGATGGTAAAATCCTGATTTGCAATCAAATTTACTAAAATAATTATATCCTTGTATTTGTCTTATTTTTAATATCTTATTTGGTATTGGGTAATTATAAGTTATTGTTTTTGCATTTAAATTTCTATAATCAATAACCATTCTACTTTTCCCTCTTTTTTGTTCACTATGTTTATTTACTATAAATGCTGGGCTATTATGTTTGCTATTACTTTTTTGTATATATTGTTTTTCTAATAATTCTTCTATATGCATTTTAAATTCTTTTAAATCATCAAAATTATATGTTAATGGTTTCTGGGTTATTATGTTATTTTTATCTATTAATTCAATTTTTATAGTAGTTTTATGTTTTTCCCATCCTCTTAATGGATCTTCACTATATAATTGTTCTAATTTTCTGTTAACCATTTCTATCTTATTTATTGAAAATATAGTTATTTCTGTTTTATTTATCGAAAATACGACTAGTTCTATTGTATCTTCAGTATTTTTTATATTTTCTAACTTTTGTGTAATTTTTTCATTTCCTTTTATACAATCAGTTTTCTTTCTTATTTTATTATTAACTCTTTTTGCTCTTACTTTCTGTTTACATGGTGTTGTAAACCACCAGTCTGTTCTAGTTATTATATGTGGGTATAATTTATCTAGAAATGGCATTCCTAAAAGGATATCTTTTGATGTTAGTTCATAATTATAAATTTCTTCTATTGTTAATATTTTATCCCATACTTGTGTTTTTACATTCTTAGCTTTGTAAGTAATTAAGCTTCCTTCGTTATTAAATCCTTTAACTATTATTGGTGTTTTTAATTTATCCCATTTACTTTCTGGTAAGCAATTATATCTACATAAATTAGCTTCTGCTCCTGTATCTATCATAGGCGTATAATATCTACTGTAATATCCTTCTACTACTATCTTCATTAATACATATATTTTAATTTTATGTTAATGCTCTTCTTAAGAATAATTTCTCTCTGTTATATGTTATAGTTAATTGTGTATGTTCTATATTATATGGTTTTACTTGTTCTAGCCATTTTATTCCTAATATTATGTCTGTTTTTTGCATTTCTTCTTTTACTTCAAATTCTATTTTTATTTTTCTTATTCCTATTATTATTTCTTTTTCTGCTATATTTTTAGTGTTTATTAAACTTCTTGGTAGATCTGGGCATATATTATTGTCGGTTTTTATTTCCTCATTTTTTACTAGATATTTTGCTATATAATTTTCTTCTTGTCCTGTATTTAAGAGTATTAAATATTCTTTTTCATTTACCTTTCCTGTTATGTAATAATGGTTTGAATTATCCATTGAACTTGTTTCATAACTTATTCTTTTTGATGAGCTTGATGATTCCGGTTTATCATAAGCTGTTCTTTTTGTTGTACTTATCCTATCATTTATTATTTCTAGATTTTCTTCTACATCTATGTCTCTATAGCTATAATCATTATAATCTATCGTTTTTACAAATTGTTCAAATGGGCTATCTATTTGTATCTTGTTAATCTTATTTTTTCCCGTTATTTTATGTTTTGTTGTTAATACATATAAATTTTTGCATCTTGCTGTAAATATTTTACTTCCTGGGGTTAATTCTATTCCTCATATCTTCCAATATAATACTAGTGATTTATCTATATTTCTATCCGTTACTGCTACTGAATAGTTCGCACTTATTATGAATTTAAATTTTTGGTATATTAAATTTCCTTTTATGGCAGTTATTATGCTTTTTTCTATAGGTTTTATAATTCTATCATCTGCTAAATATTATTCTATTGGTGTATCTATTCCTTCTCTAAAACATGCTTTTATTAATATTTCTGTACCTCCAAGGTGTACATATTTTATTGGGTCTCTACTTTTTATATCGTTTATTTCTTTATTAATTATTCTTTTTGTTACTAGTGGTATACTGGCTTTACCTTTTGCATATCTACAGTCTATTACGTGCTCTTTTTGACTTACTACATAATATTCTTCCTTTTTTCTAGTAAATATATTTTTTATTGTTGGTATTTTAAATATTTTTTCTACACTTAAGTCTAACTCTTTTCCTTTTATTTCATCAAATACATTGTTATCAAATATTATTTTTTGATCTGTTCCTTCATCATTTAAATATTCTTCTTTTGTTAATATTTTTATATCTTCTTCAGTCATTTAATTCATCTAATTCACTATCTATTTCATTATCTGTTTCATTCTCTGAAATTTCATATATACTGTCTTCACTTTCTAATTCGTAATCTATGTAATCTATTTGCATATATTCTGTATTTTCTATTTTTATTTCTGATATTTGTTTATTTTTTGGGTTTTTAGGTAATTTACAATCTCTAGCTAAGTGTCCTAACTTTCCACAATTATAACAAGTACATTCTTTTATAGATTTTTTCTTTCTATATGGTCTTTAATTTTTATAATTTTTTACATAATATCTTTTTCTTGGTTTTTTGTATTTATATTTTGATTTTTTGTATTTCTTATATTTCTTATGCCTTTTTCTTTTCTTATAATATCTTTCTTCGCATCCAAATTGAGGTGCTATCTTATCTTTGCAACATGCTAAATTTCTTATTAATGTTTTTTCCATTTTTATTTCTTCTCTATATTTTTCACATAGGTTTCTATACCATTGTTGTAAAAATTTTATTCTTGCTCCTAGAGTATCTACTATTTTTGTTTCATCCCAACTTTTTATTATTTTTGAACTAAATGGTTCAGGTAATTTATTAAAATATAATTTTCTTATTTCTTTACTTTCTTCTATATTATATGCTCCTTTATAATAATATTCTTTAAATGCGCAAGTATATTCATCTATGTAACACATATTACATATTGCTAATTTTAACATTAAATTCCTATTGATATCTATCTCTTCATTTTGTTCTTCTTTTGTTGTTGTCATGCTACTAAATTCGTCTTTTATAGCTGTTTCATAATTTTTTAATAATTCTATAGGTGTTAATATTTTTCCTTCTGTAGATTTGTCAGTTCTTAATATTCTTTTACTATTTTCAGTTAGATTTAAAAACCATAATTTCACTGTTCCTATTAGTGTTCTTTCTATATATTCTGGTGCATCTGTTACACTTATATTATTATCTAATAATTGTTTTGTCATATATTCTATCCATAATTGTATCGTTTTTTCTGTATCTATTACACAATCTAAGTCTAAAAAGTTATAATTTTTATTAACTATTTGTTTTGGTGTCCATTTGTCATATTCATTCTTTAGATTATATCTTTTAAACTTATTCTTATAATATGTAGGTTTCCTTATTTCTGATGTACTAGGTATTATATTTTGGTCTTCTTTTTTATCAAGAGTATTTATTTCTGTGTTGATATTCTCTAAGTTTTCTTCATTAATTACTTCTTGTTTTTCATTGATTTCTAAATTTTTTGTATTTGTTAATATTTCTGTATATGTTTCACTATCTTCTGAATCATAATTGTCTGTCTCTTCAACATCTATATTATTTATTTCTAATTCCTTGTTTTTTATTTCTTTATTGTCTATTTCTAGTTTTTCTTTAAATTGATTTATCTCGTTTAATAATTTTTGTTCTTTATCTTTTTCTTCTTTTTCTTTCTGTCTTCTTTCATACAGTTCTTTTAACATTTGTAATTCTTTTTCTAATTCAGCAATCCTACTATTTTTAGTTTCTTCTATTTTTCGTATTTCTTCTGTAGTTTGTTGTTTTATTTTTTCTATTTCCTTTTTTCTATCTATTTCTTCATTTTCTCTTTCTATTCTTACCATAGCTGTCAATTTATCTTCTAATTTTAATTCTTCTTTTTCTAACATTAAATATAAATGTTCGCCTATTTTCTTATATCTTCTTCCTAAATTAGAAAATACTATTCTTATTTTTAATCCTTCGTGATTTTCATATATTTTTTCGTCTATTATAAATTCTTCTTTGTTCATTTTATTGTAAATAGTTCATGTTGATATATATATTCTAAACTATCTATTTGTGATTCTAAATTTGATATTTCATCTTTTTGTGCATTTATTGAGTTTTTACTAACTCCGGCAAATATATTATAATTTAATCTTTCTATTCTTATTTTTAATTCTTTACGTTTTTCAGATATAGTTTGTTTTAGTTCTTTGTATTTTTGTATTTTATTCATTCAAACAATATTTATAGTACTTTGGTGGATATCTAAATCTAATTTTATCATAATTAAGTGGTATATGTCTCATTCTTCTAGATTTTAAATGGATTATTAATTTTTCTTCAATACTAGATATTAAGGTAATTAGGTAAGCTAATCTTTGTGGGTTTTCTTTTATTTTATTTAGACTTATATATTCTGAATAATTACTAATTAAAGATTCTTTAATTTTTCTAAAAGCTTCTCTGTTTTTAAATGGTCTTCTCATAATTAATATTGATTAATTATTGTCAAGTAAATCCAATCTAAATACATAAAATAAACTCAAACATATATAGTACTTCTAAATTCATAAACACATAAACTCAAACATATACATAATAAACACATAAACTCAAACATATATATTACTTCTGTATTTTTCTAAATAACTGCGCTCTGATACCATTTGTAGGGGGGGGTGCGGATTAGGTGCGTAGATTTAACTAGATAATAAATACGTATCCAATCAATAATATTCAAAAAATACATTATATAAAAATAAATAGTTATTAACTAATAAGTATTTATTATCTTGTAAAGTTACCGCGCCTAAATCCGCACCCCCTACAATTGGTATCAGAGACTTGTTATTTAAAAAATACGGAAGTCGTATATATATGGATTTACTTTATTAATTTATTAATTATGATTTATTTGATAAAACTAGATTTAGATATTCCCCAAAATATTATTTAAATGAATAATGTACAAAAATATAAAGAATTAAAACAAATAATATCTGAAAAATGTAAAGAATTAAAAATAAGGATAGAAAGTCTATAGTATAATATAATTGCCGGAGTTAGTAAAAATTCACTAAAAACATAAAAAGAAGAAATATCAAATTTAGAATCAACAATAGATAGTCTAGAATATACATACCAACATAATCTATTAACAATTAAATAAAAAATGAACAAAAAAGAATTTATAATAGATGAAAAAATATATGCAAAACAATGAAGGATTAAAAATAAAAATAGTATTTTCTAATCTAGGAAGAAGGTATAAGAAAATAGGTGAACATTTATATTTAATGTTTGAAAAAAAAAGAATTAAAATTAGAAGATAAATTGACACCTATGGTGAGAATAGAAAAAGGAAATGAAGAAATAGATAGAAAAAAGGAAATAAAAAAAATAAAACAATAAACTACAAAAGAAATATGAAAAATAGAAGAAACTAAAAATAGTAGGATTGCTGAATTAGAAAAAGAACTATAAACGCTAAAGGATCTGTATGAAAAAAGACAGAAAGAAAAAGAAGAAAAAGATAAAGAACAAAAAATATTAAATGAGATAAATCAATTCAAAGAAAAATTAGAAATAAACAATAAAGAAATAGAATCCAAGGAATTAGAAATTAATACAATAGATGTTGAAGAAACAGATAATTATGATTTGGAAGATAGTGAAACATATACAACAATCTTAACAAATACAAAAAATTTAGAAATCAATGAAAAACAAGAAGTAATTAACGAAAAAAACTTAGAAAATATAAACACGGAAATAAACACTCTTGATAAAAAAAAAGATGAAAATATAATACCTAGAACATCAGAAATAAGAAAACCTACATATTATAAGAATAAGTTTAAAAGATATAATCTAAAGAATGAATATGACAAATGGACACCAAAACAAATAGTTAATAAAAATTATAACTTTTTAGACTTAGATTGAGTAATAAATACAGAAAAAACAATACTATTATGGATAGGATATATGACAAAACAATTATTAGATAATAATATAAATATAACAGATGCACCAGAATATATAGAAAGAACACTAATAGGAACAGTGAAATTATGGTTTTTAAATCTAACTGAAAATAGTAAAAGAGTATTAAGAACTGACAAAGCTAAAGAAGGAACATCATCAACAACTACAACTAAATTAACACATATAGAATTATTAAAAAAAATATGAAACAACTATAAAAGACGAATTTAGTAGCATGACAACAACAAAAGAAGAACAAAATGAAGAGAAAGATACAAATAGGAATTTAATGTTAAAATTAGCAATATGTAATATGTGTTACATAGATGAATATACTTGCGCATTTAAAGAATATTATTGTAAAGGAACATATAATATAGAAGAAAGTAAAGAAATAAGAAAATTATATTTTAGTAAATTACCTGAACCATTTAGTTCAAAAATAATAAAAAGTTGGGATGAAGCAACAATAGTAGATACTCTAGGAGCAAGAATAAATTTTTTACAACAATGGTATAGAAATCTATGTGAAAAATATAGAGAAAAAATAAAAATGGAAAAAACATTAATAAGAAATTTAGCATGTTGCAAAGAAAAAATAGCACCTCAATTTGGATGAGAAGAAAGATATTATAAAAAAGAAAAAGACATAAAAAATATAAGAAATACAAAAAATTAAAATATAAATATAAAAAACCAAGAAAAATATATTATGTAAAAAATTATAAACATAAAAGACCATATAGGAAAAAAAATCTATAAAAAAATGTACTTGTAATAATTGCGGAAAATTGGGACATCTAGCTAGAGATTGTAAATTACCTAAAAACCCAAAGAATAAACAAATATCAGAAATAAAAATAGAAAATACAGAATATATGCAGATAGATTATATAGATTATGAATTAGAAAGTGAATATAGTATATATGAAATTTTAGAGAATGAAACAGATAATGAAATAGATAGTGAATTAGACGAATTAAATGACTGAAGAAGATATACAAATAAATCAAATGACTGAAGAAGATATAAAAATAATAACAAAAGAAGAATATTTAAATGATGAAGGAACAAATCAAAAAATAATATTTGATAATAATATATTTGATGAAATAAAAGGAAAAGAGTTAGACTTAAGTGTAGAAAAAATATTTAAAATACCAACAATAAAAAATATACTTACTAGGAAAAAGGAAGAATATTATGTAGTAAGCCAAAAAGAACATGTAATAGACTGCAGATATGCAAAAGGTAAAACTAATATACCACTAGTAACAAAAAGGATAATAAATAAAGAAATAAACGATATAAATAGTAGAGACCCAATAAAATATGTACACCTTGGAGGTACAGAGATATTGATAAAAGCATATTTTAGAGAAGAAATAGATACACCAATAGAACTATACTTAGCAGATGATAGGATTATAAGATCTATAGAAAAAAGTATAATAACTGCAATAAAAGGAAAGTTAATATACCAAAAATTTAAATTTATAATAAGAGCAAATTATTCAGTAGCAATAACAGATAAAAATATAGATAAATCATTAGTATTATATTGGAAAATATCAGGAATAGAACTAACCCCAGGAAGTAAAATATTTACAGCAAGATGTAAAAATCTATATGTATTAACTACAAAACACAAAATAACAGGAAAAAATAAAATTAATAAAATACAAATAGAAAGTCTTTTTGAACAATTCGTAAAAACAATTGATAATAATGATTATAGTTACAAAAATATAGACATAGAAGAAGATTTAGAAATAATAAATGATAGAATAAGTACAACAAAAAGAATAGCTTATGAAAAAATAGAATCATCAAGTTCATCAAAAAGAACAAGTTATGAAACAAGTTCAATAGTTAATTTAAACCAATATTACATAACAGAAACAATAAATGAAAAGGAATATTTAATACTCTTAAATACAGGACAAAAAGAAAATTATATAGCAAAATATCTAGTAAAAAATGAGGAAATAAAATCTGATTATAATATATGCCCAGATCTACCAAGAAGCTTAATAAACACTAAAAATATAGAAGAAAAAGAAATAACAATAGAAGTTAGTAAAATAAAAATAGAATTTGACATAAAGGAAGAAATGCAAAAAGCAGACATAATATTAGGAATTAAATGGCTAGAACAAGTAAAACCATACAATATAGAATATACACAATTATCTATAACATATAACAGAGAAAAATTATTCTAAAGAAGAGCTTTAACATGCTATGAAAATATATGTATTAATGAAGATAGTAGTAGAAGGATATTACAGTAGATATTATACGTCTATGATAGATGCAGGAACAGAAGCTAATTTATGTAGATATAATTGTTACCAGAAAGTAAATGGAATAAATTAAAAACACCAATAATAGTTAAAAGATTTAATAACGAAGGAAGCTTAATTACTTATAAAGCTAAGAATGTAAAAACACAAGCATGGGATAAAATATTAACAATAGAAGAAATCTATAATTATGAGCTAACATCAAAAGATATACTTTTAGGAATGCCGTTTTAGATAAATTATACCCACATATAATAACGAGAACAGATTGGTGGTTTACAACACCAAGTAAACAGAAAATAAGAGCAAAAAGAGTTACTAATAAAATAAGAAAGAAAACTGATTGGATAGGAGGAAGTGAAAAAATTACACAAAAATTAGAAAATATAGAAAATACTGAAGATACAATAGAACTGGTAGTATTTTCAATAAATAAAAAGGAAATAACTATATTTTCAATAAATAAGATAGAAATTATTAAGAAAAAATTAGAACAATTATATAGTGAAGATCCATTAAAAGGATGGAAAAAACATATAACCACTATAAAAATTGAATTAATAGATAAAAATAGCATAATAACCCAAAAACCATTAACATATAATTTTGATGATTTAAAAGAATTTAAAATGCATATAGAAGAATTATTAGAAAAAGAATATATACAAAAAAATAATAGTAAACACAATAGTCCAGCATTTATAGTAAATAAACATAGTGAACAAAAAAGAGGAAAAAGTAGAATGATTATTGATTATAGAAATTTAAATGCAAAAACTATGACTTATAATTTCCCAATACCAAGCAAGATATTAAAAATAAGACAAATACAAGGATATAATTATTTTAGTAAATTTGATTGTAAATCCCTATTTTACCATTTAAAGTTAGAAGAAGAATCTAAGGAATTAACCGCATTTACGGTACCACAAGGATTTTATGAATGGAATGTACAACCATTTGGATATAAAAATGCACCAGGTAGATATTAACATTTTATGGATAGTAATTTTAAACAATTACCTAATTGTATAGTATACATACATGATATACTATTATATACAAAAACTAAAGAAGAACATTTAAAATTATTAGAACAATTTACGGATATAATAGAAAAATTAGGAATAAGTTTAAGTGAGAAGAAAGTAGAAATTATGAAAAATCAGATAGAATTTTTGGGAATACAAATAGATAAAATTGGAGTCAAAATGCAACAACATATAGTCCAAAAAATAATAAATTCAGATTAAGAATTAAATACAAAAAAGAAATTACAATCATTTTTAGGATTAGTAAACCAAGTAAGAGAATATATTCCAAAATTAGCTGAAAACTTAAAACCATTACAGAAAAAATTAAAAAAGGATGTAGAATATAGATATAATGAAGAAGACAAAAAATATTTACAGAAAATAAAGTTACTTTGTAAAAAATTACAAAAATTACAATTTCCAGATGAAAATAAAAAATTTACATATATAGTAGAAGCTGATGCAAGTGAATATAGTTATGGAGGAGTACTCAAATATAGGTATGAAGAAGAAAAATTAGAACATCATTTTAGATATTATTCAGGAACGTTTAACGAAATAGAAATAAAATGGAAAATAAATAGAAAAGAATTATGTTTTTTATATAAATATTTAATAACATTTGAACCATATATCGTATATAACAAGTTTATTGTTAGAACAGATAATATATAGGTACGATGGTGGCTAACAAGAAAAATACAAAATTCAGTTACGACAAAGGAAATTCAGAGACTAGTATTAAATATACTGAATTTTACATTTACAATTGAAGTAATCAATACTAACAAAAATATCATTGCAGATTACTTGTCAAGACAAAGCTACTCAAATTGATTTACCAATGGCAGAGGCTGATGCCAAAGATACCCAGACTGACTTATTGCTCCAAATGTTTAAACAAATGGAGTTATTACAAGAACGAGTTAGAAGGTGACGATGAGAAACACCTTAAAACTCAAATCACTGACGTAACTTCAATTACAGCTGCAGGAACATCTAAAGGGAAAAATATAGTCACTCAAAATAGACCTGAAATACCAAAGAAAAGGAATTATAACCTCAGACAAATATTTTCAAACCATATACACCAAATATACAAAATTTAGAAACATTTGCACCTCCCCAAATACATACATATTCTAAATCACTTAACCAAGAAAAATAGATATACAATTATTCTTCTCTTAAATACATTGAAAACATACACACCTTACAAACATTATTAAATACCAAACCTATTCAAAGTGAAGAGCTAGCCGCACAACAAAAAGGATATATTACCCAGAAATGCCAAAATTACAATAAACTTATTGCCTTACCAGGTACAAGCCCAAATTTTATTAAATCATGTAACTGTTATGGATTATTATCTACAGTTTACACAGCCGATGGAGAAGAGATAGCAGGAATCCCAGAAATTCACAAAGAATTTATGACTTACAAGAGAATTACCAACAGACAATTATTCTATGTTCTATTTTATTCCGCACCAGCAGAAATATTGTTTGATGAAATTAAACAGACTATTAATATGGTCAAAATGGGTATGACCAGAGATTATATTATTCCGAAAGAAATATGTGAACAGACCGAGATACCAAAAACGCAGATACCAGCATTTTACCGCAACAAAAGAGTTATTGGAATAAGAAATATATTATCAGAATTACTTAATAATTATTCAAATAAAAAGCCAGTTTGGATATATAATTCTAGGAATCAAGCATTGATACATTCAACTTGCAAAGAAGTTAGAGACCATGACATGGAAGAACTTAGAAAATGGGGATTAACACTCCTCCAGAAGAACAACCATTAACAAGATCTATCAGTAGGGGAATTATTTCAGAAGAAGCTATGGATCAATTTTGTGAAAAAGTTGGCCAAAAATACAAAGACCACATATGCAGCAGATATAGTGGCAAACACAACTTTATTCCAGATGTGATGCTACACTGATAAGAAGATAAGAAAACAACAGATACAACAAAAAAGAGATAGCTACGGATCAAAATAATGAAGATAAAAAAGACAAGCTATTAAATTGTGAAAGTAACATGTAAATAACTTTCACAATTTCCTTTACGTAAATTGTAAAAATTTGTATAGAAAAAGTCTTAGGTATTAACAATTTTTTGTCTGTTAGTAGTTTAAGATAAAGACTTTTTGTTAGGATATCTATAGCCTATAGCCTAGCCTTTTTGACATTTTTGTTAAAGTTTTTTAGTCTTTTAGAAATAGACACGTGCATGTAAAGTTTGCAACTTCAGCCTATAAATAAACGAGCATTTGCTCAGATGAAGGGCAAGCCTTCATGCGTTGAAACAAAAAATTCTCTCTTGTCTACAACAAATATTTTGATTATTTAAAAATAGGTATATTTCAATGAAAAAATCTATGGAGGAACAAAATTTAGAATTATCAAACCTACCAGAACAGGTATATTCATTTACTATTATGAATAGCTAAATTCATAATTTCTAACAATCATGATATGATAAAATAAGTTCTATTTTAGTTACTTTATAATAGAATTATTCGAAGTATAGCATGTTAAGAAGTTTATTAGCAAAGTGGAAACGAAGAAAAATCTCTAAGAACTATGCCATCCTAAAGGTGAAACCAATAAGGCAAGAAGCCGTGGTGGGGAGTAGCCAGAGTAGGCGTTGTTTAAGGGAAAAGTATCTGGATTACCATGCTAATAGTGACCGACGGACATGTTATTTAAGAATAATCTAGTATATAGTAATCTAATATGATCATATTTTGTTATGTGTATTATTGAAGGGAATCTTTTGAAAATAACAATTTTATGAAAAATGAATAATTATTTATCTGACGAAATGGTAGATAAATTTAAAATACTTATTTTATATGCACTTAAGCATATAGAAGTAGTAGATATAAGAAAAATCATATTAGAAAAAGCATTTGATAAATATTATATGACTAGAATTAATTACATACCACAAATACCTAATTACACTTACAAACACATATATACCAAACCTACATGTCAACCATGATAAATTACGTATATTTAGAATTTTGGGAAAAAGATATGCGAAACATACAACTAGTAGAAAAACAAATAAAAATAAATTTAGACAAATATATGGAAACTAAAGATATAAAATATATAGAATTTCTTAATGAAAATATGCAAGAATTACTTAGACTAAAACAAACAACTAGTAAGTATTATGAAAAAGCATTTAATCAAGCCTAAATGATAGATGATATTAAAATACTTGTTTTATATATACTTAGAGATATAGAAATTATAGACGTAAAGAAAATAATATGGGAAAAATTACAAGATTATGAAGAGGAAGAATTATTAAACAGTATAGAAAACTTACACATATATTATGAACATCAATATTATTTAGATTCAGATGGATATTATACAGACTAAAAATGTCAGAAAACATTAAGAAAATTAGAGAAAACCAAGAAGACCTACATAAAGAAATTAATTATAGAAAATAAATTAGAGAAATAATGAAAAATCTAATAGAAAAATTAAAATGGATAGACGAAACCTTGAAAAATTTAGAAAAAAGCAAAGATAAAAGTTTAGATAGTTTAAAAAATTCATTAAGAAGAGAACAAGAAAAAATAGTTAGTAGTATTAATAACCTCAAACAAGATATTAAATATAGTACAAACAGAATAGATTATTATACATTTACTTTCGAAAAATAAAATGATAAACTATGAATATCTAAAATATTAGGAACAAGAAATGGAAGAAATAAGATTAACAGAAAACCTTATAAAAACGAATTTAATTGAATATTTTAAAATAAAAGATATAGAATATTTAGAATATCTTAAAAATAATATAGAAGACTTACAAAAACTAAGAGAAAAAGCTAAAGAATATTATAGCAAAACATTTAATCAACTACCATTTAATCACCCCCCAAAATTTGAATATCAGTAAAATTAAAAATGTTAATAAGATATAGGGAAATAAAAGATACAAGAACGAAGAAAAACAGTTAATAAACAATACTACAAAGCATTTTATAATTACATAAATTAATGGATACATCTTACGAAAAGAATAAATCATTAAAAGAAATCGAAAATAAACTATATAGTTTATACCTAGAATACAAAAAATTACATAATACTAACGAGGATCCCAGAACACTAGATAATTTAATTACGATAATATCTAATTTAGAATATGAATTAATAAAACATCTTAAGTCAAGAAGATAAATATAAAAATTAATCCAATCTATAATATCACAAAATACATCATATAAAAATAAATAGTTATTACCTAATAAGTATTTATTATCTAGTAAAGTTACGGCGCCTAAATCCGCACCCCCCTACAATAGCATATATACGATCTAGTCGAACGAGGTTCAACATCTACTATATATTCATAAAAAATATTTTTAACCATGTGAAAATTGTATAAAAATAGTATGATATTCCGTCGAAGGAATTCGGATGAACCCCTGGAGCAAAGGTGGCTCCACCACTACTGTTAGGGTAGTCTTTAAACGATAGTAATGTTGTTTACATGTGACCTATATTTACACTAGGTAGGTTGTCTAGGCCATGGTAACGTTGTTGTCATGTTATTTCGGAAAATCTTTTTTTTTTTTTTTTTTTTTCGTTCTGTGTTATTTTTGTGTTATTTTGTTAAAAGAAAACGGTAAAGCTGACACCACGTGAAGTGTATGTCAGTGTAGGTCACACGTGTACGCCGTGGAAGTTGAAGCAACCATTAATGTTTGCGTTGCCTTTCTAGGACACGGCTGCTGTAGTCTTGTAACAATAGTAAAGCTGTTTGTGTGTGACCTATATTTGCATTAGGTAGGTTGTCTAGGCCATGGTAACGTTGTTGTCGTGTTATTTCGAAAAAACTTTTTTTTTGTTTTTCCTTTTGTGTTATTTTTCATGTTATTTTGTTAAAACGACAACCGTAAAGTTGTTTGTCTATGACCAATGTGTCACGGGTTTAAGCTTTGGAAGTGTAAGCAACATTTTCTAGATTTTGCATATATGATTGAAAACTTTTTATGAATATGACAGAAATAACTAACTTTTAGCTAAAGTTACATACTTGATGAAGTTTCTTGAAAAGTTGGTTTGTGCATACATGTTTGCAAGATTTATTACGGTAGTTTTATGTGAAAGAACCTCTCTATCCCATCCCACAAAAGTAGGGGAAGATCTGCGTATATTCATACTCCACTTGTGAGATTACACTTGTTACGTTGTTGTTATTCTAACTTGTAAGTTACGTTAAAATTTGGTATAAGGTTAAGGTTTGTATGCATTCTACCATCTACGAAGCCCACCTTGAAATTACAAAGTTTAGTTTTTCCTCTTATAAGAAGGTGATGGGGAAGTTGTAGTTGTACACACTACAAGAATATTGAAAGTGAGATTCTTTGTCCTTCTGAGATGCAACAATATACCCAGTGTTATCCTATAAGTGGGGTCTGGGTAGGGTGGTGTGTATGCCGACTCTAGTCCTACCATGTGTTATTTTTGATACACCCTCATATCCTTCTTAGATATTAGGGCTATTTGTTTTTTGCTTGAGATAAGCATCTAGTACCTCCCGAACTATGGTTTAAGTAGCTACGACACACTCCAACTTCACAGGGGTCCTATTGAAAGAAATGTTTTTTCTCTATATTTCTCTCAAGGTAGAAATCATTATTTATAGAAGAGGTTCCCTGGGGAATCAAGTCTCCTAACAGTACTAGAATACATAGAAAGAGAGTATCAATATACAAATACTTCTAGTTGTCTATCCTAGTTAGAGTTAACTACGTTTATCCTTTACATGCCCTCTCAAGTTGAGCAGGATGTGGGAAAACCGTCAAATTACTTCTCAACATCTGGTAGCACACTTTAGGCGGAGCTTTAGTGAGAGAATCGGATATCTGGGTGTGAGAGTTAAGATACTTAACTATAAGAGTCTTGTCTCGGACCTTCTCACGGACAAAATGAAAATCTATTTCCATGTGCTTTTTGAATGAATGGAAGATTGGATTAGCAGTCAAATTGGTGGCACTAAGGTTGTCACACAAAAGAATAGGTGCGGGCGAAGCAAGGCACCTAATCTCTTTAAGGACTATTTCCAGCCACGTGAGCTTAGAGGTAGCACATGCAAGTGCTCGATACTCTAATTCGGTACTCAAACGAGATACAACCTTCTGCTTTCTTGAGGCCCAAGAGATCAAATGAGAACCAAGGTAGATTGCAAAACTAGTAGTGGACTTATGATTATCAAGAGAACCACCCCAATCAGCATCGCTATAACCGTGTAAAATCGGAGATGATTGTTGGGTAAAGAAATAACCATATGAGGGAGTGGACTTGATATATCTAAGTATTCGTTTCACTGCCATCCAGTAAGAATCCAGTGGTGAATGCATGAACTGGGATACTTTTTTCACTGAGTAAGCAATATTTGGCCTTGTAAATGTTAAATACTGCAGGGTACAAACAATATTTCGAAACAAAGTCTGATTATAAAAGGGTTGACCATCAGAGGAGGACAATCTGCTCGAAGATGAAGCAGGAGTAGCCACTAAGCTGCAGGTATCCATTTGGGCATGCTTAAGTAAGTCAGAGACATACTTTTGCTGGCACAAGTGCAAGCCACGGGCTGTCCAGGTTGCTTTAATGCCCAAAAAATAATAAAGCTTACCTAGATCTTTGATGGCAAACCAAGATTACAACTTAGCAACAAGAAAGCTAATGTAGCCAAACCTATTACCCATAACCAAGATATCATCGACATAACTCAAGCAAAATATTTTAACACCACCAGAATGCAAATAGAATAATGAACTATCTGCTTTAGAGCACCTAAAACCAAAGGAGATTAGAGCATCAGTGAGGCACTTATTCCACATACGAGGGGCTTGTATAAGTCCATAAAGTGACCGTTTGAGTAAGTGATAACGCTCAATCTACAGCTCTCGTTTGAGTGTAAAGCGGTCGTTAGCAAATATAGAACCCAACCTGGGTTGGGTGTCGATCCCACAGGGAATAGCTTGGCCAACAAGTAAGTAAAATTACTAAACTTTTGGTGCAAGTCTCGTAAGAAGGGGGGATTCTTATTTTGCAAGTAATGTAAACAAAAGCTGAAAATAATAAAGTAAAAAGAGAGAGATTGTTACGTTGGTTGTAAACAATGAGAATTGAAGCGTTGGGGTTATGTCCACCTTCTGAGGTATACGTCTCTATTGGCTATGAGTGTGTAGAATTCTGACATGCAATTGCTTATAGAGGATTGTAGTCGATGGTAACTCCAAGCGTCTCTCGACCTAAACAAGGACTATTTCACTTTAACTCTCTCGAGCTTAAAGCGTGTCTAACGGTACGAATTCTCCAAGAGGTTAGTCCAGTTACGACACTAGCTTTTTAATAGGAAAGGGTGTCCTACTACCTTGACATTATCTCTTTTCCAGACAAATAACTTTTCTCTCGAACAAGTTAAATGTTAGACTGGCGTATTCTTGCGTTTGCAACCGCAAAGAATGTAGATTTAAGATGAAGAGAATAATGATATAAGCAATATACGTGCCTCGAACTCACAAACTCACAGCAATAGATAGTAACTCATTCGGCTTCCATAATCCCAACAGAGAAGTTTAGTTACCCATGAATGCGAAGGAAATCACGATTGAAATTGTTATTATATCACGATATTGAGTAATGGCGTGTAGATCAAGTGATAGGCGTGAGGCGTGATTCCTTAGCAAGTAACGATTCTCTTGTTGTGGAGTTTAAGAATAAAAGAGTAGATTAGAAGTGTTTGTAGTGGAAGATGAGAGGGATGGAAGAAAATTAATTGTTGAATGATGAATGTAAGATTCTTTCTAAAATCTCTAGCATGATAGGGTATTTATAATACCCATATCCTACTCCTACTAAGCTAATGAAATAAATAACCAAATCCTACTAGACTAATGAAATCCTTAACCCAAATGTACTAGGTTAAGGTAACATTATCATAATCCACATAGAATAATGAAATACATAACCTAATTGCACTAGGTTAATGTATCATTGTCAAAATCCAGCTTTGTGTCTGTAAGTCCCCAAAGTCTTCAGAATTGCTGTTTTAGCCCGGGACAATTTTTCCATGCAGCAGTTTTGGTCCTTTAGGCGTCCCACTTCCTTCTCCTTCGTTCGTGAGCTTTCTTTTGCGTCAAGTTAGCCATAAAATGCTGTATTTTGCATCATTTATACCAGAAACTTTCCTAGTCATGTTCGTTAGCTCATTTATGGGAAAAAGGACTAAAAGTGCATGAAATATATAATTTGTTCTCAAAACTAGGCTAAAATATGGGCAAAATATATTGATATAGGCGTGTAAATCCGCCTATCATCAACACCCCACACTTAGAGCTTTGTTCGTCCTCGAACAACATATCATGTCCTTCTCAGCATCAACTTAAGGTTTTTACAGTAACAACACAAAACATTTATTAAGACAAGCACAACGATTATCAACCAAGAGTAGCTTTCCGATTATAAGTAGAAACAATTTAACCTCAAGTATAGACTCGTGATGGTGATCAACTCGCATGCAAACGTTAAAGTGCATAGAATCATATACAACTATCCAAAACTCATCAACCATGTGTGTCTCACCATATAGTACCCATAATCACTCACAAATATAGCATATTTTTCAAACATGGGTCTCAAAATGTCCTTGCTCTCACTCTCACAAAGAATTCATATGTAGCAACTGATGACCATAGGCTTGCCCTTAATGTAATACTCTACTAAATGTTGGAATGTTAAGATTAGGATCAAGTAGGTCTTTTGATGGTTGTAATGTAGGCTAAGGGACGGGTAGGACTATTTTGGCCAGGAATAGTGACTAAGTTCCTAAGCGCTTTAATACATCACTTTGTATCATTGACACTTTTTTTTTTCTTTCAACCTTTCTTTCTTTTATTCTACCACCCTTGTTCTCCTCTTTTGTTTTTCAATTTTAAGCACAACTCGCTTTTCAGCTTTCTTTTCCTTTTTCTTTTCACAACATACCTCTTATGATAGCACTTTTTTTTTCATAACACATTCAAGCACCATTACAATTTATAGCATCATACTCACCTAATTTCCTCTTATGTTGTCACATGACTTTTTCACTTTAAAGAACTTAGGAGTTTGGATCAAATTATGGTCTTGAAAGAAATGGATTAGGCTTACATACAAGGTTGTCAAAGAAAATACGCTAAAGGCTCAAAAGGGTTTAACTAGGATGATGTCCATGGGTAGGTAAAACTGAAGGTAAACAAATATAGGTTGCCAAAGAAATGCCTAAATCATATCCTAAACTTACACTCCTTATTTTCGCTTTGCATACATACCAGGCAAGTTCTAGCATCAGCTACACACATAGAATATACGATTATCTCACACACACAAGGCACATGGTCGACTTGCTTGGAAGTAATATAGACTCTCGACCCAACAAGTGAAGGAATTTAACCACACAATATCACATAATGAGTCACAACTGGAGCCTAAACGTCTCAATGGTCACAATTGTAGCACATACTCTTGTTATAATCTCATGCTGCCTATTAGAATAATCTCATGCGAAGCTAAGTTAAAAAAAATATTAACTACTAAAAAAATCTTAACTAAAAAATGACTTAACTAAAAAATGAAACAAAAATAAAACAAAAGAAAACAAACATAGATGCGAGTAGAGAAGTATAGCATGCAATACCACCACCCCACACTTAGTCAGTACACTGTCCTCAGTGGAAAATAAATAAGAAGAACCTGGTTAGTCGGACTCATCCTCTATGTCTGGGGTCATACCCTTTGCATTGGAATCATCATCAGAGTCGTCATCCTTAGAAGTTCCTCATAAGTATCCCACTTAATTCCAAGCGTGAGTCGAGGTATTTGCAGCGAGGAGGGTTCTCCTTGCTCCTTGCAGCCTCTTTTCTTGCTCTTTTGGGAAGTGGTAGCCTTTTCTTTGCCTTGTCTTGCTTTGGGTGCCATTGTACCTGAGACTTGAAATAGTGTTAATGGTAGCACAATCCCAATGGATACAATCTATACACAAGCAGTAGGGGTACCACCCCACACTTAGTTTGTTGCTACAAATTAGTGAAGTGAAAGTGGTCGATTACTTAGACTTCATCGACATGCGTTTTAGGAGCTATATTCCAATGAGAAAATCAAAGATATATCACTTCTTGCAACCTTTGCAATACTTTCATGTTAGGTATAATAAGACTACTACATAGGGATTACATCATGGTATCGTTTCTATCAATAAACTCAACCTCCTATGTCGGTAGGCAGTTATAAGTCTTATTCCGATGAACGGGATATTCTAACATGTAAGTATTCTAGTGACAAGATTATGCAATGTTCATTACTATAGCAATTCTTCAAGTAGTATAACAATGCATTAAAATCAAATTCAAGTCGGACATAAGTTAAGAGCATCCTAACGTACATGTTCACTCACTTGGTTTTGTATCAACAATTCAAACACGTTCACATCACCAATACTTTTTCAAGATTTAGCAATTCATAATAGGTGTAGTAAAGTAGTACTTACAAAATATAAATGAAGAACAAAGTAGTACTTACTTGGTTGAAGCCTTTGGATGATGTTCTTGTGACGAAAAAGAGCAAAAAGAAACTTTTTGATAGGTTTTGGAGACTATAGGTGGTGCATAAGCTAGGTTTCCAATGTGTTTTTGGTTCAAGACTAAGTCTCATATTTATAAGAAAAGGTTGGGTCGAGTTTTGGCCCATAGGTGGTGCCTAATGCTTTGCCTAGTTGAGCAGAATGCCATAGCATATGCCATGCATTTATTTAAGAATGCCATACACTATGCAGCGCATTGTCTATGGCATTTAGGGACATATGCGGTGCATAGTGTATAGCATTTGAGATACTGAGACCTAATGCTATAGCATAGGCGGCGCATAGTGTATAGCACACTTAAGAATGGGCGGCGCATAGTGTATAGCATACTAGATTCCGAGGCCTTAGGCTATAGGATAGGTTTTGCAATGTTCGTGGCCTAGTTTTACCTAGGCCTAGCCTTCCTTGATGCCTATTTTGGCATGAGTAATGCTCAATCCGTAGCCTTATGCATCCTTATTCCTAACTTACCACCTTTACCATTCAATACATCCAAATCGTCATTTGAAACCAATCTCCTCGTTGAATACCTCTTGCACCTATATTTGCTCAAAATAATAAAAACGATTAGTACGATGGGTTGCCTCCCACCAAGCGCCTTAGTTTTGGTCGTGGCACGACTCTTATATTTGGATTTTCATTAATTAAAAACAAATCAAGTACTAGAATGAAAGAAAACGATAAACGATAAATGAAAAACGATAAACGATGGGTTGCCTCCCATCTAGCACCTTATTTATTGTCGTAGCACGACATGGTTACCTCGAGTACTCAGACTTCGTCGAGGTAAATGTAGAATCGTTTTCTAAAAGGATTTAGACGACAATGAGGCTTACCTGTGGGCATGCGATCTTCGTCGAGATGGCTCATACATTTCCTCGGAGAGTCACCAATTATATCATCAATAGTCCAACCCATAGCTCTCTTGTATCTCTTCAGAGCAGAGATGAGAGCTTCTACGTGCTGTTCACTTAAATCATCTGCACTCTCCGGAAGTATATTTCTACTTTCCAAGAACACATACCTTAGATAATCGGGGAGCTCTTGCGATTCTAGTGTTGGTGTCTCGTCAATGGGAGTCTTCGCTGTTGGTTGCTTCTTGAGATCACAATCCGGTTGCTTAGGAGTATAAGACTCTATTTCTGTTAGAGCACCCATAAGTTCTTCATAATCTTCATTATCCTCATGCTCAACTTTCAGTGGCGCAGCAGACAATGGCTCAACAGTAGGCTGTTTCTCTATAGATAATGCTTTCATATCCTCATAATGAACATCAGCTACAGATAACTCATTCATATCGCTGGGCTGCTTCATGGCTTTGCATATATCAAAGCGGAACACTTCGTCATTAATTCGAAACAAAAGCTCATTATCTTTTATGTCAATAAGCACACTTCCAGTTGCGAGGAAGGGGCGTCCCAAGATTATGGGAACGTCAGAATCCACCTCACAATCCAGAATAACGAAGTCTGAAGGAAAGATAAATAAAGATACCTTCACCAACACATCATTCAAGATACCCACAGGTCGTTTTACCGACCTATCAGCCATCACGAGCCTCATATTGGTTGGTGTTGGATCTCCTAGCCCCAACTTCATGTAGATGGATAGTGGCATCACATTGATGCTAGCTCCTAGATCGCACAATGCCTTGGCAAAATTCAACGATCCAATTGTGCAGGGAATAGTGAAAGCTCCAGGATCTGCCTTCTTTTGAACTATCGACCTTGTAGCGATTGCACTACAATGATGAACATTATCCGCTAACTCATAACTTGCTGCCCGCTTCTTTGTCAACAGGTCTTTCATAAATTTCGCATACCCAGGCATTTTTTCAAGTGCCTCCATTAATGGAACATTAATGGTCAGCTGCTTTAACATATTCATAAATTTGCTAAACTTTGTATCATCCGCCACCTTCTTCAATCTTTGGGGAAAAGGTGGTGGTGGGTATGGAAGTGTTCTCTCCACAGTTTTCTTCTCCTCTTGCTTCCGTTTTCCAGCTTTTTCAGGCTGCACGTCGTTAAGAATGTTAGGTGAGGCTGCTGCGGCATCCTCCTCTTTCGCCTTGTCATCAATTTCCACTTCTTCGTCAACCACTTGCTTGCCTTTTTCTGAAGTTTCCAGCACCTTACCACTTCAGGTAGTGATGGCCATGCATGACCCATCATTCCTTGGGTTTTGCACAGTATCGCTAGGTAAAGTGCCAGCCTTTCTTTGATTGAGTGCTGCTGAAAGTTAGCTCAATTGCTGCTCTATTTGCTTGATTGAAGTTGAATGAGAATCAACTAGTTGTTTCATGGAGGACAAATCATTAATTACCTCAGTAACTCCCGCGCTTGTTGCTTCCACTCCTTTCAATAATTTAGCCATCATGTCTTCCATACTTCCAGAACTAGATGTGGTGGTGTCACGTCTTCCAGGGGGAACATACACACCACTATTTTCATTATTGTTCTTCCAACTACCTTGGTCCATGTTTCCAGATTTACCATAATAGTTCCGACCTTGGTTTCCTTGGGTATTGCCTCGGAAACCCCCCTGATTGTTCAAGTAGTTGGCCTCCTCTTCCGAATCAGATTCGTCTCTTCCTTTTAGTGCCACAGCTTTCACTTTTTCGGTCTTCCCTGATAATAAATGCTTTGTAAGAAGATCCATTTGTGTTTTCATGTGCGCCATATCTTGATCACGTTCTTCTTCTCTTCTCCTTTGGTCTGCAGTCATGCCAATAGATAAAGTGGGGCTTGCTACCTCAGAATCCCTGGTATGCCAAGCTCTACTTTGTTTCGTCATACGATCTAACATATTGCTTGCATGACCAAAGGTGAGGTCCATAAAAGATCCTCCAGCTGCGTTATCCACCACTGGCTTAGTTATTGAATTCAAGGCTCTATACAATATCTCCATGAGGTGAACATTAGTCATGTGATGGTTTGGGCATCTCGCTAGCTTTGTCTTGAACCTCTCCCATTTTTCATGAAGAGCTTCAGTTGGAAGCTGACGAAAGTTGCTGATTTCATCTCTCAATTGTGCCCTTTTGGACGTCGGAAAGAATCTTTCTAGGAAAGCGTCTCTCAATTGCCTCTAATTTGTAATTGAATCAGGAGTCAGCCCATTCAACCATAGTGTTGCCTCCCCAGACAGAGACAATGGAAATAGACGTAATCGAATTGCATTCTGACCAACACCAGGATTGTCAAAAGACTTGCATGTGGAAATAAAGTTGATGAGATGCATATTCGGATCATCGCCTACTAGTCCACCAAACAATCCCTTGAGTTGCAATAACTGAATCATGGTGCTTGTGATGTTGAACTTGGCTCCGGGCGCTAATGGTGGTGGAATTATAGCTCCAGTGGCTCCGGCACCATCAAGATCATCATCATCATCGTCGAAAGCTGGCTGCATAGGTTGGCGATCATGTCTATACCGAGCTTGTCGACCTCTTCTGTTGGTAGGTGTTGTGATTTCAGCATCATGCCTTGGGTTTAGTAACTCGTCATCACCTAAATCCTCATCGTCAGGGTTTGTTGCTCGCCCAGGGTTATCGATGTTTTGTTGGTGTACTTTGGCGGCGGCAAGAGTAGCTAATCTCGCCTGCTCCTGTTGAGCAGCCATCCTTGCGATTTCAGCTTGTGCTTCCATTCTACCAATGCGTTGTGGTTCAGGATTGATTGGTAATAACGGTTGACCAGAACTTCGAGTATGGGGCATGCACTAAAATAAAAACCTGCAGTAGACAAAAACAAAAACTAAAAGTACGAGAATCTTTGACCAAAGGGTCTAGTAATTATCACGAACTTGATTGACACTTGTATTCACCGGCAATGGCTCCAATTTTTGATAACGCTCAATCTACAGCTCTCGTTTGAGTGTAAAGCGGTCGTTAGCAAATATAGAACCCAACCTGGGTTGGGTGTCGATCCCACAGGGAATAGCTTGGCCAACAAGTAAGTAAAATTACTAAACTTTTGGTGCAAGTCTCATAAGAAGGGGGGATTCTTGTTTTGCAAGTAATGTAAACAAAAGCTGAAAATAATAAAGTAAAAAGAGAGAGATTGTTACGTTGGTTGTAAACAATGAGAATTGAAGCGTTGGGGTTATGTCCACCTTCTGAGGTATACGTCTCTATTGGCTATGAGTGTGTAGAATTCTGACATGCAATTGCTTATAGAGGATTGTAGTCGATGGTAACTCCAAGCGTCTCTCGACCTAAACAAGGACTATTTCACTTTAACTCTCTCGAGCTTAAAGCGTGTCTAACGGTACGAATTCTCCAAGAGGTTAGTCCAGTTACGGCACTAGCTTTTTAATAGGAAAGGGTGTCCTACTACCTTGACATTATCTCTTTTCCAGACAAATAACTTTTCTCTCGAACAAGTTAAATGTTAGACTGGCGTATTCTTGCGTTTGCAACCGCAAAGAATGTAGATTTAAGATGAAGAGAATAATGATATAAGCAATATACGTGCCTCGAACTCACAAACTCACAGCAATAGATAGTAACTCATTCGGCTTCCATAACCCCAACAGAGAAGTTTAGTTACCCATGAATGCGAAGGAAATCACGATTGACATTGTTATTATATCACGATATTGAGTAATGGCGTGTAGATCAAGTGATAGGCGTGAGGCGTGATTCCTTAGCAAGTAACGATTCTCTTGTTGTAGAGTTTAAGAATAGAAGAGTAGATTAGAAGTGTTTGTAGTGGAAGATGAGAGGGATGGAAGAAAATTAATTGTTGAATGATGAATGTAAGATTCTTTCTAAAATCTCTAGCATGATAGGGTATTTATAATACCCATATCCTACTCCTACTAAGCTAATGAAATAAATAACCAAATCCTACTAGACTAATGAAATCCTTAACCCAAATGTACTAGGTTAAGGTAACATTATCATAATCCACATAAAATAATGAAATACATAACCTAATTGCACTAGGTTAATGTATCATTGTCAAAATCCAGCTTTGTGTCTGTAAGTCCCCAAAGTCTTCAGAATTGCTGTTTTAGCCCGGGACAGTTTTTCCATGCAGCAGTTTTGGTCCTTTAGGCGTCCCACTTCCTTCTCCTTCGTTCGTGAGCTTTCTTTTGCGTCAAGTTAGCCATAAAATGCTGTATTTTGCATCATTTATACCTGAAACTTTCCTAGTCATGTTCGTTAGCTCATTTACGGGAAAAAGGACTAAAAGTACATGAAATATATAATTTGTTCTCAAAACTAGGCTAAAATATGGGCAAAATATATTGATATAGGCGTGTAAATCCCCCTATCATCAGTAAGTACACATGATCTGGTCGGGATGGATCAACAAACCGCAGAGGTTGGGACATATAGACAACTTTTTCCAGATATCCATGAAGAAAGGCATTTGAAATATCCAACTGAGTAATGTGCCAACGATAAGAAATAGCTAGTGACAAGAGCAGTCGAATAGTGGCTGGTTTAACTACCGGGCTGAATGTATCAATATAGTCAATGCCCGGTCTTTAATGATAACCCTTGGCTACAAGTATCTCCTTATGCCATTTGACCGATCTATCCAACTTCATCTTAGTTTTGTAAACCCACTTGCATCCAATCACATTATAAGACGGGGAGGGAGGAATTAGCTTCCAAGTTCCATTTTGTATAAGGGCATTGTATTCATCATGCATTGCTTGGCGCCAATTATTGTCTTTTGCATCTTAAGAATAGCAAGTAGGGTCTGGTGAAATTGAAGTTACCGCTGAAATTGAGAAGGCCTATTTCGGTTTTAAAGAGCCTATCTGTGCACGAGTCACCATTTTGTGGAACTTCATAGGTGTGGGATGCAAAGAAATATTTGATAGTGAGGTACTTGTGGGAAGAGAATCTTGCATACATCTAGAAGGATCTATTAGATTAGGTGCATTGGCATAAGCTAGCTCCATCAGATCATCTTTACATCAATCTGTGGGCACATTAAAATAAGGGGATGCTACAACAATAGTTGGCATTGACAACTGAACGGTAAGAGGTGTGCTATTAAAATTGGTTGAAGTACTAGGTGCCACATCATCTCATACAACAAAAGAAAAAGTACGTTACTAAAAAACAACATGACGAGAGACATAAAACTTAGATGAGAGAGGATCAAAACACTTATAACACTTATGAATTTTACCGTAACCAAAAAAAACATAAGGCTTATAGCGAGGAGATAACTTATCTTTTGTGTAAGGATAAAGCCATGGAGATCAAAGACATCCAAAAATACACAAACGAGAATAATCTGGATGTATTTTGAACAAAATACTAAAAGGAGAGGAATTATTCAATTGTGGAGTGGGCAATCTATTGATTGTATATGCTGCAGTGTCAAAAGCATTGGTCTAAAACTTTTGAGGAACGTTAGCATAATTTAACAAGGCACATTTGGTTTCAACTATATGTCTATGTTTCCTCTCTCCACAACCATTTTGTTTAGGAGTATAAGGGCCCGATGAACGTTGAACAATGCCATTATCTCATAAATAATTAGTTAATGCCTGAAATTCACCCTTTAGTCTGCTTGAAAGCATTTTATTGGGCGACCAAACAACTTTTCCACAATTTTACAAAATTGAATAAAGATAGATAAAACTTCAGACTTACATTGAAGAAAGTAAGTCCAAGTATATTTTCTAAAGTGATCAAAGAAGATAACATAATAACGATAGCCATCATTCGAAACAACTAGGGAAGGACCCCAAACATCTGAACAAATTAAATCTAAAGGCCCTGTGGCCCTAAATCTAGACTCACTAAATGGGACTTTGTGACTCTTACTAACAACACATGTAGAGCATAATTTAGGAGATAAACTGGGAGACGATACAAAGACACTTGATGATAAAGCTTTACGAATTGTAGGATAGGATGCATATGCTAGTCGCGCATACCAAACACCAAGTGACGTAGCATATGAAGCAGGGGATACTGATGATTTCAAATCTGGAAGGGAGTACAAGTCCTCAGTTTTCTGTCCTTTGTGAAGAACTTCCCTCGTTGCTAAATCCTTTATCAAAAAATAGTTAGGAAAAAATTCAACCGAAACTTGATTAGATGTTGTGAAGGAACTAATAGATAGTAAATTTTGAGTGGGAGTAGGGAAATGTAGAATATTATCCAGATTAAATTTTTTATTAGAAACAGAGAGTGATCCTTGACTTATGTGACATATAGGGAGCTTGGAACCATTACCTAAAGTTACTTCTTCGGGACCTTGACTTATGTGACTTATTCCATGCTGCACAAGCAGTTTAGAACCAACTAATTGTGGCAGCACATTCTCGGATACTGATGCGACAATCCAACTAAAAATAAGTTGGTCCTCACAAACCCATGCCTTATAGGCTGGATTCAGTTGATCGTCTGATATAATTTTATCTGGAACAGGTTCACTACCATCAATATGATGGTTGATACCATACCCACAAAGCATTGGAAGAAACCGTGTCTTCCATAGCAAGAAGTTTGACGACATAAGCTTCACGGGTAGTTGATGAGCAAGGTTAGGAGTTGGGGAATAAGTAGGGGTGGTCGATGAAACAACTATAGTACTTGACATGCCTGAGGAAGTAGTGACATCTTCCATTGAAGGATTCTCAAGGGAACGTTGTTGTATTCAGGAGAAAAAAAATCGGAGGGTTGTTTAAACCACTAGGGCTTTGCTACCATGAAAGAACCATTTTTTCTACATATTTCTCTCAAGGTAGAAATCAATATTTATGCAAGAGGTTCCCTGGGGAACCAAGTCTCCTAACATTACTAGAATACATCGAAAGAGAGTATCAATATACAAATACTTCTAGTTGTGTATCCTAGTTAGAGTTAACTACATTTATCCTTTACACCTATTACCCCTTGAACTCAATTTTAGCGTATTTTTGTCAACCTTTTGTGCTGACGTAACACCTTATTACATAAAATGGGGTTCATGTCAAAGGTTCCATGTAAGATAAAAAGGTTAACAAAAGGTGTTACATCAACTAAAAAGGATGACAAAAATATGCTAAAATTTAGTTAGGGGTAATAGGACCCTCGTGAAGTTTGAGTGTGTCATAGCGAATTGGTCATAGTTTAGGGGAGTACTAGGTGCCTTACTCTTTTTGCTTTGTTCGTGATTTTGTTCTTGAGTGAGGTAAAACCTAATCTTTAAAATGAAGGGTGTTTTATGTAATGAAGTATTTACCTGGCACCCTTGTGGTGGGGCCCTTCCCTGGACCCTGGACATAGCGGGAGCTTTAGTGCACTGTGCTGCCCTTTTTTTTTAAGTATTGCTTGCTGCTGCTATCTTGTTTTGTATTGCATCGTTAAGAGTTTGTAAAGTTCTTTATGGGGGTAAAATTGATTATGGAGTATAATTTTTATCTCGCATTAACTTTATTTATCATTGTTTTTGAATGCCAGTCAAAAACCCAAGAGAGCAAGTTGCTGATGCAGAGGCATTGTTTGATCTCGCAAGAACTTTGGTGACTTCGGTTAGATCACATAATACTGATAGTATTACACCTTATATGTTTATATCCTCTTTTCTTTGAGTCTATGGGTCACGAAGTACAAAAAATGCTCTCAGAATGCAAATACATTACGCTGGAAGAAAATTGGTCGGTTGTTTCACCAATTTTCAGTAATGCAAGAGGTTACCACACAATGTAAGTTTTTCTTCAGTAATGTATAGTATTGAGTTGGTTTGTGAGACATTTGTTCTTGCATTCTTATTTGATTTCTTTGTTGCTTTATTCTGAAGGATTGGACCAATAGACCGCGAAGTTAAGTGGCGTAAGTACACACATAGACCACGTTCACAGATGTACTTGCGCGCTTGACCAAAGGAGGTAATATTGTCTTTCTCATGTTGTAAAAGTGTGCATTTAGCTACTTGAGTTGTGAATTTAGTCTATCTTCTTGCTTCTATTACAACTTGACTTTAACGCGGATGAGATAACAGATACGAACAAGAACATGTCAACCATGTTTCATATCCTAAAGAAGGAGCAGGGAGTTAAGCTTGAGAATCTCGTACTTAACAGGAAATGCTTCACGCAAACCATAGAGAATTTATTCGCGCTAGCTTTCCTAGTGAAAAATGGATGGGTTGTCATATACGTGGATGAAAATGGATCTCACTTTCTTTGTAAGATACCTCTCTAAATCTTTTGTTGACAACGTATTTTACACTTCTCCTAGTTCTTGGTGAAACTGTGGTGCAGTCATGTAAATTGAAGGTTATGGATTCGACCTGTGGAGCCAGCCTTTTACAGAAATACAGGGTAAGGCTGCGTACACTAGATCCTTGTGGTTTGTTCCTTTCTCGGACTCTATGCATTGCTGGAGATTAGTGCACCGAGATGCTTTCCCTCTTTTCCTTTCTAATGTTGTTCCCTTTTCATCTCTGAGGAATGGTCCTGCTACCCGTTTAGTTATGTCTGGTGAAGTTAAATACAACCACTTTGTCTTCGGATTGGATTTTACAGATTGGGAGGTATGGAATCGCTATATCTAAATCACTCATAACATTTTTCAAGTGAAAGACATGTCCAAATATATAATGAAATCTATGTTAGGATCCTAGTGGTTTTTGTGACATGCATTCGCGCAAGATTTAAGATTGATTTCTTCGTTAAATGAGCTACCAATGAACTTACACTTTTTTCTTTATGTCATTGTGCCTACAACTAATGGAGAAAGTGTTGTTTTTCGGGTACACAAAATTTGTATTTTTGCAACACTACTTCAACATAAGTTCAAGAATAAATCAAGAACACTTGTGAAGTTGTCCAACACCTTCAACACAAGATCAAAATGATCTTTCAAAGAAGTGTGTTTCAAGTTTGTTAAAGAAAAATAGATGAAGCAAAAAAAAACCAAGTTCTTCGAATTCACAGAGTGACCTTAAGGAAATAATTCCCCTCAAGTACCCGAGGTTGTGGAATTTTCCTCCCAGGATAAAATGGCTTCACAACCAGAATATAGCGGTACCTCAAACTTTCTGTTTTCTTCAAACTCACTCAACGGCAGATGATCATACAAAGATTTTAGAAGCAAGAGAATATTTTTCTTATGCAGAAAGTTTTCATACTAAACCTGTGGAAAAAATATAGGCTTATATAGCCATAAAGTTCACCTTCCAAGAGCTAGAAATGGTTTATCCGAAAAGGTGTATTCTTTGGAAGAGTCATGTCTGTTCATTCGAAACATTGTGTCTTTTTCTGAACAGACACAACTATCCGAACAGTCACTCCTCTTTCAAAACAATGTGTCTTTTCCTCAAAGGATTGTGTCCCTCCATTTTTCATTCACACCAATTGAACCCAACAGAAAGTAGTACCCGAAGGAGAAGAGCTGATGCCAAATAGGGTCATAATGGCTAGTCCAGTCTTTACAGAAGCTAATAAACAAAACAAGGACACACCGGCGAATCCAGTCCTCACTGAGGCTTATAAACTGGTTCCAGTTGATGATTTTTGACTAAGATTACGTATATCTTGTGTCAAGAAAATGTCAAGGAACCATGGCAAGGCTTTACGCGAAGGTTCAAACATCGATAACTATCCTGAAATAGGTGATGCCAACATTCGCAATGGGAGCCTGAAGAGGAAGCTGCTATGGAAATATAACTGTCCATTGGTTGTGCAGATGTCTATATATTCTAAATAGCCATTTTAGTGTACATAGGATCAATTTTTGCTGGCCTTATTCTCTAGTCAGATAAAGTTTGAGTAGTTTTTTCTTTTTTTAGAATTAGTGTAGTTTGAATGCAAAGCTATGGTAACTATTAAAAGCAATAGTTACCATATTAAATTTTCACTAGTACTTTTGGTAGCTTGTTTGTTGTTTTGTTGCTTCCTTGTTATTTCCTCTGTTTCAATTTTTTTGTATGATTTCAACTTAGCAGGGAGCTTAAGAAAGTATTAAGACTTTTGGATCTTGTCGTTGTAAAATAAAGATATGTAAGATATATGAAAAAAACATTTAATCTTGTGGTTTTAGACATGTCATATGGAAAGTTGAAGCTAAAGAGTTTTCAAAAAAGAAAGAGATATTCATTTTCAAAACGGACGAAAAAACGAAAGTAAGAATAGGGTTGTGCACAAAACGAATCAATTCGAGTATTCGGACCGATTCGAAGAAATTTGGATTAATAAATTTGAATTATACAAATTTGAATTGATTTACAAATTTAATTTTAGAATATTTCAATTTTTTTTAATCGAATTTGATTTTGGGTGTTTATAATTTGAATCAATTCAAAAATCGAAATATACATATAATGAATATATTATAATAATAATACTATGTTGTGAACAAGTGGTTTCCCATCACTTACTTTGTTGTGAAACAAGTGATTGCCCACGTTGGATCACTTACCATAAGTTTACCCATACCTCCAAGGCATATAATGCCTGCCTAATCTAAATATTACACAAATACACAACTTATGTTTTCAATATGACAAAAAATCCCAACTCCCTAAACATATTACAAAAATCCCACCATATACACATAATGCTATGTATATGTCAGCTATGTTTTGTATATTAATTGGGAGAAAGAGTAAAGTAATTAAAAAAGTGGGAGAGAGTATAATTATTTCCAAAAGGGTTGGTATTTATGTTATTTATACTATATATATCCTCCCACTCCACATGTAAAAATATATACAATCAATAAAATACTACTACTACGTTACTCATCTTATTCTCTTGCTTACATATACGTAAATCTCTTTCTATTTTTGTTTTCTTTCTTTGTAATAAATTTTATTATTCGGTCGTTAAATTATAACACGTTGTCAATACGAGATCCCTTATATGGCACGTATTTATTATGTAATTTTCTGTTTTCAGATTCTAAACACACATACACAAAAAAAAATTGCTAAAGGAAACCAACTTTTGATAATAATCTATTAACAATATATGATTCTATTTAAATTTATTTGAGATGAATGTTTTATTTTGAAAATATGATTATATCTAACTTATTAATTTTTTTTATGATAGTTTTAATATGTCAAACTTATTGAAACTTGTGTTTGTGGCACTCGACATTATCAGAAAGAATTATTTATCATGGGTCCTTGATGCTGAAATTCACCTTGATGTTAGAGGTCTTGGGGATACTATTAAACAAGAAAATAACATATCAAGTCAAAATAAGGAAAAAACTATGATTTTTATTCATCATCACCTCCATGAAGTATTAAAAACTGAATATCTTACTGTGAAAGATCCACTTGAATTATGGACCAACTTTAAGGATGGATATCACCACCTAAAATTGACGGTATTACCAATAGCTAAATATGATTGGATACATATTCAATTTCAAGATTTTAAAATCGTAGTTGAGTATAATTCTGCTATTCATAAAGTAAGTTTAATATTAAGATTATTTGGAGAAACTATCACTGATGAGGACTTACTAGAGAAAATTTTTTCTACTTTTCATGCTTCTAATGTATTTCTACAACAACAATACAGTGAAAAGGAATTTAAGAAATATTCTAAATTGATTACATGCCTACTTGTGGCAGAGAAAATAATACTTTGTTAATGAAAAATCATGAAGCTCGTCCCACTAGATCTGCTCCATTCCCTGAAGTGAATGTTGTAGCAGTGCATGATCAGCCTAAAATAAGGCAAAATTATTATCGCGGTCGTGGTCGAGGCCATGGCCTTAGACGTGGGCAAGAACGTGGCAGAGGACGAAATAATTATCGTCATAATGGTGGAAATAAATATAAGAACAATAAAGATTCTCAAAATAGTCCTTCAAAGGGTAAAGTTAATATTTGTCACCGATATGGTATGAAAGGTCATTGGGCACGTGCTTGTCATACGCCTGATCATTTTGTCAATCTTTATCAATCTTCTCTTAAAAGAAAATAAAAATATGTGGAAGCGCACTTGACCTTTCGAGGTGAGGATGATGAAGCATCTCCATCAAATGGATATAACGATACTGAGGCAAATTTTTCTTATAAAGATGATGACTTTAAAGGACTCTCAGATATTTCTCATTTGAGAGTTGAAGATTTCTATGAGGATATTGATTGAAGAATTGATCACCTTATTGGAAAATAAATTTATGAAGAAAGTTATTATTTTCTTTTTATTTACAATTATGTTGTTCTTACTAAATATGTTTTATTAAAGTACTATGTATTCTTAATTTCTATATTTTTTTAATGCAATTTCTTATGTTAGTTTTTTTTTTCAAATTTCTTATAGTATGTTTTTTTATGAAGAAAATGGAAATTCTCCAATCATCAGTTGGATTCAAAATCAATTACATTGATATATGTCTTATAGATAGTGCTACCACACATACTGTTTTAAATGATAAGAAATATTTCTCTTATTTACTGATGCAAGAAGCCAATGTTAATACTATATCTGGCAGTACAAGATTAATTGAAGTCTCCAAAAAAGCTAATTTATTACTTTCCGGAGGAACAAATGTGATAATTGATGAAGCATTATATTGTAGTCAGTCTCAAAGAAACTTATTAAGTTTCAAAGACATTCGCCAAAATGTCTATCATATTGAGACTACAAATGATGGAAATATTGAATATCCTTACATTACTACAATAATATCGGTGTCACGACCCAAGCCGGGGCCCTGGCCGTAACGAGCATCCCGAACTACAAAGGCCCAGACGCCCTTCTGTCTGGTAATCATGCAGAACATTCATGCAATAAAGAAAAGATGTGGGAAATAAATCATGAAGGAACCATGGTCATACTCTGAGTTCAATTTGACAATAAAGGAAGAAGTCCAACAACATCTAGACAACATCTGAATAAGTCTGCGAAATCTCTACTACATATGAAAATAACAACTGTCTGAAACTGGGACAAGGCCCCCAGTGGACCTAAACCAAAAATAAATGACAAAGTATGAAAGACATAAGCTTTCAGAATAATGAAGGCTCACCACTACACACTTTACTTCTGTGCGAAAACTCTACGGCTTAGCAGGACCTCTAAACTGAGCCTCAGACCCTGAAAGGTAGGGAGTCAATACAAATGTACTGGTATGCAGAGTTATCCAAAAACAAAATACAACTTTTATATAACATAGGTGAGAGATATTATAAAACACGTTAGCGCAAAATCATTTGAAAACACATGGCATTGTGTAATGATTTTTCAACAGTAATGCAGTACTAACGAGCTAGATGGTACACCCTACAATATCACAATTTCACTGACTTCCACATCTCAATTGCCATCAAGATGGGAGTGATAGTGAGGGAAGAGCACACAAGATCACATAGCATAGTGTCACAACCCCAATCAAGTCTATATGTCATGGTTGGGCTTAAGATCACAAAGCAGGGCTCCAAACCATAAGTCCCAAGTTGGGATGGCATAGTATTAGGTACAGAAGGTCACATAGCAGGGTACCAAGTTCCCATGTCATAAAATCACGATTTGTAGCATACAGTCATCTGACTCGTGCTTTCTTTGGGTAACCATCTAACTAACGTCAATCACGTTCTATATTTGATAAAGGAAAACATGCACTATACTCATAATATTCTATCATTCCTTTCATTCGAGGTAATTCCCCCAGCACCCCTTATGCAAGTCATTATATGAACATCAACTAGACTCCCATACACCCAATACATGCACAGTAATTCCCAACATGCAAAAGTCAAGAAAACTTCATCATTTGTAAAGTAGCACGTTAGAGGTTATAAAACTCATGCTCTCAGTAGTTTAGCAATAGTATCATATAGAGTACGTACACATCATCATGGGGATTAAAAGACTCACAATTCATATTCATAACACCTTTCAAAATTCAAATCACATGTTCACAAATTCAACAATTTAGGTATATAAGCAACAACCCATGATCTTTCATTATTTTTCCCAAAAACCACATCTTAAAGCATATTTTTTTTGTATTAAAAATGAAATCCCCACTTGTAATTTCATACATACTTACGTAATTATATAATCTTGTTTAAATTCATGTCAAAACCATTCCCATGAGATTTGGTACCACCCCACGTACCTTAGTTGCGAAGAATTCGTGAAGAAGTTTAAAAAATATTGGACCTTTAAGCTTTATTTGCTCAAACCCTAGTTGTTTTCTCTTTTTGTCTTCTTGAAGGATGAACTAGGGATCTTAGAAGAGTTTAGACGTTACTAATAAGCCTAAATTTGTTTAAGGATGATTAGGGAAGGTTTTAGGATATGAAAGGTCTTAGTTTCCCTTAAAATGACTTAAAAATGATGAATTTACGTTGTTGGGCCATAAGGTATGCGCTGCATTGCCCATTGCCTAAGCTTGTCTAGGTGGCACATTTCCCATCACCTAAGTTAAGCTGGACATTGCCTAACAAATTTCCTAAGCTAGGTTGGGCGGCGCCTAACTTATGGCATAGCCATTCCAGTGGACTTAGGCGATTTGTTAGGCGACGCACTCCATTTTGCAAAGTCATAACTTTTCGCTCGGTTATCGAATTTAGGAAAAATTGGTATAGTTGGAAAGCTACTTTGAAGAAATTTCATTTGATATATAGTAGGCCCTTTAATTCGACATATACAAAAGGTTATGGTCAATGGAAGTTGACTCAGGTTAAAACGTCCACTAAGACTTAATCGATAGAAATGTTTTCAACTCGTGTTTGAGTTTGGGATTTTTTTTCTTGACCTCAATTCATATTCAAAGGTATTCCCATACCATAGGATTGATCAAAACACATATATTAACATGGAATCATTTAGTTCGGGTCTATACGTGTAGGAACGAAGGTCTAAATTCTAGCCCGAAAGTACGGGGTGTTACAGTCGGGTAACAAATATATACTTGAAAAATTACCTGCTCTTTCTTCCGGCTTATACTACACAAGTATTAACACTGTTGAAACACATGCCATAGTAAATCAAATGTTTACTAATTCAAATAATTTTATTAATTAGCATGACTGGTTGGGCATCTCGGTTCTAATATGATGTGCAAAATAATTGAGAATTCATATGGACACTCATTGAAGAACTAGAAGATTCTTCAATTTAAAGAATTCTCTTGTGCTTCATATTCTCAAGGCAAATTAATTACTAGACCATCAATAATTAAAGTGGGAATTGAATCCCCTGCATTTTTGGAACGTATACAAGGTGATATATGTGGGCCCATTCACCCTCCATGTGGACCATTTGAGTATTATATGGTTTTAGTAGATTCATCTATAAGATGGTCACATGTATGTTTATTATCAACTCGTAATTTGTCATTTGCGATATTACTTGCTCAAATAATAAGTTAAGAGCACAATTTTTAGATTATACTATAAAGACAATTCGTCTTGATATTGCTGATGAGATTACATCCCAGGCTTTTAATGATTATTACACATCAACTGAAATAACAATTGAATATCTGGTTGTCCATGTTCATACTCAAAATGGTCTAGCAGAATAATTTATTTCCAATTAATCGCAAGACCAATGCTTATGATAAAAAAACTTTCCATTTCGATATGGGGTCATGCTATTTTTCATGCATCAGCTTTTGTGCGGATAAGGCCCACAAGTTATCACAAAGTCTCCCCATTACAGTTGATTTTTGGTCAAGAGCCAAATATTTTTCTTCTAAAATTTTTTGAATGTGCAGTATATGTTCCCATTGCTCCACCACAACGCACAAAAATGGGTCCCCAAAGAAGATTGAGATATATGTTGGATATGAATATTCTTCTATTATAAAATATTTGGAACCTATGACTGGAGATTTATTTACGACAAGATTTTCTGATTATCATTTTGATGAAAAAATATATTCAATATTAGGGGGAGAAAATAAGAAGTTGAAAAAGGAAATAGACTGAAATGCATTATCATTATCTCACTTAGATCCTCGTAAAAATAAATGTGAACTAGAAGTTCAAAAGATAATTCATTAGCAAAATATTAAAAATCAACTGCCAGATGCATTCACTGACCTATCAAGAGTTACAAAATCTAACATTCCAGCTGCTAATGCTCCCATTCGATTTGATGTCCCGGTAGGACAATTGACAAATGTAAATGAGCCTAAACCATAATTAAAATTTGGTAGATCAATCAGTTCTAAAATAAAAATCCTCGAAAAATAAGAGGAACATATTATGATCAAAATAATCATAATATGGAGGAAACTTCTCAAGAAGAGCAGCAAGACATAACAATTGATAAAACCTCAGAAGAGGTTCAGGTACATGAAAATAATCAAAATAAAGAGATCTCAGTCAGTTATGTCTCATCAAGAAAAATATGGAATCGAAATGATATAATTGTCGACAATATTTTTTCTTATAATGTTGATGATGAAATAATGCAACAAGATAAGGATCTTGAACCAAAATCTATTGAAGAATGTAGACAGAAAAATGATTGACGAAAATGTAAAGATGCAATCAAAATTGAATTGTCTTTGCTTGAAAAAACACAAAGATTTTAAACCTATAGTCCAAACACCTGAAGGTATAAAGACAAAGGGGTACAAATGGGTTTTTGTGCAAAAACAAAATGAGAAAAATAAATTCATAAGATATAAAGCACGACATGTGATACAAGGATTTTCGCAAAGACCTGGCATCGATTATATGGAGACATATTCTCCGGTAGTGGATGCAATCACCTTCTCGTGTCTTATTAATTTGGCAGTTCATGAAAAACTTGATATGAATTTGATGGACATTGTCACAAAATATCTATCTTGATATAAAAATGACAACAGCAGACACAAAACATAGACCAAAAACAGTCCACAAGTTCACGAACCGAGGACTCTCTTGGTGACCACTCTCGGATTTGACAAATACACCAAGAAATGAGATAACAAAGGTGTGTTTTCACACCAAACCAGCCAACAATCCAAACTAATTTAACAATACAAGATGATGAACAAGATAACAACAACAATGTGAAACAACAACAACCAAACGGCTTAGGATTGTAAGACACAAACGGTTACAAGATTACAATGAACAAAAGGATAGATAGTTAGAAAAGTGAAGGTATAATCTTAAGAACCCAAGAAAATGGTGGAATCTTGGACCCTTAACAATACACACAACAAACACCTAACTCCTATGTTGATGCAAGAGGGATTTTACCTCCTCTAAACACCAACGTATCAAGCCATAGTTGCAACACAAGTGATATCCACACTTATTTCCCTTATTTCAGTTTGGTGGATATTCCAAGCCCTACAACTAAAGAGAGAACTTACAATGTCTCAAAATATCATCATTCAACAACTAGAGAAATAAGCCCTAAGAGGTTCTACTTATAGTGCTTTACAAAAGAAGACAAAATGACTACACTACCATTAATGAAAGGGTGGCCATGGAGTGCATTTTGGGCAAAGTGAAGTGAAAAAAATTCCCTCAATAAATATGACCCAAAACCGTGAGCCATTAAGTGTCCAAAACCATGAAACCTCAAGCCTTCAATGCTCCAAGAAATCTTCCACTCACGGCCCTGATGAATAGTATGCTCCATGGTAGGCTCAAAATGGGTCTTCCTTGCATATTCTTGTGCCCTCGGGGTGACCACGTCTTGAGCCTTTAGGTGATGGCCTCCAATAATGTCTTGAAAAATTAGGGTGGCCATTTGACTTGTATCATTTTCCCCTTCTTGAAAAGGATTCGACCTCGAATACAAACCTTGCAAGAACAAAGAGAAGACAAACAAGAACCACATCCTCATGACATGAGGGTTAGAGTTAGTACAATAAACAACATCAACATGCCAAGGAGGTACACTCTTGAGATATAACCACACATCCTTTGTTTTAGTCACGAAGGACCTAGATAAAATTGTACAAAAGAGTTGGCTAAAGGAATCACCATCAAGGGGTGGTCTGCTAATTAAAAGTAAAGTCCACCTAACACATATAGAAATATCACTCAAACAAGTAGACTGACCAATAACTATCCATCCTTCAAACCCTAAGAAAATACCGGGGTCAAATAGAAGACGTAACCAAGGAATTAGGCCTCGGCCACTCTCACTCTCCCCTGGGGTGCCATCCTCAAAGTTAAGCATACCCTCTTTATCACCATTGGAAATATCATGAACAAAAACAAGATTGAGTGAGGTGTTCCACAAGTCAACTTCAAACAAAGGATTCTCATGCATGCACTTACTACTAGTTTCAAAATCTCCACTAAGAGTATGCCCAACATAAGAAACAAATAAAGAAGAAGTAGATAAAATTTCTAAGCACATATCACCTCCTCTTTCACAAGAGTAGTCCTCACATACACATAAACCATCACGGGCAGCCCAAGGACCACAATCAAAACCGTCTTCACAAGGACAATCACGACTCCAGTTTTCTAAACATTCAAGCAAATCAAGATCATCTTCACCCGGTTGATCATTTTTCTCACCCTCACTAGTTGTTGGAAACTCATATACCAACGTAGACTCACCTTACTTTTCACAAGGGTCAACTAGTGTGTGAATACTCTCGTCACTTGGTAATGGAATCATATTCAGGTTATAAATGCTAGCACTAGGATGACATAAATCATTCTCACGGGGAGAATCAATTTTGTCATCTAAAGGATCAACTAGTTCTTGCATACCTACAACAATAGTTTGGTCCTCATGTGACCTAACAATATCAAGAGTATCACAGAGGGGAGATTCAACCACCTATACCCTAGGGAAAGCCGCATCTACACTCATTTGGATCCTACTAGACACAACACAACATTCTAAGTTCATAAGAGTGTAGGGTATAGCATTTTTACCTCATAGCTCAAATGAGATATGGTATTCCTCTTGACGTGTTCCCGGGTATACCACTTGCTCCCTTTGACCTACCATACAATCCAGCCTTTTATTTTCCATAGCTAGGTCTTAGGACATAGTGTCAAGGTAGGCCAAAATAAATTTTGTTGTGTTGTTGTCCATGGGTTGAGAGTTTGAAGCCGTGGGTTTCCTCGTAATTGTACCTAATAAAAAAGAAAAGAACAAACCTACAAAGCTAAACACAAGTTAGTTCGAAACAACCTCACCACATCTCACACACTTGATCGTCTCACACTTGGATTCACAAGTGTTGCAAGTCGGCTTGTAGTTTGTGATGAGTCGAGGGTTTAGTCTACTCCTTTGTCAGAATGTATTCTTTGTTTAATGACTCAAGGAAGTAATGTACGAACTTGAACCAAGAAGAAATACGATTTAAAAATGAGAAAAGCACACAAATAATGAAGATACGAAAGAAACAGATTCAACAATTAATCTAAAACTAAGTAGATGATTACTAGTTGTTAATTAATTCTAGAATCAAGACATGAAACTAAGGAAAAAGTAAATGAAACTAAGAATCCAAAATTTGAGCTTAAATCGATGTGTGAACAGTAAAAAATGGTGATGTGGCTGCCACATATTAGTTGCGGTTCTTTAACAATTTTTATTTACCAAAGTTGGAAGTATTGGTCAATTCTTCAATTTGGATTGGTGGAATTGAATTAAGGAGGGAAATACAAGTCTTGAAATCCTCTTTCAAATTCAAAAAGCAAGACTTGACTTTCTTTATACCTTTTTCTTAAAACATGGGCCCTTAAATCATGGAAAATTGTTGGAAAGTAGTTGAGGAGTGATTGATAGGTCTTTGGTGGTTGTAGTGTCTTTCAAGACTAAAAAATAATACACCTTTTTCATTCAACTTTTTGGAGTTAGCATCCAATTTTATTTCAATAAAAGATGAAGATTGTTGAAGAACACCAAGAACACCAAGAACACAAACTTTTGAATCTTGGAGTGTAAGGTTCTAGTTGATCTAACACTTCAATCAACACTTTCTCATGTTCCACCTTTCAACAACAACTTCAACAAAAGGTTCTTAGGCCACCAATTTATAACAACATCCACGGCCAAGCATAAGAACAACAAGGCGAAACCACACGGCGAAAAATAGTCCACCACAACAATTCAACAACAATGGGCCAAGTTTATGTTCACAACAACAACATCAAATTACAAGATCAAATCAAGATATAGACTTAATGTGTTAGTGAGGAATAAAAATAACACTTAGAGACAACAAATACAAGAAAAAATCTCGGCCAAGACACAACAAAAACACAATTTTCATCCAAGAAGACAAAATGGACAGATTTCTCTCTTTTCTGGTATTTTCAGATTTCAACTTTATTTGTTTTTTGATGTTTTAACTCTCAAGTCCAAGATTGATCTTGTTAAAACAAAATCAAAGATGGATATGATACCAAATGATATAAGAATTACAACGGAAGGCATAAAACTGTAACGACCCGAGACTACCCCCTAGTCGTTACACGGTGTTTACGGCCCCAAAGGACCACAATCTAACTTATAAGTTGGTACCTGCTATGATCACGAGATAATATAGTCATATATGCGGAAGAAATCAACTGATATTGTCATAAGGTTTTAAATACTGAGTCAATGCTGGAATATAAACTATAGAAAACAATTGTTAGAGTCTGAGAAAATACTGATAAACTGAATAACTAGCTGACTGTAGTGTCTGAAAAGGCTCAAAGACTGATTGACTGAGATTTGATGGGACAGGCCCCCAATTAACTCTACTAACTACTGAAATAAAGACATGAAGTAAAGTAATCTATCCTCGAATGATGAAGACTCACCATTGCAACTGCATTGCTGAAGATCTGAGGATCTAGGTGCGATTCAGGAACTGAGCATCAACACCTATGATATGACACATCATAGCGCAAAAGAAAAGTATGCGATCAGGACTTTGAATATACTGGTATGCTAAATGATGTAGGCTGACATGCAAGGTTTTATGAAGGGAAGAAATAAACTATCTGGATATACATGTAGAGCATAAAGTACTGAGTAGAGAACATGAAATCTATAGGTACTGAAGATAAGTAAAACATGTAAATACTGTGTATGCATGAAAGTCTAAAAATGCTAAAAAATACATGAAAATTTGTAGACACTGAGGATGCATGACCAAGCATATAACATGGATTGAGTAAGATCTATAATCTTAAATTCTGAAAATACTAATATCTATATGCCTTGTTTAAACAACACTAAGAGTGAATGACTGAACTGGGAATGTAACAGAGACAGTATCTGAGACTGTGGGAGGTATCATCTAACCAAAATGCCCCAATCTGAGCCAATCGGGGTCCAAAATGTAAGCCCAGCTAAAAGAGTATTAATATCATGCTACGGGTACCAACGCTGGCTATGTGGATCCACTAAACAAATATAATGTCCAAAGGACTAAGGGTGTCAAGCCTGAATTGACGGGTGACCCCTGTGAGATAGTCAAGCCTAATCTCACAGGTGACTACTCATATCCTATGCTGGCTACGTAGTTCTGGAGTATAGGGACTGCTGCTAATGACTCTGCCTATTTGATGGGGGAAGCCTCCATTCCTACACTCGCTCGGTGCTAAATCCTACTCCCGACTGAATAACACTGAAATCTGGACTATGCTGAGTCATGCTCATGATATAATTTGAAGTTATTCGGTAATATACTGAGACTAGACTAAATAAACATCTATAATTTTTGGGTATTCAATACCCCCAGGACACAAAACAATGATATTAATATGACACCAAAACTTGAGGGTCATGACATGAAGGCTTTCATAAAATATTTACTCTTATAGGCATTTTATCAAACCCTTGTGGTTCATAGTTTAGTCAAATCATGGAAATACTAAAGGACTGGCATAATTGACATGAAAGTAACATGGAAAACACTAAGTCATGGTTTAATTCAATAAATGATAACACTAAAACATGGGGAATCAAATAACATCAATTATCTCATTGAAACATGGTATGAAATCATAGTTCATGGGAAGTCATAGATGAAATCATAATTTAAAACATAGAAATCTTAAAAAAGATCATAATTTTATAAATTAAAAAGGGTTGCTTGGACTCCATGGATTAAAGGGATCTAGGATGAACATCTAACATACCTGGGATAATGAATTTGAAAAAATGAATAGAGAGTTCTTGAGAAATTGCCTTGAATTTGAAAACTAGGGTTTCTTGTTTGAGAGAATGTTCTTTGATTTGGGGAAATTAATAAGGAATGAACCTTGAAACATTTTTAGGTCTTAAGTATCCCATCTGGGCAGATTAAAAATAATGGGATAAGACTGTTTTAACACTGAATGAAATATTACATTTTCGTGAAATTTTCTGATATGGGCCCTTGGCGCGACGCGACGCTATTGCGTCGTGTGATTGGAAATAGACAATTGGGAAACTGGTCTATGGAGCGATGTGGTAAAATCATGGTCCTTCACTGATTGGGGCCCGGAAGTTCTCCGTGATGCGGTGTCATCGCGTTGTAACACTGAAAAATGCCAAATGCCAAATTGGCCTATGGCACGACGCGCTAAAATTGTAATACCTCACATAATACCCCAAAAGTTTAGACATTTTTAGGATCATGTTTCAAACTCATGAGTAGTAAATTTTAGTGCTTTGGTAGTTCTACAATAAAGGTTGATGCATATTAAGGCCTCAAAAGTGTCCTAGCTAATAGACAAATCAAAACAATTCCTTACCGATTGAATTCTTGAAAAGGATATTGGTATAGTCAACTTCAAACGAGCATATCTCCCGTTATGCTATGAATCTCTGATATCATGACACACCATCAGATAGATAATTGAATTTTATTTGCAACGATACCATTTTTTTCTAAATTCGATATTGGAGCAAGGATTTATGCCCATTTTACTCTGGCATGTCAGGCTGGGAAATGGAGTGACGACATTTGTGACAAGCTGTCATGCCCGTGATGGCCTATCACCAATGTCATCAACCTTAACCAGAAAACCAAGATTTTAACTTTTTGTGACGACAATTCGTCATGACCTATCACCAGTATGACGTCTTGTCACGAATGTCGTTAGCTATTTTTCCCAGCAAGTGAGGGACGTTTTAGTAAGGATATTTTGGTCTTTTCCCTTTACTTCCCACGACTTATAACCCTCAAGGAGAGTATTATATTCCATTATCATTAGTTAAAATCTCAAAAAAATCTATCTCATACACTCTCAACCACAAGATTAGGGTTTTCTCTCAAGATCATCTCTTCAAGAGAAAGCCTAAGGAATTCTTCAAGAACCTTCAAAAATATTAGATCTCTTTCAAGATTCAATCACTAAGGTATGCTTAGTGTTCATCCATGGGTCCCTTTCCTCCATGGAGCTCAAGAATCATGTATTAAATTATAAATCGTGATTTCCTTGTCGTGTTATGACTATATTCATGTTGATGATTGTTGTTTGGATTCAAGGTTGTATCTTGATGTGTTTTCAAGAAGTATGTGAATAGGTTAATTGAAACCCATAAATTTTGGATGGATTAAGATGGTCGAATTGATAAATATACCTATGCCTTAAAAGAGTGCATGCAAGGTGTTTAATAAAATGCCTAAGGAACTAGAAATCATGCAATATAGCTAAATTGTGACTAAGTGAAGGATTCAAGATATGCCCCTATGTTCCAATGATTTTCATGTTGATATTGTGTCTTGTAAATGTTGTTGGGATGTTCATGAACTAGTATTATGAGATTATGCCATGTTTACTAGCAAATCCTACTTATGTACAAAATGTATGATATCTATGCACTTCATGGAATTCCCCAAGTTATGATATTATGGATTGTTGATGTTGGTCACGTACTCAAGTCAGTCATGTGCATCAGTTTCCTTCCATCGATTCCTGGGGGTACTTGTACCCAAAAAATATAGCTGTGTGCATGGAGCCTTGTCATGTTTCACGATCTCCAAAATCAAGCCATGAATGAATAGAAATTAGTCAGTCATGTGACTCAGGAAAACCTAATGATCTCAGTCAGTTATCAAATATCAGAAGTATTCCTTCAGTTAACAAAATTCAGTAAGTTCAGTCTACGTACAGTCAGTCACTCATGTTCAGTCTCTTTAGATGGGAGTAGAAGCTAGCACCGAGCGAACCCAAGGATGGGAACGCGCCTGTTATATGAGAGAGTGATTCTTAGCAGTCATCCTTGTGTTCCAAAACTATGTAGACAACATAGGTTGAGACATTGCATCCTGTTATATGAGGGTAGATGAGGTGGTTTAACCTATTATATGAGGGTTCCCACCATTCTCACTAGAGTTACCTATTATATAAGGGTTGCTCACACGTCATCCTTACCAGTGGTGCGGTATTGACACCCTTCTAGTCAGGGAAAATATTGGACCCTGGCTTAGCCATAATGGAATATATGGGGTATGTCGGTAAACAACTACCTCCCACAGTTTCAGCATCAGTCTCAGTGAAAGAACTCAGATATTTTTTCAGATTTTAGTATATCAAGGCTGTCAGATACAGTCAATTTAATTACAGTATGGAACTCAGATAGTTCCATTAGATTTAGGACTGTCAGATACAGTCACCCATGTTATCATAACTACAGTATCAATCATGATTAGTTATCAGTAAACTATGTATTAGCGTACAAATTTAGCTATCACGCATTCATGATCTCAGTTACTATGCATGCATGTTTGCACTCTCATTTTATATCAGTCAATCAGTTAGCATTGCTCATGCATGTAAACCCTTTTGTATTTAGCCTACCTCACTCGTATACTTAGTACATCCCTACGTACCGATGCATTTGCGCTATGGTGCTTTTTTTTTATGTTACACCATAGGTCCAGAGACACGACCTCCAGATCCGTAGTAGCAGTAGCATTCCAGTACACAGAGTTGCAGTGAGTCTCCTTCATTCGAGGATGATATGATTTGATTCATTTATTATCTCAGTTAGCTTTCAGTTTTACGGAGTTAGTTGAAGAGATGTTCCTTCATCTCCTTATTCAAACAATACTTAGAGGATTTTATATTTAGTTCAGATTTGTATTCAGTTTTGATTTAGATTCAGTTATTTTGGGTATTAGTTACCCCACATGAAGGGATTTATGTTTTTATAGATTCTTTATTCAGTTTAACCTTATGGCCTATTGTTCATGTTTTCTACATTCTTTATGTATATTATACAGTGTACAGGTACAAATATCAGTCATGTGTTAGCTTGTGGTCCTTCGGGGTCATAGGCACCGTGTAGCATTCCGGTTCAGAAAATCGGGGTGTTACAAACTTGGTATTAGAGACTAAGGTTCAATAGAGTCCTAGGAATTATGAAAGCCACATCTAGTAGAGTCTTGTACATGGGTGTGTTTCACACCACATTTATTTGCAGGAGGCTATAAGATGTTTTAGGAACAGTTCCCTTCTTTCACTATTCATGTCGTGCTAGTGGGCAACGCCCAAACAGACTCTATGCTCTTTAGACCCGACAAGATCAGGAAAATTATCCTGATGTTGTTAACGGTACGTTACAGATTTTTCATGTTCATGTTTATGCTTTGCTAGATCCAGGTGCATCATTATTTTTTGTTACTCCTTACATAGCAGGCGATTTCAGAATCAGTCCCAAAATTTTAGCAGAGCCCTTTTAAGTCTTTACCCCAATGGGTAAAACCATTATAGCTCAACGGGTATACAGGAACTGCCCGATTATGATATTTCAGAGATCCACTTCAACAGATTTAGTCGAATTAGAGATGACTGATTTTGATGTCATTCTCGGCATGGATTGGCTTCATTCCTGCTAAGCCACAGTCGACTGCAAAAATAGGATAGTTCAGTTTCAGTTCCCAAATGAACCCATCTTAGAGTGGAGGGGTAGTACTTCATTATTTAGGGGTCAACTTGTTTCCTACCTTCGGGCAAGGAAAATGATTTCTAAGGGCTGTGTGTATCATCTCGTGCATGTTAAGGATTCCAGTTCTGAATCTCCTAGATTGGAATCAGTCCCAGTGGTTAATGAATATTCAGATGCCTTTCCTGAAGACCTTCCAGGCATTCCTCCCAAAAGGGAAATAGACTTCGTTATTGATCTGCTTCCAGAAACTCAGCCTATTTCTATTCTGCCATACAGAATGGCACCAGTAGAACTCAAGGAACTAAAAGATTAGTTGATGAACTGTGTGTTCAAGCAGTATTTGGACATGTTTGTCATAGTTTTCATAGATGATATCTTGGTATATTCCCGCACAGAGTGTGATCATTCAGACCATCTCAGAATTGTTCTTCAGACTCTTAGAGATCATCAGTTATTCGCCAAGTTCAGTAAGTGCGAGTTTTGGCGAAGATTAGTAGCATTCCTTGTCCATATTATTTTTGGTGGTATTATTAGGGTAGATCCTCAGAAAACCGAAGCGGTAACAAACTGGCCTCGCCCAGTATCTCCATCAGATATCAGGAGTTTCTTGGGTTTGGCTGGCTATTATAGATGGTTTGTCGAGGGATTTTCTTCTATTGCGTCCCCCATATACAGATTGACTCAGAAAAAGGTCAAGTTTCAGTGTCCAGATTTATGCGAGAAGAGTTTTTAGGAATTGAAGACTCGACTCACCTCAGCTTCAGTCTTAGCTCTTCCAGATGGTTTAGATATGTTTGTAGTATATTGTGATGCATCCAGAGTAGGTTTAGGTTGTGTCCTCATGTAGCATGCTAAGGATATAGCCTACGACTCTAGACAGTTAAATCCCCATGAGAAGAATTATCCTACTCATGATCTTGAGTTAGCAGCCATGGTATTTGCCTTAAAGATTTGGAGGCATTATTTATACAGAGTTCATATTGATGTCTTCACAGATCTCAAGAGTCTCCAGTATGTCTTCACATATGTGTTTGTAGTATATTGTGATGCATCCAGAGTAGGTTTAGGTTGTGTCCTCATGCAACATGGTAAGGACATAGCCTACGCCTCCAGACAGTTAAATCCCCATGAGAAGAATTATCCTACTCATGATATTGAGTTAGTAGCCGTGGTATTTGCCTTAAAGAATTGGAGGCATTATTTATACAGAGTTCATATTGATGTCTTCACAGATCTCAAGAGTCTCTAGTATGTCTTTTCTCAGAAAGATCTCAATCTTTATCACAGAAGGTGGTTAGAACTTTTGAAAGATTATGACATGAGTGTCCTTTACCATCCGGTCAAGACCAATGTTATGGATGACAATCTCAGTAGACTCTCCATGGGTAGTATTTCTCACGTTAAGGATAGCAAGTAGAAGATAGCTCAAGAGATCCATCAGCTTGCCAGACTAGGCATTTGCTTAGTCGACTCATCAGAGGGTGGTGTATGTATTCAGAGTAGTTCAGAGTCATCTCTAGTTTCCGAGGTGAAAGAGAAGAAAGACATGGATCCTAGCTTGACTAGGTAGACTACCCCTAGTCATTACACGGTGCTTACGGCCCTGAAGACCCATAAGCTAACCCATGAGCTGGTACCTGTTGTGAGCACTGGATAATATATTCATATATGCAGAATAAAACAACTAACATTTTCATAAGGTTTTAAATACTGAGACAATGCTGGAATATAAATCTATAGAAAACAACTGTTTGAGTTTGAGAAAATACTGATAAACTGAATAACTAGCTGACTGTAGTGTTTGAAAACCCTCTAAGACTAACTGACTTAGAGTTGATGGGATAGGCCCCCAAATAACTCTACTAACTACTGAAATAAAGACATGAAGTAAAGTAATCTGTCCTTGGATGATGAGGACTCACCACTGCTACTGCACTGCAGAAGATCTGAGGATCTAGGTGCGATCCAGGAACTGAGCGTCAACACCTATGATATGATACATCATAGCGTAAAAGAAAAGTATGCGATCAGTACTTTGAATGTACTGGTATGCTAAATGAGGTAGGCTGATATGCAAGGTTTCATGAAGGGAAGAAATAAACTATGTGAATATATATGTAGAGCATAAAGTACTGAGTAGAGGACGTGAAATCTACAGGTACTGAAGATAAGTAAAACATGTAAATACTGTGTATGCATGAAAGTCTAAAAATGCTGAAAAATACAGGAAAATCTATAGACACTAAGGATGCATGACCAAGTATATAACATAGATTGAGTAAAATCTATAATCTAAAATACTGAAAATACTAATATCTATATGCCTTGGTTAAAAAACACTAAGACTTAATGACTAAATAGGAATGTAACTATGACTGTATCTGAGACTGTGAGAGGTATCATCTTACTGACATGCCCCAATCTGAGTCAATCGATGTCCAACCTTTAAATCCAGCTAGAAGGGTGTTAATACCATGCCACGGGTACTAACGCTGGCTGTGTGGATCCACTAAACTGATATAATGTCCAAAGGACTAAGGGTGTCAATCCTGAACTAACGGGTGACCCCTGCGAGATAGTCAAGCCTAATCTGACGGATGACTACTCATATCCTACGCTAGTTACACAGTTCTAGAGTATAAGGACTGCTGCTAATGACTCTACCTATCTGATGGGGAAGCCTTCATCCCTACACTCGCTCGGTGATAAATCCTACTCTCAACTAAATGATACTAAAATCTGGACTATTCAGAGTTTAACTGACTATTCTTATCATTCTCATGATATAATTTGAAGTTATTCCGTAATATACTAAGACTAGACTAAATAAACAACTATGGTTTTCGGGTATTCAATAATCCCAAGATTCAAAACAGCTATATTAATATGACACCAAAACTTGGGAGACATGACATGAAGGCTTTCATAAAACATTTACTCTAATAGGCATTTTATCAAACACTTGTGGTTCATAGTTTAGTCAAATCATGGAAATACCAAAGGACTGGCATAATTGACATAAAAGTAACATGAAAAACACTAAGTCATGGTTTAATTCAATAAATGATAACACCAAAACATGTGGACTAGAATAACATCAATAATCTCATTGAAACATGGTATGAAATCATAGTTCATGGGAAGTCATAGCTGAAATCATAATTTAAAACATAGAAATCTTGAAAAAGGTCACAATTTTATAAATTAAAAAGGGTTTCTTGGACTCCATGGATGAAAGGGATCCATGGATGAACATCTAACATACCTGTGATAATGAATTTGAAAAGATGAATGGAGAGTTCTTGAGAAATTTCCTTGAATTTGAGAGCTAGGGTTTCTTGTTTTAGAAAGAATGTTCTTTGATTTGGGGAAATTAATAAAGAATGAACCAAGAAAACATTTTTAGGGCTCAAGTATCCCTTCTGGATGGATTAAAAATAATGGGATAAGACTGTTTTAACCCTGGACGAAATATTATATCTTCATGAAAATTTTCCATTCTGGCCCCTGGCGCCACGCGGAGCTATCGCGCCGTGTCACTGAAAACAGACAATTGGGAAACTGGGTTGTGGTGTGATGCGGGGAAATTATGGTTCTTCACTGATTGGGACCTGGAAGTTCTCTGCGACTTGGTGGCATCGCGCTGTAACACTGGAAAATGCCAAATTGGCCTATGGTGCGACGTGGCAAAATCGCGTTACCTCATTGGAAATTGACAATTGTTATTTTGACTCTCTCCATGACGCGCTGATTGGTAAAATGATGGTATTTAATGACTGGAACTTAAAATTGTCATAACTTCTTACCCGGTTATTGGATTTAGGCAAATTTTATATCATTGGAAAGCTAATCAAATTTCCTACGCAATGGTAGGCTCTAAACTGAAAAATAATGTGTTTCAAAAATCTTATGTGTGAATATCCTTGTATTGGGACTTATATTATGCTAGGGAAATGAGGGGTGTTACAAAAACATACACCAAAAACAGTTCACAAGTTTAAGAACTGAGGACTCTCTTGGTGACCACTCTCGGATTCAACAAATACACCAAGAAATGAGATAACAAAGGTGTATTTTCACACCAAACCAGCCAACAATCCAAACTAAGTTAACAATACAATATGATGAACAAGATAACAACAACAATGTGAAACAACAACAACCAAATGACTTAGGATTGCAAGACACAAATGGTTACAAGATTACAATGAAAAAAAGGATAGATAATTAGACAAGTGAAGGTATAATCTTAAGAACCCAAGAAATTGGTGGACTCTTGGACCCTTAACACTACACACAACAAACAACTAACTCCTATGTTGACATAAGAGGGATTTTACCTCCTCTAAACACCAACGTATTAAGCCATCGTTGCAACACAAGTGATATCTACACTTTTTGCCCTTATTTCGATTTGGTGTCTATTCCAAGCCCTACAACTAAAGAGAGAACTTACAATGTCTCAAAATATCATAATTCAACAACTAGAGAAATACTCCCTAAGAGGTTCTACTTATAGTACTTTACAAAAGAAGACAAAATGACTACACTAACCTTAATGAAAGGGTGGCCATGGAGTGCATTTTGGGCAAAGTAAAGTGACCAAAATTCCTCCAATAAAGATGATCCAAAATCGTGATCCATTAAGTTTCCAAAACCGTGAAGCCTCAAGCCTTCAATGCTCCAAGCAATTTTCCACTCACGGCACTAATGAATAGTATGCTCCATGGTAGGTTCAAAATGAGTCTTCCTTGCATATTCTTGTGCCCTCAGGGTGACCACGTCTTTAGCCTTTAGGTGATGGCCTCCAATCATGTCTTTAAAAATTAGGGTGGCCATTTGACTTGTATCATATTTGGCTCATTAGAAAGTGATATTTATATGAAATATCCTGAAGAATTCAAAATGCCTGATGCATATAAAAATTCTCTAGAAAATTGTTCAATAGAGCTTCAGAAATCCTTATACAGATTAAAAAAATTAGGACACATGTGGTATAATTTCCTTAGTGAATACCTATTGAAAGAAGGGTATAAAAATGATCCAATCTGTCCTTGTGTCTTTATTAAAAGGTTTGGACCTGAATTTGTCATATTAGTTGTATATGTTGATGACTTGAATATCATTGGAACTCCTAAAGAGCTTCCAAAGACAGTAAAATATTTGCAAAGGAAATTAGAAATGAAATACCTCTAAAAGACAAAATTTTGTCTTGGTATATAAATTGAATAGTTTATGAATAAAATCTTTGTCCATCAATCCATATATACTGAAAATGTTTTAAAGAGATTTTATATGGATAAAGCACATTCATTAAGTACCCCGATGGTTGTGAGATCACTTGATATAAATAAAGATTCATTTCAACCTCATGAAAATGATGAAGAACTTATTGGTCCTGAAATACCATATCTTAGTGCAATTGGGGCATTAATGTATCTTGCTAGTAATTCACGACCAGATATATCTTTTGCTATAAATTTATTAGCAAAATTTAGTTCTTCCCCAACACGAAGACATTGGGATGGTATTAAGAATATATTCAGATACCTTCGATGAACTATTGATATGGGACTATTTTATCCAAATAAGTCCGATTCACAATTTATTGGTTATGCAGATGCAGGATATTTGTCTGACCCACAAAATGATCGATCTCAGACAGGTTATTTGTCTACATGTGGAGGTACAACTATATCATGGCGTTCAATAAAACAAACCATGATTGCTATATCTTCAAATCATGTAGAGATAATATCCATTCATGAAGCAAGTCGAGAAAGCGTCTAGTTGAGGTCAATAACTCAACACATCCAGGAAACATGTGGCCTTACTTTGAAAAAGAATATTTCAACAATATTGTATGAAGACAATTACGCATGCATAGCTCAATTAAGAGGAGGATACATCAAAAGAGACAGAACAAAACACATTTCACCAAAATTATTTTTTACTCATGATCTTCATAAGACGGGTGAAAGATGTTCAACAACTTCGTTCAAGCGATAATCTAGTAGATATGCTCACTAAAGCATTGCCAAAATCAACCTTTGAGAAGTTGAGATACAAGATTGGGATGCTTCGTCTCCTAGATATTAAGTGATGTTTTTATCAAGGGGAGTAAATACGCGCTGCAGTCTTTTTTCCTTAACCAAGGTTTTTATCCCACTGGATTTTTTTGGTAAGGTTTTTAATGAGGTAGCAAACAAAGTGTATTAAAAACAACTATGTACATCTTATTCTTTTTAATTTTTCTTTCTTGTACATGGACATCCAAGGGGGAGTGTTGTGAACAAGTGATTGCCCACGTTGGATCACTTATCGTAAGTTTACCCATACCTCCAAGGCATATAATGCCTATAGATATATCCCCCCTACTTCACATGTAAAAATATATACAATCAATAGAATATTACTACTAAGTTACTCATCTTATTCTCTTGCTTACATATACTTAAATCTCTTTCTATTTTACTTTTCTTTCCTTGTAATAAGTTTTATTATTTGGTCTTTAAATTACAATAATTTAGTATTTCTTAATTACTTATAAACTTAAAACCTAATGCAAGCACACAATAGCCTAGACCCATATTTAGAGTATTTTAATCATAAAACCTAAAACCTACGCCTCTTTTACCATTTATATTTTACCCTTTCCAACTTCAAAAGTACAGACCTAAATTCTAATCTCTCAAATTAAGAGTCACGACTCACAATTACAGTTTTTAATTCCACTTTAAACTCCTAATTTTAAGATTTTGTTGCTTTTTTTATCATGTTTGCTCTAAAATGGAAACAGGAATAATTGTTTGTCAAAATTTTAAATTAGAACAAATAGATTCGTCAAATCGAATCGATTAATAAAAAATAAATCAAACTAGATATAATATGAGTTGAGTTAGGATAAGGATTTTAACAAATCAAAATTTTAAATTTCAATTCAATAATGGCTAAATTCAATCCGAATCGATTCGCGCACAGGCCTAAGTAAGACAAAGAGATTAAAACAGAGGGAGTTAATGTTTTTTCCATTGTTTTATTTGTTCTGGGCTAACTATTTGGTATCGGAACTAAATGACTTGATTAATTTGAATTTTTGTTGTGTAGGGTCCGTTAAAGGATATATACTCCTTCCAACTAGAGGCTTCTCTATTTGCAAGGTTCTAACTCGAGACCTCTAGTTAAGCAGCATCACTATCTACTATTATAGATATTGAAGATCTTACCATCAATATGTCCACAAAAGCATAAATTGGTAGCATATGTTTCTTGATGATCCCCATAACAACACTTATTGGCTTTGCTAAATATGCAGCAATTAGAACAACAAATAAAGCTATCTATCAATAAATTTTGAAAACATAGCCACCATAATACGCAGACAATGTAGCTAGACTCGTACTAGCTTCACGCCCTTGAATTATCACTCATGAATGAACTGAGAAAGCCAACAAAAAGACTTGATTCTAACTTCACAGAACCGATGCTACTATCACCTTCAAGCTGCCGGAAGCATTCACTACACACCTTCAGTTATTACTCACGGATGAATTAAGAAAGCTGACCAAAAACCTTACATCCATAGAGCCGGTGTTGTCGCTGTCTGTGCATAGAGCCATGCCCCATTCTTGTCTCAGCCTCCAAGGGGATGCTGAGGGGGGTTGTTAGTGAAATAGATCACAGTTATTCCTTGACGCCTTGTCAAACTATTGGATTACGGGCATGGGTCACCCATGTGGACCCGACCCATAATTTTTGTTTCTGGATAATCTGACAAATAAGAGGGAAAAGAAAAGACACGTAATGTTTTTTTGAAAACTTGGGGGGGAACAGTTACTGTTCCACTTCCCATATATTTGAACTCATCTCTTCCTTTTGAGAGCTACAGTAAAGTGACAAAAACAGAGAAACATCAAAACACTAGAAAAAGGCTTTTAGTTTGTGAATCAACATTCTGTTTTCAAGAGAAACGAAATTGACTTGGAGCAAGATCCTTACGATAGAAAAAAAATCTATTTCCGCAGCGATTTAAGGTACACAACAATTTATGTTTTTCTCTGAAATTACTATCATTGGAATCATAGAGACAGGTTAAATTGCTTCGTTTTGCATGTTTTTGGTGTCGGATTTAAGTTTAACTCTTCCTATTATTGAAAATGGCCATACCTGTTAAAAGATAGCATAACCGATTGTAGATCGAATTTTTAGTCCCGACAAAAATTGGATTAACAACCTTCCGATCTGTCTGACGCGCTACACGGATCTGCAATTTTTTTTTCTTCTATTAAGGAATAGAGAGATTTTCTTTTTTAAATTAAAAAAAAGGAAAAAGGATAGAAAAAGAAGTAGCATGACAAGATCTATTTCCATGATTGAATAGATCTGTGTAAAAAGAGTTTCTTCCATATCCTTTATTTTTATTTTTTTTGAGAAATAATGAAAAGTTCTTTGCTTTTGATTTGATAAGAAATTTATAAGGAAGAGGAGTTAGTGCGTGTGGTGTTGTACAACCTGTATATGAATAATTCTTTGGTGTGATTTTAAATATAAGATAATATTAAGAAGATGGGTTTCTGTGCCTTTAACTTTTCTCAAAGGAATTTAATATTTTCTATTAAAGTGTGTGACTTTATCCTACTAGAAAATACTTTCAGTAGATTCCTTGATTTTGTATGGGTCCATTTTTGTTCCCTTTTATATATATTATTAAAAAAAAGTAAAAATTATTATTCCATTTATTTGTTTTAGAGCAAAGTACTTCTTACAGGAAAGTGAAGAATATTTTAAGCTTAATAATAATTTTATTTTATTATCCCTTAACTTTGTTTTTGGATTTAGCCTTCTACGATAAAATATGACATAAATGTCACATTGCGTGGTTAAACCATTCTTATTGTTTCTTGGTTCCTATTTCAGAAATGGTTGAACGGGGACAAACTCGAATCATTCTGGAAGAGCACGTCGCCGAAGGGCATATTTTCGAGGTCGTGAGATCATATGAAATGGAGTCCCCAGAGTGACACAAAATCTATTATGAAATGAGAGGGCTATACGAAGGGAAAGTCAAAAGAAATTGATAGATTTCAAGTCTTTTAAGATGTCACCTAACATTAGTGTTGCTAGTTTTATACATCTGTTTGAGATGAAACATGTAGAACTAGAAAACTATGTAGAAATCTTGGATTGGGAAGCGTTAGCTATTTTAGAAAATTCTCTCCGTGACCCTTGGGGCGAGAAATTAATTGATGTTTACCACGAGATTTGGCCTAGAGAACTTTTTTGGGTGTACACAAGTCGTCTAGAATATTTGTGGAATGACATTTATTTTTAGATTGACTTGTAACATGAAGTTATTATTAACTTTATATTATATATATATTAAGTTTTTTTATCTCCTTTTATATGAATTTCATTCATTTCTTTGAGTTTTAAATGACTTAATTGTAAGCTATCATTCTAATGCACATTAAGAAATTAATTTCTAATTTTGGTTAAGTATTTAGTTCGTATATGATGATTGGATTCTTAAGTGTCCTTTCAATTTTACTCTAAACATAAAACCATTATATGGAATGATTTGCTTGAATATGTAACTTGCATGCATAATTGATAAAATACTTGCGTAATTGTCTCATAATAACAAACATGGTATCTAAAAGCATAATTGCTTACTTGAATAAAGGAGAAAAACTTAATGGAGACAACTACGACATTTGGAGTCGTAAGATGTGGTATGTAGTGGAAGAGCAAAACGCTCTCGAAGGTATTAACCATGTCTTAAGTCTACCAGAAGAGGGCAATACTGCATAACACAGGAGAGACCTTAAAGTTTATAAGGCTGGGAAAAGGATGATTCCATTGCACGTGGAATCATTGTAAGTTCTGTGGTTGATGACCTCATATATGAGTGTCAGGAATTTCCTACTGCCAATTCCATCTAGACATACTTGCGAGGGCTAACTATCAATTTTGACACTTACAAGAATTGTCATGATCAGAACATCAAACAATACCTTAGGGTGATATAGAATATGATAACTCAACTCAAAAGTGTTGGTCACGTTCTCTCGGATGAGTAGCAGGTTCAGGCAGTGATCCAATCTCTTCCCAATAGTTGGGAACAACTTAAGGTCAACTTAACCCACAATGACAACATCAAAACTTTTTCTGATATTGCACGTCACGTTGAACTTGAAGATGAGTGGCTTGTTGCTGCTAAAGCTGCTTCTAATGCCTTTATGGCTGAATCAAGTGGTAAGAACTCTTCAGGATTCAACTGTAAGAAGAAATGGAAAAAGAAAGGGAAGGGTAAAGAGACTAAAGAAGGACCCTCTGAGAAAAAGAACAAGCCAAATTCCAAGAAGGGAGAAGTTTTCAAGAAGAAAGACAAGATCAAGATGAAATGCAACAATTACCAAAATCTGGGGCATTTTTTTCATGACTGTCCTGAGCAGAAAAAGGTAGCATTTCTAAATGTAACTCTTAGTGCTGCATATGTTTCTGGCACTGCTTTATTAACTGAATTTTATCCTATGTGGATTGTAGACTTAGGAGCCACCGACCATGTGAGTCGAGATAGAGAAGCATTTGTGGAGTTCCTTCGGGTTTCACCTGGATCCAGGTGGATCTATGTAGGAAATAATGCAAGACTTAAAGTCAAAGGGATTGGCACTTGCAAAGTAGATTTGCGTGCAGGCCGGTCTTTAATGTTGCATGACGTCCTATATGCTCCAGAAATTTGACGAAACTTAGTGTATGTGTTTGTTCTTTTAGATGTTGGTTTTCATTTGTTCTTTAGTCATAATTGTGTAAGAATTACTCTAGATAATGTTTTTATGATTTTGGACATCGTTATGATTGCTTTATTATTTTAGATTGTAATCCTTCAACTTATGACTATTATGTTGACCATTGTGTAATGTCATGTTATTCAAGTAATAATGATGTTTATATACTTACATGGCATGCTATATTGGGTCACATAGGACAAGACCGAATGAATAGATTGGCAAAGGAAGAACATCTAGGTTCTTTCTCCAAAATTGAAATGCCAACTTGTCAAAATTGTCTTGCTGAAAAGATTACACGTAAACCTTTTGGGAAGGCTAAAAGAGCCGAATTCCCATTTCAATTAATCTATTCTAATATCTGTGGTCCAATGAATATGAGGGCAAGGACTGGTGCTTTATATTTCACTACATTTATTGATGATTTCACACATTTTGGTTATGTCTATTTGATATCTCATAAGTCAAAATCACTTGAATGCTTCAAAAGATACATGAATGAAGTTGAGAATCAATTAGACAAAAGTATAAAAGAATTAAGAACCGATAGAGGACATGAATATCTGTCAAAACAGTTTGAAGAACTGTGTATTGAAAAGGCATTATCAGTCAATTGACTACTCCTTATACACCTCAACAAACTGGTGTCGCCAAAAGAAGGAATAGAAAATTGTTGGATATGACAAGATCCATGATGGCGCAGGAAAATTTACCAATCTCTTTATGGGGAGATTCATTATTAACTGTGGCCTACATATTGAATAAAGTGCCTTCTAAATTAGTATCTTCTACTCCTTATGATCCACTCCTTATGAACAATGGACTGGTAATAAACAAAACTTTAATGATCTACGACCTTGGGTTTGTACTGCATATATTAAAGATCGTTTTTGTAAGTTTGGAAAACTAAGTCCAAAAGGAAAGAAATGTATCTTCATAAGATACTAAGAACACTCCAAAGATTATGCGTTCACCAGTGAATTGGAAGATAGAAGTACTACTAAAATTGAATCATGAGATGTCACATTCTTGGAAAATGACTTTTCAAAAAGGAATGAAATAAAGAAAAATGAGACTCTTTATGAAATGTTGAATTCAGATGATCAAATAATGTCACGGGATATGCTTGATAATTCAATTGATCAAGAAATGATTCTTGGTCCAAGTGGGAGTTGTGAATCCCAAAATCCCATTGAAGAATCTGAACTTCAATTACGTAAGAGTACCAAAAAAGGTGTGCCTAAATGATATTATGAGATTGAGGATTATGTCTTCCTAGTATCTCCCACGAAATTAGATGAACCTAATTCTTTGACTGAGGCTTTATCGAGTCCAGAAAAAGATGAATGGATAAAAGCGATGAAAGAAGAATTAGAGTCCATGAAAACCAATAAATTTTGGGATCTAGTTGACCTTCCTTCTAGGCATAAAGCTATTGGGAACAAATGGATTCTCAAAGTCAAACGTAAATCAGTTGGGTCAATAGAAAGGCATAAAGAACGATTGGTGGCAAAAGGTTTTACTCAAAAAGCTAGAATAGATTATGAGGAAACTTTTTCACCAGTTGTGAAATTCACCTCAATTTGCCTGCTTTTGTATATAGTTGCATATTTAGATTTAGAATTACACCAAATGGACTTAAAGACCTCTTTTCTCAATGGAAAACTAAAAGAGGAAATCTACATAGAACAACCTATAGGTTTTGTTGTTAAAGGCCAAGAAAAGAAGGTTTGTAAATTAAATAGATCAATATATGGACTTAAGCAGTCTTCAAGGCAGTGGTACCTGAGATTTCATAAGGAAGTGATTTCATTTGAATTCACCATGATCGATGAAGACCATTGCATCTATGTGAAAAAGTCCAATGAAATACTTGTGATTCTTTCGCTTTACGTGGATGATATTTTTTTAGCTGGAAATAATTTGGAGTATGTAAAAACTGTTAAGTCATGGCTTTCAAAGTCATTTGACATGAAAGATATGGGTGAAGCAGACTATATATTGGGTGTTAAAATCCAAAGAGACCATTCCAAGAGAATTTTTAGTCTATCTCAAGAAACATACATAATGAAAATTTTGAAATGTTTTTGAATGAGTAGTTGCAAATCAATGGATACTCCTATAGTAAGAGGTGAAACTTTAAGCCTTGAAATGTGTCCAAAGACTAAAAAAGAAAAAGAAGACATGTCTCGAGTACCATATTCCAGTGCAGTTGGGAGTTTGATGTACGCTATGATGTGTACTCGCCCAGACATTTGTTATGCTGTAGGTATGGTTAGCAGGTATCAATCCAATCCTGGAAGAGATCATAGGAAACCAGTAAATAGAATTTTTCGATACCTGAAGGGAATTGCTGATTATTCACTATGCTATAGTGGATCCGATTTATCCATAAGAAGTTATACAGATGCTGATTGGGTTGTGACCGGTATGATAGAAAATCAACTTCCAGTTACACCTTCTTGCTAAATGGTGGTACAATTTTGTGGAAAAGTAAGAAACAAACTTGCATAGCCCTGCCAACTATGGAATCAGAATTTTGGCTTGTGCATCTGCAGTACAAGAAGCTATTTGGTTGAAGAGATTCTTTGAGCATTTGAACATCGCAAAGAATTCTAAGTGTACCGTGATTTTATATTGTGACAGTCAAGTGGTTATCGCATATACAAAGGATACTAAATATCACAGCAAGACCAAGAACATTGATATTAAGTATAACTTTATAAGATACATAGTAGCAAGAGGAGAAATAAATTTGCAATACATTCCTACACGAGAAATGATAGTCGATCCCTTTACTAAGGCAATATCTAGAGACTTGTTTGAGAAACATGTTATGGCTCTAGGATTACGTAGGATATGATTATGTTTATGTTTTGTAGATGACTTGATAATAATTATTATCAATATAAAAATCTTGAATTTATGTTCAATCTCATATGCATGTGAAAATGTGTTATATTAAAATAGTGTGTCAAACAAGTCATGAGATTGTCTCTCTCACATGAACAATCACCTCTTACGTCGAGGAACGTGAAGAGAAAAGTTCCACCACTAGATAATAACTTGTTTTGTAAAGCCAGATGTGAGTTTATGTAGGAATATGGATTTGAGGATTATTAAAGAAAGAAACTCAGGTTAGACATTTAGAGGTGTCTAGACCTAGTTCTGTACGATGTTGAATGACAAAAGAAATAAGACACACGCACCAATATAAGGTGAGAACATCGTAACACGTGTTTCATACCATGTGTGCTTAGCGACCAATGGGTTAATGGAAGAATGAATCCCTGCTTCTTCATTGTCTGAGACCCTCAAGGTTATTTTAACCTTTCATTGAAATACCCTTAGACCTTTGACTGTTTCTTGAAGTTTCGATCATTGTTTCTACTTTAGCATGTTACTAATAGCCATGACAGATTTTGTAATGTGGTGCATGTCTAAGAAAGCAGTTGATTGGAACAGATAGATTCGAGTGGAAAGGGAAGAAAATTAAAATAAATATTTTAACTTGTTTACACAAGACGGCTATTACACTAACCATATAAGAGTCAAGTGTAGTTGTGTATAGAAAGTTAAACATGGACTCGAGTTCACCTCTTTAAGAGGATGAGGGATCAGATAAATAACTACTGAAGTAGTTAATAATGCCTGGGGTATTGCGAGTATTAGTATCCTCATATTAGTAGACAATTCTTTCCACATGTGATTGGATTCCTAAGTACATTTTGTAAAATCTTATAGGTAAAGCTCATAATGCTCACAGGTCGCATGAACTATTTGCCATGTGAATTGGTGATTTGTTTATTTCATACTGGCTCAGGTCATGTCCACCATGTGTGAAGTGGGAGATGTTGGATTACGGGTATGGGCCACCCATGTGGACCTGACCCGACCCGACCTGGAATTTTTGTTTCTGGATAATCTGACAAACAAGAGGGAAAAGAAAAGTCACGTAATGTTTTTTTGAAAACTTAGGGGGAATAGTTACTGCTCCATTTCCCATATATTTGAACTCATCTCTTCCTTCTGAGTGATATAGTAAAGTGATGAAAATAGAGAAACATCAAAAACACTAGAAAAAGGCATTTAGTTTGTGAATCAACATTCCGTTTCCAAGAGAAATGAAATTGACTTGGAGCAAGATCCTTTCGAAAGCAAAAAAATCTATTTCCGCTGCGATTTAAGGTACACAATAATTTATGTTTTTCTCCAAAATTACTATCACAAGTTTATCAACACATAGAGAGGAATTCAGGTTTCTATTTCAGCAAATATGAGGAGGGACATATAGTGAAATATGATGAATGGAAACTCATTACTTCTATTTACTCTATAAATTATCAATCATACAACAACAGATGATTAACAGAGGGCGCTGGCTGAGCCACTCTTAGCTCTGACCAGAAACAATGTTGGGGATGTTGAGGTCTTTAAATATAGGACTGTTGACTTCAACACCCATTGCATTCAAACCATTGTCAACATAAATAACTGCACCAGTACTTGCTGAAGCGAGGTGTGGTGCTAGGAATGCATCTGTATTCTTGACTTCATGTATGATAAGTTTCAAAGTATAGTAACAACAATAAATTAAGATGAGGAAAAGAGCATAGATAAAACATTTTTAGTGAGAAATAACTTGAGTCGATAATTTACCTACTGATAATTCTTTCCAAAGAGGTGCATTGTTTAGGGAGTAGTCAATCATCATATCTATGAAGCCAATTGCTTTTGCAGCTCGACTTCATAACGGGCCTGAATAATGATATGTTTCTCTTGTCAATAAGAGATTTTGTATGAACTTGAAAAAATGAGTTGGAATTATATAACGGACTAGTCGTTCCTCCGCTTCTTGATGAGCTTCAAAGTTATTGTATAATCCTTCTGTTTCAATATAAGTGAATTATTTCCCTTATTAGTATTTTCTTAGAAACAATGCCTCTTTCTAAATTTGGTGACTCTCTAATTTCAATATTCTACATGCTATTTTAAGACTACAAGGTTTAAACGAAATTTTGGTTGATATGTTTCCATGTAGAAACTAGAATCTAGGCAACTCCGGGGAAATGTATGAAACACTGTCAAGTTTAAATTGTATTAAAGACTTCACACACAGTGGTGACTATTATTTTCCTTCTACGGGTACTAGAATCTGTATTAATACAACAACAACATCATAACAAGTTCATGTATGAACAAGAATAGTTTTAAAGTTCTTTAACACCTTCAACACAAGATTATTACTAATGTATCCAAGAAGTGTGTTAGATATCAGAAAATAGATGCAACAGAAATTTTAGACCAAGTCCCCCAAATTCACGAAGTGTCCTTAAGGAATAATTCCCCTCACTGTACCCGAGGTTATGGAATTTTCCTCCCAGGATAAAATTTCCTTCAATCCAATTATAGCGGCACCTCAAATAATTGGATTCCACGAACGCACTCAACGGTTTGAATGATCACACAGAATATTTTTAAGATAAGAAGAGCTTTGTATTCTGAAAATTTTGTATATCAAACCTGTGGATCAAAGAAGGTTTATATAGCCATAACATGCCTCTTCTAAAAAGTGGCAATGGTTCACTTTAGAGGTGTGCCTTTTCTAAAAATTCATGTCTGTTACTGCATGCATGTATAAATGGAGTATCAAACACTGTTTCAGACTGAATTTCTTTAATTCTTTCAAATAAACTTTGTCCAAAAAGATAGATCTCATCGATCATTTTCCAAATCCAAATCCGAAGCCGAGCCGAGCGAGCGACGACGACGGCGTGAGGCATCTCTTATTTCTTGCCTTACTTAGAATGTGGAAATGTGTTTCACAATATAAACGCTTTAAAGCTTCTTTCTCCCACTAGTGTGGGAGAATTTTAGTAGGCTTTCCTAAAATGAGCACACTTTCCATTTTGGTGTAAACTCAATTTTTTCTTCCACTTAATTCCCTCATATTTCCATTCAAATACACACATAGAACCCAACAGTGACAAACATCAAAGAGAAAACGTTCGGTTTGACAAGATAAAAAATTATTGACAGGAAGATAGTGTACAAGATGATATCAAATAGGCATTATACAGGAAACAAGAAAGTCTGATTGCTTCATGTACCAGGAAACAAATATATATACTAACCTAACTGCTTGGTTTTGAAGGATGGTTTCAAGAATTAAAGCATGTAGTAGGTACGACCCGTGGTGCATGAGATAGGTTTTCAAAAATATGACACAGACCCTAATGCTTGACCATGGATTCAAGTATGTCATCCTTTGACAGCAAAACATGAAGTATTCACTTCATTCCTGGACAAAAGTACATCTGAATGATATCTTTTTCTCACCTGTTGTTCAAACTTGTCAACCTGGACATGAAGTTTAAGAATTCATTTTTAAAACTACAAGTTGATAAAATTATGAATTCCATGCTTAAAATTGATTGTATGCACGTTCATGATATTAATTGGGTTTTAAATCCATGATTATTATAAGATTCATGAAATTATAATAGTATTTATGGAGACTTATATGAATTGCATGCTAAACCCTTGATTTTTCAATTGAGTATTGTATTCATGATGTTCAAGTGTTGACCATTATCATCTGAAATAATCCATGCTCCCCAACTTGGACAAAAGTACCTTTTGATGTCACTGGACAGTAAACATGCACAATTTTTTTTGACCATTCCTGTAGGCTCTGGTTTGCGGCTCTGCTGAGGGATTCCAGAGAACATCAAGTAAAACCACTCTTGAGGACCTTATAAGACTTATTCCTTCTGAGAAGGATTTTGTCGATGCAAGAAGCACTTTGAAATCACTATTAGGGTCATTAAGAGAATTTATTGATATCTGTCTGCTTTACATTATGTTTCCTATCCATATAGAGAATCTCTCTTCCTAAAGTCCAGCCAAAGAGAGACTTGAGTTTCTCCTTGATCAGGTTCAGTGGATTAAGTAACTGGATAAATATTATAACTTTCTCTTTTGTCTCACCACTCAGTCTGATCAGTTCAACAATAAATTTTATTTTCACTCCAATATCTAGATCAAACCGACATCTTATTTTTTTCAGCCGACTTTCCAACTCATAGAACTCCTTCCTCTTTGCCAATAAGGAAGGATGAACAGAAATCAGAGACACTAGATTTTGTTCCTAATAGGAGCCTGGATTCTCTGTGATTCTTTTAAGCAACTCCTTCTTCAAATATATGGGCTTTAGGTGTACCATTGTATCCCTTATGCCTGGAAGGATTACCCTCTTTAAATTTTTGCTACAGCTATGGACAAGTGGTGAAATAATATCCCGTACCTCTTCCATGCTCGGGCATTCTTGTCAAGGGAACAGCTAAGGGAAGCCCATTTTTGCTCCATATCACCAACAAACTTTGAACTTATAACACAGAGTGTTGCACAGCTCTTTGATGTTATTCTGGAATGGAGTGTTTTCCAAATAAGTCTTTGCTCATTCCGAGTAGTGTGCCCTTCTTCAAGAACTAGAAGACCAGAAAACTTTAAAAGTATTTCTCTAGTCTCTTTCGCATAACCCTCTCTATCTTCTCTCGTCAGAATCCTCAACAAATCATAGATGACTCCCAAAACGCTCTTACTTTTTGGCCACGATCTCATCTTCATCATACGTATAAGGTTTAGATTTTTTTCGCAGCATGGGATAAACAGTTTAATATACCAAATGTACTTTCATCTTCCGGGAAAGACAAATCCTTACTATTTAAGTTGTGGAAGGGAATGTCCACCTCCCATTTCTGGAACTTGGCTTCCCAGTTAAGAAGCAAGCTGGATGGAGAAATGATTACTAGCCGACACTTTTGAAACACCTTCAGAAATGACTGTACAAATACAATGGCGAGTCGGGTTTTTTCATATCCAGGTGGATGTAAGATAATGCATCCTCCCTTGCTATCGGCTAGAGGCTCTCTCAACCTCCCAAGACCTATATCTCCAATTAGTTTTTTCCACAGGAACTCAAATCCTCCACGTTAATGAGGATACATGGTAGTTCTGATACTTTCAGGAACTAAATCCAAAATGGTTCCATCTCCATAAATAGGAGAATCCTGGACTACAGAAGAATCAGAAAATCTGAAGCCGTCAACGTCCAACAGTGATGGAGACTCTTTAAAATATTTTCTTCTATTCTCCTATCGAGTTCTCTGAGCCTTCACATTACAGCAGTTCAAAAATTTAAGAGTCATTACGATGAAAGACGAAATCTAATAAATTAATAAGAACAAATGTTGTTGGTAGGACAAATCTTGTATACTTACAAAAGGAGGGAAGATGTACTTGTTCCCCAAAACAATACGGGAACAATCTTTACATATAAGTCCAATTTATTCATCTAGAAAAAGATGATAGTTCCCCATCTGACATCTACATGTTTGTCCATTCTGTATCGGTAAAACAGATGGATTTTTAAAACCAATATTTGATTCTGAGTTACACGTGTCTATTACATCCAAAAGATTATCCATTTCCTTTTCCCAGTCTTCTTTCTCCGGGGGATAGGTTCCTCTTCTTCAAATCAGAATATCAAAGAGAGTGTTTCTTTGACAGGAACCTGTTCTTTCTCTTCGGGAGGAATGAATTTATCACAATCATCACTATTTATTATAGAGTTAATATCAAACTTCAGAAATGCCAATTCATTAAGAGTCTTCATCCGAGTATCCAAGTCATTAACATCACAGTCCTCTTCAGATGAGGATTCAAACGCCTCTTTGACTTTATCTTGCTTTTCATCCTCAACAACAAGTTGAGGTACTAGCCTCCAAAGTATTGGTTCCTTGCCATTAGAAGCTGACGATTCAATTTGTCAGTGATATAAATTGGCATAAATAAAACAAAATAATAAACAAGACACACAGATTTACGTTGAAACCCTTGTGGGAAAAACCACGGGTAGAGGTAAGGATGTTTCACTATAATGAAAGGAGCGGAGTGAAATGTAGAGAATGAGTATTTTATTAATACATAAATAACCCACTAAATGCATTTGAGGTTCGGATTAACATAATTCAGGTCACAACTCTGACAATCTCAACCTTGACACGAATTCCAATTCAGAACTCAAATCCATTTCAAGAAAAACTCTCCACCTCTTCCACAAAAGCCCCTAAGGGCACATCTCAACAGCTAACACAAACCAAGTCCAAGCAATGCTCAAACTTGGCACTTGGTAGTGTTTTGGTCATCATATCAGCATGATTTTCATGGTTACTAATCTTTCTTACCACAATAACACCGCGAGAAATAATTTCATGCACAAAATAATACCGAATATTGATATGCTTTGTCCTCTCGTGAAACATCTGATCTTTCGTAAGGAAGATAACACTCTGACTGTCGTAAAAGACCACAATAATCTATAAGTCTTTTCTAAGTTCACCAAATAGACACTTCAACCAAATGGCTTCTTTGAAACCCTCTGTAATAGTCATGTACTTTGCCTCTGTAGTTGACAAAGCAACCATAGTCTGTAAAGTAGCTTTCCAACTGATAGCACAACCACCAATGGTGAAAATATAGTCTGTAAGGGACCTCCTTTTATCATGGTCTCCTACAAAATTAGAATCAACATACCTGATTACTCCATCTTTATTTCTCCCAAACTTCAAACAAATATCAGCAGATCCATGCAAGTATCTGAAAATCCACTGAACTGCTTTTCGATGTTCTTTATCAGGATTTGTGATACGAGTTTGATCATGAACTTAGACACTTTTTGAGTATTTAAAAATCACCTGAAAGGGTGCACAAGCCCAAGTGTGAAGAAGGCCCAAACACACCCCTAAAGTGCACTTAATGGGCGGTTTGGCTCTCATTAATGAAAGGGCCATTTAGTTTTTTGTCTCTTATTTTGTAATGTAATATAAATAGAACATTATAGGGTTTCTAGTTCTTTAGTTGGTTATTATTATTGAAAGAACACTTCTCTTAGAGTAAGAGAGTGTCTAACCAAAACTAGGGCATTGCACAAGTCTGGAATCATTTGTGTGTTGCATTTTGCTTGATACATTGGTGCTTGGGTGGTTGACACCTCTCTTGTGTCAAGTTTAAGAGATAGGTGATAGTTGTGTATAATGTTAAGGATTCAAGAGTTAAATAAGATCTTGGATTGTTAGGTAATATGAAGTTTTGATGATAGACATATAAGTGAAACATGTTGTGAAAGCTGGTCCATCCAAATAAAAAAAACATAGTTGCAGGAAAGATTATTGATAAGATAATGTTGCGCAAAATAGTAGTGGATAAGAAACAAACACTTTAGACATGCTCTCAATACTTATCACATCAACAAAGTGGATAAAAAGGTAAAAGAAAAATGTAGCATCTAGAAGTAGAGTTGAGGGAGGAGTCCTACAAGACTAAGGGATAAATGAAAAGAGTCCTGTTCGATTAAGGAGAGAGAAACGGCTACAGCAAGAAGTGAAGTTACTTGATGGAGTTTCACTGAAGATATAAGTAGAGATGAAAAGGGACTTTATCAAAGGTATTCTTATATATACAATAAACAATATTCAAGTAACACACTCAAGCACTGAAAAGATAGTCAATAATCAGCAAATCAGTTCTACAACTTAAAGAAGCTTGTGAAGAAACTTGGTCCTTTAATTAGAGTCTTAGACTTTGTGTAATAGGTTGGTTATTAAGTCATAATTGATTTTTAATCTCTAGTCTCAGTGAAGTATAAACTGAGTTAGGATAAACGTCTTCAAGTTGGGGAAATCAAAGACTTGGGAACACTTATCTTGGAAAGATTAGTGTTTTGTAGAAATAGGAGTTAGAAGTTTTAATACCTACTTTATAAGAAGTCTTGTAATTTGTTGATTGTTGAGGCTCATGAGTTATAGTAAAGTTGGGGCTGAATCCTGTAGAGGTACAGGTCATGGTTATTTACACCTTTTTTGAGCCGAGTGTTTTCCACATAAAAACACTGTGTTCAAGTTTTACTTCTGTGAACCACATTAGCATACTTGTTTCACTGATAGGAAACCAATAGAGTAAAATAATAAAATTAGTAGGGCACTCACTCTAACAAGTGGTATCATAGATAGGTTGTCTTAAAGAAGCCTAGTACCTAAGAAAAGATCACAATGATGAATTCTGCACCTCCTACTAGTCATAGTGAAGGTCATTCAACCACTAGACCTCCACTCTTTGATGGCTCTAACTTCATCTGGTGGAAAGAAAGGATGAAGATGTTTATCCAAGGTGAAGACTATGAATTGTCGGATAGGATTACTGATGGCCCTACCATTCCAATAAAGATAGTTGATGGTGAATAAGTAAGGAAGGTAAGGAGTGAATTTACTGCTGATGATTTGGTGGCTCTAAGGAAAAATGCAAAAGCTAAGAATATCCTAGTCCATGGATTAGGACCTATTGAATACAATAGGGTGTCAACTTGCACCACTGCTAAGCAGATTTGGGATGCATTGGTAAATGCATATGAGGGTACCTTACAAGTAAGAAAATTTAGAATTTCCCTTCTCTTCACTAAGTATGAGGCTTTCTAGATGAAGGAAATGAATCACTGCATGAGATGATGACAAGGCTTACAACCTTAACAAATGAGCTAACTTCCTTGGGCAAAGTCATCACTGAGGAAGCACAAGTTGAAAAGGTACTGAGGATACTACCAAACACAAAATAGAATGTCAAGATAACTGCAATTAGTTAGAATTTGAGAACTTATGAAATGGAAGTTGATAGAACCAAAGAACAAGCAGTTCCTGAAAAAATCTTGGCATTAAAGGTTTCTGATAGTGATGATGAATTTGAAATTGATAAGGAACAAGTTTCTTTCATTAAAAAGAACTTCAGCAAATTCTTCAAAAAGAAAAAGGGAACAAGTAGCAAGAAGTTCTTAAATAATAATCGAAATGGATGCTACAAGTGTGGTAAGACTGATCATCAGATTAGAGTTTTCCATGTCTGGGAAATAGAGTGGAAAAAAGAAAGGGCTAAAAAGGAACTAAAAGAAAAAGCAAAAAGGAAGGAGGAACATTCAATGATAGCAGCTTAGGGTCTGACTCAGATGATGATGAAGCTGATGAAACTGCATTCATGGAACTTGGAGATTCAGACTTAGATAAAGAAGATGATGCTACTGAGGTAAGCATACTTGAACTTAAAAAAATACATTTGTTTTCAAAATCAAAACTTGTTTCCTTGGTGAGTGAACTAATTGATGATTTCCAAGAATTGACCTCTAATAGGGGTGAATTGTTCAACAGTTTTGCAAGCCCTAAATTTGATCTCATTGAATTAAAGGCCTATAAAGTTCCAATTGATAATGAAACCTGTACTCTCAAGAAACAGGTTGCAAAACTTGATTCTTCTAATAATAAACTTAAGTTTGAAATCCTAAAAGTGTCTCTCACTAAAAATGTAAAAAAGGCCATTAGTAATGAACAAGAAAGTGCTAAACTTGAACTAGAAAAGTGTAAATTAGAGTGCAGTAATGCAGCTGACATGATAAACAAATTGAGTCAAGAAATCTCTAAGCTGAAACGTGATCTTGGAAGAGAAAATAGGTGGACAAATTCAACAAGAATTTTTCATAAACTGAGCGAGAGAACTCACAGAGAAAAGACGGGTCTGGGATGCCACAAGGGTAGTGTTGATCCTAAGGATTTATGCTATATCTGTGGAAATATTGAACATCCAACTACTGAATATCCAGTAGCTACTAAAAGTAGATCAAACAGTCAAAACTTGGAAAATAAATTTTCTCAGACCAAAAAGTAAAGAACTGGTTCAGGTTAGAGAAACAGGTTGCTCTACATATTTCCAGCATGGACTAGAAGAAATTTGATTCATCCTTTTACTCATAAAATAGGACCCAAGCTTGTTTGGGTTCCTAAGTCCAACCATTGATTTCCTTTGCAGGAGAAAGTGAAAGGAAGCAAGCGACATTGGTACTTGGACAGTGCTTTCTCTAGACACATGACTGGTGATAAGAAAAAGTTCCTTTCACTCTCAAAAATCAATGGAGGTGGAGTTTCCTTTGGGGATGGAAAAAGGGGAATCATTACTGGAGTTGGAAAAATTAGCTCATCTGAGTCAAGAGCATTGGAAGATGTCTATCTTGTAGAAAGATTGAAGCACAACCTACTGAGTATTTCATAGCTATGTGATAAAGTTAACAAAGTTATTTTCACTTCTACACCAAAAGTTAAGAAAATGGACACCAAAGAGATTGTGCTCACTACTAGAAGATACAAAAATGTATACAAAGCTGACATAATAGCAATACCAGGACCAAAATTGACTTGTCTAAGTGAAATTGAAAATGATCCCCTCCTTTGGCACAGAAGACTTGGACATGCAATTCTGAAACAACTAAACACACTTTCCTCCAAAGATATGGTATTGAGACTACCCAAGACCAAATTTAAAGAGGAAAAGTTATGTAGTGCTTGTATAAGGGGGAAGTAGGTAAGATCTTCCTTTAATTCAAAGAACCATTTAGCACTACCAAGTGCCTTGACTTGGGTCATATGGATCTGTGTGGACCAATGAGACTTCAAAGAAGAGGGGGAAAAGGTATGTTTTTGTAACTATTAATGATTATTCTAGTTTCACCTAGACTTTGTTTCTAGCCTCTAAATAAGATTCCTTTGATGTCTTTGCAATTTTTATCAAGAAAATTGAAAAGAAACTGGGCACTTCATTAGTTTCCAAAAGATTTGACCATGGTACAGAATTTGAGAATGTTAAGTTCTTAGAATTTTTTTCAGCAAATGGTATAGATCATAATTTTTCTGCACCTAGAACACCACAACAAAATGGGGTGGTAGAAAGGAAAAATAGAACTTTGGAAGATATGGTTAGAACAATGATGCTTGCAGCAAATATTGCTAAAAACCTTTGGGCTAAGGCAATAAGCACTGCTGCATATATCATAAAAAGGTGTATGATCATACCTATGTTAGAGAAGACTCCCTATGAATTACTTAATGGAAGAAAGACAAACATTTCTCATTTTAGAACCTTTGGTTGTAAATGCTTCATACATAATAATGGAAAAGATAATTTGGGAAAATTTGATGCCAAAAGTGATGAGGGAATCTTCTTAGGTTATGCACTTCATAGTAAGGCTTATAGGGCTTTAAACATCAGAACAAAGTGTGTTGAAGAAAGCATGCATGTGGTTTTTGATGAATCCTGTGTTAAGACTAACCTACAGAAAGGAAGTGACTCTGAGGAATAGGTTACACAACTCAGTTCATTGACTGAAGCTACCAAGGTTGGAGACACTTCAATAGGGGGAACTAAATCTGGAGGCACAGTAATAGGGGGAACTGATCCACCAACCACTCCAGCTCAGAACATCAACAGTGATCCTCGTAGCTCAGTAGGCTTGGTCCCTAGAGGCTACAAGTATCAAGGGTCATACCTATTGAGAATATTCTTACTGATCTCACTTTTGGGATCACCACAAGGTCTGGATTAAGAAGTTTATATGCCTTAAAGGCATTTCTATCAGAGATTAATCCAAAGAAGGTAACTGAGGCATTACTTGATACTGATTAGATCATAGCCATGCAGGAAAAGTTGAATCAGTTTGAAAGAAGAAAAGTATGGCACTTAGTCCCTCTTCCAAAAGATAGAACTATAATTAGGACTAAGTGGGTGTAGAGAAATAAAGTTGATGAGCATGGAACAGTTACAAGGAACAGGGCAACATTGTTGGTCCAAGGATACAATCAGGAAGAAGGAATATATTTTGATGAGACTTTTGCTCATGTAGCTAGAATTGAATCTATTAGATTACTTGTTGCATTTGATACCTACATAGAGTTCTTTCTATATCAAATGGATGTAATGAGTGCCTTCTTGAATGGCATTCTCAAGGAGGAGGTATATGTTAGGCTACCTCTAGGGTTTGAGAGCAAGGAGTTTCCTGATCATGTGTATAAACTGGACAAGGCCTTATATGGGTTGAGATAAGCTCCTAGAGCTTGGTATGAGAGATTGTCAAAATTTCTACTGGAGCATGGGAATACTAGAGGTCAAATTAACAATACTCTTTTCTTAAAAACTGATGGAACAGATTTATCGGTTGTGCGGGTGTATATAGATGACATAATATTTAGGTCTACAAACATGACTCATGAGTTGTGAATTTGAGATGAGCGTGATGGGAGATATGAACTACTTCTTGGAATTGCAACTCAAACAAAAAACATCTGGAACAATGATCCACCAGCAGAAGTATGTAAAATAACTTCTCAAGAGATTCTCCATGGAAGAGGCAAAAGAAATCAGCACTCCAATTGCCACTGCTACAAAGCTTGATTTGGATGAAACAGGTCCTGATGTGGAACAAAAAATGTACAGAGGGATGATAGGATCATTGCTATATCTTACAGCAAGCAGGCCTGATATTGTGATTAGTGTAGGATTATGTGCAAGATTTCAAGAAAATCCTAAATAGTCTCATCTGAAGTCAGTAAAAAGGATCTTTAGATATCTCAAAGGAACCAGTGATCTTGGATTATGGTATCCAAAAGGTAGTAACTTTGACTTGGTAGGTTATTATAATGATGATTATGCGGGATATTTGGTGGATAGGAAAAGCACAACAGGTATGGCACACTTCCTTGGATCATGTCTGATTACCTGGTCCACAAAGAAGCATAACTCAGTATTTTTATTTACTGCTGATGCTTAATATATTATTGCTGGGTCATTTTATGCTTAATTTTTGTGGATCAAACAACAACTCTTGGATTTTAGGGTAGATGTAGGTTGTGTTCCCATTTTTTGTGATAAAACAAGTTCTATAAATATTGCCAAAAATCATGTTCAATACAAGAGAACTAAGCATATTGATATTCGACATCACTTCCTTAGAGATATTGTTGAAAAGGGGTTGATATCAATTATGTTTTACTCTACGGAAGAACAAATTGCTGACATTTTCACTAAGGCTTTAATTAGAGAACAGTTTGAAAAAAATAGGTTATCCTTGGGGATGATTAAAATTGCATTTGTCTCCCTCAATGCTTGATTAGAATAAGTTGATCTTAAAGTGATTGTTGATTAATTCAGTCTCTCACATTAAGTTGTGTATCCTAATTCCAAGATTTTAGAGTATATTGACTCATGTATGTATTGATTTTACAGAGCGACTGGAACACAGAAGAAATTTTATCCATTTTTCCTTCAGGTATGATTATTGTTACCTATAGTGGCATCAAAGAGAAACAAGTTGTCTACATGGTCCCTTTTAGTTACACTTAAACCGCCAAAAATTCATGAGTCACTCTTACTTCAAAAAACTGCTACTTACATTCCCATCAGTACTTAACCTCTCATCATTACAATTCCTGCCAAAATATAGTCCCTCATCCATTCAACTTCCTCTTTTTCCTCCTTAATTATATTTTCTCCTTTTCTTGATTCTTATTCATTCTCTCTTCAAATCTTCCCAACTAAGAACAAATTCTTGTTTCACAAATGGCATCCTCTTCATTTTCTTCATCCTCCTCACACACTGACTCTGTCATAAATTACTTCATACCATTGTCCTTCATTCAAACATCACCTTACCTTCTTTAATCTCTCCTCAAATCTCCCCAAAATTAACCAATTTTACTGCATTCAGAAACTTCCCAAACCCGTTTACCCAAATTTCTTCACCTTCTTCATCTATCTCAAAACCCTTACTACCACCTCTTACCCCACTCCAAATTCTTGATACTGATGATATTCCCATTGCAGACCTAATTCCACGCAAGTCAAGATCTAAAATAAAGCTTTTTGTACCCCGATTATTGTTGAGGATCTCGATTTGGGTGAACTTACATTTGTTCAACCCACTCCACATACTTGTCAGTGAAAGAATAAGGAATATGTTTCCCTTATAGAAGCTCTTCAAGCGAGCAAGAGGAAAAGTGTTTCTATGTCTGATCCCCCTCTTTCTCCTTCCTCCTTTCTCCTCCTCACCTGATATCTTTCTTAACTCAAAGCATAAGGGTAAAACAATCATAGAAAAATTTCTCACCCCATCATCTCAGACTAAATTTACCCTTCTCCCAAAGGCTTCTTTATCTTCAAAACCCTCCTCTCACCCCAAAGCTTCATTATCATCCAAAGCTTTTCCTGGAAAGAAGGCATATCTAAGTAATAGAAACAGGTTAAGGTACCTATTTCCTCCAGCTCCCCTGACTCTGAGTTTCTCCCTGATACTTCTCCTACAATCTCTGCAGAGGTTGACCCTGATTTTGATTTAGATTTTGATGTGGATACTCCTGCTGATAAAACATCTCAGTCAGCACATGTTATCCACTTTCAGAAATAAAAGTTGGCTAGGGGACATGTTGTCATAGGTTTTGGGGGTCCTGTAATTGAGGTTTTGATCACAAAGTTGAGAGCTTAGGGATGGTCACACCTGTTTCTTCAAGGTTATCATCAAAGAATGTTTGGAAAAGATAAAGTTTATGAGTTTTATACAAATGATGTATCTATTGGGGAAATGTTTTCAGCTACTATTCATGGGATTACCATAAATCTATATGCTGATGATCTATCCAGTATCTTGAATATTCCTACTGGGGGTTGGGGTCATTATGTTAAGGGTGTTTGGCCTCCTCTTGATAATTTACCCTCTGCTCTTAAGATATCCATAAAATTTTCTAGAAATCCCCTTCTCGCTACTCATCGTAAGGTCTTGAAGTATGAAATTTCCCCACTTCATTAGTTCTACTTTGATGTTGCTCACAAAATGGTTCTTCCATGCTAAGAACGCAGAACTATTGCAAATTTTCTTGATCTTACCCTGATGGAACTGCTCGATGCTAAGATGTAAATAAACCTTCCTCAACTCATGATTAAGCATATGCAGAGGGTCTTAGTTTAGGATGTCAATGGTAATGCTTTTCCATATGAGTTTTGGCTTACGTCTCTTTTTGAGGATTTCCATGTGCTTGTCAAAGTGTAGTCTCTGCAGAACATCAAGGATGTCATTGGGTCAGTAAACCATGCAATGTTACCTTCTTCAATGAGTAGCACTGATAACCTAGTGCAAAGACTAAGGAATGCACTTGAAGCAAAGAATGTTGAGCTGGAGATTGCTAAAGCTTCCCTACAAGATGCTCAAGCTGCCCATGATGATGAGAAAAAGGCACGTCAGGCCAGATTACCTCACTCGCTGCTTCATTAGAGCGTGAACAATTAGACAATGCAGACATTTTTAGGAAAGTGACCTCCCTGATTTCCTCTTTATCCACTTAGTCTTCTTTCTAATGTCCTAGACCTATGTCCCTTTTTGTTCCCTTCCTTGGTGATTTTTTATCTCATATGTTGCTTTTGGTAAATTTAGTTGTATTCTGATAATGAATGGAATGGACCTATTTGCTTTAATGTGTTCTACTCCTATTTTATCATAATGCATTTATGTTCTCTTACTCTGAATCTTGATTGTCTTAGTGACAGCCTCAATGGCCATGAATTATTAGATGTTTTCACTTGTTGGTCCATCTTTTCTATGATGTCAAAAGGGGGAAGAGTAGACTATGCAATGCTCATAACTTATTGGACTAACCTGTTTCATTCTGTGATTCTTTCATTTAAATTCCTTAATGAGTATGTCAGGTCTTTGTGATGCTGTGATGCTAAGTTTGTCATCGTCAAAAAGGGGGAATTTGTTAAGGAATATGAAGTCTTGATGATAGAAATAAAAATGAAACATGTTGTAAAAGTTAGTCCATCCAAATGAACAAGCATAGCTGCAGGAAAGATTATTGATAAGATGACATTGCGTACAACAGGAATGGATAAGCAGCAAACACTTCAGACATGCTCCCAATACTTATCACATCAGCAAAGTGGATAAAAAGGGAAATAAAAATACGCATCTAGAAGTAGAGTTGAGGGAGGAGTCCTGCAAGACTAATGGATAGATGAAAAGAGTCTTGTTCGATCAAGGAGAGAAAACAAACTACAACAAAAAGTAAAGTTACTTGATGGAGTTCCACTATAGATAGAAGTAGAGATGAAAAAGTACTTTATTAAAGGTGTGCTTATATATACAATAAAAAACATTCAAGTAACACATTCAAGCACTGAAAAGATAGTCAACAATCAGCAAATCAGTTCTACAACTTGAAGAAGCTTGTGAAACAACCTGGTCCTTTACATAGAGTCTTAGACTTTGTATAATAGGTTGGTTATTAATTCATAATTGATTTGTAATATTTAGTCTCAGTGAAGTATAAACTGAGTTAGGATTAACTTCTTCAAGTTGGGGAACTTGAAGACTTGGGAACACTTATCTTGGGAAGATTAGTGTTTTGTAGAAATAGGAGTTGGAAGTTTTATTTTCTAGTTTACAAGAAGTCTTGTAATTTGTTGATTGTTAAGGCTCAAGAGATATAGTGAAGTTGGGGTTAAATCCTGTAGAGGCACATGTCGTGATTTTCTACACCTTTCTTGAGCCGGGTGTTTTCCACGTAAAAACACAATATTCTAGTTTTACTTCTGTGAACCACGTCAGCATACTTGTTTCACTGATAAGAAAACAATTGAGTAAAATAATAAAATTGACAGGGAACACACTCTAACATGCGTTCTTAGGATTATATCATCCATTTGTCTATCTTTCTATCTTTATTTTGTTGTGACCGTTGGTAGTGTCTTGTATTGTAACCCATATTTTTCTTGTTGTTATAATGTTGTTGTTTGTCATTCTATTATTGTTAATATAGTTTGGGATTGTTGGATGCCAATAGGTGTTAAACACCTTATTCTCTTGTGTTCTTGTCATTGTTCTTGAATCTGAGTGTGGTCATCAAAGAGGTCCACGGTTTCTTGACTAGTGGACTATTTTGGTGTATGATTTTTTTGTCTTCCTTGGTCATTCTTGTATCATTTCATATCAGAGCTAGGTTTTATTTTGTTCCAACAAAATCAATTTTGGGATTGTTATCTGGAAAATAAAAAAAAAGTGAAAAGGAGAAAAAAGAAAAAAAGTTATTGTTCACGTTTTTAGGGTCTTTCAAAAAACTTGATTTTTGTGTGTTTCTATGTTAGATCCTTGTTCCCTAATACTATTAGAATCTATAAATTGAAAATCCCAACAAAAATGAAGTGTCAAAATCGAAAATCCCCTAAAAAAAATGCTAAACCCGTTTTTGACCCTAGGTCAAATTTTGAGTTTTTGAGTTTTTGTTTTTCTTGTGTTTTTAATGTTAGATTTGTGTTCTCTAGAATTATAGGAGTATAGGGTTTGAATTTGAGCTAAATTGTAGGTTATTTGAACCATCCACCTTTGTTGAGCTTGAGTTTGAAGAAACTTGAAGGTGGGATCTCATTGTGGGAGGTTGTTCTGAACTAACGGGTGTTTTGTTTTGTAGGATTTGTATTGTGTTGTCGTGTGTAACATTTTGGACTGATTGGGTGTCTTTTTGAACATAACTTGAATCGTAATATTTGGTACAACCACAATGGAAGCTGATTCAAATGCTCAAACAATGGACAATAATACCATCAATCTCATTTTGGCTCGCTTTGAAACTATGTCCCGAGATGTGGACAGGTTGAATGTGGGTCTTGAAAAATTAGATACAGATGTGGAATCAATGAGTGGGAGATTAGAACGTGTGGAAAGCAAAAAGAGTTGACCTTCCACCCCTCAAAACAATTCCTCAACTAATACTCCCTAGACCTTGCACCAAATGTTATATCCACCAATTGCCACAAATCCAACCAATCTTTGCTCCCGAAGCCGAGAACAAGATAGAACAAACTATCCTCCACTTCACCAAGTGCAATAAGAAGAGCTTGGAACCAAAATACCACCACCAAACCCGAACCCTCTTATCCAAACTCCACTTGACCAAAGACCTCACTATCCAAATACAATCCCGCCACTACAAGCTCCACTTAACCCAAATAGACCCATCCATGTTGAGGGATATGGTAGGGGAGGATAACATGATGGTTATGGGACATATTATTATGTTTACTTGAGGAAAGAAAGAATGAGGGGTATACATGGGGAGTTAGGACGAGAGGTGAGAGATGGCCATCCAAACCGAGATGTAGGTCTCAATTCCATCAAAGTGAGCCTTCCCATTTTAAAAGGTGAGAGTGATCCCAAAGCCTACCTTGCATGGGAGTCTTCTTGTGATAAGATCTTCCAACTTAATTATCTCATCAAAGAAAATAAAAGTTGTTATGCTATAGCTTACTTCGAAGGGCTAATACATGGTGGGAGTATGTTAAACGGTTTGGAAATGAGACGATTAGGGGACAACCTCCTCCTTGGTTTTGGTTGAAGAACCTTATGCGGAAAATATACTTGCACGAGACTTATAGACATGAGCTCCTTGTCAAATTGTACAATTTGAGGCAAGGGAGCAAGAGTGTCATGGCTTACTACGACGAATTTCAATAATTTATGTTGAAACTAGATCACCGGGGAGAAAAAGTGAGTCATGACATCGTGTGCTTCAAAGATGGGTTGAACAAGGACATCTCCACTCGCATGACACTTCATAAGTTTGACACCATTGATGGCATCTTCCAAGCGGCATTGGAGGTTGAAAGGGATCTCAAAGAGAGTTCATTCATGGTTTTCCAAACCGAGAGTACCAAGGCTGCCTTAAAATAGTCCACTAGGTATGAAGGTAAATCAATTTCCCCTTCCAATTCCAAGGGATTTCAATGCTTCAAATGCCAAGGGTGGGGGCACAAGTCTAGTGAGTGCCCAAACCAGAGAAACGAGATCCTAAGGGAGGGAAAATTATACTAGCTTAGGGAAAAAGTAGTAATTAAATCGGCTAAGGTTGATGGCAAGCCTTAAGATGTAGAGAAAAAAGAGGTTAAAATGCAAAACGAAGAAGATGTAGAAGATGTGTGGCCGTGTGAAGGAGATTGTGAAGTGCCATTGTAAAAGAAGTGAGGTCGTGAATTTGTGGACAAATTCCTCTCAAGATGGAGAGAATGATATAAGTAAGATCATGACCTTGAAATTTTTTTGAGTATTTTTAAGATCACCTAAAAGGGTGCACAAGACCGAGTGTGAAGAAGGCCCAAACCCGCCCCTAAAGTGCACACAATGGGCAGTTTGGAGCCCATTAATGAAAGGTCCTTTTAATATTTTTTCTCTTATTTCGTAATGTAATATAAATAGAACATTATAGGGTTTCTAGTTCTTTAGTTGATTATTATTACTGAAAGAACACTTCTCCTAGAGTGAGAGAGAGTCCAACCGAAACTAGGGCATTGCACAAGTGTGGAATCATTTGTGTGTTGCATTTTGCTTGATAAATTGGTTCTTGGGTGGTGGACACCTCTCTTGTGTCAATTGTAAGAGATATGTAATAGTTGTGTGTATGGTTAAGGGTTCAAGAGTGGAATAAGCTTTTGGGTTCTTAGGATTATACCATCCATTTGTCTATTTTTCTATCTTTATTTTGTTGTAATTGTTGGTAGTGTCTTGTATTGTAACCCGTATTATTCTTGTTGTTATAATGTTGTTGTTCTTCATCATATTATTGTTAATATAGATTGGGATTGTTGGCTTCCAATAGGTGTTAAACACCTTATTCTCTTGTGTTCTTGTCGTTGTTCTTGAATCCGAATATGGTCATCAAAGAGGTCCACGGTTTCTTGACTAGTGGACTATTTTGGTATGTGATTTTTGTGTCTTCCTTGGTTATTCTTGTATCAATTTTCCATGTATCTTCTAGCAACACTGATAGCATAAGATAAATCTGGTCGGGAACACATCATAGCATACATAAGAGACCCAACAACACTAGAGTATGGAACTCGAGACATATAGTCACACTTATCATCTGTCTTTTGAGATAAAGTGTCCGAGAGTTTGAAGCGAGTTTCCAATGGTGTACTAACAGGCTTGGCATTTTGCATATTGAACCTATGAAGCACTTTTTCAATGTATCCTTTCTAACTCAAGTATAACTTACAATTCTTTCTATCCCTCAGAATCTTCATGCCAAGAATCTTCTTTGTTGCTCCTAGATCCTTTATATCAAACTCCTTACTAAGCTGGGCTTTGACTTTTACTCTCTTATATCCTTTGCTGCAATCAATATATCATCAACATACAAGAGAATATACATGAATGAACCATCACTTACCTCATTGAAGTAGACACAACTATCATAGATAATTCTCTGAAACATATAAGAGGTCATAAAAGAGTCAAACCTCTTATACCACTGCCTGGGCGACTGATTTAATCCATAAAGATACTTTTTCAGCAAGCATACGTAGTCCTCCTTTATTGAGACTACAGAGGCCTTTGGTTGCTGCATATAGATGTCCTCCTCAAGTTCTCCATGTAAGAATGCAGTTTTTACATCCAACTGCTCAAGTTCAAGATTATGCATGGCCACAATACCAAGCAATGCTTAAATCAAACTATGTTTTACAACTGGAGAAAAAACATTTGTGAAGTCAATACCTGGAACCTGACTGTAACATTTAGCAACTAGTTTTGCTTTGTACTTAGCATCTGCTACTCCCAATGTTCCTTCTTTCTTTTTGAATACCCACTTGAAACCGACAACATTTTTATTTTTAGGCAATCTCACCAGATCCCATGTGCCATTCTTATGAAGTGATTCCATCTTCTCTTGCATAGCAATCATCCATCGGTCGGAATCATCACAACTAGTTGCTTCTGAGTAAGAAGAAAGATCTTCACCGGAATTAATACCTTCTTCTTCACTCAATGCATAAGCAACCAAATCAGCTTCAGTATACTTCTGAGGAGGTCTAATATCTCTTCTAGTCCTGTCTTTAGCAATAGAATATTGTGGCGCTACTGGTGGTGAAGAATAAATAGTATCACTCTATATCTCTGGGATAGACTGAGAAGTAGGCACTGGTGTAAACTCTGCTCCAATCTGCAATTCAACATGGGTGATTAACCTTTGCTGATTCATGTCACTAAGCTCATCTGGGGATAAAACACTAGATTGAGAGGGAGCCCGAAGCATGAAAGATTCATCAAACACAACATCCCTGCTAATTATAACCTTTCTACTTGCTGGGCACCAAATCTTATAACCTTTAACACTAGGCTTATAACCCATAAATAAGAACTTAACAGATCTAGGTCCCAACTTTCCACTATCAACATGAGCATACGCAGGACATCTAAATATCCTCAAATCAGAATAACTAGCAGGAATACCAGACTATACCTCTTGTGGTGTCTTTTTATCAATCGTGACTGAGGGAGAGTGGTTAATAAGAAGACAAGTTGTGGAAGTAGCTTCAGCCCAAAAATACTTGGGTAAACCAACATTAAAGAGCATACAACGCACATTCTTTATTATAGTCCTATTCATTCTTTGGTCAAACCATTCTGCTGTGGAGTATGACGAACTTTCAAGTGCCTCACAATTCCTTCTGACTTTCACAAAGCATTAAATTCATTAGAATAGAACTCTAAACCATTATCGATCTGAAGGCATTTTACCTGCGTTCTTGTCTACTTTCAATCATAGGCTTGAAAGTAGGCAACACATAATTCTTTTGCTTCATAAAGAATACCTAAACTTTTCTGGAATAGTCATCAATAATAAGTCAACAAGTAATTAGCGCCTCTTCTAGAAGGTACTCTAGAAGGACCCAGAGATCAGAATGAATGTAATCAAGTGTGCCCTTAGCTGAGTAAATGCCTTTAATGAATCTGACTCTCTTCTACTTCTCGAAAATGCAGTGCTCACAGAACTCCAATTTGGTGATACTCTGTCCATGAAGAAGTCCTCTCCTACTTAGTTCAACCATCCTTTTTTCGCTCATATGCCCCAGGCGCATTTGCCAAAGTTTAGCAATGTCAATTTCTGATAGAAAAGAGGTATAAATAGTTGCATCACCTGTAACAGTAGAGCCTTGTAGGACATACAAATTTTCATTCTTTCTCTATCCCTTCATCACAGCAAGAGCACCTTTAGTAACCTTCAGGACTTCACCTTCACCAGTGTACCTATAACCATTCGAATCAAGGGTACTCAAGGAAATAAGATTTCTTTTTAGGTTTGGGACATACCACACATCATCAAGTGTCCTCACAACACCATCAAATATCTTGATCCTGATTGTTCCAATACTATCTATCTTATAAGGTATGTTATTTCCCATCAACACAACACCTTTAGAGACTGTTTCATATGTTGTAAACCAATCCTGATTACGACACATTTGAAACGTTCAAGCTGAATTAAGAATCCAATCCTCACAGGGTTTGGAGTTACCATCAGAAAATACCAAGAGTTCTCCATAACTATCGCCATCTTCCACAAAACTGGCTTCACTAGACTTCTCTAGTTGGTTTTCCTTCGATTTTGGAGCTTCTCTTTTCTCTTATTCTGTAGCTTCCAACACTCAAATTTGATATGGTCTTTCTTTTTGCAGTAATTATAGATTTTGTTTCTTTTTTGGATTTGGACCTAAACCTATCATCACCCCCAGAATTCCTCTCACGAGTCCTTCCTCGAACAATGAGACCATCTCCTTAAGTCTCCGACCCATTCACAAAATGCTTCTTCTTCTCCTTAGAGAATAATGAATCATAGACTTTATCTATGGTCAGGGTATAACGACTATATAAAATTGTATCCCTAAAGGTCATGTATGATGTATGAAGCTAACACAACAAAATCAACCCTAAATCTTCCTCATCATACTTAAACTCCAGAGTCTCTAAATCAGAGATGATTTGTTTAAAGACAGATAGGTGATCTTCTAAAGATGCACCCTCAGACATACAATGGGAATAAAGTTGTTTTTTGAGATGCTACTTACTTGTTAGGATCTCCGTCATGCATAAATATTTCAATTTCAACCACAACACAGTGGTAGTGGTCTCCTTTAAAACATCTTGTAGAATTTGATTGAATAAGTGAAGGTGGATCTGTGATAGATACTTCTGATCCTTACGACCTTTATCATCATCTATCCATGACGAGGGCATATGATCAAATCCTAATAGCGCATCGTCCAAATCCATCTGTGCGAGCACAACCTACAACTTAACTTACCATAACAAAAATTTGGTGTTGCGATCCAACAATGAAATACCACACTTCATGGTTGCCATCCCCAAGAAAATAATCGGCCAAGCTTTGATACTAGTTTGATATAAATGGGCATAAATATAGCAAACAACAAGCAAAATAATAAACCAAGAACATACAAATTTATGTGGAAACCCTTGCAAGAAAAATCACGAGCAGAGGCAGAGGATCTTTCACGATAATGAAAGAAGAGGAGTACAATGTAGAGAATGAGTATTTTCTGAATAAACAAAATAACCCACTAAATGCACTTATATAATACATACATACAAATAAGTCCTAGGCCCAATCCCTACGCTACCACCACAAACCTCAATGAAAATCCTAAATATGGGTTGCCCCATGAAACGTTCTAGGTCGGCTCAACATAATTTGGGTCACAACTCTAACACTCGGTAGGTTTTGTCATTGGGGTCGTCATTGTTTTTATCAGTTGAAGCTTTAGATTCTGACTCAGAACATATAACATCAGGACGACTCTCCTTATCCGAGGAATCATCATCGGGCTTTTCCTCGACTAAAGGCCTCTTAATGGTGGATTTCCTCCTACCATCCTTTTTTGTTTTGTAAACTCGAGAAGGCTCCGCCATTTTTCTTTTCCTACCACAACATACGTCATCTCCAATATTGACATTTATAGAACTAATAGGATTACTACTTTTACTCAATCTATTCCTCTGAATTAACTCGACCATATATTTTAAAGATTGTTGTCTTGTCCTCCTCTTTGGAACAGAGCCATCTCCTGAATCCATCATCTACCTGAATTAAAACACACAATTTTTCTTTATCAAATTGCGTAAGCTTTAAATTCTGTAAATTGTAAAGCCAGAGTAACAAGAAAAAACTAAATCACAAGAGATGCACACATTCAACATGTCAAATCGACGGAGATTTATTAGGTTGGATGTGTGTTTATACTATTTAAACATTATTATAGTTTAAATGTCATCTTAGGGCAAGTTAAATGTTCTAGGTGAAGTCAGGTGTCAACACATTAGGGGTGGCAATTTCAGCCCATATTTGTGAAACGAGTCCATTTAACCCATATTTAGTGAATTGGATCACTTATGTTTCAAATGGGTAAATATGGACTTCAACTCATTTTAAAAGCTCATACAAATATTGACAAAATGGGTAAAATATGGGTACCCATTTAAACACAGAGATCACTCACCTATGCTTAAAGTTTCAGTTTTTTTTCTTTTCTAGTTTCTTTTCTTCTTCTTTTTTTCTTTCTTTTTTCCTTTAATTTACTTTTTTTTTTCATTTTTTTACTCATTCCTTATAATTTCTTTTTTACTTTCTCATTTTGTCATCTATTTTTTTATTTTTTTATTTTTTTATTTCTTTTTTCTTTGTATTCTTTTTTTTTTTTGCTTTCCTCTTTGTCATTCTTATTTCATCATTCGTATTCGCTTGAGACCTACATGGCTTAATAAATATAAACTTCTAATTGTCCCATTTATCCTATATAATTTATAACATCTCTTATCAATTAAATATAATCCATAGTCTCACTCCTTTATTATTATTTTTTTCTATCTCTTATTTCTCTTTCCTTTTTGTTTTCTCCTTTTTCTTTCTTTTTTCCTTTAATTTACTATTTTTTTTCTTTATTTTTTCATTTAATTTACTTTTTTTTTCTTTTTCATTTTTTTCACTTATTTTTTACTCGTTTCTTACACTTTTTCTCTTTCTTCTTTTTTATCATTTTTTCTTTTTCAATTTTATTTCTTTGCATTCTTTTTTTTTGGATTTTATTTTCCCCCTTTTTCATTCTTGGTTCATCATTTTTCTTATTTTTTTATATTCTTTTCCTCATCTTTTTTTTTTGTCATTGCATTTTATATTTTTTTACTTTAAATTTATTTGTATCATACAATATATTTCAAATAAATTTATTATTTGTATTTGAATAGTTTAGTTGTCAATATGTGCAATTTATCATTTGTATTTATATACAAATAAATATATGAATTAAAATCAACATGGGTTGTGGTGCAGTGGATGGGGCTGCTCCACCCTTAACCAAAGGTCGAGGGTATGACCCTGTTTATGGAGAATACTCTATTGGGAGCGCTGTCACCTTAATGGGCCCTGCAATGCCCGATCCGTATTAGTCGGGGCTCCAATGCAGGCACCGGACACCGGATGAAAAATAATAAAAAAAAGTATACGAATTAATTGTATTTTCTTGAGACTAAAATATATATGGCTGAGGATCCACATAGCCCTCGAATTATAAATGTTGGGCGAATATAAATCAATATGAGCTTATGGTATTTTCGTTATCATAAAAAAAACAAAAATAGAAAAAAAAAAGTAGAAAGAGAGGTAGAAGAGAGAAAAAAGCGTAAAGAAATAATTGAAGAAAAAAAAATGAAAAAAAATGAAAAAGGAGAAAAGGAAAAAGAAAAAAGAAGATTGTGAAAACAAATATACTGAGTGGTTACGATATCTTAATCATCATCCATAATTTGTACTCAACTTAACCATGTTCTTCGAAAATAAAAAAAATATAAAAAATAAAATACAACCAAAAAAGAAAAAAATGAGAAAGTAGTAAAGACAAAAAAAAAAAAGGAGACTAAAAAGGAAAAGGAAAAAAAAGAAAAAAAAAGGAGAAACAAAGGGTAGAGGGTAGAGATAGAAGAGAGAAAAAAAAATAAAAAAAGAAAAAAAAGAAGAGAAAACTAGAGGCTACATATAGAAGAGAGACGAAAAAAACTAAAAAAAAAGAAATGGAAAAAAAGTCAAGTTGATATGATATAGAAGTTTTAAGTTTTTGACTTGGGAGTTAAAGTGGGTTGAAACCATTTTTATCCAATATATATGATATAATTTAGGGGTGATTTCAAAATTTAATTTGAAAGAATTCACCTTTTGAAATTTTTTTAGCTATGAATTCAAAATTTCTTTTATACCATGTGTTTAAAATAACCAAATGAACCGATGTCATTATATTGCATCCGAATCTATATATGTGTTTAAGGGCTTTGAGCTAAAAGTGATAAAAGAGTTTGAAAATATGGTGTAGGTAACTCAAGTCTTAATAATTGAGTGGAGGTGACAATTACTTTATTATGTATTAAGAAAGTTAGAGAAATTTAAAAATAACCCACAAATTTTTAAATTTACATTTTGATTCAAATATTTTATAATATAACGGAAAATGGAGGAAAAAAGTGTGTTTCTCTCTCTTCTCATCTGTTGTTATTTTCTCTCTCTTCGTGATTTTTGTTGTTCAATGTTGCTGGTGTTTTATTCGTTATCTTCTGCTTCATTATCATCATCTCCTACTTCATTATCATCTTTATCATCTACTTCATTATCATCTTTATCTTCTTCTTGTTGACCATTGTTGTTGTTTTTACCGCTATTGCTGCTACTTGACCTATTTTTAGGTGAAATTTTTCTTCGTATATCACTTTTCGCTTTGTCATTTCTTCACAGATGACTTTGGAAAGTAAAATTATAATTTTTAGATGACACTGCTACTGCTGTTTTTTCAACAATGGATAGAACTCGTACATGAATACAACATAAGAGCCCACAATTTAAATAGATCACTCAGTCTGTTGCAACAGATAAATATTTTATGGCAACAGAAGACTCATATGTTGGATTCATATTTTTGGTCCTATTGTGCCCGTAACATGAATCGAACAGATGGGTAATATGTTGCAATAGACTAATTATCTGTTGCAACAGACTAGTTATCTGTTGCAATAAAATATTTATCTATTGCAACAGATAATTATTCTGTTGCAACAAATGAGTAATCTGTGTGGAACAACACAATGCAGTTCCTTCCACAAATCCAACAGATGAGTAATTTTGCTATTGCTACTGGATTCAAATTATTCTTTAATCGTCGACATATTTATTGAGAAGAAGAAAGACATAATAAAAATTAAATAAGAATTAAAATGTCAAAGTCGATCAAACATAAATTTTTTTATTAAACAAATAAAAATAAAAATACATAGACTAAAAAAAAATAATCGAATTATTATTATTATTATCATCATCATCATCATTATTATTATCATTGCCAGTAGGCCAATCTTCGACCGACAGCAGCAAGGCCCTCCTCAGCCTGCAGATCTCCTAGAGCATCCTTGTTCTCATGGCTCCTAACTCCCACTGCAAGTCATGAACCTACCTCCTAAGTTCCCGCACAACGTCTTGCAGAAAAGCAACGTCCCACACTAAATCAACCATCTATAAAACACACATGAATTGACAAAAAACGTAAAAACAAAGTAAAGAAAAGAATCTGAATGTAATAAAACGTATACTGCCAATTGAATATATTTACACACAAAGCAAGAAAAATAAACGAGTGACTAAGGAAGGACCAATTAATAGAGGATTGAATTTGAATGAGTTAGGCAAAAAAGTGCGACTGTTCACCTCCATTTATTAATTATATTTTTTATTACTGTGAAAAGTTATGACTTAATTAAATCAGACTACTGACTGACCTTTTGAATATTGTGATAAGTCATGACTTTTCAACTTGTTATTATTAATTAGTTCTTTTCAAGAATTATTTTTATTGAGTTGTGACAACAGATTCTATATCTGTTGCATCTGATAACTCATCTGTGACAACAGATATATCATATGTTGCAACAAATAGACAACCTGTTGCATCAGATAATCTATCTGTTGCAACATATAATCTATCTTCTTTTTAATAATCATCATATCATTAATTCAAATTTGGTGACTTTTTTATTATATAAATTTAAAAAATAAATTTAAAAAAAAATGGTGAAAAATCACTACTTGTCGCCTATTTAATATTAACATCAATTATTCAAATTAAATAACCATTTTTTTATGATTATAAATTGTGTTTATCATTTATTTCTTTATTATTTTCTTGAAAAGAAATGAGTTAATTAAATTAAGATAGTGTTTTTTTTTATTATTATTGTGACAAGTCATGACTTTTCAACTTATTATTATTAATTAGTTCTTAAATTTAAATAACCTTTTTCTCAATTTGAAAATCCAAGACACCTTTTAAATAACCATCTCTTTAATAAAATAATAACCATTTTTATTGAGTTGTGGCAACACATTGTATATCTATTGCATCAGATAACCCATCTGTGGCAATAGATATACCATCAGTTGCATCAAATCAACCTTCTGTTTTAGGAGATTTTTTTATTTCCTCTAACAGTTGATTCATCAGTCTCAACAATTGGGGAATTTGATGCATCAACAATATTGAATGTGTTAGACAAAAAGTCACGACTCTTCACCTTTTTTTAACAATCATCGTATACCTTAATTAATCCAATGCTATGAATTTTTATTAAATAATAAATAAATAATTTTTAAAAATAGATTTAAAAATAAAAATGGTGAAAAGTCACGATCAGTTGTTAAAATTAAATAACCGTTCTTTTATGGTTATAAATTGTGTTTATCATTTATTTCCTTATTATTTATTTACGAACCATTTTTCATATTAAATAATCGAAAAGACATGACTTTTCACCCTTTTAATAACAATAACCTTTTTTTATTAATAACTCTTTGTTGCAACATATGATTCATCTGTCATATCAGATTAACTATTTGTTGGAATATATGGTTCATCGGTTGCCACAAACGCTCAATCTCTACCTCCAACCGTTGACATGTTGAGATTAAGGAATAGACAGAATGATAATTAAATATTAAATAATAATAGAAAATCTAAAGTCGACCAAACATAGATTTTTGAATCCATTATATACAAATATATACTATAAAAAAATATACCCTTGGGTAGATCCGATCTAAAAAAATAGAAAATACATACGCTAAAAGAAAAAACATAACCTAATTATTATTACTACTATAATAATTATCATTATTATTATCAGTATTATTATCATCATTATTATTATTATTATTATTATTGTCAACCGGCCAATCGTCATCCGACAGCAGCAGGGCCCTCCTCAGCCTTGTTCTGAAGTCACCCAACTCTCTCCGGAGTTCATGAATATATCTTTCAAGTTATCGCAAGGAGTCGAGATGAATCACCTTGTACAAATCTGGATCATCCATATCTAGAACTGGGGTACAATGAATGAGTAAGGAGGGATCTATTTATAAAGGATTGAATTCGAATGAGTTAGTAAAAAAGCCACGACTGTTCACCTCTTTATAAATAAAATTTGTAAATTTTTGAATCTGGTAATTGAAAAAAGGAATTTAAATACAATATTTTATCTTTATTGTATTTCGAAAAGAAAAGAAAATTGCATTAAAATAAATCTAACAGATGGGTAATCTGATGCAAAATATATTCTATCTGTTTGATAATTTACAACATATTGACAATATGTTGCAACAGATGGATATATCTATTTGATTTTTTCAATAGATAAGTCATATGTTGCAACAAATTGATCATTTGTCGTAATAGATGTCTATAATTATTTAATAATTTACACAGATGTATCCTTTTTTGCAACAGGTTAGTGATCTGTGTATTTAAATTAAGCCATTGATGGGCTAGGAAGAATAAGGTGCATGCAGATGGATGGATCCACTTTCATGTGTGGGAGTTAAGTATTACTGATAAGGTCATCGGGAGAACATACATAAAGTACAATATTTTTGTGAATGTAGTTTTTAACCGATTACGCATTGATCATTTAAAAAATATCCTACATTGTACAATTAAGTTTGATAGGTAGAATTGATAAGTCCGAGGTCCCCTTGAAGATGGTGCTAATACCCTATTACGAATTACTGATGGTTGTTGCTCATGTTTATGTGTGTCAAGTTTTGAGAAAGGATCAATATTTGGTGTCATTGCAGAGATCCAATAGCGATTGGACTTCAGTTTAAGTTTGCATTGGACTCTGAGAAGGCCTTCAAAGCCTCGCACTACATCAAACAAGAATGAAAAATTAATAGAAATTCCCCTGGACCAAATTTATATGGAAGGATTATTCGAGAAGATGATTCTATGCCAGAAGGAGCCGAAGGAGAATGCCTGCGAGGGAAAGGGGATTTGATGAAAGACTATATCATCTAAGAGCTAATTAAAGAGGAAACATAGGGAATCGAGGAACTTCTAGCGAATATGGCCGATGAAACTGAATTAAAACATGAGAAATCTGAATCAAGTGCAAATATGAAAGTGTATCCAGTAATGAAAATTTATTTGTTGTTTCTCTCAAAGAAAAATAATGCTAATGGACACTTTGCTAGGGAGTTGTGACTAAGAAGCGTGGTCGGGATGATCACCTACATAAAAATAATAAAACACCAAAAAAGCAGCTTTGCAGGCATTGAGGGTTGAAATGATGCACAGTAAGTTGAGAAAACTTGCACCAAGAATATTTGCAATTGAAATAAGGAATCTAAGTAAAGGCGGCAATTTCTGAATTTTATATTTCATCCCATTCCTTCTTGTTTGTGGTTTTGATTAAATCCACTGCTATTGACTTGATCGGAACCACAAACAAGATTGAAAGGCAGATTGAGTATCATTTCTTCCTTAGCAATATGTAATATGGATATAATTGATTTTGTTTTCTTGCCTTAGCATGATTTCAACATATCTTAGAGAAGATCAGTTACTTCTTGTAGTATGTGAATCCCCATAATTTTCAAATTTGCCTCCAGCTTGCTGATTCAGTATTCAACCTTGTCGTTGTCGTCGTTGAGGTTAGTATAGAGTTCTTGGTATTTTGAAAGCTCACCAATGAGGAACACTTGCTTTGAAGTTGTGGCATTGTAAAAGGCCTTCAGATGGCTTCCAAAATACTTTCTTCAGAAGGCTTAAATGATACATGAAGGGTCGCTATGTTTGTTTTAGGTCAACATGTGGATGTACACTCAAGAAGTGGTCTCAATAATTTCTTATAACATGTTATCATGAATATAATCCATAGATAAATCAAATGCAGAAGATATAATAAAATTCAAAGGAATTTATAATACAAACTGAGTCTATAAAATATGATAATACAATACTCAACTTCCGTCTATGAAGCCTCTAATAAGAACTAATTATCTAGACTGGGACAAAGTCCCCAGCTGGACCATTTACTGGAAGACTCAACATATAAGTAAATGTCTTTCGAAATATGGACTATTCACCCATTTCTGTCATAACCCATGGATTATACTGATGTGATGGACCGTGGGACTCCGCAAAACCTGAAATATAGGGGGTCATACACAATGTACTAGTACGTAGAAAAATTCAAAAATAAAGAATATTTTTAGAAAACATAGGTGAGAACATTTCATAAAAATATGTCATCATAAAATATTTGAAAACGTATGGGCATAATTTGATAAATTTCAAAATACTTTCTTGGAATCATGACTCTACTCTTTGTTTCTCTTATGAGATAGATGGTACACCCTACAATCTATAATTCCACGGGTTATATGGAATCCACCATTGACTAGGTGGCCAAGCCCCCAACCCAAGTTTTCCGCAAGGGTTGGAGTCTCTGCATCTCTACTACGCCACAGGGTTGTCGCCAGCGTACAATCCCTATTACAGGGAAACATGAACTCGTGTTGGGAAATAAAGGTTTTGGGCGATGAGTTATCTAAATTGTGCCTTCTTCGGGTAACCATCTAACTCTCTTAAGCCCAGTTTTAGACTCTTTAAAACTTGTCTTCTTCTTTTAATTATTTCTCTTTTATTCTATTTTGGGCACATCATAATAGGGTATCATCATGCCCAGACTTGCAAGCCATATCACATCTCTTTCTTATTCACAACATATTATTGATCACCCAAAATATTTAACAATCAAACGAGAGTTCATATTTCAAAAACATATGAAAACAAAAATATTCTCTCTTCAATGATTTATCTACGGTGGTCACCTCTTCTATCAATTACATGCAATTCTCAATTAAAATCATTAACACTTATAATGAAGGAAAAACACCCTCTTATTTAGTCATAAAATAGTACAAATCGTACATAATAGTATACCTTCACACTCAAACTTTTAGCAGTTCATATAATCAACTAACAACATGTAAAAATAATGGATTTCATAGTAAGAGAGTGAATTACATAAATCATGCTCTCATTTAACTTTAACAACTTAGTATTATAGGATCATATGAAAACATGTCGAATTTAGGATACCACCCCACAATTTCTACAAGACTTCATCAAAATATGGGATTCTCAATGCATGTTCACCAATAAATCTTGAAATCAATTTTGTACACATACACATATACCCTTTAAAGCTTGTTCAAAAATATAAAACTTATGCCTATGAGACTTAGGATAGCCCCACGTATCTTAAGTTTCTTAACTTGGGGATAAAACCCTAATCTTGATGCTTTCTTAAAGGAATTTGATCTTGAAAATCTTGAATTCTAGATTACTTGGGGATAAAGGAATTGAAGTTGTGTTCTTGGGAAAGAAAATGGTCTTCTTGGGAGGATAATTGGAGAAGAAGGGCAAATAATGCCCTAATTGATGCTCCTAGTCGTATTACGAACGATTGAACTGAGGAGGAAAAGGCCCAATTTCCCTTCTAACATTTTTAAATCTGTAACTACATTTGGCATGCACACCGCGATGCGGTATTATCTCGGTGGTTTACTGGTTCAGACGAAAATGGTCATAACTTTTCGCTCGGGTATAGGATTAAGGAGAAATTGGTTTTGTTGGAAAGCTGACTCAATTATCCACAATTTGGTGGGTCTTTAGCTAAAAAATTCAACATAAATAATGTAACTCCCCGTACTATTTTGGGCATTTTTTAGCTCTTAGTAGCATGCATTGGGAGTCTAAGGCCTGAAAATTTTTCTAAGTGCTGGGGAGTTACTCCTATTTTAAGCCTCTTAATTTTGATGATTTAAAACTTAGTCTTCCTGACCCCGAGACATAGATTTTTGAGTCAATTAATGTTCTGGGGTGTAAGGGGCATGTATTGGGGAAGTTTTTCATTTTTGGATGAGGATTGGGACGCGTTTGGATTTTGATTCCAACAGCTCATCATGGTAGGACCGCGTCACGGTGCCTAGAGCGATGGAGCACCTACCGCGTCGCGGTGAGCCACCAAAGTGCAATCCAGATGTGGGTTTAAACTCTTGATGGGAAATTGCATCCTTTCCCACTAATTTTACTCGTCTAATCACGATTAATAACGTAGTTAGGGCACAAAATTGCCTATTCTCTCTAATTTACTCTCAAACAAAACCCTCCCCTCTTCCTCAAAGACAAGAATTCAAGATTTTCGATTCAAGATTTTCAAGAAAAGTATCAAGATTAGGGTTCCATTCATCAAACTAAGGAATGTAAGGTATGTGGGGCAATACTAAACTACATGTGCATAAGTTTTACGATTTATACAAGCCTTAAAGATATATATATATATATATATATATATATATATATATATGCACATACATTCTATGAGTTTTGGTAAATTATTTTAAGAGCATGCATCGTGAAATCAGCTCGATGGAATTGCGAAATTGTTATGGGGGTTTTCTATAAGTTTGATGTATAATCTCGTGTTTTTGTGTGATTTGAATTCAAAAGACAATTTATGAATGTAACTTGTGAAAATACACTCCTCGTGATGAAATTATGTACCTTGCATGATTCGGATTATGAATTGTTTTTGAAAGCATGACTTAAGAGCCCCCTTTTGATCATGAGATTTATATTTTAACTAATGTAGGGGCTGATTTATTAATGATGACAACTTCTTGAGTCGTAAATATCTCCTTACCTATTGTCCATGAGTTGAATAAGTGGAGTGGCCACCATGTTTTAATATCTTGTAAAGAGAATGGGTTGTATAAGTTTCCAATGATTTTGTAATAAGAACCCACGCGTGATGTGATAAAGAATATCCAAAAGGTAATCAATCTTGCTTAACAAATGAATATTCTCTATTTCATCTAAATCTACATCTTTATTAGACTATCATATATTTGCAGATTCTCCATATAGATTTTACATTGAAAGAAATAATAAAATTGAACCACAAATTTCTATAAAGGACATTGTATCATTACAGATTTAATCATTAAGTTTCTCGGTAGAACTTCTTTCTAACTACAAAAACCTCTAAGAATTTGGCCAACTGTGAAATAGAAGGATTTTAGCTTGATATCTTGTGATCATGGAGAAGAAGAAGATAAACAAAAGCTGGGTTTTCATTATTCTTCATGAAGCTTTATAGTTATGAGTCTATTTATAAACTTGAGTTAAGATGAGCTAAGAATGAGCTAAGAAATGAATCATGTATCCAACCCATTGATAGCTTATTGTAACTAATTGATCATTATCTAACAACCTCTAACAACCTATACAGTTGACTTATACATCGGCTAACTAACAAACTGACTAACTACCCTATCAGTTTTACACATCAATGGAAAAGGTAGTCGTATATGTGTCAGTATATGTAGTAGTCAAAACACTCCGCCTCAAGCTCCAGGGTACAAAATGTTTAGCACACCAAGCTTGATGAGTAAATGAGTATGTTGAACAAGTCTCTAGACTTTGGTAAGTAGGCCAGCAAGTTGATCACTAGATTGACCATATGGAGCCTTAATCTAGCCATCTTTAATCTTGTCCCTGATGTAGTGACAGTGAATCTCAATGTGTTTGGTTCTCTCATGAAACATAGGGTTGTTGGCCAACTGAATGGAAGAATTACTATCACTAAAGACTGAAATAAGAAGGGTGACATGAAACCTGAGTTCCTGAAATAAACCAACCAGCCAAGTGAGCTCTGAAACTGCTGAAGCCATGCTTCTGTACTCAGCTTCAGCCGAACTCCTGGAAACAGTGTGTTGTTTTTTCTATTTCCATGATATTAGTGATTCACCAAAGTGAATGGCATAACCAGTAACTGATCTTCTAGTGTTGGGGCAAACAGCCCGATATGAGTCACACCAGCAAGTTAGAGTAGTAGCAGGCTCAACCTTGAACTAGACACCTTGACTAACAGAACCTTTAAGGTATTTGAACACCCTAGTAGCCGCTTCCCAGTGAGATTTCTTGGGGTGTTTCATGAATTGACTGAGAGTTTGAACAACAAAGTTAATGTTTGTCCTTATAATAGTGGCATACAATAGTTTTCCAACAAGTCATTGGTAAGATAAAATGTCAGACAACAACTCATCATCTTGTACACCTGTGGCATGATCATACTCAATTGAGGTTAACTTGGAATTAGATTCTAGAGGGGTGCTAGCCAGTTTAGAACCACTAAGCCCTGTGTCAGCAATCAACTTAAGAATGTACTTCCTTTGGTTCAATATGATCCCTGATGATGATCTTAAGACTTCAATGCCTAAAAAATACTTGAGATCCACCAAGTCTTTCATTTTAAACTGCTGATGCAACTTGATTTTAGTGGCATTGATCAATGATGCACTGCTCCCAGTAATCAGCAAATCATCAATATATACAATCACTATAACAATATCATTACCTTGATAAAAAGTGAATAGGGAATAGTCATTTACACTCTGGGTAAAACCAACATCAAGTAAAGCATGAGTGAGCTTCATATTCCACTGCCTGAAGGCTTTCTTAAGATCATACAAGGATTTGATCAACTTACCCACCTTGTGCTCCCCCTGTGTTCTAAATCCTTCTGGAATTTCTATGTAGACTTCCTCCTCAAGATCCCCTTGGAGGAATGACTTATGTACATCCATTTGATGAAGATTCTAACCTTTAGATATAGCTACTGCAATCATATATCTGACTGTAACCATCTTAGCCACTGGTGAGAAAGTTTCATGACAATCTAACCCCTCATGTTGGCTATATCCTTTGGCCACTAATCTTTCATTTATACTCTCCACTTCACCATTTAAAAGATATTTGATTTGTAAATCCATTTAGAACCAACAATATTCTTCCCTTTAGGTAGATAAACAATAATCCATGTGTTGTTAGCTTCCAAGGCCCGAATCTTCGACTTTATAGCTTTCACCCACCTTGCATCTTTTATAGCTTGTTAATAGTGCTGAGGCTCAGTCAAAGTTGAGAATTTTGTTAAATAGCACTGATAAGTAGGACTCAGATTTTTGTAAGACAGGATGTTGGCTAATGGATATTTGTATCTCTGGTTTCTAGAAGTGTCAACATAATCATGCATCCACACTTATGGTATGCTTGCTCTTGTTGGTCTACTGGAAGAGGGTTGAGGAAGGGAGCAGTCATCTTGACATGTTTCTTCATAAGTGCTTCCAGGTGAAGCTTCACCAGGTAATGCAGCATAAAAAATGCTTTCCTCCTCAATTGGAGCTTCTTCAGTTATACTATCAGTAGCTGTCTCAGGAAATATTTCATCATTTGTGGGGATCAAGAAGTCAGTGATATCTTCTTTAGATGAGGAAACTTGTGTATTTTGTACTGGTGATGAAGTAAAAGGAAATGCATCTTCATGAAACACAACATCTCTACTGACTAATAGTCTTTTTGAGGTGAAATCTAGCAGCAAATATCCCTTCTGAGACTCTGAATATCCCACCAATACTGCAGGTTTGGCTCTTTCTGTGAATTTATCACCTCTTGGTAGGATAGTGACATAGCATAAGCAACCAAATACCCTGATATGAGATAGCTTGGTATCCTTGGAAAACATCAACTGAAATGGGCTCTTACCACTCAGAACAGAAGATGGTAACCTATTCATTAGATATACTACAGCCTTTACACATAGTCCCCAATACTTAATAGGAAAATGAGACTGAAACTTGAGTGTTCTGGATATGTTTAATATGTGTCTATGCTTCCTCTCCATAACTCTATTCTATTGAGAAGTGTGAGGACAACTGGTCGGATGCAGAATGCCCAGGGACTGGAATAATGTCTTACATTAAGAGTTTATAAATTTAGTTATATTCTCAGATCTAATAGTTTTCACCACCATTCCAAACTGAGTTCTAATCATGGAAATGAATATTTTAATGGCCACTATGGCCTTAGACTTTAACTACAACAGGTTCACCCAAGTGTACCTACAATGGTCATCTACCATAGTCAAGAAATAACATTTGTTGTCAATAGCAGAAGTTTTATATGGACCCCATAAATCCATGTGGACAAGTTCAAAACAAGTAGAGTATCTAGCAGTACTTGTAGGAAATGACAATCTTATTTGTTTAGCTAGTGTACACATAGTACATTTATTCAACATATTTACATCACTAGGATTCTTCAGAATGTCCAAACACTTGAGAACCTGAGCATCAGGGTGTCCAAGTCTTTGGTGCCATAAGCTGCAACTGGAAGTTGAGACTTCTGTAGTGAATCTGCAGGTTTTTAATCTGGACTGATTAGTATCTCATGTCCAACCACCTTTAACAATATACAGTACACCCTTTTGTGTACCAATCCCCTTCACTCTGCCATTGAAGAGGTCCTGAAAGATACAAAAATTAGGACAAAAGGATACAAAGCATGAAAGCTCCTTGGTTATCTTAGCAACAGACAACAAATTGAGTTTGAAGTCTGGAACAAGTAGAACATCTTTGATCACATCATCTGCAAAAATGTAAGCTTCTCCAGTGTGTGAAATTGTCACTTCATCACCTGTTGGGAGGTGTAACTTTTCCAAATATTTAGAGTCAAATCTGGTACTTTTTTTGAATAAGTGTCTATGTGCAGACATATGATGTGTAGTACCTGAGTCTACAACCCAACTGCCAGGACATGCTTTGGACAAGAAAAAAGTAGTAATACCTGTCATATTTACTTGATTCATATCTTTTGTATATTTTCTCAACATGGTCATAATCTGAGTGCACTCCTCCTATGTTAATGTGTGAGGCTTGGATAGTAGTGCCCGAGCCACTTCAGAAATAGAACTAGCAGCATCAACCTAACCAGCTACTATGGTTGGAGCCTGAGAAGCCTTGTTACCAGTGTTGACAAAGTAGTTACCACCATTGTGTGTGGAGAAGCTGTTACTTCCAGTATTCTATGATCTGAAGTTAGAGTTGTTGCCTTATTTCTTCTTATTTTTCCAATCATTTGGATACCCTACCAACTTATAACAAGTTTCCTTGGTATGACCCAAGAGATGGCAGTAATCATACTTTCTGCCTTTATAGTTAGTATTGCTTTGTCCAAAACCATAATTTCAGTTCACTTGCATAGCAAGTGGTCCTGATCTATCATTTACAGTAATAATACAAGCTGAATGTTGGATTTAATCCTCTATAAGCATAGCATAAGTTTGGTTAATAGTGGGAGTCACTCTCTTGAGCAATATCTGTCTTCTAGCTTGATCATAGGACTCATTTAGGCCACTTAAAAAGTGTAAAAGTCTAAGTTGACACATATGATCTGAGTACTCTCTAGACATAGGGAAATCACAACTAGGATTTGGCACTAGTACATCATACTCACACCATAAACTCTTCAATTTGGTAAAATAAGTTGAGATTGAGTCTGTACCTTGAGAGTGCATTTTAATTTCACGATGCAATTGATATATACGCATATGATTCACCTTGTCATATATATCCTTCAAGTCTTCCCAAACTGCACAAGCATTCGTGGCATAAACAATTCCAGATAACAGACTTTCACTCACAGTGTTCATGATCCAGGAAAGCACAATTTCATTACACGTTTCCCACTGCTCATGAAGCTCTTCTCTATATGATTCCTTGTTGCAGGTTCCAGTTACAAATCCAAACTTTCTCTTTCCTAAGAGAGAAATACACATCGATCGACTCCATAAGCTATAATTTTCTGAATCAGTTAACTTGATTGGAACAAGTACAACACTGGAACTATCAGATGCACCAATGAAAAGTGGATCACTTTGAACAATTTTAGGCGCCATGATTTATAGGATGTAACTGCAATGTAGATCAAAATTGTGAAGAAAAAGAAATTAGAAAATAGAGATCGAAGATGTACTGAAACAACGATCTCAAATTGCATAGAGAATTTAGAGAAATGCGATTGAAAACAAACTTAGTGTTGAGCTCGTGGCTTTGATACCATGTGAAATAGAAGGATTGCATCTTGATATCTTGCAATCATGGAGGAGAAGAAGATAAACAGAAGTTGAATTTTCATTATTCTTCATGAAGCTTTACAGTTATGAGTCTATTTATAGACTTGAGTTAAGATGAGCTAAGAAGTGAATCATGTATCCATCTCATTGACAACTCATTATAACTAACTGATCATTATCTAACAACATCTAACAACCTATATAGTTGACTCATATATTGGCTAACTAACTAACTGACTAACTACCCTATCAGTTTTACACATCCATGGAACAGGTAGTCGTATATGTGTCAGTTTATGTAGTGGTCAAAACACCAACAATTTGACTAGAAAGAGATGAAGAATTTGAGCCAATTTTCAAATATGAGGCAATTAACAAAAAAGTCTAATTTCTCATGTACCAGCAAACAAGAAGAATACTAACCTAACTACTTGGTTTTGAAGGATGGTTGAAAGAATTAAAGCACGTAGTTGGCATAACCCGTGATGCATGAGATAGTTTTTCAAAAATATGATGGATACCCTCATACTTAAACATGGATTCAAGTATGTCATTCTCTGATGCAAAACATGAAGTAGTCACTTCATCATAGACAAAAGTACATCAGAATGATATCGTTTCCTCACCTGCTGTTCAATTTTATCAACCTCCCATTTTTATGTCACTGGACAGTAAACATGCACAGTTTTTTCCTGACCGTTCCTGTAGGCTCGATTGATGGCTTGCTACTCTACTGAGAGATTACAGAGAATGTTAAGAAAAACCTCTCTTGAGGCCCCTATAAGACTTATTCCTTCTGAACAGGCTTTTGTCGATGCAAGAAGGACTTTGACATCACTCTTAGGGTCATTAAAAGAATTCATTGATATCTTCCGCTGCTTTACATCAAATTTCCTATCTATATAGAGAATCTCTCAGCCTAAAGTCCAGCCAAAGAGAGACTTGAGTCGCTCTTTGATCAGGTTCAGAGGATTAAGTAACTAGCTAAATATTATAACTCTCTCTTTTGTCCCACCGCACAATCTGATTAGTTCAACAACAAATTTCATTTTCACGCCAACATCTGGATCCAACCGACATCTTATTTATTTTAGTCAACTTTCAAACTCAGAGAACTCCTTCCCTTTTGTCACTAAGGAAGGATAAACAGAAATTAGAGACGCCAGATTTTGTTCGTAAAAGGAGCCTGGATTCTCTAGGATTATTTTAAGCAACTCCTGCCAATATGTGGGCTTCAGGTGTACCACTATATCCCTTATGCACAGAAGGCTTACCCTCTTTACATTTTCGCCACAACTATGGACAAGTGGTGAAATAATATAACGTAGCTCTTCCAATGCTAGGGCATTCTTCTTAAGGGAACTGCTAAGGGAAGCCCATTTTTGCTCCATATCACCAGCAAATTTTGGACTTACAACACAGAGAGTTTTGTATAGCTCTTTGATGTTGTTCTAGAATGGAGTTCCAGAAAGAACTATGCATTTTTTTGTTTCAACCTCTTTCAGTGCTTTCCAAACAAGGTTTTTCTCATTCCGAGCAGTGTGCCCTTCTTTAAGAACTAGAAGAATAGGAAACTTTAAAAGTATTTCTCTAGTCTCTTTAGCAAAACCTTTTTTATTTCCATCTTCTCTCATCAGAATCCTAAAAAAATCATAGCTGATTCCTAAGATGCTCTTACTTTTCGCCTATGATCTCAGATTCACCATGCGTATAAGGTTTGGATCTTTTCTTGCGGCACGGGATAAATAGTTGAAGACACCAACTGTACCTTAATCTTCCCAGAAAGACAAATCCTTGTTGTTCAAGTTGTGGAAGGGAATGTCCGCCTCCTATTTCTGGAACTCGGCTTTCCAATTAAGAAGCAAGCTGGATGGAGCAATGATTACTAGCCGACACTTTGGAAACACCTTCAGAAATGACTGAAGAAATACAATGGTGAGTCAAGTTTTTTTGGTGCCAGGTGGATGTGAGATAATGCATCCTCCCCTACTATCGGATAGAGGCTGTCTTAGTCTCTCAAGAGCTACATCACCATCTAGGTTTCTCCACATGAACTCAAATCCTCCACATTTATGAGGATACATGGTATTTTGTAACACTTACATGAACTAAATCCCATTCCTTCTCCATAAATAGGAGAATACTAGACTACAAAAGAATCAGAAAATCTAAAACCGTCAACATCCAACAATGATGGCGACTCTTCAAAATATATTCATCCATACCCCCTGGAGTTCTCTGAGCCTGCTTATTACAGCAGTTCAAGAATTTAAGAGGCATTACGATAAAAGACGAAATATGATAAATCAATAAGAACAAATGTTATTGGTAGGACAAATCTTGTTTACATACAAAAAGAGGGATGATGTACTTGTTCTCCAAAACCACATGGGAACAAACTTTACAGATAAGTCCAATTTTTTCATCCAGAAAAAGACTTTGGTTCCTCGCTTGACAGCCACATGTTTTTCTGCTCTGCATCGGTAAAACAGATGGAATTGTAAAGCCAATATTTCATTCTGAGTCACACATGCCCATTTCATCAAAAAGATTATCCATTTTCTTTTCCCTGTCTTCTTTCTCTGGGGGGAGAGGTTCCTCATCTTCAAATCGGAATATCAAAGAGAGTGTTTCTTTAACAGTAACATGTTCCTTCTCTTCGGGAGGAATGACTTTGTCATAATCATCACCATTTATTATAGAGTCAACAACAAACATCAGAAATGCCGATTCGTCGAGAGTCTTCTTCCGAGTCTCCGAGTCATTAACATCGCAGTCCACTTCAGACGAGGATTCAAACACCTCTTCTCCTTTATCTTTCTATTCATCCTCAACAACAAGCTGAGGTACTAGCCTCTGAAGTTTTGATTCCTTGCCATCAGAAGCTGGCGATTCAATTTCTCGGTAAGTCTTGTCATTGGGGTCGTCATTGTTTTCATTAGTCGAAGCTTAAGATTCCGACATAGAAGATGATTTAGTGTCAACAAGCTCCTTCTCAATGCTTATAACATCAGAATGAATCTCCTCTTCCGAGGAATCATCATCAGACCTTTCCTCGACTAAAGGCTGCATCGTGATGGATTTTCTCCTCCCATCATTTTTTATCTCGTCACCTCGAGAAGGCTCTGCCATTTTTCTTTTCCTGCCACTATTGGTATTTACAGAACTAGTAGGATTACAACTTTGACTCAATCTGTTCCTCTGAATTAACTCAACCAAATATTTTAAATATAGTTGTCTAGTCCTCCTCTTTGGAATAGAGTCATCCCTTGAATCCATCTTCTACCTGAATCAAAACACACAATTTTTCTTTATCAAAATGCACAAGCTTTAAATTCTTGAAACTGTAAAGCCAGAGTAACCAGAAAAAACTAAATCACAAGAGATGCATGCATTCGATGGGTTAAATTGCCTGAGATTTGTTAGGTTGGATGTGTGTTTCTACTATTTAAACAACATTATATTTTAAATGTCAGCTTAGCGCAAGTTAATTGTTTTAGGCGGAGTCATAAATGTCAGCCTAGGGCAAGTTAATTGTTTTAGGTGGAGTTAGGTGTAAACGCATGACTATCCTAACCTTTTTCTTTTGTTTTATTTCACGGTCAAAATAGTTTAAATGTTAGCTTAGCGCAAGTTAATTGTTTTAGGCGGAGTCATAAATGTCTGGGCAAGTTAATTGTTTTAGGTGGAGTCAGGTGTGAACGCCTGACTATCCTAACCTTTTTCTTTTGTTTTATTTCACGGTCAAAGTATTAAGATTTGAATTTCAGAATTCCTATTATGTCAATTGACTTAATTTATGGCAAACATATCCACCTATATAAATGTTAAAAAGTAATTATTACAAATTTATAATTTATATTTGAAGAATCCATGAAAGTATTAAGTATTAGCACTTTTATTTGAAATTTATGAACTACATAGATAAGACAGAAAATAGTCAAATACAGCTTCAAACATTAATTAGGATGCACATATGGCCTGAATCTTAATATAAAACATATGCGATAATTTAGGGGTCAATTTAATTTAGGGGTGAATTCAAAATTTAATTTGAAAGAATTCACCTTTTAAAATTTTTTTAGCTATGAATTCGAAAAGAAAAACTTATACCATTGTGTCTAAAATATAATAAACAAATGAACCGATGTTGCATTCGGATCTATATATGTATTTACCTGTACTTAAATTGTGTGCATGTATAAAGCTAAGCTATGCACATTTCTGCACGTTATTCGATAAATAGATTTTTCATTTCTTCATTTTCTATCTTTTAAAATTGATTGACCGAATGAAGATTTCATCATTAGCTAGTATCTCATCTAAACTGAAGAATAATGTATTGAAATATGTGTGTCATATGTGCGAAAACTATAACAATAAATTCATCTTTTAATATCGTTTTCAGATATTTATAGTCTCATGGTTAATTTTTTAAAAATTGACTGAACCGATCGAATCAAACTGTGTCAAGCTAAATTTTTAGTTTTTTTTTTTCTAAAAAACAAAGATTTCAATATAAATCTAGAAATGTATCAACCAATTAGGGTAGATTTTAAATTTTATAAAGTAAAAATTTAAAAAGTCTCAAACCGATTAAACCCCCTTGAAAATTCTTCTTCTTCATTACATCTAATTTCATAAATATTCTAAAATGGTACAGTCACATCAACTACACTTGTGTTCAATTAAAATACAAATGAATCTGTCATTTAATTATTCTTTCTGATTAAACATAAAATTTTAAAATTAAATATTATAACAATAAAATTAGAGTAATTAAAATAAATGATAAAGAAGATAAAAAGGTTCTCGGGGGGGGGGGGGAGGGCAGGGGGGGGGGTCATATAATTGGTCAATGATACAAGTGAAGAAAAGAGATATGAGTTTTGTGTTTACTGATGAATAAAATCCGATGAATTATTTCCGACGATGATTCACATAGAACAAAAATAATCATTTATTTCTTTTTGTCACATCAACATTAGCTAACTTTTATTCAATAAATTTATATATGTAATGACTTGAAGAAGCTTTAAAATTATGAGGGATTTTTTTGAAAAAGCTTCAAAATAATTTTATTTGATTTGGATCTCATTTTTAACATTTTTTTTGTGTGGTTTGTCAGTTGTAGATTGCTTTAACATTGGAAAATGTATTTCTAAAATAAAATTTTGATTTTACCATTTTCATTTTGAACTCGTTTTCGAATTCTTTCGGACCCGACTTAAATATGGGTAATATGATTATCATTAACTTTATTTTTAATGTGTAGATGTTTGTTTCAATGTTGTAGTTGATTTCGAGGTTGTTCTAAAGGGGAAAGCTCTGTGTTGATGCACTTTAATCTTGAATTTCGTTGCTTTGAGGTAGGTTACCACTTAAGTTCTTTCAGATTTAGTTGGGTAGTTAATTAATAGGTAAAACATGCTATGGGTTGGGAAAATAATTGAGGAGTTTATATTTCGAGATGATTATTACTATTGTGTGCCTGTGTGGAGGCTTTATTTGACCTCATTTTGGCTTTATATATGCATTTAAGTATCTTTATTTTAGATATAATTCCCATGCGGTGGGCTTGATTTGTTACTATAGGCCTTATTGAGAACTAGTTACCTTTAGCAAAATAGTAATGCCGGAGTCAGGGTTGATATGATATTAATGATGTTTTACATGCATACTTATTCGGATGGTACCAATTTAGAGTTGATAATCATGAGTTGTGTTCATATTGATTTAATTTCTGGGCTCAGTTATACATGTTTGAATGGACTGGATATCTTCAATTTGATTTAGTTGTGAGCATTACATCCTCATTCCATACATATATATTCATGAGATACCGGTGCCATTGAGAAACATTGTTTTTGAAAGAAAATGAGATATTTTATAAAGATCCTCTCTGTGAACAAGAGTCGAAGAGGCCGATTGAGATTTGAGATATGAGAAAACCCCCCATGGGTCCTATCTGCGAGTTTAGTAGGTGTATATAGAAAGTCGTGCGATGACTTTTACTATTTATTCCATCATTATTGCATTGCATTGCATATGCATCTTTCACGATTCTTTAGTGTTTCCTTCACCTTGTATACTTGTGTTGTTTTGTTTCAATATATAAATTAAAATTATTAGTGGAGATGGTTTGAACTACCGTTTGAAAAAATTTCTATTTACAGGTCTTGTGCTCATCGTTTTCTTTACTTACGTTATAATTTGTCTTACTTAGTCGGCATATGATACCTACTAAGTACAAAAGGATCGTACTCACCCTTATTATTGTGCCCTTTTGGAGCAAATCTTAATTCAAGTACGACATATAGGGGTTGATCTTGCTTTTAGAGACTGTGGTCGAGGTACTTGGTTGCTCTAGAGACCAGAGTTGACTTCTAGACCTCCACTTACTTTTAATATGTCTTTACTTATTTTCGGAGACAGACGTTGTACCTTTCCTATATTCAGATCATATATTAGATGCTCTACAATTATGACACCATATTTTGGAAAGTTTTTGTTATTTCTTTCAAACTGTCACATAATTTATGTTTTAAGTTGGCCTGCCTTCATTCTAGAAGTCTCATCCTATTATAATTTTTGGAAAAATTTTAGAAATAGCAACTGTAGAGCCTTAATTATAACTTTTGTAGCAACAATTTTAAAATCACGAAAAATAGCAATATGTATTTTGTATTTCAGTAAAAGGTTGCTATAAAAATACACATACAAATAGGATATCCGTTCTTTATTTAACTCTAATCAGTTAGAGTTAAATAAGAAATGGAACTATTCCTTATTTCTAGCCACCTTTTATGACTCTTTTAATTTTACCTTAACCATTAAAATACATCAACTTAATTCAAAAAACCTTTTCCATAAACAGCAACTCAAAATCAAATTCAAAAAAAAAATTGGGTGATTCCAATATCATTGGGCAACGTTTCTGAAATTGACGAAATATAATTGAAAAAAAATTCACGTCATTTAAAGGTATGGATAAACAAATATTGAGATTGCTTTTTTTTTTTTGTAATTGCGAAAATTTGTAGCAATGTAATAACAAGTTTGCTCAACATTCATGAAGTTTAATTTTTTGTAGCGTATTTTAAATTTTCTGGTTTAAAATTTTGTCAGCGATATTTTTTTTGATCAAATTCACAGTTTTATTTGTCGTTATGTATTTATAGAGACATAAGTTACAATTCTTATATGTTAAATTTTAAATGCATATTAAAAAAAAAAGAGTGATTGGAATATCGTTGATGAACATCTGTATTTTACGAAGAACAATTGAATAAACAACGCGACAATTACATGTATGGATAAACAAACTTTAAGATCATATTTATTCAATTGCAAAAATTTCTGGAAACGATAAACAAACTAGATTTGATTTGTTATTTTCAAAAAATATAATTGCGAAAAATTCTGAAAATTGTATAAAAAAATTGTGTAACATTCATGGAGTTCAAAAATTGAGATCGTATTTTAAATTTTATCAATTTTTGGAAAAAATATTTTGAGCGATTTTTTTTCAAATTCAAAGTTATCATTGTTTATGTCATTTGAAAATTGAGATATAATTATTATACGTTAAATTTGAATTTTAGTCGAGGATAACTACTATTTGAACTTATATTTATTCCCAGATGTATGTATTTATAATATACATATGCACTCTGTTTATATGTTCACTGGAAGTTACATATGTTTTCAGTTGTATGTATTTAAAATATATATATACAGTATGTTCAAGTGTGCAGTGGCAGTTACAAATGTTTCCAGCTGCATGTATTTATAATATACATATGCAACATGTTTATGTGTTCACTGAAAGTTACATGTTTCCAGCAGTATGTATTTATAATATACATATGCAGTATGATTATGCGTTCGCTAGTAGTTATGTATGTTTCCAGCAATATGTATTTATAATATACATATACAGTATTTTGTGTCTATAAATCATGTACTCTTATATGTATTTTTTTTTCATATGCAGGCCATATAGTTCTATTGGCATATGGTGTACATGATTCTGAAAATGATGCATCTAGGACTTGATTCTTTGAGATTCTAAAAGAAGAATGCGGTGAAAGAAACTGTCTTGAGAACGTATGATCTTCTAATTTATCCTCTACCACATAAAGATGACTGGATAAAACCACAGAAAATATTGGAGGAGGTAGTTTTACTGGAAGACTTCCAAAGAAGGATCATGAAAGATACGGAAGAGATATGTTCGGAAAGAAAAATAAAAATTGTTGTAGTTCATGTGGGCTTAAAGGTCACAATAGATGTTCATATAGGAAATACAACAAATGAAAAGTGTGTTGATGTATTTAGTCAAAAAATAATTATTGAATTTTTTCATTGAGAATTATGTTTTTCTAAATTTTGAACTTGTTATTGAACTTATTATTGAACTTGTTATAGTTATAATGTTGCATTTATTTTACCAAGCTTGATTAACTTAATTTGTTTTGAATGTATTTTGTAAGACACACACACACACATACACACACACACACACACACACACATATATATATACATATGCATATCATGAAAAATATATATTCATACTAGTAAACTACATATGCGTTAGTAAAACACGTCTGCATATAATAACAAGGATCCATACGTATTTCTGAAAAAATGTATTTGCATTAGACATAAAAAAAAAAGGAAACTGGAATGAACATATGAATTATTCATAAATATGTATTTAGTCATAATTGGGATGAACATATGTATTTTTCATAACTGAAAAATACCTATGCATTAGTCATAAATGCATATATATATGGTATGATCTGTATGTATTTAACTGGACAATTATATAAACATATGCATTGCAGAAAAATACATATTCGGACAATTATATGTACATATGCATATCAGAACAAAAAATACCTAAAAACTTGAAAAATATCTCTGTGTTAGTAAAAATACATATGTACACTAGAATGAACATACGTATTATTAATAAATACATATGACTCATAAATCTATATGGACTTGTGCATAACAATAAAATAACTAAGTATTGTTCAAAAATATATATGCAAATCTGTAAAAAAAACATATGCATATATAAGCATAAATGGAACATACATATGCATTAGACATAGATACATATGCAAAAACTGGATACAACAAAAGTTAATAAAGACATATTGCTAACATTTACATAAACAAACCACCAAAATATTCTATTGAAAAGTTTAAACATCAAAAATCTAAATATATATCTAAACTATACCGTGTATAACATTTAAATGTCAAAATGATTTAGTAAAATAAATATGCGTTAGTAAAACATGTCTGCATATAAATAACAAGAATCCATACATATTTCTGAAAAATGTATTTGGATTAGACATAAATACATATGCAAACTGGAATGAACATATGTATTATTCATAAAGACAAAACTACATATATGACATATTGTCCATAAAATGTAAGATTACAACTAAAAAAATACATATCTATACTGTAATAAATACAAATTTTACAATACAAAATACAAATACATATCAACATTGTAGCAAATACAAATCTTATCAGTACCAAATACAACTATAAATATAAATACAAATCTTATCATTACAAAATACAAATACATATCTATACAATAAAAATTACATATTATAGAAATCTCATCGGAATATACTGATCCACCGCTATCACATCATCGAAAAACCCATAAAAACAGGCTAAGACCGGATCTGCAAAATCATCGAATAAAATTCAACCCCTGTGATTGATTTCGGCTAATACTCGTTGGTAAAATGTCATTGTTGTCGCTGCTGATCTCCGTCACGGTGCAATTCTCCGGATAGACCCTTCCTCCATTGAAAATCTACCAAAAAACGCCTTGCAAGAAACAAGCATATACCATGTCCCTAGTCTCCTAACATGACAACAAAGAGGAATGGAAAAGTTACTATTGTGAAAACACCAAGATATACTTCCTGATATTTTGCAATACTATAATGAACCACAGATTAGAGAATCTCTAAGGAAGTGTAGATACAACAGTACTCCCGTCAAAATAGTAAAAAAACATAATATTTTCCAGCAAGAGACCACTTGAAAACGACTTTCGCTCATGGTCACGATAATAAAGATGAGGAAATCATGTTAATAGAATAAGAAATGTTGAAAACTGGATGTCATAGCCTATGAGGCTGTCTCATAGATAAGCAATCAGAGGAAACCAGTTAAACTCTTCTTTTGTAGGCAACAATAATCTATGTGTTTATAAAAAATATGTTAAACCGGCGAGTCCAATCGAAGACACCAACACATCCATCATCGGGAACGACATTCCTTGGCTGGAAAAACACCAAAAAAATCACAAAACATCAAAAAAAAAAAAAAGAAGAAGAAAGCAATACGAAAAAAATAAAAAAATATAAATTATGTGAAAAGATGAGATGCAAACACTATGGAGCACACTGTCTATCAAAACATTGAGAGATAAAAGTAGAAATTACAAAAAAAATAAATAGAAGATGCGGTTAATTGGAGTGAGAAGTGAATACTGCGTGAAAAAAGAGAAAAGACAAACTGATGGAGAAATACACGCTCCTCTCTAAAAAGAGGGTAAAGTATTGCTACTTTTGCTATAAGTTGTAATTTTGGAATAGAAATGCTATTTATTGTAATTATAGTCTTAGGTATGCTAGTTTCTATTATTTTTCCTAATTTTTACTTGTTGAGAATTTCTTTGCTTTTTGAGTGATTGACTTATTGATCAAGGTTGGGCCGCAAAAAGTGTCATCAGGCCTGGTTTTTAGCTCATGAAAATATATGACAAAAATCATATTTATAAAATCTGACAATTACTCATTAAGACAAGGTTTGATCATTTTAAGAAGAAATAAATTGACCATAATTCACCAAGTATTTTAGTTTCTCTAAAGAAACACTCAACATCTATATATTATTAAAAAAAGAGGACAAAGCTTCTACATTAAGCCAAGTGGTAGCCCAAAAATAAGCCACTTGGTAGTTTAGGACAAAATATAGTTAGGGTAGTTATTAGTTACTATTATTTGTAATTTACTTTTAACATTTTAAAATAAATTCAAATTTTACAGAATTTACAGTTTCAGTTTTTTTTTAAATTCCAATTTTAATAATTATCAAGATGATTTTTAGTCCTAATATACTTCCAATTTCCATCTAATTTTAAAATTTGAAACTTAAACAACTTCTTTTGATGTAAAACCATTTTACGTAAAAAAATATCAGTTACAACTTCTACGATTTTTTTCCTCTTGTGTTGATCACCTTTTATGCTATTTGTTTCAAAATCCAACAACATCTATGGCTACGTGAAATAACCAAGGTTCTAAGAAAACTCTCTTCTACATCAAAATCATGCATATTGTAAATGCTTCACAAAGGAATCTATCATTGGAGTGTCTTATTTCTCAAAGTATCAACTATTGGACACGAAGACAAGAGGTATGTTGTCAAGATTTTGCTTAAGTATAAAAATGTTCTGATCGTACTGTTTATACAGTATTGTGCCTATTTTTTTATTTTGTTAAGATTCTATATTGATACGTAATTTTCTATAATATCATGACGTTGTCTAATTAGTAATATCCATAACCGAAGATGTAGACATGCATGTCAAATTTATATTGAAATACCTTTACTAATGTTTCTACCATAAAACTTTTGTATTTTTGCTATCTAAAGAACTTGATATTGCATTGACCAAGAATGTTATAACGAAAACAATGATGTTATTAGAGTCGATTATGAAGTTAGAGATTCTTTTCCCAATAAATGAAACATGATTTTGCTTACGACTTATTGCCTACTAGCCTGAGAAAATATAAATTTGTGTATCATGCTGAAAGTTATCAGAGGATAAGAATCACATGACCTTGATACTTGGTAGCATTGGAAAATAGAGGCTTTTCTATCATCCAAAATTTTTGAATTCCTTACAATAAGAAGGTACGATCCAAAAAAGTGATAGGTAAGTTTCATGGTCATATGGAATGTATAGATGTTTGCTTTTCAAATGGCAAACATGATTTATTGTTACGGTATTGCTCAAGGACATAGGTAACTATTAGTTAGTATATTGCCAGTTTACCAACTTGATACGATGTTAACATATTAATCTTGAAATAGTATTGATTATATAAGCAATATATACCAATAGGTGTTTAATTACTACCCATAATAAAAACCTCATTAACCCAAACAAGTCTTTCTGTATTAAAGCAATATTTACCAACTTGATACGATGTTAACATATTAATCTTGAAATAGTATTGATTATACAAGCAATATATACCAATAGGTGTTTAATTACTACCCATAATAAAAACCTCATTAACCCAAACAAGTCTTTCTGTATTAAAGCAATATTTACCAACTTGATACGATGTTAACATATTAATCTTGAAATAGTATTGATTATACAAGCAATATATACCAATAGGTGTTTAATTACTACCCATAATAAAAACCTCATTAACCCAAACAAGTCTTTCTGTATTAAAGCAATATTTACAGAATAGGTGGTACGATTTCCTCTCCTATGCTTCCAAATATTGCAGTATCGGATAGAAGCATCATAGCTACTATATTCTAAGATTACTCTTTTAGAAAATTTTGATAGTACTATTTTGATTATATTATGTGTGCCTATTTCAAATATAATCCGCATTTTATTCAAGTTGAATATCTGAATAAAACATATGTTATTTTAAGATTTTATTCAAAAAAATTTAAAATTATGTGTTTTTTAAATAACATATGTTTTATTCAGATTTTTTTTTAAAATATGTATTTAGGAGTACCCATGGCATCTTTTGTACTTGGTAGTAATTATATTCTGCATAATTATGATTATGATTACATTAATTATTAGTATTCGTGAAATAGAAATAATGATAAAGAGGAGTGGGAGGAAAATAGTTGTTTTTAGGATAATGGATACAAATTGAGAAGAGAAGGGGAAACAATCGAACACTAAGAAGAAGGGTAAAAATTTATCCACACTCGGTGTTTATCTCAAGCCAATACATGTATGTTGTGTATTTAAATTTAGAGTTCATTTTACTTTACTATAAGTAATTAACATGTATTTTACTTTACTAATTAAGGTGTTGCTAGATTATTTTATTGGACTGTGTCTGATTACTTAAACGGGTTGTTTCCTTGTTGTTGTACAACACATTGAGAGTTGTTGATACATGAACCTATTTTTCAAGATTCAGTTTGGTTACATGTCAGTTTGCTGTAAGTTTCGTACTTGAGTTGCTATCCTGTTTGGATTAGACTATGTTATCCTATTTTGATAGCTCTTTTCTTATTTGATTTTACAATGCGTGGTCTCTTTTTAATTTTGGTGTCAAATTTCAAATTGCTTCAACGAGCATTCTCTAAAAGGTTGCAAATTTTGTGGATCTGAGAGTGCTACTCTTAGGGTATATTTAGAGGATTTTCTTTCTTCTAATTCATCCTTCATCACCACTGACTGAATTAACTAAAAGGAATAGTAAAGAGTTCTTGAACCTTTGTCTCTTATCTTTACCGATTTTGCACATTCATTAATTATTTTTTTCTCCTTTGATCGTTGTCACTTAATAAGTTATGCATGAACAAGGTGATGTGGCACTACTCTTACATTTTGGAAGGCATTTTCTGATATTCCTACTTATTGTTCCTTTTTGGCATCTCCCTGTCTCTTGCATGAAAACATACACTAATTTTCTTAGATAGAAACTCTAAAATTGAGTCCTGCATGCATGAGAAAACTAAAGTTGTAACTCTTCAACTATATGTAGTTAACATTGTGTTATTTGATGTTTATGTTTATTTCAAAAAAATTCTTGAGTATGTTTACTGGATAGTAGTTCGATTTCTAATTTAGTGTTTGCTTATCTTAATGAATTTTCAGTGATCTTTTCATTCATCAACGTATATATGATCATTTCTTTCTTCTCATGCTATAATCTTTTCCTTAATATGTTTTAGTACAACATAATGATAACTGGTAAGGAGATCTCATTTTGTTTATTGAGTACTAATGAATTCTATTTTATACCCTGTCTTAATCCTAACTAAATTTCTCAGCTTTATATGAATCTAAGAAAACACCATCAATAGAATTACTTTAAACTCTACTTTGGTGTTACAAATTGTACTAGAATTTTTCATAAGATTTCACCTGAATTTTTGTTTATTTTCCTTTTTATATCTCAATTAACCAACCATCTAAAATATTATTTGCCTTGGTGTAACTTCTGGAAACATCTAGCGCTAACACTATTGCTTTAGTATTTTTTCCTTGGAAGAGTAGATTATCCGAGACTGCAAAATCGAATCAGATTAATAACCTTTATTAAAGCTTAGGTTCTCTGGTAAATTATTTTTTCACAATTTTAAAAAAAATATTTTAATACTATTTTATTTATTTTAGTATCTCGAGCCGAGGTTCTTTTGGAAACTGCCTCTCTTCATTGTAGAGTTAAGATTTATGTACATTCTATCATCCTGAAACCCACTTATGGGATTTTATAAGTATCAGAATCATATGTCTAAAATGGAATTAAAGATAATTGTTTTATTTAATCATCAAATTTGGTATATCAACCTTTTCCTTGCAATTCAATTATTCTCTATAATTGCTTCAAGGGTGAGGCCCAGTGGTCAATGAAGTGGGTTGAGAACCTGAACGTCTCGGGTTCAAACCTCGACAGAGACAAAAAACAAGGTGATTCTTTCCATAGGCACTAGAATTGGTGGACAGAATTACCTGATATCTCTGTTGCTGGTGGGAGGTGCTAGGTATCCCGTGTATATTGTCAAGGTGCGCATAAGCTAGCTGGACACCATGATTACCAAAAAAATTATTCTCTGTAATTTAATGTTTTTGGTTTGGTTACAAGAGAATTCTTGTTTGGTTAAACAACATTAAAAGAATTCTTTATAATCTTCAAATTTACGGGTGCTACTCCAACTGAAAATAAGTTCTACAATTAATTTTCTTAGATTTGTTTCAAACCTTTTACTGAATTCAGGATGTGATTTTACTTAATGGTGTATGTTGCAAAAGATGTGATCTTACAAGTTATATGTATCAAAAAGGGTGTTTGGAAGTAATGAATAAGAAATACATCACCTACTCTATTTTTTTCAAACATAAGTGGAGAACTTTTAGCATGACTTTGATAAGAACAATTAAAAATTTCAACCAAAAACTACAAGCAGGTGAATATTTGAGTTTACAACCATGATAAGTTTATATACTTGGCCAAAATTTCAATTGCAATTTATTCTTTTATACTTTCCGCGCATCGTGCGGGTACTATACTAGTTTTCTTTAAAAATGGAGGAACTTCAAGATGATATGTTGCTTGCATGTCTAGTGAAACATCATAGATTACACATGTCACGACCCGAGCCGAGGTCCTGGCCGCGATAGGCATCCCGAACCGTGAAGGCCCGAGAGACTCCTTAGCATGTAATCATAAGCATAAGTCATATGAAATGGAAGTGCGGAAGATAAACTGAAAACATGATAGTCCCATAATCAAACTTAAAACTTCCTAACATCAAACCATAAGAAAACCCAAATCCAATCTAAAACATTCTATGAAGCCTCTACTGAACTGAACATACTAGTCTGTCTAAATCGGGACAAGACCCCTGGTCCAACCATAAAACTAAATTGGAACCAACACATAGGAAAGATGTCTTTCGAAGTAAGGGAGGCTCACCAACTCTGGATGTCTGGAACTAATCTACTAGTTAGCAGGACCACAAGACTGTACCTCAGAACCTGAAATATAGGGGGTCAATACTCGAAAGTACTACGGAAATAGCATATACTTCATGTAAAATAAGTGAGAGCACTTTGAAAATAATTTATCATAATATATATATATATACACACACACATACATGCATACACACACATATTTATATACTAGTTTTACAAGACGTGAGTTGCACGTGGTTCTTGAGACATGTCGAAGAACTTCGTCAACTAATATTATAATCTGATAAGCCCCTTCACACATTGAATTAGCGTACCCTCTTATAGGGTATAGTCGAATTACCATGACTTTTATTGACCATACTGATGAATACTTTTGTAGTTTGCTAATTGAAACACATTGTTTTGCTAGTTCGTCTTCGATTACCATTTCTTATCAAATTGTGATATATAGGACATTGGGGGTGAAAGAGAATAATGTAGTATATACATTTTAATATAATATTTGGAGTTAGAGGAAATTTTCATGTAATAACATGGATTCTTGTGCTGACAGTAGCATTTTATTAGCTAAGTTTGTCTGCGATATTATAATTGGTGCACAAATTTTCTGATTTGTTTCAATATTATTTGGGATACCAGCCGTCACATGTTCAATGGATGTAACATATTACATCCGCTATGAGCAAAGATGAGACAGCCTGCAAGTGGCGGCTGCTCTTCTGAAAACGACTACCGGCCTCGATCACTAACTCCTACAAAAGGAACTACAAATTAAGTTCAAGGAAACAATGACAAACCTGGTTATTTCACTAAAACTAAGAAGTTGGATGGATTAGATAACTCTTAAAGCAAATATCCATTACAACTGTGGTGGAAAGATGAAAATTACGAAATCTAAAGAGGATGAGAGGCTTATTCAGTTTCTTTGGGGGTTAAATGAAACCAATGCTCTAGCATTATACTTGTCCCGCCAAATTATTAGATACCAGTTGTTATGCTAAAATGGTCCAAGAATACTCTTAATAAGGGGTGATATTATCTGCTATGCACTATTTCAACACATTTTCCACAAATGTTCACATCATTAAGAGTATCCAATATCTTATAACCTTTTCAACTATTAATGTGAGTCTTTGTTTGCACACTCAACGAATACAACTTTGATACTAAAAAAGATATATTGGTTATAATTTGTCTTATCAACAAGGCTTCTTTGAGTGACAACAAAAAGCTGTGACAACCCCTTATCCATGCAGCCTTTGTAGGCAGAACGTTATACGACATATATTGCCTCGAGGATGCAAGTATCTGATGGAACAATCATAGGTGCTTAAAGTGGATTCACATAACACCATTAGAATAAAAGATTTAGCAAATACGACATATAACTATAAATGTCACAGTTTCTTCACTTGCAAGTTTCATCAGTTGCAAATTGGGTACCCACCAAGTCATCATGCCTAGAAATTTCAATTAATGTAATATAGTTGCCAAGGCATTCTTATCTTCTATACATTAGTAATTGCATTGATCTCATTTACTACTGCTTGTTATGATTTTTAAAAAAAGGAATTATTTAAAATCTTTTCAATTTGCTCGTTTATCACATGAATAGTCGGTATGATCATTTTTGCTTTGTTCGGGATCATACATGCCCTTTATTATGTATTTGTATTCACTTTTTCCTTTTAATGCGGCAACATGTGATTCTTTGTTGTGGCAAAAACATGTTATTCTGACAAGATAGAGAAGTAGAGATTCCTTTCTATTAACGTAAATTATATTCAAAAAAGAGTTAAAATAGGATTGTAAGATGTTGGACACAAGTCTCATAGTCAAGAAAGTGGCAATTAGAATGGTCTTCTTTCAAAATTTAAATTGAAAAGAAATACATATGATATCATAATCTTTGTACATAAATGAATATATCCACGTTCATATTTGTATGATGGATCTTTGCTTTAGTTCTGAGCTACATGGTACACCCTACATTTCTAAAATTCCACGGACTATATGGAATCCACCCTTGAGTCGGCGTCCAAGCCCCCAATCCAAGTTTGCCGCGAGGATTGGAGTATCACTAAGAGGGGTCACGCAAGATCACAAAGAAAGGTGACATAATCCCCCAATCAGGTCAACATGTCATGGTAGTGCACAAGATCACAAAGCAGGATCCTAACCATAGTCCCAATTTGGGATGACATGAATCAAAAGTACAGAAGATCACAAAGCAGAGTACTATAATCCCACGTCGGAAAATTATGATTTCGAGCTACGAGTTATCTGAGCTCGTGCCTTTTTTCGAGTAAACATCTAACTCTCTTTAAGCTCAATTTTAGCCTCTTTAACCATGTTTCCTGCTTGTAAACATGGGAAAATTCGTGATTAGGTATTGTCCTACCTAGACTTGCTAGTTATATCCTATTATACACAGCATATCCCTTCTCATTCAAAAACACATTAATAACCACCAAAATATTTACAGAACGTATGAGAGTTCTTATTCCAGTAGCACACGAAAACTTATGCAAAAACATCATATTTTTTAGCTTTCAACATAAGGTGGTCAACTTTTTCATAAATCGCATGCAACTCTTTCATTTAACACAAAGAGCACATATATAATTAGAAAGCACTCTCCCATCAAATCATAACCAATCCCAAGTCCATAAATTATAGTAAAAATATTTGACTCATACTTTAGGACATGCAATTGAACTACCCCTAACGTGTCAAATCAAACAAATTTCACGTTGAGAGGGAAATTTCATGAATCTTGCTCTAATATTAATTCTAAAAAACATATAACATTTAAACACATGAATATAATTAACATCTATGGAAAACATCATGATAATCTCATCAAAATTGGTTCATGATGAATGTTCTTCAAAGTGTTTCCAAGACCCTTCTTATATACATAATTTCATGCCTTTAAAACTTGTTAAAAATTATAAACTTCGCCCATGAGGTTTAGGATAGTCCCACATACCTTTGAATCAATGAAAACATTGAGAAAATTGACCCTTGAAGCTTAAATCCTCAAACCCTAGTTAGTCTCTCTTCTTTTGCTTATGGAAGATGATTTGGGAATTTTGAGAAGTGAAATAACGTATGATAAGACCTTAATTTCATCCATATATGATTAGGAACAGTTATAGGGTGTGAAAATACCTCAATACCCTCAAAATAGAACAAAACGGAGAAACTTGTTATGCTTGTCTTTTGCCTTGCGACGCATGGCCAAAGCCAACCACAAGGTTGGCGGCGCAGGGACAAAGCCAACGTGAGGCACTGAGCATTTACTTTCTCTCTGTAGTGTGGAGCCTTAGTGGAGGATATCCCTTATGCCATTTTCCACACCCAAAAGCACCCCCAATGCATCCCATAATATCTAAACATGGTTTACCATCAATATAGGAGTCCTAAAGTTCATTTTAAGGCATCACACGAGCATTAAAAACACTGGATGTTACATTATCACCCCTTGGGATCATTCATCCCCGAATGATGATTCAAATCATAATAAGAATGATTTCAAATGTTACATGGAATGAAAAGAATAATATAAGGTCACTACCTTCCATATCATCATCCGAAAATTCAAAGGGGGTTGGATATCTTACACACATGTCATTCTTTGACTCCCAAGTAGCTTCATCAACTTTATGATTCTTCCACAACACTTTAACTGATGTTATATCCTTACTTCTTAACTTTCAAACTTGACAATCCAAAATATCTATGGGTTCTTCTTCATACGAGAATGAATCCTTCACAGTAATCTCCTCAACAGGAAATACTAACGAATGATATTTAATACATTTCTTAAGCATTGATACATGAAATACCAGGTGAACAGAAGCTAAAATTGCAGGAAAATCCAACTCATTAGCAACTCCACCTATCCTCTTTGTAATCTTCTAGGGACTTATTCAGCGAGGACTAAGTTTTCCTTTCTTCCTGAATCTCATGACTCCTTTTATAGGGGAGACTTTTAGAAATACCTAATCATCAACCTCAAACTCTAACTCCCTTCTTCTCACATGAATGTAGGACTTTTGACAACTCTAAGCAATCTTAAGTCTCTCTTTAATGACTTTCAATTTCTCCATCACCTAATGAACAAGGTCAGGCACAAACAAACAGGTTTCACCCAGTTCATACCATCCAATCAATGACCTATATCTCCTTTCATAAAAATCCTCGAAAAAAGCCATCTGGATGCTATAGTGGTAGCTATTGTTATAGGCAAATTTTATCAACGGCAAGTGATCTACCCAACTAACCTTGAAGTCTATCACTCAAGCCCTCAACATATCTTCTAAAGTCTGAATGGTACTCTCTGCTTTCCCATCTGTTGAGGGTGGAAGGCGATGATAAGGTTCACCTGGGTACCTAAGCCTCTTTGGAAAGACCGCCAAAACTAAAAAGAGAATTGTGTACCTCTATAGGATATGATTGGATAATAGAGCCCCATGCAAATGAATAATTTACTGAATAAATAGCTTGGCATAATTGTCTCCCAAATAATTAGTCCTCCTAGGCAGAAAATGAGTTGACTTGGTCATCCTGTCTACAATCACCCAAATAGAGTCATATTATTTTTGGTATCTCGAGAGTCTTATAATAAAGTCCATGTTGATCATCTCCCTTTTCTATAAAAGCAAAGCTATATCCTATGAAAGGCCACCTGGCCTCAAATGCTCCACCTTAACTTGTTGACAATTCAAACACTTAGCCACAAAGTTAGCAACATCTCTTTTCATATTGTTACACTAGTAAATCTCATTGAGATCATTATATATTTTAGCAGAGCTAGGGTGAACAACATACCTGGAAGTATGATCCTCGTCAAGAATCCTTTCTCACAACCCATCCACATCCGACATACATAACCAACCTTGGTATCTCAAAGCCACATCACCTCTAATTTCAAATGCCATGACCTTTTATTGAACCACACCTTCCTTAATCTGCATCAAAATAGGGTCTCTGGTATGTTTTTCCTTAACCTCAGAACATAGGGATGATTTAGATACCTCTTGTACAAATACCCCTCTATCCTCAGAATCTTGGAGTCGAACTCTGAAATTATCAAGCCGATGAATATCCTTCACCATACTCCTCTTTCCTTCATCCACATAAGAAAGACTTCCTATGGACAACCTGCTAAGGGCGTCAGCCACCACATTGGCCTTACCTGGATGATAGTGCAGGCTCAAGTCATAATCTTTTAATAATTTTAACCACCGTCTCTGCCTGAGATTCATCTCTTTCTTTGTGAATACATACTGCAAACTTTTGTGATTAGTAAAGATATCAACATTCCCCATAAAGGTAATGATGCCAAATTTTGAGTGCAAACACCACAGACGTCAGCTCTAAGTCATGGATGGGATAGTTCTTATCATGCACATTCAATTGTCTAGATACATAAGCTACTATATAACTATGTTGCATAAATACACACCCAAGTCCTACCCGAGATACATCACAGTACACAACAAAACCCTCTATAACCTATGAAAGGGTCAAAACAGGTGTTGTAGTCAGCTTGTCCTTCAATCTCTAATGACTATTCTCATAAGAGTTAGACCACAATATTTCACCTTCTTCTGAGTCAATCTGGTAAGTGGAGGACCTATGTATGAAAAACTCTCTACAAATCTCCTATAATACCCTTACAAACCCAAGAAGCTCTAGATGTCATTTGGATTTGTGGGTTTGGGCTATTTCTTTACTGCCTCAACCTTTTGGGGATCTATCTTAATTCCCTCACTAGAAATAATATGCCCCAGAAAAGCTATTGCACTGTAACACCCCGTATTCAAGTACATGTATTGGCGTATTCAAGTACGTGTATTGGTCTTATTTATATGGAATTAATTTTTTTATTTTATTTATACCGGAATTTGCCCGTCGATGGTTCCATACGAAGGTTATTGAATAAGCTTTCCAACGATATAAAGATTTCCAAAAACGGATAAGTTTCGGATATAATCGAGCACGTTCGAAACTATAAAACGGTGGCCGGGATATGGTGAATAGTAAATGTGCAGGAAAATTTCCTGCACACAAACTACTGAGGCCTGCCAGTTTTTTGGGTCAACTTTGAACGATCATAACTCCCTTAATATAATGAACTGGGAGAGCTACGACCTATCAAAAGAAAGATCTTTGAGTCTTATTTCCAATTCAATTGGTTTCATCCAAATCTAATGTCTGAGTAAGGAGTTATACTCGCTTTACTTTAGCCTCTCAAAACAGATTTTTAGGGTCAACTTCAAACTATCATAACTCCTTGTACAGGACGAACTGGGTGGCGTACTTTATATGAAATGAAATAACTTTGAATTATCTTACCAAAGATACCAATTTCACCCAAATATGATATCGGAGCAAAGAGTTATGGTCGATCTACTTTAGCTTGTCCAAACAGTCCACCATGGACAGATTCGGATTTACTTAAAATTTTAAGGGCAATATGGTCATTTTCCATCACCTCATGAACGAAAATTGGTCATTATATACATATACTTAGCCTCATATCCATTATTTATCATCCATTATTGAAGAATAAGAAACCCTAGCCAAATTTCAACTCCAATTATCTTGTGATTCAACCGTAGAAAATCCAAATTGATTCCGTAGTTGTGTTCACCGTCTCGAGGGCTTCGAGAAGCACCCCTTATTTGTGCCAACAGGACTTCGAAATCAAAAGGGCCATTTTATGGTAAGGATGTAAATTATGTTGGTGTTATTTATATGGATATGTATATATATGCATGTAAGCATAAGAAGTGTGTTATTTGATTGTTGTTGAAAGATGATTGGAAATGATGTTGGATTATTCTTGTGCATGGTTGGATTATGTTGAATTGTGAAGGGATTTGGTGTGATGATGTGGTATTGAAATGATGATTATATATATATATATATATACACACATAAACCTATTGTTCAAGTTGGTTTTTGGAATGCTATGCAAATATTGGTTGTATGGAATTATGGAAGAGAATTGTGGTGTTGGGTTTCTAATACTAGATGCCAAATATTTCATTGTAGATAAGTGATTTGTAAAGGCGGGAAGTTGTGTTGAATTGGTATCCGAATCTACGATGAGGTATGTAAAGCATACTCTAACGATGTTCTTTGGCATGAAAACAAGAATGTTCCATCAAGTAAGATTCCGAGGTTTTCCAAAAACATGTATTGTTCTACATTACCAACGAAGTTGTTTCTATTCTATAAAGTGTCAAAATGTTTCATTGATATACCAAAAGGCTCCTATTTCATTGTTGTGATATTGATGATTCTGAAACACATTGTTGATGTACCAATGAGTCTTTATTACGTCGTTATTGTATAAAAGGTCTATTACTTGGTTCTTATTGATGTATCGTTGTTTCAAAGTATCAAAAATGTGGTGGCGACCGAAATAACAATCTCAAAGATTAATTGAACTAAGTGATGGAAGTTCTCTCTTATCGGGTGGTATCCCAGGGGCATAAGCCTAGCATGGGTCGATCCCTATTTACGTGTTTATGAGTGGTATCCCAGGGGCATAAGCCCAGCATGGGTTGATCTCAGTTGATATGTACTGGAGGCAGCGTAATGGTCACAGTACAGTACAGTAATGATTACAAAGATGTTAAGAACGAAGGTAAAGTGATTGAATAAATTCAATGTATAGGTTGTCACAAGTTCTAGTAAGTGTGGTCCACTCCTATTATGATTTATTCACTTGTTTCGGATTTCTATCGAGCTCCTATATCATATGTGATTATCTACATCTTTACATACTCAGTACATATTTCGTACTGACGTCCCCCACGGGGACCTGCATTTCATGCTACAGGCACAGGTACCTCAGCTCATTCACAGCATAGATAGGAGCCAGGTCATACAACTATTGTTGGTGAGCTCCAGTTTGCTTCGGAGTTTTTCGAGTCGGTTCCTTATGTTTTGTTATTGTACAAGAGTCATGTGTGGGCGGGGGTTTGTCCCGACCCTAGTTATGCCATGTATATCCTATAGGCTTTGTAGACATAGGGAAGGGTTAAAGTCATGGAAGTTTATATAGTGATGTTATATCTGTATATGTGGTGGCCCCGACGGCCAAGTATTATATATATATATATTTGTGCGTGTTGTGCTGATACAGGTAATTAGATCCTTCTATATGCAACGAAGTGCTGTCCAAATTTTTGGTGACATGTAAGGGAAAGTACAGGTATTTGAACGGGTTCTCCCGGGCCTTCTCGGCTTCGGGTGCCAGTCCGGCCCGATGGGATTTTGGGGCGTGACAAAAGTGGTATCAGAGAGGTTCGTCCTAGTGAGTCTACAAAGCCGTGTCTATGTAGAGTCTTGTTTATCGGTGTGTTGTGCACCACATCTATAAACAGGAGGCTATGGACATTTAGGAATTGTTTCTATTCTTTATGTCTTATATCGTACGATAGAGCTTATATTGTATATGAAGTCATAGTTGACCACTGAATCAGTTTGTTTCTCTTATTATAGTAATGATGCCGGTTACCAGAAGCAAGAATACCGGTAAGCAAGTAGATGTGGCTGCCGGAGAGGGGAATAGTAAGTCACCCACTATACCAGCTAATCAAAGTGAGGCTCCAGCTGAGCATGCATCAGAAACTTCCCCCAGTCCGGAAGAAATAAGGGGGAGGAGAACTATATCCCCAGAGCCACCTATTAATGCTGTTGATCAAGATCTTAGAAATGCAGTGCAACTTTTGACTCGTATAGTTGCTGGGCAAGCTCAAGGGAGAGACATTCCTACTGCAGGTCCTAGTGGTATAGATAAGGCGGCTAGTCTTCGAACACAGGATTTTCTTAAGATGGATCCGCCTAATTTTACCAGATCCGATCTTAACGAAGATCCACAGGATTTTATTTATCAGATCCAAAGGGCCCTAGAGGTGATGCATGTATCGGGCAGAGAGACAGTGGAGTTAGCCACGTATAGATTCAATGGTGAGGCTATATATTGGTATGAAGACTGGAAATGGTCAAGGGGCATTGATGCACCCCCAGATACTTAGAAAGAGTTCAAAGAGGCATTTATTGATCATTATCTTCCATATGAGACTCGTCAGGACCGTGCGGATCAGTTCTTAAATCTTCGACAGGGTAATACTAGTGTGAGGGAGTATAGTCTTCGATTTAATTCTTTGTCCAGATATGCTCCTAATGTTATAGCTACTATGGATGACAGAGTTCATCAGTATGTGGATGGATTGGATCCGTATTTGGTTAGGGATAGTACTATTGCCGCTTTGAACAAAGATATGGACATAGCGAGGATCCAAGCTTTTGCACAAAAAATGGAAGATCAGAGGCAGAGGAGAAGAACAAAGGAATCAGAAAGTGGATATTCCAAGAGGGCCAGATCTACAGGGCAGTTTATGGCATCTCAAGGAGGGTTCAGACCACAGTTTTCTACTAGACCACCTAGGCCATTATCTTCTTATTCTGCAGCTAGTGCCCCACCACAGTTCCAAGGGTCCAGAGGAAATCAATTTGGGCATAGAAGTGAGAGTCAGTGTTTGCGGATAGTGGGGTACCAAGGGCAAAGGAATATGAGCCAATCGAGGCCTCCTCGAGAGCCATGCAATTAATGTGGAAGGTATCATTTGGGCGCATGTCGGCTGGGGACCAATGTTTGCTTTTGGTGCGGTATGTCGGGGCATATGATGAGGGAATACCCACGAAGGGACATAGGGGGTATGGCACGACCTACAGGGTCATTTGTTGCATCATCATCATCGATGCCTTATTCAGGAAGGGGTGCACAACCAATGGGTCGTGTTAGAGATGATAGAGGAGCCACGAGTTCTAGCGAGGCTCAAAATCGTACGTATGCTCTAGCGGATCGACAAAATTTAGAGGCTTCCCCAGATGTGGTTACGGGTACGTTGACTATATTTTCATTCGATTTATATGCCTTAATTGATCCCGGTTCTACATTATCTTATGTTACTCCATTGGTTGCTGGAAAGTTCGAAAGAATACCCGAACTGTTAGTTAAGCCATTTGAAGTGTCCACACCGGTCGGGGAATCTATTATAGCTAGAAGGGTTTATCGAAATTGCATAGTAACTGTTTGTGGTCGTGATACGATGGCTGATCTTGTGGAGTTAGAAATGGTAGATTTTGATGTTATAATGGGTATGGACTGGTTGGCGTCTTGTTATGACACAATTGATTGCTGCACGAAAAAGGTATATTTCCATTTTCCAAATGAATCAGTCCTTGAATGAAAAGGTGAAATTAGCGCACCAAGAGGTAGATTTATTTCTTATTTTAAGGCAAGAAGAATGATTTCCAAGGGATATATATATAATTTAGTTAAATTAAGGGATACAGAAGCGGAGCCACCAACTATTCACGCTGTTCCGGTGGTAAATGAATTTTCTGATGTATTTCCTGAAGATCTTCCAGGTTTGCCTCCTAAACGAGAAGTAGAGTTTGGTATTGATGTAATACCAGGCATCCAACCAATATCCATTCCTCCGTATAGAATGGCCCCAGCAGAATTACGAGAATTGAAAGAGCAATTGAAAGATTTGCTAGAAAAGGGGTTCATTAGGCCTAGTATTTCCCCTTGGGGAGCACCAGTGTTATTTGTACGCAAAAGGGATGGCTCGCTGAGGATGTGTATTGATTATCGGCAATTGAATAAGGTGACTATTAAGAATAAATATCCTCTCCCAAGAATTGATGATTTATTTTATCAGTTACAGGGCGCCAAGTGTTTTTCTAAGATTGATTTGAGGTCAGGTTACCACCAGGTGAGGGTCAAAGAGAAGGATATAACCAAGACAGCTTTCCGAACACGGTATGGTCATTATGAGTTTCTAGTTATGTCATTTGGTCTAACAAATGCACCTGCAACTTTTATGGATTTGATGAATAGGGTGTTTAAGCTATTCCTGGATGTATTTGTGATAGTTTTTATAGATGATATTCTAGTTTATTCTAGATCAGAAGAGGACCATGCCAATCACTTACGATAGGCATTGCAAACTCTTCGTGATTGTAAGCTTTATGCAAAGTTCTCTAAATGTGAGTTTTGGTTAAAGTCGGTGGCATTTTTGGGTTATATTGTATCTAGTGAAGGGATAAAGGTTGATGCTCAAAAGATAGAAGCTGTGAAGAACTGGCCAAGGCCCACAACGCCTACGGAGATTCGTAGTTTTCCCGGGTTGGCCGGTTATTATAGAAGGTTTGTTAAAGAATTTTCTTCCATTTCAGCACCCTTAACCAAGCTAACGCATAAAGCATCCAAGTTCCAATGGAATGATGCGTGTGAGGAGAGTTTCCAAGAATTGAAGAATAAGTTGACTTCTACACCTGTGTTGGTACTTCAAGAAGGTACAGAAGGGTATACAATGTATTGTGATGCTTCGAGAATTGGTTTAGGATATGTATTAATGCAGCATGGTAAGGTGATAGCATATGCCTCAAGGCAATTGAGGCCACATGAGAAAAATTACCCTACACATGATCTTGAGCTGGCAGCGGTTATCTTTGCTTTAAAAATATGGTGCCACTATTTATATGGGGTTCATGTTGATATATATACTGATCGCAAGAGCTTACAATATATTTTCAGTCAGAAGGATCTAAATCTGAGGCAACGAAGGTGGATGGAACTATTAAAAGATTATGATGTTGATATTTTGTATCACCCAGGGAAAGCGAATATAGTAACTGATGCGTTGAGTTGTAAGGCTATGATGGCACCTATAGAAAGGCAAGGGATGATTAAAGATCTTCATCAATTAGCTAGTTTCGGAGTTCGTCTTCTCGAAACTCCGGACGAGGAGCTTATTGTGCATAATGCCGCGGAATCCTCATTAGTAGCTGAGGTGAAAGAGAAGCAAGATGCAGATCCTATTTTATTACAGCTTAAGGAGAACGTTCAGAGTGGTGCGACCAAGACATTTGATCTTACGCGAGAAGGAGTACTTCAATGCCAAAACCGATTGTGTGTGCCGGATGTAGACGGGCTAAGAAAGAAGACTATGACAGAGGAACATTTTTCAAGGTATTCCATTCATCCAGGATCAACCAAAATGTATCAAGATTTGAAAGATATGTATTGGTGGAATGACATGAAAAGGAACATCGCAGAATTTGTAGCTGAATGTCCAAATTACCAACGAGTTAAAGTGGAACATCAAAAGCCCGGAGGCTATATGCAATGCATAGATCTTCCAATTTGGAAGTGGGACATGATCAACATGGATTTTGTTACAGGTTTGCCTCGTACATGTTGGAAATTTGATTCTATATGGGTGATTGTGGATAGGCTTACTAAATCCGCACATTTCTTACCTGTTAAGACCACTTACACAGTTGAAGAATATTCGAAGCTGTATGTTAAAGAAATAGTCCGATTACATGGGGTGCCATCTTCTATTATATCGGATCGGGGAACTCAATTTACCGCAAACTTTTGGAAGTCTTTCCAACGGAGTTTGGGAACACAAGTGAATCTGAGTACAACTTTTCACCCTCAGACGGATGGACAAGCAGAGCGCACAATTCAAACACTTGAAGATATGCTACGAGCATGTGTTATAGATTTTAAAGGCAGCTGGGATGATCATTTACCTCTTATTGAGTTTACCGACAATAATAGCAATCATTCAAGTATCAAAATGGCACCATATAAAGCTTTATATGGGAGGAAGTGTAGATCACCAATAGGATGGTTCGAAGCGGGTGAAACTCTTATGTTCGGATCGGATCTTGTGTATCAAGCCATAGAAAAAGTCAAGGTGATTTAGCAATGGTTGAAAACAGCCCAAAGTCGACACAAGTCATATGCGGATAGTAGAAGAAGAGGGCTAGAATTTTCGTTAGGCGATTGGGTATTTTTGAAGGTATCGCCAATGAAAGGGGTGATGAGATTTGGAAAGAAAGGAAAGTTGAGTCCACGATATATAGGCCCGTATAAGATTATTCGAAGATGTGGGCAAGTTGCTTATGAATTAGAGATACCCCAGGAACTCTCATCAGTGCATCCAGTATTTCATGTATCGATGCTTCGAAAGTGCATCGGAGATCTGTCCTTTATTACTTCTACTGAAGATGTGCAAGTAACAGAAGATCTTACCTATGAGGAGATGCCTATTGCTGTATTAGATTGTCAAGTTAAGAAGATGAGAAATAAAGAAGTAGCATCGGTGAAAGTACTTTGGAGAAATCAACAAAGGGAAGAGATTACATGGGAAGCTGAGGAAGCAATGAAATATAAGTACCCTCATTTGTTCAAAGATGAAGAGGAAGTTCAAGAAACGGAGTTAGAACATTAACAAGTAAGTTTTTGTTTATATATGCATAGTATTTATGTGATGATGTGAATGTTAATGGTGGACTTGAACTTGTTTTGGTTGAATAACTACGCTAACATTCGAGGACGAATGTCCTAAAGGGGGGAAGGATGTAACACCCCGTATTCAAGTACATGTATTGGCGTATTCAAGTACGTGTATTGGTCTTATTTATATGGAATTAATTTTTTTATTTTATTTATACCGGAATTTGCCCGTCGATGGTTCCATACGAAGTTTATTGAATAAGCTTTCCAACGATGAAAAGATTTCAAAAAACGGATAAGTTTCGAATATAATCGAGCACGTTCAAAACTATAAAACGGTGATCGGGATATGGTGAATAGTAAATGTGCAGGAAAATTTCCTGCACACAAACTACTGAGGCCTGCCAGTTTTTTGGGTCAACTTTGAACGATCATAACTCCCTTAATATAATGAACTGGGAGAGCTACGACCTATCAAAAGAAATATCTTTGAGTCTTCTTTTCAATTTAATTGGTTTCATCCAAATCTAACGTCTGAGTAAGGAGTTATACTCGTTTTACTTTAGCCTCTCAAAACAGATTTTTAGGGTCAACTTCAAACGATCATAACTCCTTGTACAGGACGAACTGGGTGGCCTACTTTATAAGAAATGAAATACTTTTGAATTATCTTTCCAACGATACCAATTTCACCCAAATACGATATCGGAGCAAAGAGTTATGGTCGATCTACTTTAGCTTGTCAAAACAGTCCACCATGGACAGATTCGGATTTACTTAAAATTTTAAGGGCAATATGGTCATTTTCCATCACCTCATGAACGAAAATTGGTCATTATATACATATACTTATCCTCATATCCATTATTTATCATCCATTATTGAAGAATAAGAAACCCTAGCCAAAGTTCAACTCCAATTATCTTGTTATTCAACCGTAGAAAATCCAAATTGATTCCGTAGTTGTGTTCACCGTCTCGAGGGCTTCGAGAAGCACCCATTATTTGTGCCAACAGGACTTCGAAATCAAAAGGGTCATTTTATGGTAAGGATGTAAATTATTTTGGTGTTATTTATATGGATATGTATATATATGCATGTAAGCATAAGAAGTGTGTTATTTGATTGTTGTTGAAAGATGATTGGAAATGATGTTGGATTATTCTTTTGCATGGTTGGATTATGTTGAATTGTGAAGGGATTTGGTGTGATGATGTGGTATTGAAATGATGATTATATATATACATATATATACACATAAACCTATTGTTCAAGTTGGTTTTTGGAATGCTATGCAAATATTGGTTGTATGGAATTATGGAAGAGAATTGTGGTGTTGGGTTGCTAATACTAGATGTGTCACGACCCGAGCCTAGGCCCTAGCCATGACGAGCATCCCGAATCATGAAGCCCCGGAACACCCATTCTCTATCTGGTTATCATGCACAATATTCATAATCATAATAAAATGCGGAATTGAAACTGAGTACGGAAAACATGGTCAAGTTATGCAACATTTCTGAATAATACTATCTGACATCAGTCTGCGAAATCTCTACTAAGAACATAAACCTTTTTCTGCAAAGAAACTGGGACAAGGCCCCCAATAAACCAAAAACATAATAAATAAGATAATGTCTTACATAATTAGGCCTTCCGAATAATAGAAGGCTCACCACTGTGAGATCAAGTCTGCAAATCCGAGAATGTCTACTGAGTAGCTGGACCCCTAGACTGTGCCTCAGAACCTTGAAGGAGGGGGGTCAGCACAAAAGTACTGGCACACGAAGCAAACCAAAAGTAGTATAATGGAACATACATATATATATATATATATATTAAGGGAAAGCAGTTTTTCATCAAGACATCATGTATAAAACTGTTTCTGAAAAACACATGGGCACTTTCTGAAAACATGCAACCTGTCTGTTCATTTCAAATCATGATCTGTGTTTTACTTCTGAGTTAGGTGGTATTCCCCTACAAATCTAAATATTCCACGGGCTGTATGGAATCCGCCATTGACTCGGAGGGGAAGCCCCCAACCCAAGTGTGCCGCAAGGGTTGGAGTGTCTGAGTCTGATACGCCACAGGACATTTAAGTCAGCGCATAATAGTATACCCGGGTCGGCAAACCACAGTTTTAGGCAATGAGTTGTCTGAACTCCCGCCTTCTTCAGGGAACCACCTAAGCTCTCTTTATGCCCTATTTTAGCCTTTTCTGAACATGTATCTTTCTGAAATTTCTAAATCATGAAAGTCTGATAAAAATCTGATTTCTGAACTAGTCTATATCTGTTATGGCATTGTTCTGAGTTGTTATCGTCATACTAAGACTTGCAAGTCCTATTTCTGAGACATAATGTATTAAGCAAGAGCTTTCATTCAAAACATAGTTTAGACCACCAAAACATGTAATTTGCATTAAAGATGTCATGTTCCGAAACTAAAGTCAAATCCATGCAAAACTTTCATCAAACATATGGTGGTCATGTGCATATTTGGAAAAACCATGCATTCTTTCATTACATGCATATTCAACATTCACAACCCTCTTTTTCGTGTTCAAAACATTGTATATTACGTGAAACATGGAAAAATTTACATTAAGAGAGAGGTTTCATGAAAATCATGCTCTAAATTCATATTTCAGGACAAACGCATATATATATATATACATATAACTTTCAAATCACTTTGGGGGACAGCCAAAAGGCCAAAACAATATCATTAAAGCTTCTGAAACATGAGTATGTACATGAATTCGAAAACCCAATTCTTAAAACATGATTTCTATGCCCATGAGATTTTAGGAAAACCCCGCGTACCTTATTCTCCACGAATTTTTGGTGTCTATCGAAGCCTACGTCGAGAGGATTCCGAATCTGTAATTTGTTTCACGAAGAAGTTTCGGAATGATCGGTCCTTCAAGCTTATTTTCTCAAACCCTAGTTGCTCCTTCTCTTAAGTTCTTGAAGGATTAGATTTTTGGGATTTTATAGGAGGCTTCAATGTTGTTAATAGGCCCAAATCCGTTTAGGAGTGGGTAAGGACGATTTTGGGTTTTGTAAGGACTAACTTGCACTTAAAGTAACTCAAAACGGAGTGTTTTCGTCACCTGAAACCATAACTATGCGCCGCCCTTTGCATTGCCTAAATTTACATAGGCTCCGCCCTAAGCATCGCCTATATTTGCATAGGCGCCGCCCTATGCATCGCCTATATGTGCATAGGCGACACATTCAACTTTGAAAGGCCATAACTTCTTCACCGGGTGTCCGTTTTAGGCGAATTTGGTATCGTTGGAAAGCTTATTCAATTATCTACAATTTGGTATATAGTAGGACACCCAGTTCATCATATACAATGAGTTATGGTCAATAGAATTTGACACAAATTACAACGTCCACTAAAACTTAATCGATCGAAATAGTTTTAACTCGTCCTTGAGTTGAAGGACTTCTATGGTCTAAATTCATGCTCAAATGGATTCACATACTACAAACTTGATTAACATGCCAAATTTGCATAGGATTTACGGCTCTGGAATTATCAACGCATCAGAGTCATATTTTTTTATTCTAGCCCGAAATGCGGGGTGTTACATTATCTCCCCCTTGGGATCATTCGTCCTCGAATGATGGGTAGGAACTTGTTGAATCCTTAAAGGTATGGAATAACACACGCACGACATGTCTTGTAATAAAGAATACACTGATCTGAAACATGACCATATGGATGGAACTACTAATATTCTTAATTCTTATATCGGACATGCATATCTGATGCATGGAATACACGACTGGAGGTACTTATAAGCTGTGTTCTCACAATGAACATGCATTCCTAATGTATGGATTTGTTATTGAGTTGTTCTCATGAATGCAGAACTGAATACACAGATAAGCTGAGCTTTTTCTATGGGACATGCATTTCTAATGCATATCTGACTGAACTGACGTGTGAACGTATGACCGAATACACAATGATAACTGGTGTGGAGCTTGTAATAAAAATCTATGCATGCAACTGAATGGGGTATCTACCCCTTGGGACCCTATGTCCCACTATGAATGCTCAATTCACGAAGATGCTCAAAAAACTGAGGCAATGCACTAGGCACCTACAAATTTAATCATATCTGAACATCTGGAATCTAAAATGAGCACATGATGCATGAATTAACCTATACTCGCAAATACTAGTATACTCTATCTTGGAATAGTAACATATCTGAGATTTTGGGTAGCATGATTGAATGAAAAGATGAGAAAACAAGTCATGCGAATCTGACGGCTAAACTGATTTGCTGGCCACATAGACTGAACTACACTAGAGGCTTATACTCAATCTGGAGTATCTTATCAACACTCTTCCTTACGAAGTACTGGTAGCATTAGATAGAAAAATATTTGGGCATGAGTCACACTAGACATCCGACTATAGGATCCCAACATTGACACTGTTCTATAGTATGGAACATAGGCATATATCTCATAAACTAGGTTAGAATTTTCAGGCCTTAGTCAATGCGACTTCTTACTTTCAAGCTTAGCACACTTCTCGAGTATCCCTTAACTATACTATTCCCTATAAATATCATATTCATTCAATTCAGCTTAAAATTCTCATATGAGCATTGACAAATTTTTTTCTACTAATGTCTAAAATAGCTTCATCCTTACACCGCGATCAAGCCTAACTCTAAGTAACAATAATACAACAAGCTACACTACGCTATTATTCTAAACCATATGACGCCACCTTCTATATCTCTTTTAAAGATCGCATCCTAAGCATAACATGTCTTACCACTTCAATGACTACTCTGAACTCTTAATATGAAGTCGCTAATGCATATTGCGACCTTCCACTACAATCCCAAAACGTCATTCAAGCCTAATTTATAACCGCATGTTAACTTCAAGGCAAACACCCATAAATACATACTTCACATAGTTTCTAAACTATTATCAATATAACTCCCACGCGCTATCCTAAAAACATACACACACAAACTTTTCCGCTAAACATCACATGTATCAAAGATTGGCCCAAAATCTCACTTCATACTTATGGCCTTATCTAAACAAACGTACTATGATCTTCCATCAACAAGAACATTTACATCATCACGACTATCATTGCATAGGGAGGTCACTAAAAGGTTAAAACATAAGACCCTGAAGCATGAGAAGATTTTTATATGGGACTGAACACACTATAAAGAGTGAGTACATGCGTCATGAGTTGCATGACCTCAACTAGAGTTCCTAACATAAGGAATGTAATTCCGACTACTTGAATGAAGTAGAACTCATTATCTTGGAACTGGAAGAGTACGTGACTCTCTATCATATACAGGAATCACTAACTATGATCACGGAACTAAAACGTAAAGCTTGAGTAGGCATTGGGATCACTGAAAAATACTAAGATAGGAATGGGTTAAGTCTCACTCTCACTTTCTGACGTTCTCTGTCGTCATGACATCACTACTAGAATCTGAGAACCTGACTTGGATATTCATTCTATCATCTCCCCCCTTAGCTTCAAACCATCATCTTAAGTTATGGGAGATACCGTATTAGACTTTAAACTTAACTGCACTCTGGGGTATGAAAAACGACAATACACGTAATCAATATAAATTGACCCTAATGACTACATCTGGAAGTGGAAAAACCTACTACAAATACCGCCTTCTGAGCCAAACTCTATCATTCTGTAACCCCAATAGTCATCATCTATTACTCGAACACTTACTAACTTCGAATCTTTATGAGTATCCCCAAAGTTGAAGCACACACCCTCTAGTACCTCTACTCTTATTTCTATTAGCACAACTTTCAAGGCACTCGCCACACATAAACTCAACGGTACCACTAGTCACACATAACATGCAGTAGCATTAGAATAAATACCTCCGTTTTAAAGCACCCTGGGCATACTTCTACATCATACATACACCGTCATACTTCATTATGAAATCAAATAAACTTAGGCACTCGGATAGAATGTTTCAAGCCTATAGATCACTTCCCAATAACTAGTATCATTAGTCAAGAAACCTTCACTTTCACCTTCATGGCCATCAACTGTTCAAACTTAATATAGTGCTATGCATGATTTACAACCCAACCTTACACGAAATTTTCACTTGGAAACTATGAAATAAACATCACGAAACACTAGTGCACTAGAACTTCATATCCACAATAATTGATCATGACCTAACGGTTTTCCTTATCATAATCCATCAGTATGTACTATTTCAGCACATCAAGCCTACTAATTTAATCCCACAAAACATGCATCATCAAACTCGTGCCACTATTTACCACCACACCATTTCAATTCAAGCCTATAGCTTAATATCAATCATTTACCACCAATGGAGAATGGAACATAATATAAATTTACTAATCCATCATATTGGGATATTCTACCCAAATATCTCAAAAATCTACTAATTACCTTCTCACAAGTAGCACTAGTTTACAACTACCAATGAAAAGAGGGTCAAGGGGGTTAAAGCCTCATAATAGACATGGTCAACCTTATGGTTTTATTATAACCCCGTACAATCGTATCTACTTATACTTCTTTCTCACATCACAATTACTTACCCAAGCGTACATTTACACTACCTTCAAAATCCACAACAACCATGAGTCTATACATATATTCAACCAACACAAGAACCACACGTTGAGTGACAAATTGTTAGTGAATCGAAAGAGCCCCACACGGCTTCACTAGACTTTTTAGTTTCACCAACACGATGATAAAACATTTTCAAGAGATAGAAGCTTGTCACACAACATTCCATAATCTAAGGATACACATCTTACTCCGTAAGAATAAAAATCTGAGTTAAATGCTTCCCTCACAGACTACCATACAATCCACACATGCTACTAGCTACCACATTAGTCTATCACAATAAGGGGTAAATCACCCTCACTCTCACTTCTAACTTTGTGACTTTACATCACCAACTTCTTGGTCTAATTTCATTACCAATAGGTCATGAAAACAAAACTTTGACTCATACTACTATTTGGGTAGAAATACAGTTCCAACATTCTACTACACATCATCCCCCCTTAAGCAAGACATTTGTAACATAAATTTGAAGGGGACTAAACACAATTAATACCTCAAGATGCAAAGCATGATTCCATCAGGATCAATGTTTACATCGGAATCAATACACATTGAAGCACTAACGGATTCTTAGTCCTTGCACAAATTTTAACTCTTATATGGTTCAATCAGAAAGTACCGTACCATTTAGATTCTAAACTTCTGTACTTAAATCACCTTAATAATGAGACATATCTGAGGACATTAGAGTAAGGAAAGAATGTGGGATGACTTTTTACTTTCGTATGGGCGACACCATAGCACGAATTAGAGTATGAAAGAGGAACATTCTGACTCTATTGCACGAACTAGAACATAAAGAAAAAGAGACATTCCTAAACGCCTAGTAGCCTCCTGCTTATAAGTGTGGTGCGCTACACACCCATAAACAAGACTCTACCCGACGCGATTTCGCAGACACCCTGGGACCATGAACCGTGCTCTGTACCAAGTTTGTCATGACCCGAGCCTAGGCCCTAGCCATGACAAGCATCCCAAAACATGAAGGCCCAGAACACCCATTCTCTATCTGTTTATCATGCACAACATTCATAATCATAATAAAATGCGGAATTGAAACTGAGTACGGAAAACATGGTCAAGTTCTGCAACATTTCTGAATAATACTATCTGACATCAGTCTGCGAAATCTCTACTAAGAACATAAACCTTTGTCTGAAAAGAAACTGGGACAAGGCCCCCAGTAAACCAAAAACATAATAAATAAGATAATGTCTGACATAATTAAGCCTTCCGAATAATAGAAGGCTCACCACTGTGAGATCAAGTCTGCAAATCCGAGAATGTCTACTGAGTAGCTGGACCCCTAGACTGTGCCTCAGAACCTGGAAGGAGGAGGGTCAGCACAAAAGTACTGGCACGCGAAGCAATCCAAAAGTAGTATAATGGAACATACATATATATATATATATATTAAGGGAAAGCAATTTTTCATCAAGACATCATGTATAAAACTATTTCTAAAAAACACATGGGCACTTTCTGAAAACATGCAACCTGTCTGTTCATTTCAAATCATGATCTGTGTTTTACTTCTGAGTTAGGTGGTATTCCCCTACAAGTCTGAATATTCCACGGGCTGTATGGAATCCGCCATTGACTCGGCGGGAAAGCCCCCAACCCAAGTGTGCCGCAAGGGTTGGAGTGTCTGAGTCTGATACGCCACAGGACATTTAAGTCAGCGCATAATAGTATACCCGGGTCGGCAAACCACAGTTTTAGGCAATGAGTTGTCTGAAATCCCGCCTTCTTCAGGGAACCACCTAAGCTCTCTTTATGCCCTATTTTAGCCTTTTCTGAACATGTATCATTCTGAAATTTCTAAATCATGAAAGCCTGATAAAAATCTGATTTCTGAACTAGTCTGTGTCTGTTATGGAATTTGTCTGAGTTGGTATCATCATACCAAGACTTGCAAGTCCTATTTCTGAGCCATAATGTATTAAGCAAGAGCTTTCATTCAAAACATAGTTTAGACCACCAAAACATGTAATTTGCATTAAAGATGTCATGTTCCGAAACTAAAGTCAAATCCATGCAAAACTTTCATCAAACATATGGTGGTCATGTGCATTTTTGGCAAAACCATGCATTCTTTCATTACATGCATATTCAACATTCACAACCCTCTCTTTCGTGTTCAAAACATTGTATATTACGTGAAACATGGAAAAATTTACATTAAGAGAGAGGTTTCAGGAAAATCATGCTCTAAATTCATATTTCAGGACAAATGCATATATATATATACATATAACTTTCAAATCACTTTGGGGGAAAGCCAAAAGGCCAAAACAATATCATTAAAGCTTCTGAAACATGAGTATGCACATGAATTCGAAAACCCAATTCTTAAAACATGATTTCTATGCCCATGTGATTTTAGGAAAACCCCGCGTACCTTATTCTCCATGAATTTTTGGTGTCTATCGAAGCCTACGTTGAGAGTATTCCGAATCTGTAATTTGTTTCACGAAGAAGTTTCGGAATGATCGGTCCTTCAAGCTTATTTTCTCAAACCCTAGTTTCTCCTTCTCTTAAGTTCTTGAAGGATTAGATTTTTGGGATTTTATAGGAGGCTTCAATGTTGTTAATAGGCCCAAATCCGTTTAGGAGTGGGTAAGGACGATTTTGGGTTTGGTAAGGACTAACTTGCACTTAAAGTATCTCAAAACGGAGTATTTTCGTCACCTGAAACCATAACTATGCGCCGCCCTTTGCATTGCCTAAATTTAAATAGGCGCCTTCCTATGCATCGCCTATATTTGCATAGGCGCCGCCCTATGCATCGCCTATATGTGCATAGGCGACACATTCAACTTTGAAAGGCCATAACTTCTTCACCGGGTGTCCGTTTTAGGCAAATTTGGTATCGTTGGAAAGCTCATTCAATTATATACAATTTGGTATATAGTAGGCCACCCAGTTAATCATATACAATGATTTATGGTCAATAGAATTTGACACAAATTACAACGTCCACTAAAACTTAATCGATCAAAATAGTTTTAACTCGTCCTTGAGTTGAAGGACTTCTATGGTCTAAATTCATGCTCAAATGGATTCACATACTACAAAATTGATTAACATGCCAAATTGTCATAGGATTTAAGGATTTGGGATTATCAACGCATTAGAGTCATATTTTTTTATTCTAGCCCGAAATGCGGGGTGTTACAAGATGCCAAACATTTCACTGTAGATAAGTGATTTGTACAGGCCGGAAGTTGTGTTGAATTGGTATCTGAATCTACGACGAGGTATGTAAAGCATACTCTAACGATGTTCTTTGGCATGAAAACCCCAATGTTCCATCAAGTAAGATTCCGAGGTTGTCCAAAAACATGTATTGTTCTACATTACCAACGAAGTTGTTTCTATTCTATAAAGTGTCAAAATGTTTCATTGATATACCAAAAGTCTCCTATTTCATTGTTGTGATATTAATGATTATGAAACACATTGTTGATGTACCAATGAGTCTTTATTACGTCGTTATTGTATAGAAGGTCTATTACTTGGTTCTTATTGATGTATCGTTGTTTCAAAGTATCAAAAATGTGGTGTCGACCGAAATAACAATCTCAAAGATTAATTGAACTAAGTGATGGAAGTTCTCTCTTATCGGGTGGTATCCTAAGGGCATAAGCCTAGCATGGGTCGATCCCTATTTACGTGTTTATGGGTGGTATCCCAGGGGCATAAGCCTAGCATGGGTCGATCCCAGTTGATATGTACTGGAGGCAGACTAATGGTCACAGTACAGTACAGTAATGATTACAAAGATGTTAAGAATGAAGGTAAAGTGATTGAATAAATTCAATGTACAGGTTGTCACAAGTTCTAGTAAGTGTGGTCCACTCCTATTACGATTTATTCACTTGTTTCGGATTTCTATTGAGCTCCTATATCATATGTGATTATCTACAGCTTTACATACTCAGTACATATTTCGTACTGACGTCCCCCACGGGGACCTGCATTTCATGCTACAGGCACGGGTACCTCAGCTCATTCACAGCATAGATAGGAGCCAGGTCATACAACTATTATTGGTGAGCTCCAGTTTGCTTCGGAGTTTTCCAAGTCGGTTCCTTATGTTTTGTTATTGTACAGGAGTCATGTGTGGGTGGGGGTTTGTCCCGACCCTAGTTATGTCATGTATATCCTAGAGGTTTTGTAGACATAAGGAAGGGTTAAAGTCATGGAAGTTTATATAGTGATGTTATATCTGTATATGTGGTGGCCCCGACGGCCAAGTATTATATATATATATATTTGTGCCTGTTGTGCTGATACAGGTAATTAGATCCTTCTATATGCAATGAAGTGCTGTCCAAATTTTTGGTGACATGTAAGGGAAAGTACAGGTATTTGAACGGGTTCTCCTGGGCCTTCTCGGCTTCGGGTGCCAGTCCGGCCCGATGGGATTTTGGGGCGTGACATGCACTAAGCCAAAACTCACACTTTAAAATTTTTCCATACAACTCAAGGTCTTTAAGTATTTGAAGGATGATTCAGAGGTGATTGGCATGATCTTTCTCACTCTTGGAGTAAATTAAATTTTCACCAATGAAGACTATGACAAACAGTCCAAAACTGATAAAACACTCTATTCATGAGATTCATAAATGTTTCAGGGGAATTAGTCAGTCCAAAGGACATGAATAGAAATTCATAGTGATCATACCGGGTTCAAAAAGTGGTTTTGGGAATATCATCCTCCCTACCATCAATTGATGGTACCCCGAATGAAGGTCTATCTTCGAGAAATATTTGGCACTCTGAAGATGGTCAAAAAAATCATCGATTTTGGGAAGAGGGTATTTGTTCTTAACTATGAACTTTTTCAACTAATGGTAATATATATACATGCAGATGGAACCATATTTCTTACGCACTTAACGTACCGAAGCACCCTAGGGAGAGACACTAGAACAGATAAAGCCTCTGTTAAGAAGGTCTTGTAACTGTCCTTTCAACTCTTTCAATTCTGCGGAATCCATTCTTTATGGTGGAATAGAAATAGTCTTGGTTTAAGGGAAACATATCAATGCTAAAATCTATCTCCTTATCTGAGGGTACCCCATATAGATCATCAGGAAATACTTCTGGGAATTCATTAACTACAGGTACTGACTTGAGAGAAGGACTATCAGTACTAAGATCTTTGACCCAAACAAGATGGTGCAATAAACCTTTGGATATGAGCTTATGGGCCTTAAGATAAGATATGAACTCCCTCCTAGGTGCAAGAGAATACCTATCCCACTCTACCACTGGTTCATTTGGAAAAGAGAAAGTGACATTTCTGGTACTACAGTCTAATATAGAATAATAGAAATGGAGCCCATCCATTCTGAGAATAGCATTAAAATCAACCATCTCAAGTTCTATAAGATTGGCCATAGTATGACGATGGAAAACAAACACCACCCAATTTAATAAACTCTCTTAGCCACAATCGAGTCACTAATCGGGGTAGAGATAGAAAAAGGTTTAGAAATATTTTCGGGCTCAAAACCAAAACTGACTTCCACATAAGAGGCCACATAAGACAAGAAGTTACGGCCACCCTAGTAGAAGAAATGGGTACCCTTAGGTGACGAAGTTGTGGATGCAGCTTGGGACTTAGTGCCCCCCATATTTACTCTAGATGAAGGACAATCTCTTTGAATATCTCTTGTTTGGCCGTAAAAGTAGCATATCTTTCCCAAAAAATAACACTTTCGTGGATGATTCTTTCCAAAAATACTATAGCAAGGATGAAATCTAGAGGGCTGGGTCAATCTTCCCTACGACTGAGTGTCCTAACCTCGTGGCCCGCTACTAGCATATGATCTCTATTCAACTTAAGGTCTGGGTGTGGGTGCACTAGCTGAAGACTGAATGTACAACTTGAGATAAACATCTCCCAACTAATTAGTCCTAATAGGAAATGAGATGACTTGGTCATCCTGCCTACAATCACCTAAATAAAGTCATATTGGTTTTGGGATCGCGAAAGTCCTATAATAAAGTCCATATTGATCATCTATCATTTTTATAAAGGCAAAGCTATATCTTGTGAAGTGCCACCTAGCCTCAAATACTCCACCTTAACTTACTGATAGTTCAAGCACTTAGCAATAAAGTTAGCAACATCTCTTTTCATATTTTTCCACCAGTAAATCTCCTTGAGATCATGATACATTTTGATAAAGCTAGGGTGAACAACATACCTATAAGTTTGAGCCTAATCAATCATCCTTTCTCGCAACCCATCCACATTCGGCACACATAAATGACCTTGGTATCTCAAAACCCCATCACCTCTAATTTCAAATGCCATGACCTTTTATTGAACAACACCTTAATCTGCATCAAAATAGGGTCTCTGGTCTATTTTTCCTTAACCTCAGCACATTGAGATGATTTAGCTAACTCTTGTATAAACACCCCTCTATCCTCAAAATCTAAAAGTCAAACTCCCAAATCAGCAAGCTGATGAATATCCTTCACTATACTCATCTTTCCTTCCTCCATATGAGAAAGACTTCCTATGGACAACCTGCTAAAGCCGTCAGCCACCACATTGTCCTTACCTCGATGATAGTGCAGGCTTAAGTTATAATCCTTCAATAATTCCAACCACCACCTCTGCCTGAGATTTATCTCTTTCTACGTGAATACATACTGTAATATTTTGTGATCAATAAAGATATCAATATTCCCCACAAAGATAATAATGCCAAATTTTGAGTGCAAACACCACAGACGCCAGCTCTAAGTCATAGGTGGTATAGTTCTTCTCATTCACCTTCAATTTTATAGAGGCATAAACCACTAAATTACCATGTTGCATAAGTACACACCGAAGTTCTACCCGGGATGCATCACAGTACACAATAAAACCCTTTGTACCCTCCGAAAGGGTCAAAATGAGTCCAGTATTCAGCTTGTCCTTCAATCTCTAAAGACTATTCCCATAAGAGTCAAACTACAAGATTTTATCTTCTTCTGAGTCAATGTGGTAAGTGGAGCATCTATGGATGAAAATTTGCCTAAATCTGATAATCGGATAAGAAGTTATGATTATTTTAAGTTTCGGTTGCTAAACATCGTCATTCAGGCTAGTAGCGCATCGCGGAGTATGTCAAAATGGCAATTTTCAGTTTCCAGTGAGGTACCATGATACCGACACATCTTGTCACAACTTATTTTCATATTTGTCAATTTCAAGTAGACTAACGCGATCCCACCGCGTAAAGATGAGTCCAAATTTTAGAATCAAAGGGTCACCATGATTCCACCGTGTTACGACAATCCCTCAATTCTCAATCGTCTATTTCTAGTGGCCCAACGCAGTCATGGAGCATTGCGCTATGGGTCCAAATCAGAAAATTTCACAAAAACTTAAAGTTTTGTCTAGGGTTAAAACAGTCTTTTCCCATAATTTTATTCCACCCAAGTGTGTGATTAAAGCCCTAAAAACATTTTAAGATCATTAATTATTCAATTTTCCCCAAACCCAAGCATTCTCTCCCAAGATACAAAATCCTAGCTTCAAGAATCAAGAACAAGCCTAAGAATTCCTTCAAGAGTCTTCAAGAATTGTCAATCCAAGGTATGTCAGGTGTTCATTCATGGGTTCCTTTCACCGATGAAGTCCAAGAACCTTTTTTAAACTTATAAGATCTCACATTTATGATTTCTTCGTTTGAATTGAATTGAATTCATGTTCATGTCATTGTTAGGTCTTAGTCCTTGATTAAATTATAAGCTTTCATGAAATTAATCATTATATGTGCTGAATTACATGATCTTCATGATAAACCCTTCAATTTATAAGTTGATTGGTATAGCCATGATAACTATGTGTGTTGATGGTTGTATAACCTAAGCATGCTCCCTATATGTTTGATAAACCACCTATGTGGATGAATTAGTGCCATTATATCATTGATAGCATGTATTCCCCCTTTTATTAATAAGTAGATGCCTTACAAGTGTTTGATAAAATGTCTCTATGGATGAATTATGAACAAGTGAAACATGTTATGTTATTTAAGATCATGCTATGCTTTACTTTTTATGCTATCGAGTCCTGGGGGTATTTAATACCCAATAATTTAGCTATTTACCTAGAGCCAATGTCAGTTACAGAATAGTATCAGTCATGCCATGATCAGTAGTACGCTCCATCAGTTACAGAACTCAGTAGAACTCAGTCATTTATAAAACTCAAGAAAACTCAATAAACTCAGTATGAGTTCAGTCCAGTTAAGTATAATCAGTTCAGTGTCTTTCAGTTGGGAGTAGGATTTAGCACTGAGTGAGCCCAAGGATGGGGACTCACCTGCCAATAAAGGGTATGATCCTTACAAACAATCCTTACATTCCAGAACTACATAGCCAGCTTAGGTTGAGACATCAAACCTGCCATTTGAGAGTTGATGAGGTGTTTTAACCTGCCAGTTGAGGGTGCCACCATTCTCGTTACAGTACCTACTAGATAAGGATAACTCTCAGGTTGTCTTTATCCGTGTCACAATACTGACACCTTTCTAATTGGGGTAACAGATTAGACCCGAACTCAGTTATCTTACCATATTGGGGGCATATCGATTAGATGATTACCTCCCACAATTTCAGTTTTAGACTTCAGAATAAAACTCAATTCATTTCTACAAAATTAGGACTGTCAAAAATAGTCAATCAGTATTTGTTGCTCAGTTATCAAAAATCTCAGATTATCAGTTACTCTGTATCAAAACTCAGTACTTAGCTTCAAAAAATCTCCGTTACAATATTTATATATATACGCACAGTATTGCATGCTCAGTATTTATAGTAATTCAGTTTATCCACGTACTCTCATGTTCAGTTTCTCTATATCATTCAGTCAGTTATTATTCATGCATATGAACCCTTGCATTCAGAATTACCTCATCTAGAATACAAATATATTCCACGTACTGACACATACTCTTTTTTTATGCTATGATGTCTTATGTCATAGGTTCGGATGCTCAGGTTCTAAACCGTGCATAGATAGATCTAGATTCAGCCAGCAGTAGATTTAGTAGTGAGAGTCCTCATCTATCGAGGATATTCTTTCATTTCATTATTACATTAGACTCAGTATTTCAGTAGATGGAGTTAGTTTGAGGATTATCCCATTAACTCCACTTTCAGACAATTTCAGATTAGAGGATTTTTAGACTAGAGTTTAGATAGTATTCAGTTTTACAGATTGTTATTTTAGTTGATACACTTTATCTGTATTTATAGATTTTGAACCTAATGGCATTTCAACCTATTATTTCACATTTATTACAGTATCGTATTTCAGTGCTCACAGCAGATATCAGTCATGGGTTAGCTTGTTGGCCTTCGTGGTCGTAAGCACCGTGTAGCATCTGGGGTACAGACTTGGGGAGTTACAAACTTGGTATCAGAGCCTAAGGTTTTAAAAATTCCTAGGAAGTCTGAAAGTTGCATCAAGTAGAGTCTTGTACAGGGTGTATAGAGCGCCATACTTATGGATAGGCGGCTATGAGATATTTTAGGAAATAGTTTCCCCTCTTTCAGTATTCATGTCATGCGAGTGAGCATGGGCTCAAGTTAAAATCTCAGTCTAATCTATTTCTTCCTTTCATTTATAGAACATGCCTCCCAAAAGGACTAACAAAAAATGAACCAAAAATCAGTCAGCACCTCATCCCATTTAGGCAGATCCCCTAGACGAGCATATCTGTCATACAAAATTCAAATTTGTATTCACTACTCTAGTCAATTCAGTATCATCCCAAAATGAACGACCAGCTATTGTACCGGCTAACCCAGTGGCCAATACTGCTACAGTCAGGATTCAGGACTTTACTTGAATAAATCCTCCCATATTCTCAGGATCTAAGTCAGAAAAGGATCCACAGAAGTTCCTCGATTAGGTTTAGAAAGTCACAGATATCATAGAAGTGACTTCTAGTGAGAGTTATGAGTTATCTAACTATTAGATACAAGATATAGCTCATACGTGGTTTAAGCTGTGAAAGGTAGACAGGGGCGCAAATGCAGAGCCCGTAGAGTGGGAAGAGTTTGCTACTATTTTTCTAGATAGATTCTTTCCCTTAGAGATGAGAGAAACCAAGGTGTTAGAGTTTATAAATCTCAGGTAGGGCAGTATGAATGTGAAAGAGTATTCCGTCAATTTTACTTAGTTATTCGGGTATACTCCCCATGTAGTAGCAGATAGTATGTCTAGAATGAGCAAGTTTGTATCTAGGGTGTCAAATAGTATGGTTAAGGAGTATAAAATAGTGATGTTGATTAAGGAGATGGACATATCTAGGCTCATGGTCTATGCTCAGCAGATAGAAGAGGCTAAGATCAGATAGAGAGAGAGGTAGAACAAAAGAGCTAGAACAAGTAGCTTTAATTTTATTTAGCCTAAGACAAAGGGCGATAATCGCTCCCAGTTTCATCCAAAGTCTTCATCTCCATCTCCTTCTTCATCTAGTGCAACAGTACCAAAGTTCAGGAATGACAATCGGGATGGGGTGCCAGACTCAAAAACCTAGGGTAGTGTGAGCAGTGGTCATACCCATCCACTTTGCGTAGGATATGGTAAGAATCATAAGGGTATGTGTAGGGCTGGCAGTGATGTATATTTTTGGTGTGGCAAGCCAGGCCACAGAGTTAGAGATTGTCCTTAGTCAGGTTTTTAGGGTAAGTACAATGTCCTTCAGCTTAGCCCGATCGCCCGAATCAGCAGGGTGCGCTTCCAGCGCCACCAGTGGGCAACGCCCAAACAGGCTTTATTCCCTTCAGTCTAGACAAGATCAGGAAAGTTCTCCTAATATGGTCACTAGTACGTTACAGATCATCCATTTATGCATTTATGCCTTATTATATCTAGGAGCTTCTTTGTCTCTTGTAACTCCTTACTTAACAGTCAGACTATAAATCTTAACAGAAGTTTTCTTAGTGCTTACCCCAGTCGGTAAATCTATTCCAACCAGACGAGTATACAGAAATTACTCGATTATAGTATTTCAGAAAATCCCTTAGTTAATTTCAGTAATAAGGTCATTTTGTTTCATTTTCTTAATGGACTAATCATAAAAAAAAGAGTTTAGAATTCTAAGTTAGTCAGTGTTGAGGTTTCTATATGAAGATTGTTGAGGGAATAGAAAACTAAGAATCATGTATCAGAAGGAAGTACTAGTAGTGGACCTTACATTATCAGGAGTAGTCCTTCATAATGAGTTTAGTGTTTACGAGTGTTTTTATATCTCGAGCTCCAGAGTAAAGTGGTTTCACTTTGATTTAGAGTTTATTAAGTTCCTTACGGACTTAGAATAATGGCTTTAAGCTAGGGGGAGATGGTAGAACAAGTAACCAACTCAAACTCAAAACTCAAAACTCAGGTCAAGCGACTCATGACTCATGTACTCATGTCATGCTTTACAGTATGCTCAGTTTCCATGACTTATGCTATACTTCTAATGATCAGCTAAATTTAGATTTCATCGTGTATATCTTCAGTTTAGATTTCTTGATAAAATCCAAGATGTGGATGTTCTATGCCTCAAGCCTCAGTAAAGTGTCAAGTTCGGTATAGTTCCTTCCATGCTTTAGGTCCTCTTGTTTTAACCTTTCAGTGAACTCTCCTTATTAAATGATGTAGTGATGAACAGTTGCTTAGATGGGAGAGAGTAAACATTTCAGGTTAAGAAAAGATTGTTGCATGCTTGTTTTACATGAGGCTGTAGTTATGAAGATAGGCTTAAATTTCATGTTGAGGTGTAAGTGGCTAAATGTATTTCAGAGGTTTGAGTAGGCTTGAACTTAGTGGGAGAAGTTAGTCCATCTCAAACCTCAGTAGATAGGGTTATCAGTGCCCATATTACAAAAGTTTAGCCCTGATGTGGTTTCTTATTCAAGTGTCTTATTCAGATCATACCAAGGTTCCTTACTCGCTAAGGTCATTAGAACCTTACAGTAAGAGTGTGACAAAAATGCTCCAATCGAGTATAAGTTTTCAGCATGAGTTAGTCTGTAAGGCCAGGAATTCAGTTTAGCAGCCAGGTGGATAAGTTCGCATAGTTTCCTATTTTTCCATCTAGTTGTACTATCTGAAGTTTCATGAATGTAACCATTATAAGATAGAGAAACCAGTTATTTGCATATTCGGCTCAGTGCATGTATTATGTCTTAGTTTAAGATCCTAGATATTCAGTCATGATTCAGTTCGTAAGTGCCCTGTGCATCATCCCAGTCTTTCCTCAATAGCTCAACCAAGTCAGTATCCTACAGTGGACGTATTATCCCAAGGGGGAGATACACTATAATCCCCCAAGCTTCCATAACCTAAACCTTCCATATTATCTTTACAAAACGAATCTAGTTTGGAGTAGTAGGTACTCCCAAATTGACCCTCAAGTTCCAATATCATCCATAAACCATGTATTCAGCGGTCAGTTCAGTTCATGATATCCAGTTCATGCATCACGTTTTATGCTCAATTATGTTCTCACGTTCCCGTTCATGCGTGTTCAGTAAAGGATCTCGAGTTTAAGATCGGTAATTTTGTGTACTTGAAAATCTCTCGCATAAAAGGTTTAAAGAGGTTCGGCAAGAAGGGAAAGCTCAGTCCCCGATATGTTAGTCCTTACAAGATACTCAGTCATTTTAGAAAGGTAGTTTATAAGCTTGAGTTGCCTTCAGATCTAGATTTATTAAATCCAGTATTCCATGTCTCCTTGCTAAAGAAATTCATTAGTGACCCGACAATCATAGTACCCTTAGAGGGTGTAAATATTCAGAATGATCTCGCTTTCGAAGAGGTTCCAGTCCAGATCCTCGATCGTCAGATTTGCAGACTGAGGAACAAAGAAGTTCGCTTAGTCAAAGTTCTTTGGCGTAATGAATCTATAAAGGGAGCTACTTGGGAAGCAGAATCAGATATTCATACCAAGTATCCTCACCTCTTCTTCGCAACCTCAAATCCATCTTAGGGTAAAAGTCTTCCTTAGCTTTACTCAGTTCCATGTTCAGCTATAATTATAACTTGGTATCCATTACCATTGCATATTTGGTCATGCATTCATGAATCATTTATGCCATGTACTTATGCATCAGATATGCATGTTTAGTACAAAAACCAATCTTATCAGTAACTTTAGTCATGTATTCCATGCATTAGATGTTCAGTGTAAAAGATCAGTTTGTCAGTAGTTTAGACATATAGTCATGCATTAGACATGCATGTTCAGTGTGTAAAATTAGTCTATCATTGTCTCAACTTAATTAGTCTCATTCGAGGATGAATGTTCCTAAGGGGGAGATATTGTAATACCCCGTATTTTCTTAGCTTAGTATTAACTCTTAGTCCATGAGCTATCGAATATAAAAAATTTTAAATACTCAATATTTTTCAGTTGATATCCTGCCATTGCGTGGGAAATTCAATTATCTTTCCAACGATATAAAATTTGCCTAAATCCGATAACCGGATAAGAAGTTATGGCTATTTTAAGTTTCAGACGTTAAACACCATCATTCAGGCCAGTAGCATGTCGCGGGGTATGTAAGAATGGCAATTATAAGTTTTCAGTGAGGTACCATGATACCGGCGCGTTGAACCATAACTTATTTTCACATTTGTCAATTTTAAGTGTACCAACGCAATCCCACCACGTCGCGATGAGTCCAAATTTTAAAATCAAAGGGGCACCGTGATTCCACCATGTCGTGCCAAGCCATCAGTTCTCAATTGTCTATTTCCAATGGCCCAACGCGATTATGGCACATCGCGCTAGGGTCCAGGTCAGAAAATTTCACGAAAAATTAAAGTTTCGTCCAGGGTTAAAACAGTTTTTTTCCATGATTTTATTCTTCCCAGGTGTGAGATTAAAACCCTAAAAACTTTTTAAGATCATTCATTATTCTATTTTCCCCAAACCCAAGCATTCTCTCTCAAGATACAAAACCCTAGCTTCAAGAATCAAGAACAAGTCTAAGAATTCCTTCAAGAGACTTCAAGAATTGACAATCCAAGATATGTTAGGTGCTCCTTCATGGGTTCCTTTCACCCATGAATTCCAAGAACCCTTTTTAAACTTACAAGATCTCAGATTTATGATTTCTACGTTTGAATTGAATTGAATTCATGTTCATGTCATTGTTGGGTCCTAGTCCATGATTAAATTACAAGCTTTCATGAAATTAATCATTATATGTGTTGAATTACATGATCTTCATGATGAATCCTTCAATTTAAAAGTTGATTGATGTAGCCATGGTAACTATGTATGTTGATGGTTGTATAACCTAAGAATGCTCCCCATGTGTTCGATAAAATGCCTATGTGGATGAATTGGTGTCACTATAACATGATAGCATGCATTCCCCCTTTCATGAATAAGTAAATGCCTTACAAGTGTTTGACAAAATGTCTCTATGGATGAATCATGATCAAGTGAAACATGTTATGTTATTTAAGAACATGCTATGCTTTACTTTTAATGTTATCGAGACCTGAGGGTATTTAATACCTTATAATTTAGCTATTTACCTAGAGCCAGTATCTGTTGCAGAATAGTATCAGTCATGCCACGATAAGTAGTTCTCTCAGTCAGTTACAGAACTCAGTAGAACTCAGTCAGTTACAAAACTCAGGAAAACTCAGTAAACTCAGTATCAGTCCAGTCTAGTTAAGTATAATCAGTTCTGTGTCTTTCGGTTGGGAGTAGGATTCAACATCGAGTGAGCCCAAGGATGGGGACTCACCTACCAGTAGAGGGTATGATCCTTAGAAGTAATTTTTGCATTCCAGAACTACGCAGCCAGCATAGATTGAGACATCAAACCTGCCAGATGAGGGTTGATGAGGTGTTTTAACCTGCCAGTTGAGGGTTCCACCATTCTCGTTAGAGTACCTGCTAGTTGAGGGTAACTCTCAGGTTGTCTTTACTCATGGCATGGTACTGACACCCTTTAAATTGGGGTTACAGATTAGACCTCAACTCAGTTATCTTACCTTATTTGGGGCATGTCAGTTAGATGATTACCTCTCACAGTTTCAGTTTCAGTCTTCAGAATAGAACTCAGTTTAGTTCTACAGAATCAGGACTGTCAGATACATTCAATCAGTATCAATAACTCAGTTATCAAAAATCTCAAATTATTAGTTACTCTGTATCAGAACTCAGTACTTATCTTCAAAAAAGCTCAGTTACAGTATATATATATATGCACAATATTGCATGCTCAGTATTTACAGTAGTTCATATTATCCACGTACTCTCATGTTCAGTTTCTCTATATCATTCAGTCAGTTATTGTTCATGCATATGAATCCTTGCATTCAGCCTTACCCCATCTAGCATACCAGTACATTCCACGTACTGACACATACTCTTTTTTTGCGCTATTATGTCTTATATCATAGGTTCAAATGCTCAGTTTCTTGATCACGCATAGATAGATCTAGATTCATCTAGTAGTAGATTTAGTAGTGAGTCCTCATCTATCGAGGATTTTCTTTCATTTCATTAATACAGTAGACTCAGTATTTAAATAGATGGAGTTAGTTGGGGGGATTGTCCCATCAACTCTACTTTCAAACAGTTTTAGATTGGAGGCTTTTCAGACTAGAGTTCAGATAGTATTCATTGTTACAGATTATTATTTCAGTTAATGCACTTTATCAGTATTTACAAATTTTGAACCATATGGTATTTTAGCCTATTATTCTGCATTTATTACAGTATCATATTTCAGTGCTCACAACAGATATCAGTCATGGGTTAGCTTGTGATCCTTCGGGGTCGTAAGCACCGTGTAGCATTCGGGGTATAGGCTCGGGGTGTTATACTAGTTCATTTGGAAAAGAGAAAGGGACATTTCTAGTTCTACAATCTAATGTAGTATAATATGAATGGAGCCAATCCATTCCCAGAATAGCATCAAAATCAACAATGTCAAGTTTTATAAGATCAGCCATAGTATCACGATGGACTGATAGAACTCGACATTCGAGACATCTCTCTAAGAAGACTGGGTACGGTTAACACCGGATGATCACAAAGGAAGGTACTATAATCTTGGGTCGGCAAATCACGGTTTCGGGCTACGAGTTATCTAAACTCGTATCTTCTTCGGGTAACCATCTAAATCTTTTTAAGCCATATTTTGGCCTCCTTAACCATGTTTCATGCTTGTAAACATTCTTTTCTTTCATATTAAGGGAAAATTCGTGATTAGGTATCGTCATACCTAGACTTGTAAGCCATATCATATCATGTCCCTTCTCATTCAAAAACACATTAATGACCACCAAAAGATTTGCACAACGTATGAGAGTTCTTATTCCAGTAGCCCACAAAAACTTATGCAAAAACATCATATTTTCAAGCTTCAAACATAAGGTGGCCAACTCTTTCATAAATCGCATGCAACTCTTTCATTTTACACAAAGAGCACATATATAACAAGAAAACACTCTCTCATCAAATCATAACCAACATCAAGTCCATAAATGATAGTAAAAACATTTGACTCATATTTTAGGACATGAGAGGGAAATTTCTTGAATCTTTCTCTCATATTAATTCTAAAAAACATATAAAGTTTAAACACATGAATATAATTCAAATTTATGGAAAACTTCATGATAATCTTATCAAAATGTGTTCATGATGCATGTTCTTCAAAGTATTTTCAAGACCCTTTCTATATACATAATTTCGTGCCTTTAAAACTTGTTAAAAACTATAAACTACGCCCATGAGGTTTAGAATAGTCCCACATACCTTTGAATCAACGAAAACGTTGAGAAAATTGATCCTTAAAGCTTAATTCCTCAAACCCTAGTTAGTTTCGCTTCTTTCTCTTAAGAAAGATGATTTGGGGATTTTGAGAAGTGAAGTAACGTATGTTAAGACCTTAATTTCATCCATATATGATTAGGAATGGTTTTAGGGTGTGAAAATACCTCCACGCCCTTAAAATAGAACAAAATGGAGCAACTTATGGTTCTTTACTTTTGCCTTGCGGCGCATGGCCAAAGCCAACCTGAGGCAGTGAGCATTTTCTTTTCCCTCCGCGGCGCCGAGCCTTAGCGGAGGGTTCCCCTTGCGACGCCAAGCCTTTTTTTCACACCCAAAAGTACCCCCAACGCATCCCATAACATCTAAACATGGTTTACCATCAATATAGGGGTCCTAAAGTCCATTTTTAAGGCATCACTCAAGCGTTAAAAACACGGGATGTTACAACACAATTGTGAAAATGTGCTTGTACAATTCCCCAATGTCATTTTTCTTTACGTCGATGTATTCCTACATTCTTGCATGCAGAACGTCAGATCAAGTATAAAAATTTAAAAGGGAAATTTAAAATTCTAAATCAAATAGATTTTAATGAAGAAAATGATGATGTGAATGCATTCGTAAAGTGGATGGCAGATAAACTGAAAAGGACTTACGTAGCTGCTTTGAAAGAGCACGTGAAACTAAAGGATACTTCTATTGAGTTTGATTTATCATTTATTTTTATAATTTATTAAAATAAATACATCCCTCTTTTTCCTTTTTGATTATTTTTCCTGTTTAGGATGTTTGAAGAATCGTGAGTTTTCATAAAATTTTTGTGTGACTCTCATTTACATGATAGTTTTTTTTTTTTAAATATATTCAATGGTATATATCTTCTCTAAGGCTTAGAACTTAGGGCACAACTAACGTATCACTAACTAAATTAATTAACTATTGAAAATTAAAGCCATCCAAATAAAACACTACTGCCAGTTTTAGTTGCTATGATAGCCAAAAAAAGACATTAACAAGAAAAACTAATATTGCCTTGTTAATGTCCTTTTTCTGATGGCGGTCTTGTTTTAATGTTGCAGATGGCAATTTGAGTTATTTTGGCAACACATTTGAATTTGTGAGAAAAAAAAATATCTTTTGGTTAGCTGAATGAGATGGCTGAGTTTTACAGGATGGAGTTTCTATATAGTTAGCTCATCAAGATCGACAAACATATGTTTAGGACTTCCTTCTTTTTTAAAAAGACTTTTTTGTGATAAGCTCAATAAAATTTAATCTAATATATACATGATCTTGAAAAAAATTGAACTGGTTGAGATAGGGTACACGCGCAAAGCGCGTGCCCACAAACTAGAAAGATATGAAGAATTTGAGCCAATTTTCAAAGACGAGGCAGTTAACAAAAAAGTCTGATTGCTCATGTACCAGCAAACAAGAAGAATACTAACCTAACTGCTTGGTTTTGAAGGATGGTTGAAAGAATTAAAGCATGTAGTAGGCACAACCCGTGGTGCATAAGATAGTTTTTCAAAAATATGACGGAGACCCTCATGCTTAACCATGGATTCAAGTATGTCATCCTCTGATGCAGAACATGAAGTATTCACTTCATTCCTGGACAAAAGTACATTTGAATGATATCTTTTTCTCGCCTGCTGTTCGATCTTGTCAACCTCCCATTTTGATGCCACTGGACAGTAAACATGCACAGTTTTTTTCAGACCGTTCCTGTAGGCTCGACTGATGGCTTGCTGCTCTACTGAGGGATTCCAGAGAACGTCAAGCAAAACCACTCTTGAGGCCCCTATAAGACTTATTCCTTCTGAACAGGCTTTTGTCGATGCAAGAAGCACTTTGACATCACTCTTAGGGTCATTAAGAGAATTTATTGATATCTGCCGCTGCTTTACATCAAGTTTCCCATCCATATAGAGAATCTCTCGGCCTAAAGTCCAGCCAAAGAGAGACTTGAGTTGCTCCTTGATCAGGTTAAGAGGATCAAGTAACTGGCTAAATATTATAACTCTCTCTTTTGTCCCACCGCACAATCTGATCAGTTCAACAACAAATTTCATTTTCACTCCAATATCAGGATCCAACCGACATCTTATTTCTTTTAGCCGACTTTCAAACTCAGAGAACTCCTTCCTCTTTGCCACTAAGGAAGGATGAACAGAAATCAGAGACGCCAGATTTTGTTCGTAAAAGGAGCCTGGATTCTTTGGGATTCTTTTAAGCAACTCCTTCTGCAAATATGTGGGCTTCAGGTGTACCACTGTATCCCTTATGCCCGGAAGGCTTACCCTCTTTACATTTTCGCTACAGCTATGGACAAGTGGTGAAATAATATCCCGTAGCTCTTCCAATGCTCGGGCATTCTTCTCAAGGGAACTGCTAAGGGAAGCCCATTTCTGCTCCATATCACCAGCAAATTTTGGACTTACAACACAGAGAGTGTTGTACAGCTCTTTGATGTTGTTCTGGAATGGAGTTCCAGAAAGAACTATGCGCTTTTCTGTTTCAACCTCTTTCAGTGCTTTCCAAACAAGGCTTTGCTCATTCCGAGCAGTGTTCCCTTCTTCAAGAACCAGAAGACCAGGAAACTTTAAAAGTATTTCTCTAGTCTCTTTCGCAAAACTGTTTTTCTTTCCATCTTCTCTCGTCAGAATCCTGAACAAATCATAGCTGATTCCCAAAATGCTATTAGTTTTCACCCACGATCTCAGCTTCACCATGCGTATAAGGTTTGGATCTTTTCTTGCGGCACGGGATAAACAGTTGAAGACACCAACTGTACCTTCATCTTCCCAGAAAGACAAATCCTTGTTGTTCAAGTTGTGGAAGAGAATGTCCGCCTCCCATTTCTGGAACTCGGCTTCCCAATTAAGAAGCAAGCTGGATGGAGCAATGATTACCGGCCGACACTTTGGAAACACCTTCAGGAATGACTGAAGAAATACAATGGTGAGTCGGGTTTTTCCGGTGCCAGGTGGATGTGAGATAATGCATCCTCCCTTACTATCAGATAGAGGCTCTCTCAGCCTCTCAAGATCTACATCTCCAGCTAGGTTTTTCCACATGAACTCAAATCCTCCACGTTGATGAGGATACATGGTAGTTCTTACACTTACAGGAACTAAATCCCAAACGGTTCCTTCTCCATAAATAGGAGAATCCTGGACTGCAGAAGAATCAGAAAATCTGAAGCTGTTAACATCCAACAGTGATGGCGACTCTTCAAAATATTTACTTTCATACCCCCCTGAAGATCTCTGAGCCTGTATATTACAGAAGTTCAAGAATGTAAGAGACATTACGATAAAAAACAGAATCTGATAAATCAATAAGAACAAATGTTGTTGGTAGGACAAATCTTGTATACTAACAAAAGGAGGGAAGATGTACTTGTTCTCCAAAACCACATGGGAACAAACTTTACAGATAAGTCCAATTTGTTCATCCAGAAAAAGATGTTGGTTCCCCGCTTGACTGCCACATGTTTGTCTACTCTGCATCGGCAAAACAGATGTATTTGTAAAGCCAATATTTGATTCTGAGTCGCACATGTCCATTTCATCAAAAAGATTATCCATTTCATTTTCCCTGTCATCTTTCTCTGGGGGGAGAGGTTCCTCGTCTTCAAATCGGAATATCAAAGAGAGTGTTTCTTTGACAGGAATCCGTTCCTTCACTTTGGGAGGAATGACTTTATCACAATCATCACCATTTATTATAGAGTCAACAACAAACTTCAGAAATGCCGATTCATCGAGAGTCTTCTTCCGAGTCTTTGAGACATTAACCACGCAGTCCTCTTCAGACGAGGATTCAAGATCCTCTTCTCCTTTATCTTGCTCTTCATCCTCAACAACAAGCTGAGGTACTAGTCTCCGAGGTTCTGATTCCTCGCCATCAGAAGCTGGCGATTCAATTTCTCGGTAAGTCTTGTCATTGGGTTCATCATTGTTTTCATCAGTTGAAGCTTCAGATTCCGACTCAGAAGATGATTTAGTGTCAGCAAGCTCCTCCTCAATACTTATAACATCAGGACGACTCTCCTCTTTCGAGGAATCATCATCAGACCTTTCCTGGACTAAAGGCCGCTTCGTGACGGATTTCCTCCTCCCATCATTTTTTCTCTCGTCACCTCGAGAAGGCTCCACCATTTTTCTTTTCCTGCTACTATTGGCATTTACAGAACTAGTAGGATTACCACTTTGACTCAATCTGTTCCTCTGAATTAACTCAACCATATATTTTAAAGATTGTTGTCTAGTCCTCCTCTTTGGAACAAAGCCATCCCCTGAATCCATCTTCTACCAGAATCAAAACACACAATTTTTCTTTATCAAAATGCACAAGCTTTAAATTCTTGAAACTGTAAAGCCAGAGTAACCAGAAAAAAATAAATCACAATAGATGCACGCATTCGATGTGTCAAATCGCTTGAGATTTGTTAGGTTGGATGTGTGTTTCTACTATTTAAACAACATTATATTTTAAATGTCAGCTTAGCGCAAGTTAATTGTTTTAGGCGGAGTCATAAATGTCAGACAAGTTAATTGTTTTAGGTGGAGTCATAAATATCAGCTTAAGACAAGTTAATTGTTTTTGGTGGAGTCAGGTGTGAATGCATGACTATCCTAACCTTTTTCTTTTGTCTTATTTCATGGTCAAAATAGTTTAAATGTCAGTTTAGCGCAAGTTAATTGTTTTAGGCGGAGTCATAAATGTCAGCTTAGGGCAAATTAATTGTTTTAGGTGGAGTCAGGTCTGAACGCATGACTATCCTAACCTTTTTCTTTTGTTTTATTTCACGGTCAAAGTATAAAGGTTTGAATATGAGAATTCCTATTATGTCAACTGACTTAATTTATGGCAAACATATCCACCTACATAAATGTTAAAAAGTAATTATTACAACTATATAATTTATATTTGAAGAATCTATGAAAGTATTAAGTATTAACACTTTGATTTGAAATTTATGAATTACATAGATAAGACATAAAATAGTCAAATACAGCTTCAAACATTAATTAGGATTCACATATGGCATGAATCTTAATATAAAACATATGTGATAATTTAGGGGTGAATTCAAAATTTAATTTGAAAGAATTCTCCTTTTAAATTTTTTTTAGCTATGAATTCAAAAAGGAAACAAAATTATACCGCGTGTCTTAAATATAATAAACAAATTTACCGATGTCATTATATTGCATATGGATCTATATATCTATTTACCCATACTTAAATTGTGCGCATGTCTAAAGCTAAGCTATGCACATTTCTGCACGTTATTCAATAAATAGATTTTTCATTTCTTCATTTTCTATCTTTTAAAATTGATTGACCAAATGAAAATTTCATCATTAGCTAGTATCTCATCTAAACTGAAGAATAATGTATTGAAAAATGTGTGCCACACATGCGAAAACTCTAGCAATAAATTTATCTTTTAATATCATTTTCAGATATTTATGATCTCATGAATGATTTTTTAAAAACTGACAGAACCGATCGAATCAAACTGTGTCAAGCTAAATTTTTATGTTTTTTTTTAAAAAAACAAAGGTTTCAATATAAATCTAGAAATGTATCAACTAATTAGGGTAGATTTTAAATTTTATAAATTAAAATTTTAAAAAGTCTCAAACCGATTAAACCCCCTTGAAAACTATTCTTCTTCATTACATCTAATTTCATAAATATTCAAAAATGGTACAGTTACATCAACTACACTTGTGTTCAATTAAAATACCAATGAATCTGTCATTTAATTATTCTATGTGATTAAACACTCACATCAACTACACTTGTGTTCAATTAAAATACCAATGAATTTGTCATTTAATTAGTCCTGTTCCCAGTCAAGGAGTTATATTAAAAGAGAATTTTTTTGATAAAAAATGGAATTGATTTAGAATTTGGTTCTTTGAGACTTATAGTCCAGATGAGTTACGTAATATTTCTCAAGAATTTTATGAGATGTGTACATTGAATAATCAGATTGTGTGCTTTGTACCGTGGTTTGTAACCACATATTTGCCATTTTATGTTAAGATTTTGGAAAGATATTATTAGGATGCGAGTGGTAATATTCTTCAAACTATTTACCCTCCCCAATCACCTTTTATATTTCCTAATAATACTGGTATTAAATTTTCAACTTTCCAAAAATTCATTGATAATCGAATTGGTAAAGTAACTGTTGTAGAAATAAATAATTTGATTGCTCAAACTAATTATTTGAGTTTATATTTGAAAGTTTTGGGAGAACATATTTCTTCTCTTGATAAAAAGTTGGATGAATTAGTTGAGATGGTGAAAAAGTTATGTGTTAAGTCCGATATTGCTTCCACTTCAGAGGATAAGAAAGAAGACTTAACAGCTAAGCCTTGCATTCAGAGACCTCTTGATATTGAGGGATTTGAAAAATTATGTCATATTGAAGAATTGGAACAACTTCTTGAGAAGAAGTTTTCTAACTTAAAAATTAAACCCATTGATCTAGCTAATGCCTTTGCTGATAGCATAGAGTCTACTCCTGATATGGGTAATGTAATCCACTCAGAGCTAGCAGTAAATGCCTTATAATAGCGGCTATCAACCTTCTTTTATTCAACCCTTAAGAAATTTTTACAGAAGAAAGAGAGGAGAGCGAACTGGCGAAGAGAGAAAATGAAAGTGGAAAGAGAAAATTGAAAAGCCTTGACCTTCCCTAACACTCAAAGGTCCGATATATAGAGAAAAAGGAATCTATACACCATACTTATGGGTCCCACATTCGGGTCCCTATGCACAGTGTATCTACTGTGTAAATAGTAAAAGAGGGTCCCACATTCAGGTCCCACATATCTTGTTCTTATCTAAACAACATATTTTCCCTTTTTCAGCTTTAGAAGAAATTCCTCTTTTTTTGCAATGGCTTCTTCGTTCAGATTATCTTCTAAAACAATTGGCTGAGAATCTGAAGGTCTCCTTGTGGTGAACGTTGATCTTGCAAAGTTTGTTTTGACCAATAAGGTCGGATTTGATGCATCATCTATCAGTTTGTATCTTGGGTTCAGAGTAGACAATAATCTGTAATAAAATCTATAAGAAAGACAGATTAGCTCAGAACTAGGGGCATAATTATAACCATGAGTTTTTATATTCAAAGTCAAAACATCAAGAATATTTACATTAGACAAAGATAATTGAAAATTTAGTTGTGTATTAAAATATACTGGACCATATGCTACCATGGATTCAATTGAACCCATAAGAGACTTTCTTAAATTTAGATTTCTAGTATCCCGAAGTGCAGCTAGAAATGTCTCTGGTAGCCCATTAAGAAGTAAAGGGTTAAAAGCAATCTGAACCATTCCAATATGCATTAAATTATAATGGCATTTATACATGTCGATATCACGTTTATTTAACAATCTAATAGTCTGCTCATCCGCATTTAATGCTAAAGACTGCTCAGTAGTTTCTATAATTTGCTTATAAAGCACTTTATCAAAGAAACCATATTCATAAATGATTTTTATATCCACCTTAGGAATAGTTCATCAGTTAAGAAATTATCCCACCAGCCATGAAATTGGCCAGTAAAATCAGCAACAATCATTTTAGAGAAGACTACATCTGTATTTTTTTGACGATTCTTGGTAGAAGCCGTAGCTTTTGCTATTGTAGAATACATTAACATACGGTGAACAGGGATAGATAGTTGACTTTCAGACAAACCATCCAAGTTCCTTTCATAAATTGCATCTCCGGTAGAAGAGGTATTAGTCTGATTCCAATCTCTTTCCTCTATCAAAACATCTTGAGGAGTTGGACGCGGATAATAATTGGAAGTCATTCAGGATATATCAACATATTTTTCCCCGGTTGCTGTTTAACCAAACCTCTGAGCTTATTGAGCTCTGAGTGGATTTCATTACCCATATCAGGAGTAGACTCTATGGTCCATCTAAACTTTTCATATCTATGTTAGAGATCTAACTTCTCTTACATAGTAGCTATGAAGGATCCAGACTCTATCAAAATATAAAGGAATTTTTTGATAGTTTCTTGACTCGATTCTGAAATGGTTGGTGCAGTCAAAATTAGTACCACTTATGATGGCTTTGTCTTAGTGACTATGTCCAGCAAGCCGTGAATTTTAAGCCAGTTAAAATTGACAAAAGAGTATCACTTTTCTCACGGTTAGAAATGCTTGACACATGGGCTCATCATAGGTAGGTATTAATCTTTTGACAGGCCCCTTGTTCAGGTAAAAAAATTGATTTATCCATATAGTCAATAAGCTGTTTAAAATTCTCTTATATTTCGGTTGGTGCCTCAGTTACTGAACGATTAATTCGATTTTATTCTGGGAAATGGACTAATATTCCAAAGAAGTATGCAACGGTTGCACATGAAATGTTAACCATTGTGAAATGTGTTCTTAAATTTCAGGATGATTTATATAATCATTTTTTTTTATTAGAACAGATGCTCAATCAATGAAGTATATGTTTGACAGAGATTTTAAACGTGATGCTTCAAAATTAATCTTTGTAAGATGGTAGTCTCTACAAGCCCCTTTTGATTTTGAAATTCAATATAAGAAAGGAATTGATAATTTCCTACCTGATTTTTTATCCAGAGAATACCTCAGTGTCACGACCCAAACTAGGGCCTGGCCATGATGGACATCCCGAACCAAGAAGGCTCGGGCGTCCTACTGTATTTGGTAATCATGCACAACATTCACATAATAAAAGAAGATGTGGAAATATAATCTGATATGAAAACATGGTCATAATATGGATTCAGTTTAACAATAAGGAATGAAATCCGAAAATCACTAACAACATCTGGAATAGTCTATGAAATCTCTACTACATGAAAATCTGACAACTATCTGAAAACTGGCACAAGGCCCCTGTACACCAAAACTGTAATAGATGACAAAATCTAAAAGGGGCAGGCCTTCTAGAATAGAGAAGGCTCACCACTACACAATCTGATCTGTTGTCTGAAATAGCTACTGCTTATCTGGATCCCTAGACTGAGCCTCAGAACCTAATAGGTAGGGGAGGGGGGTCAATACAGATGTACTGGTATGCAGAGTAAATCCAAAATAATCATTTATATTCAATATATATGAGGGAAATTTAAACAGTTCATAAACATATCATATAGTAAGAAATCACATGGGCATTTAAAAAGACTCTGCGAAAATATCTGAAATCTATGAAACTCTTTGTCTTACTGAAATCTATAAAACTCTGTCTTACTTCTGCGCTAGGTGGTGTTCCCTACAATTTGTAATCCCACGGGCTATATGGGATCTGACATTAAGTCGGCAGCCAAGTCCCCAACCCAAGTATGTCGCAAGGGTCAGAGTCACTGAATCTACTACGCCACACGGCCGTCGCCAGCGTACAATAATAATCTACCCATATCGGCAAATACGGTTTCAGGCTAAGAGTTTCTTGAACTCATGCCTTATTCGGGTAACCACCTAACCCTCTTTATGCCTATTTTTAGTTCTTTAAACATGCATCCTCTAAAAACATACTCTGAAATCTTTAACTCTGTCATGGAATATACACATATATGGTATCATCATACCATTGACTTGCAGGCCGCATTCTCTGAGCCATTTATAGAAATTTATATCTCTATTTTCAAATCAATGTTCAGGACCACCATATCAACAATTCTTTGAAGAAACTCATGTAAAACCATGCAGTTAATTCTCTTTATCAATGATTCAGTAAACAAAGGTGGTCATGTTAAAAGTCTCAATCTCATGCAATTCTTTCTCTTTAACATCACATGGTTATATGAAGAAACACCCTCTCAAAAATTTGAAATCATATTCAAGTACAAGGACATTGAGAAAACATCTTTCAAATCATAAAACATGCATTTGAACTCTTTTCCAACAAAATCATAAGTTTTAATCCAATACAAGAGAGGGAGTTCATAATTTATGCTCTCAAACAATCTTAAATCTCAAATCCCATACATATACATGTAAATTAATTTAGGGGATAGGACCACAAGGTCAAAACAATAGTAACATTAAAACATTTGGAGTATGTAATTTAGAACATAGTTTCCAAAACCCCTTTGAAATTCATGCATAAAATCTTAAAAATTAGGCTCTAATGGTTTTAAGCCCATGTAGTTTTTAGGATAAACCACACGTACCTCTATTTAGGAAAGTAAAGGATGATTTATGGTGCCCACGGCTTGGGGATTCCAAATCTTCAGTCGATTTCAAAAAGCCACGGTTGAATCTTGAGTTGTTTGGGTTTTCTTGTTTGAAACCCTAAGGAGTGTTTTTGATGGTTTTTGATGAAAATAACAATAATCAGGTCATTTGGGATTAAAATCCCGTGTTTAATCTGATAAGAGGGTGGAAAATACCAAATGTACCCGTAATGAGACATAATAAAAATATAACTGGGAGCCCAATTTTATGGGTCACCGCAATGCCCCACAATCGTGGTGGCTGACTGGAAATTGACGAATGGGATTCTTAGGGTCACCGCGATGCGGAGCCTTCGCGTTGTCCCACTGGTTGGGACCTAGAGCTTCAGCGCAATGCACCACAATCACGCTAGGCTACTGGAATTTGACAATTGCTAAATAGACCCACTCCATGATGAGCCAAGCACCAAAATGATAGTGTTTTACGATTAGGACTTAAATTAGCCATAACTTCTTGCCCGGGTATCGGATTTTGGCGAATCTTATATCGATGGAAAGCTCATTAAATTTTCCACATGATAAAAAGTCAAAATTAGGGAAATTATATATGGTTTAAACTTTACTCATTTTTAACCCAAAAATAAGACTAAGTCTCTTTGACACTATTCTAGTCATTTAACTCTAAGAGCATATTACCACGAGCTAACACATGGACGATTTTACAGGGTGTTACATTATCCCCCCTTTAGGATCATACATCCCCGAATGATTATGCGGAACACAAACAAGCACGATTTAAAGTATACTAAGGCCATAAAAGAATAAGACAAGGATTGTACCTTTCATTTCATCATTCACCGGATCAAATAAGTCTGGGTATGTATCTCTTATGTCATTTTCTGATTCCCAAGTTGCTTCCTCAACTTTCTGATATTTTCACAAAACTTTGACCGAGGCTATTTCTTTGCTCCTCAGTTTCCTAACTTTACAATCCAAGACTACCACGGGCTCTTCTTCATAGGATAAGGAGTCTGTCACTTTGACCTCCTCTACAGGCAACACTAATGAATGGTCTCCAATATATTTCTTTAACATAGATATGTGAAATATCGGATGAACAGAACCTAAATTTTCTGGAAACCCCACCTATCCTTCTCAAAATATGGTATGGTCCTATATAACGAGGACTCAACTTACCTTTCTTCCCAAATCACATAACTCCCCTTATAGGGGAGACTCTAAGAAACACCCAATCACCAACCTCAAACTCTAAGTCTCTTCTCCTAACATCGACGTAGGATTTTTGTCTACTTTGGGCTATTTAAAGTCATTCTCTAATAATTTTAACGTCCTCCATCTCCTGATGAACAAGATCTGGCCTGAATAACTTAGTCTCACCCACTTCATACCACCCTATCGGTGATCTATATCTTCTCCCATACAAAGCTTCAAATGGAGCCATCTTAATACTGGCATGGTAGTTGTTATTTTAAGAGAACTCTATTAACAGTAAGTGATCTACCCAGCTACCTTTGAAGCCAATCACACAAGCCCTCAACATATCCTCAAGGTTCTGAATGGTGCGCTCAGCTTGCCCATCAGTCTGAGGGTGGAAAGTAGTTCTTAGGTTCACTTGGGTACCTAAACCCCTCTGAAAAGACCTCCAAAACTGTGAAGAGAATTACGTACCTCTATCATATATAATCGATATAGGTTCCCCATGTAAATGTACTATCTCTTCAATGTATAGCTTGGCATAATCATCTCCTGAAAATTTGTTCCTCACAGGCAGAAAGTGAGCTTACTTGGTTAGACGATCAATAATTACCCAAATAGAATCATACTGATTTTGGGACCTCGGAAGTCCCGTAATGAAATCCATATTGATCATTTCCCATTTACATAAAGGCAAAGAAATCTCTTAGAAAGTTCCACCAGGCGTCATATGCTCTACCTTAACTTGTTGACAGTTCAAACACTTAGCAACATAGTTAGCCACATCGCGCTTCATATTAATCCACCAATAAAAGGTTTTCTGATCATGATACATCTCGATAGAGCCTAGGTAAACAACATACCTCGAAGTGTGAACTTCATCAAGGATTCTCTTTCGCAGAACATCTACATCTGGCACACAAAATCTACCCTGATATCTCAAAATACCATCACCACCAATTTCAAAGGACATCACCTTCTGTTGACCCAAATATTTCTTGATCTGCATCAAGATGGGATCTTCGATCTGCTTCTCTTTAACTTCTGCAAAAAGGAATGATTTAGCTATCTCGTGAACAACTACCCCTCCAACTTCGGAATGTAAGAGTCGCACTCCAAGATTTGCAAGTCGGTAAATATCCTTCACCATCTCTCTTTTCCCTTCTTCAACTTGAGAAAGGCTGCCCATTGACAACCTACTAAGGGCATCGACTATGATATTTGCCTTTCCCTAATAATAGTGCAGGTTCATGTCATAATCCTTTAGAAATTCCATCTAGCGCATTTGCCTGAGGTTCAATATTTTCTACGAGAAAAGATACTTAAACTCTTATGGTCAGTGAAAATATCAACATGCACCCCATAAAGATAATGCTTCCAGATTTTAAGCCCAAACAGCACAGCTGCTAACTCCAAGTCATAGGTAGGGTAATTTTTCTCATGCACCTTTAACTGCTTGGATGCATAAGCCACCACCTTACCGTGCTGCATAAGTACACAGCCAAGTCCCACATGGGACGCATCACAGTACATAACAAAACCCTTTGTTTCTTCTGAAAGAGTCAGAGTAGGTGATGTAGTCAATTTTTCTTTCAAATTCTCAAAACTACTCTCACAAGAGTTAGACCACACAAATTACACCTTTTTCTGGGTCAACTTAGTAAGTGGAGAAGCTATGGAAGAAAATCTTTCTACGAATCTTCTGTAATACCCTGCCAAACCCAAGAAGCTCCGAATGTCAGTTGGAGTCGTGGGTTTGGTCCATTTTCTACTGCCTCAATCTTTTAGGGATCCACCCTAATCCCGTCACTATACACAATATGCCCCAAGAAAGCAATAGCACTTATCTAGAATTCACATTTGGAGAATTTTGCATACAACTTATGATCTCTGAGAGTCTGAAAAATAATTTGGAGGTGACTGGCATGTTCCTCCTCACTCTTAGAATAAACCAAGATATAATCAATGAATAATATGACAAACAGATCCAGAAACTGACGGAAGACCCTATTCATTAAATCCATGAAGGATACAGGGGCGTTAGTCAACCCGAAGGACATGACTAAGAATTCTCAACTTGCTGCATGTGGATAGATATCTGGCGAAATCCATGTCCTTGTTCAACATTTCTCCGTCACATTCAAGTACTAAGTCATTTGAAAGGTCGAATGCAAATCTCCTCATTCAGGCTCTCATGTTACTAGTCATCTCTGGAGCATAATGGGTTAGTTGGCTGAACTTTAGAGTGTACCCCTGGACACTCACCTTTCCCTACTTTTGATTCATAAACTCCTCGGCTTTGGCCTCCCTCAGCTCGAGAGGAAAGAATTGATCAAGGAAGGCTTCCATGAACTTGGCCCAAAAAATGTGGGCTCAGCATTCTCACTCTTTGAATCTTGCCACTCGTTATACTATTGGTTCACTACATCCTTAAGATGGTAGGCTACTTACTCAATCCCCTATACCTTATATATATGCATCACCTTAAAGATCTTCTCTAGGAGCTCTGGGTGACCTAGTTGGGTTGGTCCGAGTAAGTGGAACTCTCAGAATAGCATTAATCTCTAAATTATGAGCTCTATTTTGAGTCCTCATCCCATGAGTGGGACGGACCTCCTCTTTCTGTGCATTCTGTTCGATAGTACGACGGGGAGGCATGATTGTTTTTTTGAAATGCAAGAGATCATGGATTAGAGGACATATTAGACTCCAAAGAATGAACTAGATTACAAAGAGGGTAAATATTCATAAGATCCTGGTAGCCTCCTTCTTATAAGTATGGCGCATTACACACCAATAAATAAGACTCTACCCGATGCGATTTTACAGACACCCTGGGACCATGAACCGTGCTCTGACACCAAATTTGTCATGATCCGAACTAGGGCCTGGTCATGACGGACATCCTGAACAAAGAAGGTCCGGGCATCCTACTCTATCTGGTAATCATGCACAACATTCAAATAATAAAAGAAGATGCAGAAATATAATCTGATATGGAAACATGGTCATAATATAGATTCAGTTTAACAATAAGGAATGAAATCTGAAAATTAATAACAACATCTGGAACAGTATGTGAAATATCTACTACATGAAAATCTGACAACTATCTGAAAACTGGGACAAAGCCCCCAGTAGACCAAAACTGTAATAGATGAAAAAATCTAAAAGGGGCAGGCCTTCTGTAATAGAGAAGGCTCACCACTACACAATCTGATCTGTTGTTTGAATTATCTACTACTTATCTAGACCCCTAGACTGAGCCTCAGAACCTGAGAGGTAGGGGAGGGGGTCAACACAGATGTACTAGTATGCAAAGAAAATCTAAAATAATTATTTATATTCAACATATATGAGGGAAATTTAAAGAAGATCATAAACATATCATATAGTAAGAAATCACAGAGGCATTTTAAAAGACTGTGCGAAAACATCTGAAATCTGTGACACTCTTTGTCTTACTTCTGCGCTAGGTGGTGTACCCTAAAATCTATAATCCCATGGGCTATATTGGATCTTCCATTAACTCGGCATCCAAGCCCCCAACCCAAGTGTACTGCAAGGGTCGGAGTCTCTGAATCAACTACGCCACATGACCGTCTTCAGCGTACAATAATAATCTACCTGTATTGGCAAATACGGTTTTAGTCTAAGAGTTTCTTGAACTCATCCCTTATTCGGGTAACCACCTAACCCTCTTTATGCCTATTTTTAGTTTTTTAAACATGCATGCTCTGAAAACATACTCTGAAATCTTTAACTCTGCCTTGGCATATACACATATATGGTATCATCATACCATTGGCTTGCAAGTCGCATTCTCTGAACAATTTATAGAAATTTATATCTCTATTTTCAAATCAATGTTTAGGACCACCATATCAACAATTCTTTCAAGAAACTCATGTAAAATTATACAGTTAATTCTGTTAATCATTAATTCAGTAAACAAAGGTGGTCATGTTAAAAGCCTCAATCTCATGCAATTCTTTCTCTTTAACATCACATAGTCATATTAAGAAACACCCTCTCAATAGTTTGAAATCATATTCAAGTACAAGGACATTGAGAAACATCTTTCAAATCATAAAACATGTATTTGAACTCTTTTCCAACAAAACCATAAGCTTTAATCCAATACAAGAGAGGGAGTTCATAATTTATGCACTAAAAAAATCTTAATTCTCAAATACCATACATATACATAGACATGTAAATCAATTTGGGTGATAGGACCCCAAGGTCAAAACAATAGTAACATTAAAACACTCAGAGTACGTAATTTAGAACATAGTTTCCAAAACACTTTTGAAATTCATGCATAAAATCTTAAAAATTATGCTCTAATGGTTTTAAGACCATGTAGTTTTTAGGATAAACCCCACGAACCTCTATTTAGGAAATTAAATGATGATTCATGGTGCCCACGACTTGGGGATTCCAAATCTTCAATCAATTTTAAAAACCCACGGTTGAATCTTGAGTTGTTTGGGTTTTCTTGTTTCTCACTAGGCTACTGGAATTTTACAATTGCTAAATAGATCCACTCCGCAACGTGCCAAGCCCCAAAATGATGGTGTTTTACGATTAGGACTTAGATTAGCCATAACTTCTTGCCCAGGTATCAGATTTGAGCGAATCTTATATCGATGGGAAGCCCATTCAATTTCCCACATGATAAAAAGTCGAAATTAGGGAAATTATAAATCGTTTAAACTTTAATCATTGTGGAAGCTAAAAATGAGACTAAGTCTCTTTAACACTATTCTAGTCATTTAACTGTAAGACCATATTACCACGAATAATGACGTGGAACTCAAACAAGCATGATTTAAAGTATACTAAGGCCCTAAAAGAGTAAGACAAGGATTTTACCTTCTATTTCATCATTCACCAGATCAAATAAGTCTGGGTATCTTTCTCTCATGTCATTTTCTGATTCCCAAGTTGCTTCCTCAACTTTCTAATTTTTCCATAACACTTTGACCGAGGTTATTTCTTTGCTCCTCAGTTTCCTAAGTTGGCGATCCAATACTACCACGGGCTCTTCTTCATAGGATAAGGAGTCTGTCACTTTGACGTCCTCTATAAGCAACACTAATGAATGGTCTCCAATATATTTTTTTAACATGGATATGTGAAATATCGAATGAACAAAACCTAAAATTGCTGGAAACCTAACTCATACGCAACCCCACCTATCCTTCTCAAAATCTGGTATGGTCCTATATAGAGAGGACTCAGCTTATCTTTCTTCCCGAATCGCATAACTCCCTTCATAGGGGAGACTTTGATAAACATCCAATCACCAACCTCAAAATCTAAGTCTCTTCTCCAAACATTGGCGTAGGATTTTTGTCTACTCTGGACTGTTTTAAGTTGTTCTCTAATAATTTTCATGTCCTCCATCACCTGATGAGAAAGATCTGACCCGAATAATTTAGTCTCACCTACTTTATACCACCCTATCGGTGATCTACATATACTCCCATACAAAGATTTAAACAAAGAAATCTTAATACTGGCATGGTAGCTGTTATTATAAGTGAACTTTATTAATGACAAGTGATCTACCCATCTACGTTTGAAGTCAATCACACAATCCCTCAACATATCTTCAAGGGTCCGAATTGTCTGCTCAGCTTGCCCATCAGTCTGAGGGTGGAAAGCAGTACTTAGGTTCACTTAGGTACCTAAACCCCTCTGTAAAAACCACCAAAACTATGAATGCCAAGGGGCAATGCTAAATAGGGATATGGAATTTGCTAGGTTGTCAGTCCATACGCAGTAGGTAGAAGAGAAGAAAAAGAAAATTACCAAATCTAGAGAAAAGGATAGGCAGGCAAAGAGAGCCAGAACAGAAGATCAAAACCATAGTCAACCACAGAGTGGTAACTGGGGCAGTAAATGGAAAAAGAAAAAGTTTTGGAGTAACATACAGTCTGTAACTAGCGCCTCAGTGTCCAAACCCCTATTGATAGATGATTTCAGAGTTTTCAGACAAGTCGCTGACCCAGCGCTAAGGATACCCAGTCACAGAGCAATGTCGCTCAGCAGCACCGCCCTTATCTGCGGTGCGAGATTTATGGTAGGCATCATCCAGGAAGGTGTAATCTAGGGGCATTTGTGTGTTATTCTTGTGGTCAGATAGGTCACTTTCAGAGTTATTGTCCATCTTCTAGGAAGAATGTTGGTGGGACAAAATCTCAGGAAAATTCCTCCGCACCACCATCGCCTCTGAAGGGCTCCACATCAGTGGCCGGGAGCGGTCACAAATGGTTATATGCTTTGACCAACTACCAGGAGGAGGAATCCTCACCAGATATTGTTACCGATACATTATGAATATTTTTCGGTGATGTATATGTGTTGCTTGATCCCGGGTCTACCTTATATTATGTGACCCCGTGTGTGGCTGTTGGTTTTGGGTTCTAGCCCGATATGATTACTGAACCTTTCTCTGTTTCCACTTCGGTGAGTGATTAAGTTGTGGCTAGGAGGTTGTATAAAAAATATTTTATGTCTATTCTTAGTAGGGATACTGTGGCAGACCTCATAGAACTTGATATGGTTGCTTTTGATACTATCCTAGGGATGGACTGTCTCAATCGGTGTTATGCCACACTAGATTGTAGGACCCAAAATGTTACCTTTTATTTTCCGAATGATCCATCAATAGAGTGGGAAGGTCACTCTTTAGCACTTAGAGGGCACTTCATATCTTACCTCAGAGCCTGTAAACTTATTTCCAAGGGTTTCTTGTATCATCTTATTCAGGTTAAAGATTCTAATGCCAAAAAATTTCCTTTTCAGTCTGTCCCTGTAGTAAATGAATTCTCAAAACTCTTTCCAGATGATCTCCCAGGAATACCACCTATTAGGGATATAGATTTTGGCATTGATGTGTTACCAGATACCCATCCGATTTCTATTCTGCCATATAGAATAGCTCCTGCAGAGCTAAAAGAGTTGAAAGAACAACTAGTATATCTCCTAGATAAAGGTTTTATCAGACCTAGTGTTTTGCCCTGGGGTACACCTGTACTCTTCATGCGAAAGAAAGATGGTTACCTGCGTATGTGCATAGATTACCGTCAGCTGAATAAGGTCACTGTTAAGAATAAATATCCTCTTCCTAGGATTGATGAACTCTTTGATCAATTTCAGGGTGCTAAGTGTTTTTCTAAAATAGACCTTCGTTCTAGATATTATCAGTTGAAAGTTAAGGAGTCAGACATTCCTAAAACAACTTTTTGAACCTGATATGGTCATTATGAATTCTTAGTCTTGTCCTATGGTTTGACTAATGCTCCTGCATCTTTCATGGACCTAATGAATAGGGTCATTCACCAGTTTCTAGACTTGTTTGTCATAGTTTTCATTGATGATATCTTGATTTATTCCAAAAGTGAGGACGACCATGCCAATCACCTCCAAATTATCCTCCAGACTCTAAAAAATTATAGGTTGTATGCAAAGTTCTCTAAGTGTGAATTCTGGTTAAATGCTATTGCTTTCTTGGGGAATATTATGTCTAGTGAAGAGATAAAGGTTGATCCCCAAAAGGTTGAGGCAGTGAGGAAATGGCCCAGACCCATGAATCCAACCAATATTCGGAGCTTCTTGGGTTTGGCGGGTTATTACAGAAGGTTCGTAGAGAGGTTTTCATCCATAGAAACACCACTTACTAAGTTGACTCAAAAAAAGGTAAAGTTTTTGTGGTCTGACTCTTGCGAGAATAGTTTTGAGAAGTGAAAAGACAAGTTTACTACTGCTCCTATTTTGACTCTTTCGGAGGGTACAGAAGGTTTTGTTGTATATTGTGATGCGTCCCGAGTGGTACTTAGGTGTGTTCTTATGAAGCAAGGTAAGGTAGTGACTTATGCTTCTAGGCAGTTGAAGGTGCATGAGCGGAGCTACCCTACTCATGACTTAGAGTTAGCGGTTGTGGTTTTTGCACTTATGATCTGGTAGCACTATTTGTATGGGGTACACGTTGATATTTCCTCCGACCACAAAAGTTTACAGTATGTTTTATTGTAGAAAGAATTGAATCTCAGGAAAAGACGCTGGATGGAATTGTTAAAAGACTATGACATGAGCCTACACTATCATCCGGGCTTGGAAAATGTGGTAGCCGATGCCCTTAGCAGGTTATCAATGGGTAGCCTTTCTTTTGTGGGGAAAGAAAAGAGGGAGATGGTGAAGGATATTCACCGACTTTCAAATTTAGGAGTGCGACTTTTGGATTCTGAAAATGGGGGAATGGTTGTTCATGAGATAGATAAATCTTCTTTTTGTACAGAAGTTAAAGAGAAGTAGGTTGAAGATCCCATCTTAATGCAGATCAAGAAAGATATGGGTCAACAGAAGGTGATGTCCTTTGAAATTGGTGGTGATGGTATTTTGAGATACCAGGGTAGGTTGTGTGTGCTAGATGTTGATGGTTTGCGGAAGAGAATCATTAACGAAGCTCATAATTCGAGGTATATTGTTCACACAGGCTCTACAAAGATGTACCATGATATGAAATCTATGTATTGGTGGAATAATATGAAGCGTGATATGGATAACTATGTTTCCAAGTGTTTGAAGTGTCAGTAAGTTAAAGTGGAGCATATGAGGCCAAGTGGTTCTTCCCAAGAGATAGCCTTGCCCTTGTGGAAGTGGGAGATGATTAATATGGACTTCATTATAGGACTTCCAAGGTCCCGAAATCAGTATGATTTCATTTGGGTGATTGTGGAGAAACCAAAAAATTGAAGAAACAACTTGGGAATCAGAAGTTGACATGAGAGGTCTATACCCAAACCTGTTTGATCCAATAGATGACGAAATGGAATGTACAGTCCTTGACTTATTCTTTCCATGCCTTAATATGGTTGAAACTATGCTTGTCTGTGTCCCGCATCAACATTCGGATATGAATGTTCCCAAGGGGGGATATTGTAACGCCACAAAGTTTTTCCTAGCTAAATTTTTGTCCCATAAGTATCAAGCATTTGATTCTAGAATTATTATTACTTATTTCCCTATGGGATTTCTTAGATTTCAACTTTTCATTATGTAGATGATCGAATAAATTTTCCGTTGACATAAGATTTGTCCAAAATATAAACTCGATGAAGGAGTTATGGTTAATTTAAGTCCTAGTCATAAAACACCATCATTCCTATCCTTGGCACATCGCAGAGAGGGTTTAAATGACGATGGTTAATTTTCAGTGAGACTCCACGATGGTGACATGTCGCGGAATGGGCCAAATTCCCATTCGTCAATTTCCAGTGAGCCACCGCGATCATGGCGCGTCGTGGTAGCCCATGAAATTGGGCTCCCAGTTATATTTAATACCCGTATCATTAAGGGTATTTGGGGTATTTTTCCAACCCCTTAACATCTTGAACATGGTATTTAATCCCCATTACACCAAAATACACCTACTCTCACAAAAATCCATCAAGAACTCTCCCTAGGGTTTCAAACAAGAATCCCAAATAACTCAAGATTTAACCGTGGAATTTCAAAACAAATTGGAGATTTGGAATCCCTAAGCCGTAGGAATCAAGGAGCATCCTTTTTTTTCTTAAATAGAGGTACACGGGGTTTTCCTAAAATATCATGGGCATATAAATGATGATTTTAAGAAAGGGGTTTTCAGATTTATGAATACATTCATGTTTTAGAAATCTTGACGGTATTGTTTTGGTCTTTTGACCTTCCCCCACATTTATTTGAAATTTTATATATATGTATGCTTGTGTTTTAAGGTTTATGATTTAATTGAGAGCATGACTTATGTAAAATCCCTCTCTTGTTTTGATTTTCCTTTACTTATCATATGCTATAGATGTTTTGAAGGCATCCTTGAAAAAGCATGGTTTAAAATATCTTGAATTGTGTTATGATTGGATTAAGATTTGGATTTCAAAAGTGAGGGTAGTTGTGTTGATAAATGTTGAAAATATTCATATAATAAAAGAGTGTATGATTTTTCCAAAATCACATGACCACCATATGTTTAAAGAATTCTTGCATAGTTTTGATTTATGCTTCAGAATATGAAATCTCTTATACTATTTGCATGTTTGGGTGGCCTGAACTATGTTTTAATGAAAGATCATGCTTATTATACTAAGGATCAGAAATAGGAATTACAAGTCTTGGTGTGACGACACCAATTCAGATTATGTTATGATAATTCAAAACAAAATAGAATGCATGTTTGAAATCAGACTTTCAGATTTTAAGATTTAGAATGATATATGTTTAGAAGTGGTTAAAACCGAACATAAAGAGATGTTAGGTGGTTCCACAAAGGAGGCATGAGTTCAGACAACTCATTGCCCGAAACCGTGATTTGTCGATTCGGGTATATTATATTACACTGGCCTAGTGCCGTGTGGAGTATCAAAAATAGAAACTCTAACCTTTGTGGCACACTCGGATTAGGGGATTCTCCGCCGAGTCAATGTCGGATTCCATACAGCCCATGGGATTTTAAAATTGTAGGGGCGTACCACCTAACTCAGAAGTAATACAAAGAACAGACAGTGCATTGACAAGAATGACTTATGATTTCTAGAAAGTGCCCATGTGTTTTGAGAACTGTTTATGCATGATTTTTTAAAAAAATTCCTCTCCACTATTTCACTTATATAAAAGTTTTATTTTGGATTACTTTGCATACCAATACATCAGTATTGACCCCCCTCCTCCCTCCAGGTTCTGAGGATCAGTCTACGGGTCCAGAAAAACAATAGATTTTATCAGACAGAGTTGCAGTGCCCAGTTGGTGAGGGCCTGTTTACTTTCAGACAACTATTATTAGATATGGTTTTGGTCTACTGGGGGCCTTGTCCCAGTTTCACACAGTTGTCAGATTTTCATGTAGTAGAGATTTTGCAGATTGAGTCAGATGTTATTTAGATGTAGTTGATTTACAGTTTCCATACTTATGATGAATTCAGAATTGAACATGTTTTCATAGAAGATTATTTTTCCACATCTTATTTTATTATATGAATGTTGTGAATGATTACTAGATAGAGAAGGGCGTTTCGGGCCTTCATGGTTCGGGATGTCCATCACGGCCAGGCCCTAGTTCGGGTCATGACAGTACCTCTATTTAGGAAATTAAAGGATGATTCTAGGTGCCCATGGCTTGGGGATTCCAAATTTTCAATCAATTTTAAAAACCCACGGTTGAATCTTGAGTTGTTTGGGTTTTCTTGTTTGAAACCCTAAGGAGTGTTCTTGATGGTTTTTGATGAAAATATCAATAATGAGGTCATTTGGGATTAAAATCCAATGCTTAAGATGATAAGAGGCTAGAAAATACCTAATGTACCCTTAATGAGACGGAATAAAAATATAACTGGGCGCCCAATTTTATGGGCCACCGTGACGCGCCACAATCGCGGTGGATGACTGGAAATTGACGAATGGAATTCTTAGGGTCACCGCGATGCAGATTCATCGTGTTGTCCCACTGTTGGGACCTGGAGCTTCAGTGAAAAGCACCATAATCTCACTAGGATACTGAAATTTGACAATTGCTAAATAGACCCACTCTGCGACGCGCCAAGCACCAAAATGACGGTGTTTTACTATTAGGACTTAAATTATCCATAACTTCTTTCCCGGGTATCGGATTTGGGTGAATCTTATATCGACGGAAATCTCATTAAATTTCCCACATGATAAAAAGTCAAAATTAGGAAAATTATATATGGTTTAAACTTTACTCATTTTGGAAGCCAAAAATGAGACTAAGTCTCTTCGACACTATTCCAGTCATTTAACTCTAAGAGCATATTACCACGAGCTAACGTATGGACGATTATGCGGGTTGTTACACTCAGTGAAAAATGAATTTTTATAATCATTTACTCTCTGAAAAACTATTAATCACCATTATAAAGGCATTTCCTTTAAACGCAGATATGCATATTCTTATAATTGAGAAAATCATCCATGAAATAATATAAGATGAATTTGCAGTCTTAGTACATCTGGTCTATTTTTTCTAAACTATAGACATGGTCTGAGTGGTATAACTCAGTGAAGAATAGGGATACTTTTGTCCATCATTTGTATAATTTTAGAAATGGGGCTGGCAAAATTTGAATAGTTGGGCCATGATTCGACCACCAATGAACAAACCAATTAGGAAGTGGTTCGTCAAAAATTTTCGCACATATTTTGATAAACCACGAGTTTTTATGCTTATTATTATTATAATATAATATTTTGGTGAAGGCTTGAATATAGTCCCAATATGTGAAGTTAATCTTGGAACCTTTCAGCAGTGCTTTTCTGCCATTGAGGTAGTACCTCAATCTCCCAGAGTAATGATCTTTTTTATCACAATTTTTGAGAACCCATGCAACTCTGGTTCTCCATCATAGGCCTGAAAGTGTTCAATCTCTGCACTTCCAGTAGATAATAGGATTGTTTCATAATATGATTGAGTTTTATATGACTTTCCTGCAAAATAAAGGTTAGAAATCAAATATTTATGGAGTATCTTCCTCGGTTCATGTTTTTTTTTTAATTTCAAAAATTTTAATGAGAACTGTTAGCTCTCTATTGTCAATTTGTTCATATGGCTTGCTATCAGCATTTTCTTTTGCAATATTAGCTAACATATCTACTTGCTTTGTAGTTAGATATGACTGTAGTTGTCCATATAATGGATGATCCTCCAAAATATCTTCTATATGGATCGATTGTGAGAATGAAGATTCTCCTGGTAGAGAAGATGTTGTTTATACTCTGATGCTTACTATTTTACAACATTTTGGAGATTTACCAATCAATATGAAAATACTCGAACGCTCTTAAATGGCCTTAGATGTAGGACATTAGGAGAATTTAGGTGGTATAAAGACACCTTCCTAAGTAGGGTCATGGATTTACCCGAAAATAGATATGATTATTGGAAGACTAAGTTCATAGACTGTCTCCCTCCTCTATTTTCTGAAAGGGTTAGGAAAGAACATAAGGGCTTCGATATAGAAATAACCTGGAAAAATTATACCTATGGTCGGATGATAGTAGCCTATACTCAATAAGGTTTATCCCTATGTAATGAGTTAAGATTTTCTAGAAAATTAAGTTTGATAAGCTTATATGAAAATCCTAATTAGGAGATTTTTGTGGACAATTTGGTATGGATAACCCTACGTCTACTTCAAAGGGTCAAAAATATTCTAAGTCTGATAAACCTTATAGGACGAAAAGATCTAGACATAGATCCAAAGAATAGCATGAGACTCATAAAACCCATCGTAAGTCTACTAGATTTAAAAAAAATAGGTCTAAGCATGATCTTGCCAATATTAAGTGTTACAGATGTGGGAACCTAGGACATATTGCTCCTAATTGCAAGCTCCAAAAGCTTAAGTCTGTAGGTCTTGCTGATGAGATTCATGATCAACAGTATGCATAGATGCAGTTTTATCATAATTTTTTAGAACCCATGCACCTCTGCTTCTCCATCATAGGCCTGAAAGTGTTCACTTCCAGAAGATAATAGGATTTTTTCATAATATGTTCGAGTATTATATGAAAAATAAAGGTTAGAAATCAAATATTTGTGAAGTATCTGGTTAGAAATCAAATATTTGTGCAGTATCTTCCACGGATTATGTTGTTTCTGAATTTCAGAATTTTCAATGAGAACTATCAGCTCTCTATTGTCAATTTGTTCATATGTCTGGCTATCAGCATTTTCTTTTGCAATATTAGCAAACATATCTACTTGCTTTGCAATTAAATGTGATTGCAGTTGTCCATATAATGGATGATCCTTCGAAATATCTTCTAGATGGATTGATTATGAGGATGAAGATTCACCTATCTAGAGAATCTTAGAATTTATCAAACTCATATTTCTCTTTCGTATCACTGGAGCATTAGATGATGACGCATATGATGATGCATGAGGCTATGATGATGAGGGGGCGGATCTTCACCCAGTGGAGTATCATCCTCACCCTCTACCTTTTTCTCTGGCCATTTGCCAGGGCGGATCTGTAGTCATGCTGCACCTAATAGATTAGTCAGATAGATCAATATCATACCATACCATTCTATTTCATCTCTAATTTCTTCATAATTGAAGACTGCAAATTCATCTTCTATTAGTTCATGGATGATTTTTTCAATTATAAGAATATGTATATCTGTGTTTAAAGGAATTGCCTTTATAATGGTGATTAATAGTTTTTCAGAGAGGAAATCAGTATAAAAATTCATTTTTCACTGAGGTATTCTCTAGTTAAAAAATCAGGTAGGGAATTATCAATTCCTTTCTTATATTGAATCTCAAAATCAAAAGGGGCTAGTTGAGCCTGCCATCTTGAAAATATTAATTTTGAAGCATCATGTTTAAAATCTTTGTCAAACATATACTTCACTGATTGAGCATCTGTTCTAATCAAAAGATTTTGATTAAATAAATCATCCTTAAATTTAAGAACACATTTAACAATAGTTAACATTTCATGTGCAACCGTTGCATACTTCTTTTGACTATCAGTCTATTTCCCAGAATGAAATTGAATTAATCATTAAGTGTTATCATGGGGATTAATTTTCTTGAGTATCAAACCATAACCAATATTAGAAGCATCAGTTTCAACAATTTTTTGCCAATCAGTGTTAGTTGATGTTAAGCAAGATAGAGATTTGAGTCGTTGTTTAATATGTTTAACAAGGTTTGTATGACTATCAGTCCAAGGAACTTGAAAGGTTTTTTTTTTATCCTATCATATAAGGGGCTAAATCTCTTGACAGATTTTCATAAAATGGGGATATGTAATTTAAACTTCCTAAGAATCATTGCAATTGAGTTCTAATAGTAATAACATCAAAAAATTTATCATCAAAATCAAGAGAACGCTGGAAAGGGACTATCTGTCCTTGACAAATATTATGACCTAAAAATCAAATCTTTGTCTGAAATAAACTCATTTTGGTTTAGATATCACCAAGCCATTTTGTATCACAATCTTTTTAAATATATCAAGGTGTTTAAAGTGCAACTCTAATGTTTTAGAAAACACAAGAATATCATCAATATAACAATAATAAAATTCATATATGGATTAAAAATGTCATTCATTATTTTCTGGAATTCAGAAGGGGCATTTTTTGATCCAAAAGGCATCACATTCCATTCAAATTATCGGAATGGGACATTGAAAGCAGTTCTATAAGTTTGCTCTTTAAATAGTTGAATCTGTCAATAACCAAATTATTAATCAAATTTTCAAAATATATTCGCATCATACAATCTGGACAATAAATCTTTTTTATTTGGAATATGGTATCTAATCCATTTTAAACAATTATTAAGAGGCTTATAATTTATCACTAACCTCGGCGTACCACGTTCTTTTTCAGCAGCATTATTCACATAAAATGAAGTGCAAGACTATGGTGATTTAGAATGTTTTATCAAACCCTTTTGTAAGAGATTATCAATCTCCTTTTTGCAGAATTCTACTAACTATGCATTCATTTGACAGGGTCTAGATTTCGTTGGGATATTATCCTCTCATAAATCATCTTCATATGGAAGAATCACAATGTGTTGTTTTCGATTCCAAAAAGCATTGCGGTGATCAGTACACACATCAACAATCATTTGTTCGGAGATCATCTTAATTTTTTCTTGTATTTTAGCAGATTTCATGGTATTACCAATATTCATGCTAAAAATTTCAAATTGTAGAAAATTAACATGTTGCTTCATATCAATTAAAGCGTTAATATCCCTAGTTACTGGATTTTTAACAAAATGGTAGGATATCTCCTTGTTTTTATAAGTAGCAGTAAATCCTTTAGCATCAATATGAGTATAAGGATAAATTGCATTTATAAAAGGTGTTCCAAGTATGATTGGGAGATATAATTTATTTGTTACTAAAAAGAAGAAGTACGGAATGTAAACCTTATTTCGGCAAATATGTGCATTAGGCAATTTATAATTAATATAAAGAGTATGACCAGATGTAGATTTAACAATATGAATAGTCTTATGAAAATATCTAGTCGGAATCAAACCTTCTTGAATTCAACTAACATCAGCACCACTATCAATTATGGCAGCATTAGTTACAGAAAAATCATTATCAATTAATATAGTGCTATTAATATACCATTTATGGGCTGTAACAATTTGCATCATACCCAAAAAATAATCAGTTTTACTTCTAAATCATGATTATGTACAATATCATCGTCCTCTTTTTCTGACATTTTTCCTTTCCTTTGGAACTGGAAGAAAAATCATTGTGAGAAGTATCTTTCTCAATCTTTGTAATCCTGTGATAATAGATTATTTGGTTTTGTTTTAGAGATATAATCCCCCTTTTCAGGTTATCAAACTCAATTTTTAAATCATTGAAAGATGTATCTTTACCAGGCAGTTGACTTATAGCAAGTCTTCTATTTACCTCAGAAAAAGAATAAGACATGTAATAATCAACATCAGTACTTCGTGTAACATGAGTGTTATAAGCAATTTTTGTAGTACTAGCGATGCTATCAACAGTTTTTTTGTAGCAATATTATTAATTTTCTCACGAAGTTTTTCATCAGAAAGTTCTTTTAATAATTCAAGAATGCTATCAACAGTAAGTGTTTGAACATTAAAATCAGCATTTAGATCTAAATCTTCAAACTGTGATTATAATTTATAAAACATCTCTTCACAAGTGCAAGTATCACCATTGTAATTAGCACAAGTATTTCCATTAGGATGATCACTATCAGATAAATCAAGTAATTCAACATTATTTTCAGATTCAGAATCACAATTATAATCAGATTCAGAACCAGAAGTGTATAATAAGCCATATACCTGATCATGAACCTCGTCAGCAAGTCCTAGAGACTTAAACTTTTGTAGCTTGCAATTAGGAGAAATATGTCCTAGGTTCCCATATCTGTAACACTTAATCTTGGCAAGATCACGCTTAGACCTATTTTTTTTTAATCTAGTAGACTTACGATGAGTTTTATGAGTCTCACGCTTTTCTTTGGATCTATGTCTAGATCTCTTTGTCCTATAAGGTTTATCAGACTTAGAATATTTTCGACCCTTTGAAGTAGAAGTAGGGTTATCCATACCAAATTGTCCACAAAAATCTCCTAATTGGGATTTTTCTCTAAGCTTATCAAGCTTAATTTGTCTAGACAATTTTAACTCATTACATAGGGCTAAACCTTTTTGAGTACAGGTTGTTATCATCTGACCATAGGTATAATTTTTCCAGGTTATTTCTATATCGGAGCCCCTAAGTTCTTTCCTAACCCTTTCAGCAAATAGAGGAGGGAGATTGTCTATGAACTTAGTCTTCTAATAATCATATCTATTTTTGGGTAAATCCATCACCCTACTTAGGAAGGTGTCTTTATACCACCTAAATTCTCCTAATGTCATACATCTAAGGCCATTTAAGAGCGTTCGAGTATTTTCATATTGATTGGTAAATCAACCTCCAAAATGTTGAAAACTAGTAAGCATAAGAGTATAAACAACATCTTTTCTACCCACAGGTAATTCTCTTCCTAGGTTATATTTACCAGGATTTGAAACCTTAGCTACAAATATTGTTGTCCTATGATCATCAGTCAAAAAATTATCCCGCCATCCACGAAGTTGGCTAGTAAAACCAACAACAATCATTTTACAGATGACTGCATCTGTACGTTTTTTATAATTCTCGGTAGAAGTCGTAGCTTTTTATATTGTATAATACATTATCATACGGTGAACAAGGATCGATAGTTGTCTTTCAGACAAACCATCCAAGTTTCATTCATAAATTGCATCTCTTCTATAAGATGTATTAGTCTGATTCCAATCTCTTTCCTCTATCAGAACATCTTGAGGAGTTGGACACGGATAATAATTGAAAGTCATTCGGTGTATATCTTCATATTTTCCCCGGTTTCCATTTAAACAAACCTCTAAGCTTATTGAGCTCTGAGTGGATTTCATTACCCATATTAGGAGTAGACTCTATGCTATCAGCAAAGGCATTAGCTAGATCAATGGGTTTAATTTTTAAATTAGAAAACTTATTATCAAGAAGTTGTTCCAATTCTTCAATATGAGATAATTTATCAAATCCATCAATATCCAGAGGTCTCTGAATGCAAGGCTTAGTTGTTAAGTCTTCTTTCTTATCCACTAAAATGGAAGCAATATCGAACTTAACACCTAGCTTTTTCACCATCTCAACCAATTCATCCAGCTTTTTATCCAGAGAAGAAATATGTTCTCCCAAAACTTTCACATATAAAATCAAATAATTATTTTGAGCAATCAAATCATATATTTCTACAACAATTACTTTACCAATTCCATTATCAATAAATTTTTGGAAAGCAGAAAATGTAATACCAGTATTATTAGGCAATATGAAAGGTGATTGGGGAGGAGAAATAGTTTGAAGAATATTACCACTCGCATCCTGAAAAGATATTTCCAAAATCTTAACATACAATGGAAAATATATGGTTACAAACCACGGCACAAAGCACACAATCTGATTATTCAATGTACACATCTCATAAAATTTTTAAGAAATATTATGTAACTCATCTTGACTATAAGTCTCAAAGAACCAAATCCTAAATCAGTCCCATTTTTTATCAAAAAAATTCTCTTTTAATATAACTCCTTGCCTGGGAACCAGGACTAAAATCAATTTGGTGAGGAATCATATTAAGAACTATTAACATCAAACTCCATTTCAGAAGGAGTTGGGTTATCCCTATCAGAGATGTTATCTCTATCCTGAACAATATTGGTCTTAGGATCAATTTTTATCCTTTCTATAAAACTAGTAGATGCAGGTATAGATGCAGAATCAATAGTATGCAAAGATGTTGCACGATTCCTAGTTGGACCATAAATTAGTTCAATAGGAGATATATGATGCAGGGCAGGCAATAACTTAGGCATAGAAAAGGAATGTCGGTATTAAACTGTGGACTTGTTATCAAATTGAAGACAAATCCTCCCGTATGGATTTTGAGTTACATGAGATAACTCAGAGTTTGTCACATCATCCATGACTTGATTCAGGGAAATAATCAAATTTAAGATCCATGTTTCGGGAAATGCAATTTCATCCTATTTTATAGGTCTCCTTATGGTGACCTTCGATCTTGCAAAGTTTGTTTCGACCAATAAAGTCTGATTTGATGCATCATCTATCAGTTTGCATCTTGGGTTCAGAGTAAACAATAATCTACAATAAATTTATAAGAAAGACAGATTATCTTAGAACCAGGGGCATAATTATAACTATGAGCTTTTATATTCAAAGTCAAAGCATCAATAATATTTACATCAGACAAAGATAATTACAAATTTTGTTGTGTGTTAAAATATACTGGACCATATGCTACCGTGGATTCAATTGAACCCATAAGAATCTGCCTGAAATTTAGATTTCTAGCATCCCGAAGTCCAGCTAAAAATGTCTCTGGTATCCCTTTGAGAGTTAAAGGTTTAAAAGCAATCTGCATGATTCTAATATGCATGAAATTATAATGGAGTTTATACATGTCGATATCACATTTATTTAACAGTCTAATAGTCTGCTCATCCGCATTTAATGCTAAAGACTGCTTAATAGTTTTTATAATTTGCCTATAAAGCACTTTATCAAAGAAACCATATTCATAAATGATTTTTATATCCACCTTGGGACAGCCCATTTATTTAATAAATCAAGATTTAGAGGTATATCCACATCTTCAAGTTTAGTACTTTTTGTACTAACTTCTCCAATATCTATTTTGAAAAAAATGTATATCTATGCCAAAGACTTCAGATCTATTACATAATTACTATAAAAGAACCTAGGCTCTAATACCATATTAAAAGGACCAGACAGGCGGGCGGTAATCCACACGGCCTACCAGAGTTATTAAATAATATCGAAAAGCCTAGTCAGAAAACCAACCGAGGAACCAACCGAAATACAAGAGAATTTTAAATAGCTTATTGACTGTATGGAGAAATCAATTCTTTTACCCAAACAAGCTTAAAGGTAAGTTTTACAGAGTGGCAGTCCATCCGTGGTGTTGAGTATTGGCCAGTCAAGAACTCCCACATTCAAAAATTGAAGGTAGCGAAAATGAGAATGTTGCGTTGGATGTGTAGACTTACTAGAGGGAATAGTGTCATGACCCGAGCCGGGGCCCTAAACGTGACGAGCATCCCCAACCGTGAAGTCTCGAGCACCCTTGTTTATCTGGCAATCACACAGACATTCATATAATATAAAGGAAAATGCATAAATATAAAACAATACGGAATCACGGTCAATATCATAATTCAATTGAACAATCTATAATGGAAACCATAAACCTCAAAACAACTTCTAAACATCAGTCTGTGAAATCTCTAACAACTTAAAATGACATTTTTCTGAAATCTGGGACAAGGCCACCAGTCGGGCCATGAATCAAAATGTAACAACAATAACTAGCTCTAATACCTGCCATCCGAAGTAAGGGAGGCTCACAATCTGCAAACTTCTGACACACACGAATCTACTGCTGTATGGGATTGCGGGACTCTGCCTTGGATCCTGAGAAAGAAGAGGGTCAATACAGATGTACTGGTACGAAGAGCAATCCAAAATAATGAATTTATACATATATAACATAGGTGAGAGCAAGTCATAAAACATTATGCGTGAAATAGTTTAAAATACATGGGCTATTTCAAAAGATCTCAAAACAATCTTGTCAATAAAATGTCATTCTTTGTATTAATTCTAAGCTAGGTGGTACACCCTACATATCTGAAAGTTTCCCATGGGCAATATAGGATCCGTCATTAACTCGACGGCCAAGCCCGCAACCCAAGTTTGCCGTAAGGGTTGAAGTATCTGAATATGATATGTCCCAAGGAACTAGGCCAGCGTATAATAATATACCCGTATCGGCAAAACATGATTTCGAGCAATGAATCATATAAATCATGCCTTCTTCGGGTAACCACCTAACTCTATTAGTGCCCAGTTTTAACCCATTCTAAACATGCATCTTTCTGAATTCAAAATCTGAAATCTAAAATGAAATTTGTATTCTGTTCTGAGTTTTATCATGGCTTTATCTGATTTGGTATCGTCGTACCAAGACTTGCAAGTCATAATTCTTAGCCATAAAATATCATGTTACAGTCTTTTCATTCAAAACATAAAGTTTGGACCATCATATCATTCAAATAGTTCAAGAGAATCCATATTTCAATCATATGTAAAAATTATGCAAGACTCTCTCTTTCAGACATTTCAACAAACATGTGGTGGTCAAGTATTTTGTAACAATTCATGCAATCTCTTTGAATCACCACTTTTCATTTATATTAGCAAGAATCACCCTCTCTTTTCAATTCAAAACCATAATCAAGTCATAAGCAATAATCAAGACATTTGTATCATGCTTCTCAAAAATGCATTTTGAAGCAATCCATATCGTATGAAAACAATGGGAAATCATAGAAAGAGAGGGATTCTATATTTTCATGCTCTCAATTAAATCTTCAAACTCAATTTCATACATACATATATACAAGTACAAATCAATTTGGGGAAAAAGGCCTAAAGACCAAATAATAATATCACTAGATAATTCATGAAGCAAGATTGTAAACATAATTCCAAAACCCATTTCAAATTCATGATTTCTCAACATTCAAAGCATCATTAAAAATGTTTTCACCATGCCCATGTAGTTTAGGAAAACCCCACGTAGATTATATTATAGAATTTTAAAGGTGGAACCCTGATCCAGATCCGTTTCTTGGAATTCTTGATCTTAGGGATGAGTTATTGATCTTTGGAAGAGAAGGAAATTTGAATCTTGTTCTTGGAGTTCATGAGAGAAAGGGCGGATGATTTCAATTTGGGGAAATGAATTTGGGGCTAAAAATGCTTTTTTAGGACTATGTTATGTGGTTTGGACGATTGGGGTCGAGGGTAAAAGACTAAAATACCCCTAAGGAAACAAAAAAAAAGTCGTAATGGTCCCTCAGTTGACAGACTGATATGCTGAAGTAAATTAGGCATAACATTTTACTCCGATGTTGGATTTGGACGAAATCAGTTGAGTTGGAAAGAGGACTCAAATATATTTAATTTAATATATATCAAGCCACCCTATTCATTATATATCAGAAGTTATGGTCGACGAAAATTGACCCATGTTGAAGTGTCCTCTAAAACTTAATCGATGGAATTGTTTTCAACTCGTCTTAGAGTTAGGGGATTCTTGTGACCTCAATTCATATTCAAAGATTTTCCCACACTATAGTAGTGATCACTACACATACATTAATAAGTAATTATTTAGTTAGGGTCTATACGCGTAGGAGCGATGGTCTAAATTCTAGCCCAAAAGTACGGGGTGTTACATTATCCCCCACTTGGGATCATTCGTCCCCAAATGATGGGTAGGGACTTTTGAATCTCTAAAAGTGAAGACTAAAGAACATAACATCACATTGAACATTTTTCCTCAACAAAATGTGCGAAGGGAGTCAACGAGATTCATGAAAATCCCTAGGGAAACGTGTAAGCACGAAACATGAGATAACGAAACTTGATGTCGACATGATCTTGGCATGTATTTTATTATAGCACATGATCGAAACATTGTTAGACATGAATTTTTATAAGAATCCCCGGCCTGGTTAAGATTGGTACAAGACATGAGATGAGATTCTTGCGGCTTCTTTCGATTTCTCATACTAATTATGTATTCTAACCCTTCAGCTATCCTAGAAAGCCAATTTGGTTTTTGAGAAGAAAGCATGACGTATGCTATGGAGAATCCAATAATCAATCCACAACCATATCCTATCAGAAACAATTCCCAACACAACTCACTTAGAAATGTAGAATCACCTTCTTCATTCGGCACATAAGTTGTGTTGTTTTTCTCTGGTATCAAGTTACTTCCACAACCTCCCGAAACTAGAAATCCACGCAATCCATTATTGCCTTCATATGAATTGTTCCCAAATGTAGAAAATTGAGGTCGTTTTGGAATACATCTTTCAAGATGATTGTGGGAGAGATTTATGACTGCAAGAGATGTAAGAGAAGCAAGTTGTTTGGAGATTACCAGAAAGACTATTGTGTTGCATATCCAAAACCTCGAGTTGGTCACTCATGTTACCCAAACATTGCGGAATTGCTTCCTTCAAGTTGGTTCTTGCCAAGTCTAGAACTTTTAATGATTTCAAATTGCAAATAGAAGAAGGGATCTCCCCAGTGAGACTATTATTTGAAATGAAAAGAAAAGAAAAAAAAATATTCTACGAAGGGTGGTGAAATTGGTAGTTTCCCTCGAAGAAAATTGGACTGTAAATCAATAGAAGACGAATCAGGTCAATACTTGTCAACATGTTGTGGGATAGATTTAGATTTTACATGGAAGACATCCAATTAAACAATAGTCAATCAGGAATTCTTCCTTGAATCTTGTTATTTGGAAGGATCCAAAGTCTGCAGCTGCTTTGCTGATCTCAAAAAAAAAAAAAAATCCAGTTCGTTTACTTCACAACCAGACAAATATAAGTATTCAAGAGATTGAGGCACAGTAGACTTGACTTTGTTTTCATTGGTCAGAGAAATACTATTATATGAAAGATCAAGATGTGTTGGATTGACAATGTTTTCGAAAAGACTTGGGAAGAGGACCTTGCAACTGATTCAGCGCTAAATTAATTGAGACTATGCTCTCGAGGTTCTGGATTGATTTGTGGAGAAGTAATAGTAACTGATTCTCGCTTGTATCAATAAATGACTAGTATCGAATTGTACCTGAAATCCTTAAGTTGACCGGAAAAGTGGTTATTACTCAAGTCTAGATAACTCAGTGATGGCAAGGAGAATATCCAGGACGGTATTGCATCCTTCAGGGTGTTATTTGAGAGCTTAACTGTGCTCAGATTCTGCAGTCCACCCGTAAACTGAGGGAATATTGGTCCTTCGAGATGGTTATCTTGAAGATCCATATACTCCAGACGGATGAGATTCCAGAGAAAATTTCGGAATTGGCCCCAATAGATTACATGAACTGAGTACCAATCTCTGCAACGAAGTTAAATAGCCAAGATATTCAGGCAGGTAATTACCAGAAAAATTTACTCCTACGAGATCCAACTCCTTGAGAGATGCACTGCTATTCCATTTGGTCTTTGAAAAATAACCATTGAGCTGATCATTGCAACTTAAGTCGAGTGTTTCCAGGTTGGGCAGGTTAAAGATACTCTCACGTATTATCCCATACAATCCTGTACCCCTCAGACCTATAGTTGTTAAATGAGAAGAGAAATTCAGAGGAATGGTGGAAGAGATGTTCACACCGCTAAGATGAAGCTCTCTTAATTGGGTCAAATTCTGAAGGAGCATCTTGAAATTGTAAGCTGCAAGTCCGAGCTCACTGTTGTCTGATAAAAAAAAATTGTAACTTGGAGAGGAGAGATATTTCAGAAGGAATTTGACCTGACAAATTGGAATTAGAAAGATTAAGATGTGTCAAGCTCGAAAACCATGCCGAATAGATGGGAGATGTGAGAACCGTAGAAGTCATTCATAGAAAGATTGAGCCTTTGGAGATGAGACAGTTAGAATGAGCTGCTATTAGAACCAATCTCCCCCAACAAGTTGGCTGCAACTAAGATCAAGCTCAAAGACATCGCCACTCATTTCATCACATATCACCCCCTCTCACGAGAAACAATCTTTGTTCATGTTCCATGAATTTTTATTTTTTGGATAAGACTGCTCATCACAAAGAAAAAATACAGATGAGGCATCAACAACAAATGACTGGTTGAATCATCGTTCTCCCCCGCAACTTGCCACACTAAGAACATTCGGGAACTACCCTAATTCACCATCTCCCCCTTAGATCATAGTCACATTCCTAGACTTACGGACATAGGCCCTTATCAAATCTATAGCCACAACTCTCAACATAAAACAAAAAACGTCACCACCTACTTAAACTCTAAACTCTCCCTGAAGAACTATACTCTGAATGCCTTGCTTTTCTGTAAATGCTACTCTTAACTTCCGCTAGCCTCTATAGACATATCTCTCTACAACTCCCACTCTCTTGAGCGCACACATCAACACTCCTTATCACAAAAGGGGGTATCAATAAATACATGAACACAAACTCATCTCATTATTCTCTAATACCAAGTCACTAATTTATTTTCCAGGACATCCCCTTTCAAGGACACTAATCGTAATCTCTTCTAACTCCCAAAGTCATCAACTTACGACTAACATTTTTATAGGCATAGACACCCACGCTTCTAAATACTTAACACTCCATCTTCAATTCCTTAGAATACTATCATTACACCTCTAATCACATAACCTACAACTTAACAAAATCTGTAAGACTATACCATGGGCTCACATTGCATACCCTTTTTTTTCAATCAAACTGTAACGAACACCGTACAACCACTCACAAGACTTTTCACACTACAAGATTCGAGAATGAAATCTAGGTACACAAAACACTTATACAGATAGAACTTTATCTAACAACCTGCTACCTAAGTTCAACTTATTCATATATACTCGTGCTCTTATCCACATTAATAATTCAACCACAATTCATCATTTTAACACTAGTTCTCATGTACACATATACCCTACGATTTCTACTTAAACTTTCCATAAATTATCAACCTAGGCCATTTCACACATCATATCAAGACTGCTAATTAATTCCAACAAAACATGCATCATTACTCTTACCACCACACTTCACACTCAAGTTCAATCCTGTAGTCTAACGCTAATCATGTACCACCAACGAAGCATGCCACATACTATAATAATCCATCAAATAATGAAATCAACCCAAAATACTTCACCTACAATCACAACCCTGCCACAACCTCACTTTTACAACTCAAAAAAATCTACTACATACCTTCTCACATAAAGTACTAGTTTACCAATGCTAAAGAAAAGACCATCAAAGTGGTAAAGTCACATAATTGGATTAGTCGATCTTAATCCTGCAATATAACCCATTTCAATTTTTATCAACATATTCTAATTTCGCACATCATACGTACTTACGTAATCGCACATCACAATGATCTTCAAAACTCAATAAACAATAATGATTCTCTACTTAAAACATATTAACTAATCTATCCCTTTCTATTCACATCCTATAAATGATTTCTACAACCACCATAACCATTCGTTTTGTGATCCTTCCCTATTCTGAATAAACAATAATCATAGCATGTATCTTCCTTCACAGACTACCATACAATCTACAAATATTGTTGCACATTAGTCTATCATTAGACCACATTATTCTATCACTATACAATAGAAAACCACCCCTCAACCCACGATTATACAACTAAAATTATTTATTTACTCAAATATCACCCTCACTCTGACTGCTAACCTTATGACTTCATGTCACCAACTTCTAGACCATCTCACTACGAATAGGTCATGACACTTTAACATACACTGCAACTTGATTTGAAATACAGTTCCAACATTATGCTACATATCATTATCCTTAAACATCACATCCCCAACAAGAAATCTTTTTTTAAGGAGACTGAATACACATCGTACCTCAGGCTAGAAAGCACAATTTCATCAAGATAAAAGTATACTCCTAAATCAATTCACCTTGAAGCACTGCAAGACTCCTCTCAAGTCCTTGTGGTATCCCATAACTTTTCTGGATAACTCAATTAGATAGAACCACATCGCTGGAGGAGCTAGTCTCTTAGACTTGTATCACCTCGACAATGAGACATGACACATGAAATTAGAACAAGGAATGAATTTGGATAACTTTCTTATGGACAACTCTACAGCACGAATTAGAGTATGAAAGAATAAGAAACAACTCCTAAATTCCCGGTAGCCTCCTGATTATAAGTGTGGTGCACAACACACCGATAAGCAAGACTCTACTAGACATTATTTTGCAGACACCCTAGGACCATGAACCGTGCTCTGATACCAAGTTATTTATGACCCGAGCTGAGGCCCTAGCCGTGACGGGCATCCCAAACCATGAAGGCCAGAGCGCCCTTCTCTATCTGGAAATCATACACACGTTCATATAACATGAAGGAAAATGTGGAAATATAAAACAATACGGAATCATGGTCAATATCATAATTCAATTAACAATCTGTAATGGAAACCATAAACCTCGAAACAACTTCTAAACATTAGTCTGCGAAATCTCTAACAACTAAAAATGACATTTGTCTAAAATCTGGGACAAGGCCCCCAATCGGGACATGAATCAAAATGGAAAACAAGTTGTAATACCCACCTTCTGAAGTAAGGGAAGTTCACCAGCTACAAACTTCTGACACACACGAATCTACTACAATATGGGATTGTGGGACTCTACCTCTGATCCTGAGAGTGAGGGGGGGTTAATACAGATGTACTGGTACGCAGAGCAATCCAAAATAATGAATTTATACATATATAACATAGGTGAGAGAAAGTCATAAAACATTATGCGTGAAATAGTTTAAAATACATGGGCCATTTCAAAAGATCTCAAAACAATCTTGTCAATAAAATGTCATTCTTTGTATTACTACTGAGCTAGGTGGTACACCCTACATATCTAAAAATTTCCCATGGGTAATATGGGATCCTTCATTAAATCGACAGCCAAGCCTCCAACCCGAGTTTGCTGCAAGGGTTTAAGTATCTGAATCTGATATGTCCCAGGGAACTAGGCCAGCATATAATAATATACCTGTATTGGCAAAACATGATTTCAAGAAATGAATCATATGACTCATGCCTTCTTCGAGTAACCACCTAAATCTATTAGTGCTTAGTTTTAACCCATTCTAAACATGCATCTTTCTGAATTCAAAATCTGAAATCTAAAATGAAATTTGTATTCTATTCTGAGTTTTATCATGGCTTTATCTGATTTGGTATCGTCGTACCAAGACTTGCAAGTCATAATTCTGAGCCATAAAATATCATGTTACAGTCTTTTCATTAAAAACATAAAGTTTGGACCATCATATCATTCAAATAGTTCAAGAGAATCCATATTTCAATCATATGTAAAAATTATGCAAGACTCTCTCTTTTAGACATTTCAACAAACATGTGGTGGTCAAGTATTTTGTAACAATTCATGAAATCTCTTTGAATAACCACTTTTCATTTATATTAGCAAGAATCACCCTCTCTTTTCAATTCAAAACCATAATCAAGTCATAAGCAATAATCAAGACATTTGTATCATGCTTCTCAAAAATGCATTTTGAAGCAATCCATATCGTATGAAAATAATGGGAAATCATAGAAAGAGAGGGATTCTATATTTTCATGCTCTCAATTAAATCTTCAAACTCAATTTCATGCATACATATATACAAGTACAAATTAATTTAGGGAAAAAGGCCTCAAGACCAAACAATAATATCACTAGATAATTCATAAAGCAAGATTGAAAACATAATTCCAAAACCCATTGAAAATTCATGATTTCTCAATATTCAAAGTATCATGAAAAACGTTTTCACCATGTCCATGTAGTTTAGGAAAACCCCACGTACCTTATATTATAGAATTTGAAAGGTGGAACCCGGATCCTGATTGATTTCTTGGAATTCTAGATCTTAGGGATGAGTTATTGATCTTTCGAAGAGAAGGAAACATGAATCTTGTTCTTGGAGTTCTTGAGAGAAAGGGCGGATAATTTCAATTTGGGGAAATGAATTTGGGGCTAAAAATGATTTTTTAGGACTGTTGTTATGTGGTTTGGGCGATTTGGGTCAAGGGGAAAGTCTAAAATATCCCTAAGCAAACAAAAAAAAGTCGTAATAGTCCCTTAGTTGACAGACTGATATGCTGAAGTAAATTAGACATAACATTTTACTCCGATGTTGGATTTGGACAAAATCAGGAGAGTTGAAAAGAGGACTCAAAGATCTTTCATTTGACATGAGCAGGAAATCCAGTTTATTATATAATAGAAGTTATGGTCGACGAAAGTTGACCCATGTTGAAGTGTCCTCTAAAACTTAATCGATGGAATTGTTTTCAACACGTCTTAGAGTTAGGGGATTCTTGTGACCTCAATTCATAATCAAAGGTTTTCCCACACTATAGTAGTGATTGATACACATACATTAACAAGTAATAATTTAGTTAGTGTCTATACACGTAGGAACGATGGTCTAAATTCTAGCCCGAAAGTACGGGGTGTTACAGATAGAGTTAGGAATGAGATTATCCGAGAAAAGGTGGGAGTGGAATCGGTGGAATACAAGATGTGGGAGGGAATGATTTGTTGGTTTGGTCATGTGATGAGGAGGGGCACGGATGCCCCAGTTCATAGGTGTGAGAGGCTAGCTTTGGATGGTTTAAAAAGGAGTACAGGTAGGCCGAAGAAATACTTTAGAGAGGTGATTAGACATGACATGGAGTTGTTACATCTTATTGAAGACATGACCCTAGATAGAAAGGTGTGGAAGTCGTGGATATGGGTACAAGTCTAATGCGAGGGTGGGTTGTATCTTGTAGTTAGGGAGCTCTTGCGTAGCCGGGTTAGTAACCCTAGGACTATGTCCATTGGTAGGAGCTACTAGTATATACTATTACGAGGTGGGTGTCCTTTTCTTATTTCTTATTTTCATATTACTCTTATTTTTTTGTCTCTCATGTTTCTATTTTTATTAGTCCTTATTTCTTATTTCGGTTATGCCACCAATCTTGTTTTTGTGTATTACTTTGATCTTGCTAACTATTTTTTATCTTGAGCCAGGTGTCTTCTATCAGAAACAGCCTCTTTACTTCTTCGGAGGTAGTGGTATGGACTGTGTACATTTTACCCTCCCCAGACCCCACTTGGTGGGAATTCACTGGGTTTGTTGTTGTTATTTGTAAGGGGCTTGTCAAAAGATTAATACCTACCTATGATGAGCCCATGTGTCTAGCATTTCTAACCATGATAAAAGTGATGCCCTTTTGTCAATTTTAATGGGCTTAAAATTCATGGCTTGTTGGACGTAGTCACTAAGACAAAGTCATCATAAGAGGTACTGATTTCAACTGTACAAACTATTTCGGAACCGAGTCAAAAAACTATCAAAAAATTTCTTTATATTTTGATAGAGTCTGGATCCTTCATAGTTACTATGTAAGAGAAGTTAGACCTCTAGCATAGATATGAAAAGTTTAGCCGGACATAGTCACGGCTAGAGCGGGGAAGAAAGTATTAAAGAACTACAAAATAAAAGAGCAGTAAATACCTTATAATAGCAGCTATCAGCCTTCTTTTATTCAACCCTTGATATATTTTATAAAAGAAAGAGAGGAGAGAAAACTGGCGAAGAGAGAAAAGGAAATTAGAAAGAGAAAGTTGCAAAACCTTGATCTTCCCTAGCACTCGAAGGTCCTATATACAGAGAGCAAAAGGAATCTATACATAGTACTTATGGGTCCCATATCCGGGTCCCTATGCACAGTGTATCTACTATGTAAATAGTAAAAGAGGGTCCCACATTTGTGTCCCATATATCTTGTTCCTATCTAAACAATATCTTTTCCTTTTTTCAGCTTTAGAAGAAATTCCTCTATTTTTGCAATGGCTTCTTCGTTCAGATTATCTTCTGAATCAATTGGCTGAGAATCTTGAATATCTTCTGCAATATCCTCACTGGTGATGCTCTTCATTGAAGTATCAGAATGATTTATGTTTTAATGATTTATCTTCGACAATATTTTTCTGAGGAGTAGCCGCATATTCCTGAACCTTATTATCAATAATATCCAGAAGTTTTTGCCCATTTAGTTTTTAAGTATTGAGGTCCTTGCGCATCAGCTTGTCCCAAAAATTGTTATAGAGAGTCCTGTATAGGCAAGGGATTTGTTCTTTTGTAAATCCCAGTTACAGTCCATTTCCCAGAATGAAATCAAATTAATCGTTCAGTATTATCATGGGGATTAACTTGCTTGAGTATCCCACCATAACCAATATTAGAAGCATCAGTTTCAACAATTTTTTGCCAATCAGGGTTAGCTAATGTTAAGAAAGGTAGATATTTGAGTCGTTGTTTAATATGTTTAACAAGGTTTGTATGACTATCAGTTCAAGGGCCTTGTTTAATATGTTTAATAAGGTTTTATATGACTATCAGCCCAAGGACCTTGAAAGCATTTTTTCAGCCTATCATATAAGCGGGCTAAATTATGTTTAACAAGGTTTGTATGACTATCAGTCCAAGGACTTTGAAAGCATTTTTTTAGCCTATCATATAAGGGGGCTAAATCTCTTGACAAAGTTTCATAAAATGGGGATATGTAATTTAAACTTCCTAAGAATCGTTGCAATTGAGTTCTATCAGTAATAACATCCGGAAATTTATCAACAAAATCAAGAGCACTGAATAGGGACTATCTTCCCTTGACAAATATTATGACCTAAAAATCGAATATTTTTCTGAAATAAACTCATTTTTGATTTCGATATCACCAAGCCATTTTGTATCACAATCTTTTTAAATATATCAAGGTGTTTAAAATGCAATTCTAATATTTTAGAAAACACAAGAATATCATCAATATAAACAATAATAAAATTCATAATTGGATTAAAAATGTCATTCATTATTTTATGGAATTCAGAAGGGGCGTATTTTAATCCAAAAGGCATCACAATCCATTCAAATTGTCCAAATGGGACATTGAAAGCAATTCTATAAGTGTGCTCTTTAAATATTTGAATTTGCCAATGATTTTTATATCCACCTTGGGGATAGTCCATTTATTTAATAAATTAAGATTTAGAGGTATATCCACCAGTGTTTTATAAGCAAATTATAAAAACTACTGAGCAATCTTTAGCATTAAATACGGATGAGCAGACTATTAGATTGTTAAATAAATATATCTGATAAGCCCCTTCACACATTGAATTAGCGTACCCTCTTATAGGGTATAGCCGAATTACCATGACTTTTATTGACCATACTGATGAATACTTTTGTAGTTTGCAAATTGAAACACATTGTTTTGCTAGTTCGTCTTCGATTACCATTTCTTATCAAATTGTGATAGATAGGACATTGGGGGTGAAAGAGAATAATGTAGTATATACATTTTAATATAATATTTGGAGTTAGAGAAAATCTTCATGTAATAACATGGATTCTTGTGCCGACAGTAGCATTTTATTAGCTAAGTTTGTCTGCGATATTATAATTGGTGCACAAATTTTCTGATTTGTTTCAATATTATTTGGGATACCAGCCGTCACATGTTCAATGGATGTAACATATTACATCCGCTATGAGCAAAGATGAGACAACCTGCAAGTGGCGGATGCTCTTCTGAACATTACTATCAGTAGTGTAGTTGTAGTACCACAATCGAAAATGACTACCGGCCTCGATCACTATCTCCTACAAAAGGAACTACAAATTAAGTTCAAGGAAACAATGACAAACCTGGTTATTTAACTAAAACTAAGAAGTCGGATGGATTAGATAACTCTTAAAGAAAATATCCATTACAGCTGTGGTGGAAAGATGAAAATTACGAAATCTAAAGAGGATGAGAAGCTTATTCAGTTTCTTTGGGGGTTAAATGAAACCAATGCTCTAGCATTATACTTGTCCCGCCAAATTATTAGATACCAGTTGTTAAGCTAAAATGGTCCAAGAATACTCTTAATAAGGGGTGATATTATCTGCTATGCACTATTTCAACACATTTTCCACAAATGTTCACATCATTAAGAGTATCCAATATCTTATAACCTTTTCAACTATTAATGTGAGTCTTTGTTTGCACACTCAACGAATACAACTTTGATACTAAAAAAGATATATTGGTTATAATTTTTCTTATCAACAAGGCTTCTTTGAGTGACAACAAAAAGCTGTGACAACCCCTTATCCATGCAGCATTTGTAGGCAGAACGTTATACGACATATATTGCCTCGAGGATGCAAGTATCTGATGGAACAATCATAGGTGCTTAAAGTGGATTCACATAACACCATTAGAATAAAAGATTTAGCAAATATGACATATAACTATAAATGTCACAGTTTCTTCACTTGCAAGTTTCATCAGTTGCAAATTGGGTACCCACCAAGTCATCATGCCTAGAAATTTCAATTAATGTAATATAGTTGCCAAGGCATTCTTATCTTTTATACATTAGTAATTGCATTGATCTCATTTACTACTGCTTGTTATGATTTAAAAAAAAAGGAATTATTTAAAATCTTTTCAATTTGCTAGTTTATCACATGAATAGTCGGTATGATCATTTTTGCTTTGTTCGGGATCATACATGCCCTTTATTATGTATTTGTATTCACTTTTTCCTTTTAATGCGGCAACATGTGATTCTTTGTTGTGGCAAAAACATGTTATTCTGACAAGATAGAGACGTAGAGATTCCTTTCTATTAACGTAAATTATCTTCAAAAAAGAGTTAAAATAGGATTGTAAGATGTTGGACACAAGTCTCATAGTCAAGAAAGTGGCAATTAGAATGGTCTTCTTTCAAAATTTAAATTAAAAATAAATACATATGATATCATTATCTTTGTACATAAATGAATATATCCACGTTCATATTTGTATGATGGATCTTTGCTTTAGTTCTGAGCTACATGGTACACCCTACATTTCTAAAATTCCACGGACTATATGGAATCCGCCCTTGAGTCGGCGTCCAAGCCCCCAATCCAAGTTTGCCGCGAGGATTGGAGTATCACTAAGAGGGGTCACGCAAGATCACAAAGAAAGGTGACATAATCCCCCAATCAGGTCAACATGTCATGGTATTTATTGTGGGCTTTTGAGAGAATTTTTGCTTCAACGCATGAAGGCTTGCCTTGCAATGCCTTCTGCCTTCTCTATTTATAGATGAATGAATCTTTACACGTATTTGCAAAAGTTTAAAAGCTAGGCTAATTAAAAACTATTAAAAAAAAAAAAGTCTTCCAACCTATAAGTCTATCCTAAGGCTATAAAGTAAAATTTCAAACTATATTAATATTTACATTAAATGCTATCAACTACTTTAGAAACTACCTTATCTTTACGTAAATAATTTATACAATAAGTCTTCCATTTTTCGAGTAAACATCTAACTCTCTTTAAGCTCAATTTTAGCCTCTTTAACCATGTTTCCTGCTTGTAAACATTCTTTTCTTTCATATTCATACTAAGGAAAAATTCGTGATTAGGTATTGTCATACCTAGACTTGCTAGTTATATCCTATTATACACAGCATATCCCTTCTCATTCAAAAACACATTAATAACCACCAAAATATTTACAGAACGTATGAGAGTTCTTATTCCAGTAGCACACGAAAACTTATGCAAAAACATCATATTTTTTAGCTTTCAACATAAGGTGGTCAACTTTTTCATAAATCACATGTAACTCTTTTATTTAACACAAAGAGCACATATATAATTAGAAAGCACTCTCCCATCAAATCATAACCAATGCCAAGTCCCTAAATTATAGTAAAAATATTTGACTCATACTTTAGGACATGCAATTGAACTACCCCTAACGTGTCAAATCAAACAAATTTCACGTTGAGAGGGAAATTTCATGAATCTTGCTCTCATATTAATTCTTAAAAACATATAACATTTAAACACATGAATATAATTAAAATCTATGGAAAACATCATGATAATCTCATCAAAATGGGTTCATGATGAATGTTCTTCAAAGTGTTTCCAAGACCCTTCTTATATACATAATTTCATGCCTTTAAAACTTGTTAAAAATTATAAACTTCGCCCATGAGGTTTAGGATAGTCCCACATACCTTTGAATCAATGAAAACATTGAGAAAATTGACCCTTGAAGCTTAAATCCTCAAACCCTAGTTAGTCTCTCTTCTTTTGCTTATGGAAGATGATTTGGGAATTTTGAGAAGTGAAATAACGTATGATAAGACCTTAATTTCATCCATATATGATTAGGAACAGTTATAGGGTGTGAAAATACCTCAATACCCTCAAAATAGCACAAAACGGAGCAACTTGTTATGCTTGTCTTTTGCCTTGCGACGCATGGCCAAAGCCAACCACAAGGTTGGCGGCGCAGGGCCAAAGCCAATGTGAGGCAGTGAGCATTTACTTTCTCTCTGTAGTGTGGAGCCTTAGTGGAGGATATCCCTTGTGAAGCTATGCCATTTTCCACACCCAAAAGCACCCCCAATGCATCCCATAATATCTAAACATGGTTTACCATCAATATAGGAGTCCTAAAGTTCATTTTTAAGGTATCACACGAGCATTAAAAACACTGGATGTTACATCATCACCCCTTGGGATCATTCATCCCCGAATGATGATTCAAATCATAATAAGAATGATTTCAAATCTTACATGGAATGAAAAGAATAATATAAGGTCACTACCTTCCATATCATCATCCGCAGATTCAAAGGGGGTTGGATATCTTACACACATGTCATTCTTTGACTCCCAAGTAGCTTCATCAACTTTATGATTCTTCCACAACACTTTAACTGAAGTTATATCCTTACTTCTCAACTTTCGAACTTAACAATCCAAAATATCTATGGGTTCTTCTTCATACGAGAATGAATCCTTCACAGTAATCTCCTCAACAGGAAATACCAATGAATGATCTTTAATACATTTCTTAAGCATTGATACATGAAATACCAGGTGAACAGAAGCTAAAATTGCAGGAAAATCCAACTCATTAGCAACTCCACCTATCCTCTTTGTAATCTGCTAGGGACTTATGCAGCGAGGACTAAGTTTTCCTTTCTTTCTGAATCTCATGACTCCTTTTATAGGGGAGACTTTTAGAAATACCTAATCATCAACTTCAAACTCTAACTCCCTTCTTCTCACATGAGTGTAGGACTTTTGACAACTCTAAGCAATCTTAAGTCTCTCTCTAATGACTTTCAATTTCTCCATCACCTAATGAACAAGGTCAGGCACAAACAAACAGGTTTCACCCAGTTCATACCATCTAATCAATGACCTATATCTCCTTTCATAAAAATCCTCGAAAAAAGCCATCTGGATGCTATAGTGGTAGCTATTGTTATAGGCAAATTTTATCAACGACAAGTGATCTACCCAACTACCCTTGAAGTCTATCACTCAAGCCCTCAACATATCTTCTAAAGTCTGAATGGTACTCTCTGCTTTCCCATCTGTTGAGGGTGGAAGGCGATGCTAAGGTTCACCTGGGTACCTAAGCCTCTTTGGAAAGACCTCCAAAACTAAAAAGAGAATTGTGTACCTCTATCGGATATGATTGGATACTAGAGCCCCATGCAAATGAATAATTTACTTAATGAATAGCTTGGCATAATTGTCTCCCAAATAATTAGTCCTCCTAGGCAGAAAATGAGTTGACTTGGTCATCCTGACTACAATCACCCAAATAGAGTCATATTATTTTTGGGATCTCGAGAGTCCTATAATAAAGTCCATGTTGATCATCTCCCTTTTCTATAAAAGCAAAGCTATATCCTATGAAAGGCCACCTGGCCTCAAATGCTCCACATTAACTTGTTGACAATTCAAACACTTAGCCACAAAGTTAGCAACATCTCTTTTCATATTGTTACACCAGTAAATCTCGTTGAGATCATTATATATTTTAGCAGAGCTAGGGTGAACAACATACCTGGAAGTATGATCCTCGTCAAGAATCCTTTCTCACAACCCATCCACATCCGACATACATAACCAACCTTGGTATCTCAAAGCCACATCACCTCTAATTTCAAATGCCATGACCTTTTATTGACCCACACCTTCCTTAATCTGCATCAAAATAGGGTCTCTGGTATGTTTTTCCTTAACCTCAGAACATAGGGATGATTTAGATACCTCTTGTACAAATACCCTTCTATCCTCAGAATCTTGGAGTCGAACTCTGAAATTATCAAGCTGATGAATATCCTTCACCATACTCCTCTTTCCTTCATCCACATAAGAAAGACTTCCCATGGACAACCTGCTAAGGGCGTCAGCCACCACATTGGCCTTACCTGGATGATAGAGCAGGCTCAAGTCATAATCTTTTAATAATTTTAACCACCGTCTCTGCCTGAGATTCATCTCTTTCTTCGTGAATACATACTGCAAACTTTTGTGATTAGTAAAGATATCAACATTCCCCATAAAGGTAATGATGCCAAATTTTGATTGCAAACACCACAGACGTCAGCTCTAAGTCATGGATGGGATAGTTCTTATCATGCACATTCAATTGTCTAGATACATAAGCTACTATATAACTATGTTGCATAAATACACACCCAAGTCCTACCCGAGATACATCACAGTACACAACAAAACCCTCTATAACCTATGAAAGGGTCAAAACAGGTGTTGTAGTCAGCTTGTCCTTCAATCTCTAATGACTATTCTCATAAGAGTTATACCACAATATTTCACCTTCTTTTGAGTCAATCTAGTAAGTGGAGGACCTATGTATGAAATACTCTCTACAAATCTCCTATAATACCCTTACAAACCCAAGAAGCTCTAGATGTCGTTTGGATTCGTGGGTTTGGGCTATTTCTTTACTGCCTCAACCTTTTGGGGATCTATCTTAATTCCCTCACTAGAAATAATATGCCCCAGAAAAGCTATTGCACTGTAACACCCCGTATTCAAGTACATGTATTGGCGTATTCAAGTACGTGTATTGGTCTTATTTATATGGAATTAGTTTTTTTATTTTATTTATACCGAAATTTGCCCGTTGATGGTTCCATACGAAGGTTATTGAATAAGCTTTCCAAAAATATAAATATTTCCAAAAACGGATAAGTTTCAGATATAATCGAGCACGTTCGAAACTATAAAACAGTGGCCGGGATATGGTGAATAGTAAATGTGCAGGAAAATTTCCTGCACACAAACTACTGAGGCCTGCCAGTTTTTTGGGTCAACTTTGAACGATCATAACTCCCATAATATAATGAACTGGGAGATCTACGACCTATCAAAAGAAATATATTTGAGTTTTCTTTCTAATGCAATTGGTTTTATCCAAATCCAACATCTGAGTAAGGAGTTATACTCGTTTTACTTTAGCGTCTCAAAACAGTTTTTTAGGGTCAACTTCAAACGATCATAACTCCTTGTACAGGACGAACTGGGTGGCCTACTTTATATGAAATAAAATCCCTTTGAATTATCTTTCCAACTATACCAATTTCACCCAAATACGATATCGGAGCAAACAGTTATGGTCGATCTACTTTAGCATGTCAAAACAGTCCACCATGGACAGATTCGGATTTACTTAAAATTTTAAGGGCAATATGGTCATTTTCCATCACCTCATGAACGAAAATTGGTCATTATATACATATACTTATCCTCATATCCATTATTTATCATCCATTATTGAAGAATAAGAAACCCTAGAGAAATTTCAACTCCAATTATCTTGTGATTCAACCGTAGAAAATCCAAATTGATTCCGTAGTTGTGTTCACCATCTCGAGGGCTTCGAGAAGCACCCCTTATTTGTTCCAACGGGACTTCGAAATCAAAAGGGTCATTTTATAGTAAGGATGTAAATTATGTTGGTGTTATTTATATGGATATGTATATATATGCATGTAAGCATAAGAAGTGTGTTATTTGATTGTTGTTGAAAGATGATTGGAAATGATGTTGGATTATTCTTGTGCATGGTTGGATTATGTTGAATTGTGAAGGGATTTGGTGTGATGATGTGGTATTGAAATGATGATTATATATATATATATATATATATACACACACATAAACCTATTGTTCAAGTTGGTTTTTGGAATGCTATGCAAATATTGGTTGTATGGAATTATGGAAGAGAATTGTGGTGTTGGGTTGCTAATACTAGATGCCAAATATTTCATTGTAGATAAGTGATTTGTAAAGGCGGGAAGTTTTGTTGGTATCCGAATCTACGATGAGGTATGTAAAGCATACTCTAACGATGTTCTTTGGCATGAAAACACCAATGTTCCATCAAGTAAGATTCCGAGGTTGTCCAAAAACATGTATTGTTCTACATTACCAACGAAGTTGTTTCTATTCTATAAAGTGTCAAAATGTTTCATTGATATACCAAAAGGCTCCTATTTGATTGTTGTGATATTGATGATTCTAAAACACATTGTTGATGTACCAATGAGTCTTTATTACGTCGTTATTGTATAGAAGGTCTATTACTTGGTTCTTATTGATGTATCGTTGTTTCAAAGTATCAAAGATGTGGTGGCGACCAAAATAACAATCTCAAAGATTAATTGAACTAAGTGATGGAAGTTCTCTCTTATCGGGTGGTATCCCAGGGGCATAAGCCTAGCATGGGTCGATCCCTATTTACGTGTTTATGGGTGGTATCCCAGGGGCATAAGCCTAGCATGGGTCGATCCCAGTTGATATGTACTGGAGGCAGCCTAATGGTCACAGTACAGTATAGTAATGATTACAAAGATGTTAAGAACGAAGGTAAAGTGATTGAATAAATTCAATGTACAGGTTGTCACAAGTTCTAGTAAGTGTGGTCCACTCCTATTACGATTTATTCACTTGTTTTGGATTTCTATTGAGCTCCTATATCATATGTGATTATCTACAGCTTTACATACTCAGTATATATTTCGTACTGACGTCCCCCACGGGGACCTGAATTTCATGCTACAGGCACAGGTACCTCAGCTCATTCACAGCATAGATAGGAGCCAGGTCATACAACTATTGTTGGTGAGCTCCAGTTTGCTTCGGAGTTTTCCGAGTCGGTTCCTTATGTTTTGTTATTGTACAAGAGTCATGTGTGGGCGGGGGTTTGTCCCGACCCTAGTTATGTCATGTATATCCTAGAGGCTTTGTAGGCATAAGGAAGGGTTAAAGTCATGGAAGTTTATATAGTGATGTTATATCTGTATATGTGGTGGCCCCGACGGCCAAGTATTATATATATATATATTTGTGCGTGTTGTGATGATACAGGTAATTAGATCCTTCTATATGCAACGAAGTGCTGTCCAAATTTTTGGTGACATGTAAGGGAAAGTACAGGTATTTAAACGGGTTCTCCCGGGCCTTCTCGGCTTTGGGTGCTAGTCCGGCCCAATGGGATTTTGGGGCGTGACAAAAGTGGTATCAGAGAGGTTCATCCTAGTGAGTCTACAAAGCCGTGTCTACGTAGAGTCTTGTTTATCGGTGTGTTGTGCACCACATATATAAACAGGAGGCTATGGACATTTAGGAATTGTTTCTTTTCTTCGTGTCTTATATCTTGCGATAGAGCTTATATTGTATATGAAGTCATAGTTGACCACTGAATCAGTTTGTTTCTCTTATTATAGTAATGATGCCGGTTACCAGAAGCAAGAATACCGGTAAGCAAGTAGATGTGGCTGCCGGAGAGGGGACTAGTAAGTCACCCACTATACCAGCTAATCAAAGTGAGTCTCCAGCTGAGCATGCATCAGAAACTTCCCCCAGTCTGGAAGAAATAATGGGGAGGAGAACTATATCCCCAGAGCCACATATTAATGTTGTTGATCAAGATCTTAGAAATGCAGTGCAACTTTTGACTCGTATAGTTGCTGGGCAAGCTCAAGGGAGAGCCATTCCTACTACAGGTCCTAGTGGTATAGATAGGGCGGCTAGTCTTCGAACACAGGATTTTCTTAAGATGGATCCGCCTACTTTTACCGGATCTTATCTTAACGAAGATCTGCAGGACTTTATTGATCAGATCCAAAAGGCCCTAGAGGTGATGCATGTATCGGGCAGAGAGACAGTGGAGTTAGCCGCGTATAGATTCAAAGGTTAGGCTATATATTGGTATGAAGACTGGAAACGGTCAAGGGGCATTGATGCACCCCCAGCTACTTGGAAAGAGTTCAAAGAGGCATTTATTGATCATTATCTTCCATATGAGACTCGTCAGGCCCGTGCGGATCAGTTCTTAAATCTTCGACAGGGTAATACAAGTGTGAGGAAGTATAGTCTTCTATTTAATTCTTTGTCCAGATATGCTCCTAATGTTATAGCTACTATGGATGACAGAGTTCATCGGTATGTGGATGGATTGGATCCGTATTTGGTTAGGATTGTACTATTGCCGCTTTGAACAAAGATATGGACATAGCGAGGATCCAAGCTTTTGCATAGAAAATGGAACATTAGAGGCAGAGGAGAAGAACACAGGAATCAGAAAGAGGATATTCCAAGAGGGCCAGATCTACAGGGCAGTTCATGGCATCTCAAGGAGGGTTCAGACCACAGTTTTCTGCTAGACCGCCTAGGACATTATCGTTTTATTCTGCAGCTAGTGCCCCACCACGGTTCCAAGGGTCCAGAGGAAATCAATTTGGGCATAGAAGTGAGAGTCAGAGTTCGCGGATAGTGGGATACCAAGGGCAAGGGAATATGAGCCAATCGAGACCTCCTCGAGAGCCATGCAATAAATGTGGAAGGTATCATTTGGGCGCATGTCGGCTGGGGACCAATGTTTGCTTTTGGTGCGGTATGTCGGGGCATATGATGAGGGAATGCCCACGAAGGGACATAGGGGGTATGGCACGACCTACGGGGTCATTTGTTGCATCATCATCATCGATGCCTTATTCAGGAATGGGTGCACAACCAATGGGTCGTGTTAGAGGTGATAGAGGAGCCACGGGTTCTAGCGGGGCTCAAAATCGTATGTATGCTCTAGCGGATCGACAAAATTTAGAGGCTTCCCCAGATGTGGTTACGGGTACGTTGTCTATATTTTCATTCGATTTATATGCCTTAATTGATCCCGGTTCTACATTATCTTATGTTACTCCATTGGTTGCTGGAAAGTTCGAAAGAATACCCGAACTGTTAGTTAAGCCATTTGAAGTGTCTACACAGGTCGGGGAATCTATTATAGCTAGAAGGGTTTATCGAAACTGCATAGTAACTGTTTGTGCTCGTGATACGATGGCTGATCTTGTGGAGTTAGAAATGGTATATTTTGTTGTTATAATGGGTATGGACTGGTTGGCGTCTTGTTATGCCACAATTGATTGCTGCACGAAAAAGGTATATTTCCATTTTCCAAATGAATCAGTCCTTGAATGGAAAGGTGAAATTAGCGTGCCAACAGGTAGATTTATTTCTCATTTTAAGGCAAGAAGAATGATTTCCAAGGGATATATATATCATTTAGTTAGAGTAAGGGATACAGAAGCGGAGCCACCAACTCTTCACGCTGTTCCAGTGGTAAATGAATTTTCTGATGTATTTCCTGAAGATCTTCCAGGTTTGCCTCCTGAACGAGAAGTAGAGTTTGGTATTGATTTAATACCAGGCACCCAACCAATCTCCATTCCTCCGTATAGAATGGCCCCAGCAAAATTACGAGAATTGAAAGAGCAATTGAAAGATTTGCTAGAAAAGGGGTTCATTAGGCCTAGTATTTCCCCTTGGGGAGCACCAGTGTTATTTGTACACAAAAAGGATGGCTTGCTGAGGATGTGTATTGATTATCGACAATTGAATAAGGTGACTATTAAGAATAAATATCCTCTCCCAAGAATTGATGATTTATTTGATCAGTTATAGGGCGCCAAGTGTTTTTCAAACATTGATTTGAGGTCAGGTTACCACCAAGTGAGGGTCAAAGAGAAGGATATACCCAAGACAACTTTACGAACACGGTATGGTCATTATGAGTTTCTAGTTATGTCATTTGGGCTAACAAATGCACCTGCAACTTTTATGGATTTGATGAATAGGGTGTTTAAGCCATTCCTGGATGTATTTTTGATAGTTTTTATAGATGATATTCTAGTTTATTCTAGATCAGAAGAGGACCATGCCAATCACTTACGACAGGCATTGCATACTCTTCGTGATTGTAAGCTTTATGCAAAGTTCTCTAAATATGAGTTTTAGTTAAAGTCGGTGGCATTTTTGGGTCATATTGTATCTAGTGAAGGGATAAAGGTTGATGTTCAAAAGATAGAAGCTGTGAAGAACTGGCCAAGGCCCACAACGCCTATGGAGATTCGTAGTTTTCTCGGGTTGGCCGGTTATTATAGAAGGTTTGTTAAACAATTTTCTTCCATTTCAGAACCTTTAACCAAGCTAACGCATAAAGCATCCAAGTTCCAATGGAATGATGCATGTTAGGAGAGTTTCCATGAATTGAAGAATAAGTTGACTTCTACACCAGTGTTGGTACTTCCAGAAGGTATAGAAGGGTATACAGTGTATTGTGATTCTTCGAGAATTGGTTTAGGATGTGTATTAATGCAGCATGGTAAGGTGATAGCATATGCCTCAAGGCAATTGAGGCCACATGAGAAAAATTACCCCACACATGATCTTGAGTTGGCAGCGGTTATCTTTGCTTTAAAAATATGGCGCCACTATTTATATAGGGTTCATGTTGATATATATACTGATCACAAGAGCTTACAATATATTTTCAGTCAGAAGGATCTAAATCAGAGGCAGCGAAGGTGGATGGAACTATTAAAAGATTATGATGTTGATATTTTGTATCACCCAGGGAAAGAGAATATAGTAGCTGATGCATTGAGTCGTAAGGCTATGATGGCACCTATAGAAAGGCAAGGGATGATTAAAGATCTTCATCAATTAGCTAGTCTCGGAGTTCGTCTTCTCCAAACTCCGGACGAGGAGCTTATTGTGCATAATGCCGCGGAATCCTCATTAGTAGCTGAGGTGAAAGAGAAGCAAGATGCAGATCCTATTTTATTACAGCTTAAGGATAACGTTCAGAGTGGTGCGACCAAGGCATTTGATCTTACACGAGAAGGAGTACTTTAGTGCCAAAACCGATTGTGTGTGCCGGATGTAGACGGGCTAAGAAAGAAGATTATGACAGAGGCACTTTTTTTAAGGTATTCCATTCATCCAGGATCAACCAAAATATATCAAGATTTGAAAGATATGTATTGGTGGAGTGACATGAAAAGGAACATCACAGAATTTGTAGCTGAATGTCCAAATTTCCAACGAGTTAAAGTGGAACATCAAAAGCCCGGAGGCTATATGCAATGCATAGATCTTCCAATTTGGAAGTGGGACATGATCAACATGGATTTTGTTACAGGTTTGCCTCGTACAGGTCGGAAATTTGATTCTATATGGGTGATTGTGGATAGGCTTACTAAATCCGCATATTTCTTACCCGTTAAGACCACTTACACAGTTAAAGAATATTCGAAGTTGTATGTTAAATAAATAGTCTGATTACATGGGGTGCCAACTTCTATTATATCGGATCGGGGAACTCAATTTACCGCAAACTTTTGGAAGTCTTTCCAACGGAGTTTGGGAACACAAGTGAATCTGAGTACAACTTTTCACCCTCAGACGGATGGACAAGCAGAGCGCACCATTCAAACACTTGAAGATATGCTACGAGCATGTGTTATAGATTTTAAAGGCAGCTGGGATGATCATTTACCTCTTATTGAGTTTGAATAATAATAGCTATCATTCAAGTATCAAAATGGCACCATATGAAGCTTTATATGGGAGGAAGTGTAGATCACCAATAGGATGGTTCGAAGCGGGTGAAACTCTTATGTTCGGACCGGATCTTGTGTATCAAGCCATAGAAAAAGTCAAGGTGATTCAGCAACGGTTGAAAACAGCCCAAAGTCGACGCAAGTCATATGCGGATAGTAGAAGAAGAGGGCTAGAATTTTCGTTAGGCGATTGGGTATTTTTGAAGGTATCGCCAATGAAAGGGGTGATGAGATTTGGCAAGAAAGGAAAGTTGAGTCCACGATATATAGTCCCGTATAAGATTATTCGAAGATGTGGGCAAGTTGCTTATGAATTAGAGCTACCCCAGGAACTCTCATTAGTGCATCCAGTATTTCATGTATCGATGCTTCGAAAGTGCATCGGAGATCCGTCCTTTATTACTTCTACTGAAGATGTGCAAGTAACAGAAGATCTTACCTATTAGGAGATGCCTATTTCTATATTAGATCGTCAAGTTAAGAAGATGAGAAATAAAGAAGTAGCATCGGTGAAAGTACTTTGGAGAAATCAACAAAGGGAAGAGATTACATGGGAAGATGAGGAAGCAATGAAATCTAAGTACCCTCATTCGTTCAACGATGAAGAGGAAGTTCAAGAAACGGAGTTAGAACATTAACAAGTAAGTTTTTGTTTATATATGCATAGTATTTATGTGATGATGTGAATGTTAATGGTGGACTTGAACTTGTTTTGGTTGAATAACTACACTAACATTCGAGGACGAATGTCCTAAAGGGGGGAAGGATGTAACATCCCGTATTCAAGTACATGTATTGGCGTATTCAAGTACGTGTATTGGTCTTATTTATATGGAATTAATTTTTTTATTTAATTTATACCAGAATTTGCCCGTCGATGGTTCCATACGAAGGTTATTGAATAATCTTTCCAACGATATAAAGATTTCAAAAAACGGATAAGTTTTGGATATAATCGAGCACGTTCAAAACTATATAACGGTGGCCGGGATATGGTGAATAGTAAATGTGCAGGAAAATTTCCTGCACACAAACCTATTGTTCAAGTTGGTTTTTGGAATGCTATGCAAATATTGGTTGTATGGAATTATGGAAGAGAATTGTGGTGTTGGGTTGCTAATACTAGATGCCAAACATTTCATTGTAGATAAGTGATTTGTACAGGCGGGAAGTTGTGTTGAATTGGTATCTGAATCTACGAAGAGGTATGTAAAGCATACTCTAATGATGTTCTTTGGCATGAAAACACCAATGTTCCATCAAGTAAGATTCCGAGGTTGTCCAAAAACATGTATTGTTCTACATTACCAACGAAGTTGTTTCTATTCTATAAAGTGTCAAAATGTTTCATTGATATACCAAAAGGCTCCTATTTCATTGTTGTGATATTGATGATTCTGAAACACATTGTTGATGTACCAATCAGTATTTATTACGTTTATTGTATAAAAGGTCTATTACTTTGTTCTTATTGATGTATCGTTGTTTCAAAGTATCAAAAATGTAGCGGCGACCGAAGTAACAATCTCAATGATTAATTGAACTAAGTGATGGAAGTTCTCTCTTATCGGGTGGTATCCCAGGGGCATAAGCCTAGCATGGGTCGATCCCTATTTACGTGTTTATGGGTGGTATCCCAGGGGCATAAGCCTAGCGTGGGTCGATCCCAGTTGATATGTACTGGAGGCAGCCTAATGGTCACAGTACAGTACAGTAATGATTACAAAGATGTTATGAACGAAGGTAAAGTGATTGAATAAATTCAATGTACAGGTTGTCACAAGTTCTAGTAAGTGTGGTCCACTCCTATTACTATTTATTCACTTGTTTCGGATTTCTATTGAGCTCCTATATCATATGTGATTATCTACAACTTTACATACTCAGTACATATTTCATACTGACGTCCCCCACGGGGACCTGAATTTCATGCTACAGGCACAGGTACCTCAGCTCATTCACAGCATAGATAGGAGCCAGGTCATACAACTATTGTTGGTGAGCTCCAGTTTGCTTCGGAGTTTTCCGAGTCGGTTCCTTATGTTTTGTTATTGTACAGGAGTCATGTGTGGGAGAGGGTTTGTCCCGACCCTAGTTATGTCATGTATATCCTAGAGGCTTTGTAGACATAAGGAAGGGTTAAAGTCATGGAAGTTTATATAGTGATGTTATATCTGTATATGTGGTGGCCCCGACGGCCAAGTATTATATATATATATATATTTGTGCATGTTGTGCTGATACAGGTAATTAGATCCTTCTAGATTCAACAAAGTGCTATCCAAATTTCTGGTGACATGTAAGGGAAAGTACAGGTATTTGAACGGGTTCTCCCGGGCCTTCTCGGCTTCGGGTGCCAGTCTGGCCCGATGGGATTTTGGGGCGTGACATGCACTAAGCCAAAACTCACACTTTTAAATTTTTCCATACAACTCACGGTCTTTAAGTGTTTGAAGAATGATTCAGAGGTGATTGGCATGATCTTTCTCACTCTTGGAGTAAATTAAATTTTCACCAATGAAGACTATGACAAACAGTCCAAAACTGATAAAACACTTTATTCATGAGATTCATAAATGTTTCAGGGGAATTAATCAGTCCAAAGGACATGACTAGAAATTCATAGTGATCATAGCGGGTTCAAATAACGGTTTTGGGAATATCAGACTCCCTACCATCAATTGATGGTACCCCGAATGAAGGTCTATCTTCGAGAAATATTTGGCACTTTGAAGATGGTCAAAAAGATCATCGATTTTGGGAAGAGGGTATTTGTTCTTAACTATGACCTTTTTCAACTAACGGTAATTTATATACATGCAGATGGAACCATCTTTCTTACACACTTAACGTACCGAAGCACCCTAGGGTGAGACACTAGAACAGATAAAGCCTTTGTTAAGAAGGTCTTGTAACTGTCCTTTCAACTCTTTCAATTTTGCGGAATCCATTCTGTATGGTGGAATAGAAATAGTCTTGGTTTCAGGGAAACATATCAATGCTAAAATCGTTCTCCTTATCTGAGGGTACCCCATATAGATCATCAGGAAATACTTTTGGGAATTCATTAACTACAGGTACTGACTTGAGAGAAGGACTTTCAGTACTAAGATCTTTGACCCAAACAAGATGGTGCAATCAACCTTTGGATATGAGCTTATGGGCCCTAAGATAAGATATGAACTCCCTCCTAGGTGCAAGAGAATACCTATCCCACTCTACCACTGGTTCATTTGGAAAAGAGAAAGTGACATTTCTGGTACTACAGTCTAATATAGAATAATAGGAATGGAGCCCATCCATTCTGAGAATAGCATTAAAATCAACCAGCTCAAGTTCTATAAGATTGGCCATAGTATCACGATGGAAAACAAACACCACCCAATTTAATAAACTCTCTTAGCCACAATAGAGTCACTAATTGGGGTAGAGACAGAAAAAGGTTTAGAAATATTTTTGGGCTCAAAACCAAAACTGACTTCCACATAAGAGGCCACATAAGACAAGAAGTTACGGCCACCCTAGTAGAAGAAATGGGTACCCTTAGGTGACGAAGTTGTGGATGCAGCTTGGGAATTAGTGCCCCCCATATTTTCTCTAGCTGAAGGACAATCTCTTTGAATATCTCTTGTTTGGCCATAAGAGTAGCACATCTTTCCCAAAAAATAACACTTTCGTGGATGATTCTTTCCAAAAATACTATAGCAAGGATGAAATCTAGAGGGCTGGGTCAATCTTCCCTGCGACTGAGTGTCCTAACCTCGTGGCACGCTACTAGCATATGATCTCTGTTCAACTTAAGGTCTGGGTGTGGGTGCACTAGCTGAAGACTGAATGTACAACTTGAGATAATCATCTCCCAACTAATTAGTCCTAACAGGAAATGAGATAACTTGGTCATCCTGTCTACAATCACCCAAATAAAGTCATATTGGTTTTGGGATCGCGAAAGTCCTATAATAAAGTCCATATTGATTATCTCCCATTTTTATAAAGGCAAAGCTATATCTTGTGAAGTGCCACCTAGCCTCAAATGCTCCACCTTAACTTACTGATAGTTCAAGCACTTAGCAATAAAGTTAGCAACATCTCTTTTCATATTTTTCCACCAGTAAATCTCCTTGAGATCATGATACATTTTGATAAAGCTAGGGTGAACAACATACCTATAAGTTTGAGCCTAATCAATCATCCTTTCTCGCAACCCATCCACATTCGACACACATAACTGACCTTGGTATCTCAAAACCCCATCACCTCTAATTTCAAATGCCATGACCTTTTATTGAACAACACCTTAATCTGCATCAAAATAGGGTCTCTGGTCTATTTTTCCTTAACCTCAGCACGTGGAGATGATTTAGCTAACTCTTGTATAAACACCCCTCTATCCTCAAAATCTAAAAGTCAAACTCCCAAATCAGCAAGGTGATGAATATCCTTCACTATACTCACCTTTCCTTCCTCCATATGAGAAAGACTTCCTATGGACAACCTGCTAAAGGCTTCAGCCACCACATTGTCCTTACCTGGATGATAGTGCAAGCTTAAATTATAATCCTTCAAAAATTCCAACCACCACTTCTGCCTAAGATTTATCTCTTTCTACGTGAATACATACTGTAATATTTTGTGATCAATAAAGATATCAATATTCCCCACAAAGATAATAATGCCAAATTTTGAGTGCAAACACCACAGACGCCAGCTCTAAGTCATAGGTGGTATAGTTCTTCTCATGCACCTTCAATTTTATAGAGGCATAAACCACTAAATTACCATGTTGCATAAGTAAGCACCGAAGTTCTACCGGGATGCATCACAGTACACAATAAAACCCTTTGTACCCTCTGAAAGGGTAAAAACGAGTCCAGTATTCAGCTTGTCCTTCAATCTCTAAAGACTATTCCCATAAGAGTCAAACTACAAGATTTCATCTTCTTCTTAGTCAATGTGGTAAGTGGAGCATCTATGGATGAAAAACTCTCTAAAAATCTCATATAATACCCTGCCAAACACAAGAAGCTCTGGATGTTAGTTGGAGTCGTGGGTCTGGGCTATTTCCTTACTGCCTCAACCTTTTGGGGATCTATCTTAATTCCCTCACTAGAAAAAATATGCCCCAGAAAATCTATTGCCATAAATGTTGCAGGGTAATTAGTCAGTCTGAAGGACATGACTAGGAATTCATAGTGACCATACCTGGTTCAAAAAGTGGTTTTGGAAATATCGACCTCCTAACCTTCAATTGATGGTCCTATCTTAGAGAAATATTTGGCACTCTTATGTTGGTCAAAACGATCATTAATTCTGGGAATAGGGTACTTGTTCTTAACTATGACCTTGTTCAACTGACGGTAATCTATATATATATAGAGGAAATCATTTTTCTTGTGCACGAAAAGTACTAGAGCACCCTAGGGAGAGACACTAGGATGGATAAAGTCTTTGTCAAGAAGGTCTTTAACTATTTTTTTAACTTCTTCAATTTTGTAACAACCATTCTGTATAGTGGAATAGAAATAGTCTAGATGTTTGTCAACATGTCAATGCTAAAATCTATCTCTCTCTCTAGGGGTACCCCATGGATATCATCAGGAAAGACTTCTGGGAATTAGTTAACTACAGGGACTGACTATAGAGAAGGACTTTCAGTATTAAAATCTTTGACCCAAATAAGATGGTACAGTCAATCTTTGGATATGAGCTTATGGGCCCTAAGATAAGATATGAACTTCTCTCTAGGTGCAAAAAAATACCCTTCCCACTCTATTACTGGTTGTAATACCCTGTATTTTCTTACATTAAGATTAACTCTCAGTCCATAATTTATCTAGTATAAAATTTTTGAAATACTCAGTATTTTTCAGTTTAGATACCCCCATCATGTGGGAAATTCAATTAGTTTTCCAACGATATAAAATTTGCCTAAATCCGATAATCGGATAAGAAGTTATGATTATTTTAAGTTTCGGTTGTTAAACATCGTCATTCAGGCTAGTAGCGCATCGCGGAGTATGTCAAAATGGCAATTTTTAGTTTCCAGTGAGGTACCATGATACCGACACATCTCGCCACAACTTATTTTCATATTTGTCAATTTCAAGTAGACTAACGCGATCCCACCGCGTAAAGATGAGTCCAAATTTTAGAATCAAAGGGTCACCATTATTCCACCGTGTTACGACAATCCCTCAATTCTCAATTGTCTATATCTAGTGGCCCGACGCAGTCATGGAGCATTGCGCTAGGGGTCCAAATCAGAAAATTTCACAAAAACTTAAAGTTTTGTCTAGGGTTAAAACAGTCTTTTCCCATAATTTTATTCCACCCAAGTGTGTGATTAAATCCCTAAAAACATGTTAAGATCATTCATTATTAAATTTTCCCCAAACCCAAGCATTCTCTCTCAAGATACAAAATCCTAGCTTCAAGAATCAAGAACAAGCCTAAGAATTCCTTCAAGAGTCTTCAAGAATTGTCAATCCAAGGTATGTCAGGTGTTTATTCATGGGTTCCTTTCACCGATGAAGTCCAAGAACCTTTTTTAAACTTGTAAGATCTCACATTTATGATTTCTTCGTTTGAATTGAATTGAATTCATGTTCATGTCATTGTTAGGTCTTAGTCCTTGATTAAATTATAAGCTTTCATGAAATTAATCATTATATGTGTTGAATTACATGATCTTCATGATAAACCCTTCAATTTATAAGTTGATTGGTATAGCCATGATAACTATGTGTGTTGATGGTTGTATAACCTAAGCATGCTCCCTATATGTTTGATAAACCACCTATGTGGATGAATTAGTGCCATTATAACGTTGATAGCATGTATTCCCCCTTTTATGAATAAGTAGATGCCTTACAAGTGTTTGATAAAATATCTCTATGGAAGAATTATGAACAAGTGAAACATGTTATGTTATTTAAGATCATGCTATGCTTTACTTTTCATGCTATCGATTCCTGGGGGCATTTAATACCCAATAATTTAGCTATTTACCTAGAGCCAATGTCAGTTATAGAATAGTATCAGTCATGCCATGATCAGTAGTACGCTCCATCAGTTACAGAACTCAGTAGAACTCAGTCATTTATAAAACTCAAGAAAACTCAATAAACTCTGTATGAGTTCAGTCCAGTTAAGTATAATCAGTTCAGTGTCTTTCAGTTGGGAGTAGGATTTAGCACTGAGTGAGCCCAACGATAGGGACTCACCTGCCAATAAAGGGTGTGATCCTTACAAACAATCCTTACATTCCAGAACTACATAGCCAGCGTAGGTTGAGACATCAAACCTACCAGTTGAGGGTTGATGAGGTGTTTTAACCAGCCATTTGAGGGTGCCACCATTCTCGTTACAGTACCTACCAAATGAGGATAACTCTCAGGTTGTCTTTATCCGTGTCACAATACTGACACCTTTCTAATTGGGGTAACAGATTAGACCCCAACTCAGTTATCTTACCTTATTGGGGGCATATCGATTAGATGATTACCTCCCACAATTTCAGTTTTAGACTTCAGAATAAAACTCAATTCATTTCTACAAAATTAGGACTGTCAAAAATAGTCAATCAGTATTTGTTGCTCAGTTATCAAAAATCTCAGATTATCAGTTACTCTGTATCAGAACTCAGTACTTAGCTTCAAAAAATCTCAGTTACAATATTTATATATATACGCACAGTATTGCATGCTCAGTATTTATAGTAATTCAGTTTATCTACGTACTCTCATGTTCAGTTTCTCTATATCATTCAGTCAGTTATTATTTATGCATATGAACCCTTGCATTCAGCCTTACCTCATCTAGCATACAAATACATTCCATGTACTGACACATACTCTTTTTTTATGCTATGATGTCTTATGTCATAGGTTTGGATGCTCAGGTTCTGAACCGTGCATAGATAGATCTAGATTCAGCCAGCAGTAGATTTAGTAGTGAGAGTCCTCATCTATCGAGGATATTCTTTCATTTCATTATTACAGTAGACTCAGTATTTCAGTAGATGGAGTTAGTTGGAGGATTATCCCATTAACTCCACTTTCAGACAATTTCAGATTAGAGGATTTTTAGACTAGAGTTTAGATAGTATTTAGTTTTACAGATTGTTATTTTAGTTGATACACTTTATCTGTATTTATATATTTTGAACCTAATGGCATTTCAACCTATTATTTCACATTTATTACAGTATCGTATTTCAGTGCTCACAGCAGATATCAGTCATGGGTTAGCTTGTTGGCCTTCGTGGTCGTAAGCACCGTGTAGCATCCGGGGTACAGACTTGGGGTGTTACAAACTTGGTATCAGAGCCTAAGGTTAAAAAAATTCCTAGGAAGTCTGAAAGTCGCATCAAGTAGAGTCTTGTGCAGGGTGTATAGCGCGCCATACTTATGGATAGACGGCTATGAGATATTTTAGGAAATAGTTTCCCCTCTTTCAGTATTCATGTCATGCGAGTGAGCATGGGCTCCAGTTAAACTCTCAGTCTAATCTATTTCTTCCTTTCATTTATAGAACATGCCTCCCAAAAGGACTAACAAAAAATGAACCAAAAATCAGTCAGCACCTCATCCCATTTAGGCAGATCCCCTAGACGAGCATATCTGTCATACAAAATTCAAAGTTGTATTCACTACTCTAGTCACTTCAGTATCATCCCAAAATGAACGACCAGCTATTGTACCGGCTAACCCAGTGGCCAATATTGCTACAGTCAGGATTCAACACTTTACTTGAATAAATCCTCCCATATTCTCAGGATCTAAGTCAGAAAAGGATCCACATAAGTTCCTCGATCAGGTTTAGAAAGTCACAGATATCATAGAAGTGACTTCTAGTGAGAGTGATGAGTTAGCTAACTATTAGATACAAGATATAGCTCATACGTGGTTTAAGCTGTGAAAGGTAGACAGGGGCGCAAATGCAGAGCCCGTAGAGTGGGAAGATTTTGCTACTATTTTTCTAGATAGATTCTTTCCCTTAGAGCTGAGAGAAGCCAAGGTGTTAGAGTTTTTAAATCTCAGGTAGGGAAGTATGAGTGTGAAAGAGTATTCCGTCAATTTTACTCAGTTATTCGGGTATACTCCCCATGTTGTAGCAGATAGTAGGTCCAGAATAAGCAAGTTTGTATCTGGGGTGTCAAATAGTATGGTTAAGGAGTATAAAATAGTGATGTTGATTAAGGAGATGGACATATCTAGGCTCATGGTCTATTCTCAGCAGATAGAAGAGGCTAAGATCAGATAGAGAGAGAGGTAGAACAAAAGAGCTAAAACAAGTAGCTTCAATTTTATTTAGCCTAAGACAAAGGGCGATAATCGTTCCCAGTTTCATCCAAAGTCTTCATCTCCAGCTCCTTCTTCATCTAGTGCAACAGTACCAAAGTTCAGGAATGACAATCGGGATGGGGTGCCAGACTCCAAAACCTAGGGTAGTGTGAGCAGTGGTCATACCCATCCACTTTGCGTAGGATGTGGTAAGAATCATAAGGGTATGTGTAGGGCTGGCAGTGATGTATATTTTTGGTGTGGCAAGCCAGGCCACAGAGTTAGAGATTGTCCTTAGTCAGGTTCTCAGGGTAAGTACAACGTCCTTCATCTTAGCCCGAACGCCCGAATCAGCAGGGTGCGCTTCCAGCGCCACCAGTGGGCAACGCCCAAACAGGCTTTATTCCCTTCAGTCTAGACAAGATCAGGAAAGTTCTCCTAATATGGTCACTAGTACGTTACAGATCATCCATTTATGCATTTATGCCTTATTATATCTAGGAGCTTCTTTGTCTCTTGTAACTCCTTACATAACAGTCAGACTATAAATCTTAACAGAAGTTTTCTTAGTGGTTACCCCAGTCGGTAAATCTATTCCAACCAGACGAGTATACAGAAATTACTCGATTAGAGTATTTCAGAAAATCCCTTAGTTAATTTCAGTAATAAGGTCATTTTGTTTCATTTTCTTGATGGACTAATCATAAAATGAAGGGGTATTACCTTAGTTTTAGTTGATTTAAGTTTTAATCTCTAGATTAAACTAGTTGAAAGAAGAGTTGAGAATTCTAAGTTAGTCAGTGTTGAGGTTTCTATATGAAGATTGTTGAGGGAATAGAAATCTAAGAATCATGTATCAAAAGGAAGTACTAGTAGTGGACCTTACCTTATCAGGAGTAGTCCTTCATAATGAGTTTAGTGTTTACGAGTGTTTTTATATCTCGAGCTCTAGAGTAAAGTGGTTTCACTTTGATTTAGAGTTTATTAAGTTCCTTACGGACTTAGAATAATGGCTTTAAGCTAGGGGGAGATGGTAGAACAAGTAACCAAGTCAAACTTTCAGATTTTAGTAGTAATGTTTGTATGCGTAGAAAAGCAATGGGAATGGTTGATGCCCAACCCTTTCTTACCTCAGTGCAAAGTTTGGCACTTAATCTATCATGATATCTACTCATGCAGTACATGTCAACTCTATGATCAAAGCTCATATTCGTGCATTATCAAAAATCATGTACCCCTATAATTCCTAGTATGAGCAGTTCTAGTTCACTCGGTGTTATGCATTATGTTCCATGAATACAAAAACTCAAAACTCAGGTCAAGAGGCTCATGACTCATGTACTCATGTCATGCTTTACAATATGCTCAGTTTCCATGACTTATGCTATACTTCTAATGATCAGCTAAATTTAGATTTCATCGTGTATATCTTCAGTTTAGATTTCTTGATAAAATCCAAGATGTGGATGTTCTATGCCTCAGGCCTCAGTTAAGTGTCAAGTTCATTATAGTTCCTTCCATGCTTTAGGTCCTCTTGTTTTATCCTTTCAGTGAACTCTCCTTATTAAATGATGTAGTGATGAACAGTTGCTTAGATGGGAGAGAGTAAACATTTTAGGTTAAGAAAAGATTGTTGCATGCTTGTTTTACATGAGGCTGTAGTTATGAAGATAGGCTTAAATGTCATGTTGAGGTGTAAGTGGCTAAATGTATTTTAGAGGTTTGAGTAGGCTTTAACTTAGTGGGAGAAGTTAGTCCATCTCAAACCTTAGTAGGTAGGGTTATCAGTGCCCATATTACAAAAGTTTAGCCCTGATGTGGTTTCTTATTCAGGTGTCTTATTCAGATCATACCAAGGTTCCTTACTCGCTAAGGTCATTAGAACGTTATAATAAGAGTGTCACAAAAATGCTCCAATCGAGAATAAGTTTTCAGCATGAGTTAGTCTGTAAGGCCAGGAATTCAGTTTAGCAGCCAGGTGGAAAAGTTCGCATAGTTTCCTATTTTTCCATCTAGTTGTACTATCTGAAGTTTCATAAATGTAACCATTATAAGATAGAGAAACCAGTTAGTTGTATATTCGGCTCAGTGCATGTATTATGTCTTAGTTTCAGATCCTAGATATTCAGTCATGATTCAGTTCGTAAGTACCCTGTGCATCATCCCAGTCTTTCCTCAATAGATCAGCCAAGTCAGTATCCTACAGTGGACGTATTATCCCAAGGGGGAGATGCACTAATCCCCCAAGCTTCCATAACCTAAACCTTCCGTATTCTCTTTACAAAACGAATCTAGTTTGGAGTAGTAGGTACTCCCAATTTGACCCTCAAGTTCCAATATCATCCATAAACCATGTATTCAGCGGTCAGTTCAGTTCATGATATCCAGTTCATGTATCACGTTTCAGGCTCGATTCTGTTCTCACGTTCCCATTCATGCGTGCTCAGTAAAGGATCTCGAGTTTAAGATCGGTAATTTTGTGTACTTGAAAATCTCTCGCATAAAAGGTTTAAAGAGGTTCGGCAAGAAGGGAAAACTCAGTCCCCGATATGTTGGTCCTTACAAGATACTCAGTCATTTTAGAAAGGTAGTTTATGAGCTTGAGTTGCCTTCGGATCTAGATTTATTAAATCCAGTATTCCATGTCTCCTTGCTAAAGAAATGCATTAGTGACCCGACAATCATAGTACCCTTAGAGGGTGTAAATATTCAGAATGATCTCGCTTTCGAAGAGGTTCCAGTCCAGATCCTCGATCGTCAGATTCGTAGACTGAGGAACAAAGAAGTTCGCTTAGTCAAAGTTCTTTGGCGTAATCAATCTATAAAGGGAGCTACTTGGCAAGCAGAAGCAGATATTCATACCAAGTATCCTCACCTCTTCTTCGCAACCTCAAATCCATCTTAGGGTAACAGTCTTCCATAGCTTTACTCAGTTTCATGTTCAGCTATAATTATAACTTGGTATCCATTACCATTTCATATTTGGTCATGCATTCATGAATCATTTATGTCATGTACTTATGCATCAGATATGCATGTTCAGTATAAAAACCCATCTTATCAGTAACTTTAGTCATGTATTCCATGCATTAGATGTTCAGTGTAAAAGATCAGTTTGTCAGTAGTTCAGTCATATAGTCATGCATCATACATGCATGTTCAGTGTGTAAAATTAGTCTATCAGTTTCTCAACTTAATTAGTCTCATTCGAGGATGAATGTTCCTAAGGGGGAGATATTGTAATACCCCGTATTTTCTTAGCTTAGTATTAACTCTCAGTCCATGAGCTATCGAATATAAAAAATTTAAAATACTCAATATTTTTCAGTTGATATCCTGCCATTGCGTGGGAAATTAAATTAGCTTTCCAACGATATAAAATTTGCCTAAATCCGATAACCGGATAAGAAGTTATGGCTATTTTAAGTTTCAGACGTTAAATACCATCATTCAGGCCAGTAGCGTATCGCGGGGTATGTAAGAATGGCAATTATAAGTTTTCAGTGAGGTACCGTGATACCGGCGCGTTGAACCATAACTTATTTTCACATTTGTCAATTTTAAACGTCGCGATGAGTCCAAATTTTAAAATCAAAGGGGCACCGTGATTCCACCATGTCGTGCCAAGCCATCAGTTCTCAATTGTCTATTTCCAATGGCCCAACGCGATTATGGCATATCGCGCCAGGGTCCAGGTCAGAAAATTTCACAAAAAATTAAAGTTTCGTCCAGGGTTAAAACAGTTTTTTTCCATGATTTTATTCTGCCCAGGTGTGAGATTAAAACCCTAAAAACTTTTTAAGATCATTCATTATTCTATTTTCCCCAAACCCAAGCATTCTCTCTCAAGATACAAAACCCTAGCTTCAAGAATCAAGAACAAGTCTAATAATTCCTTCAAGAGACTTCAAGAATTGACAATACAAGATATGTTAGGTGCTCCTTCATGGGTTCGTTTCACCCATGAATTCCAAGAACCCTTTTTAAACTTACAAGATCTCAGATTTATGATTTCTACGTTTGAATTGAATTGAATTCATGTTCATGTCATTGTTGGGTCCTAGTCCATGATTAAATTACAAGCTTTCATGAAATTAATCATTATATATGTTGAATTACATGATCTTCATGATGAATCCTTCAATTTACAAGTTGATTGATGTAGCCATGGTAACTATGTATGTTGATGGTTGTATAACCTAAGCATGCTCCCCATGTGTTCGATAAAATGCCTATGTGGATGAATTGGTGTCACTATAACATGATAGCATGCATTCCCCCTTTCATGAATAAGTAAATGCCTTACAAGTGTTTGATAAAATATCTCTATGGATGAATCATGATCAAGTGAAACATGTTGTGTTATTTAAGATCATGCTATGCTTTATTTTTAATGTTATCGAGTCCTGGGGGTATTTAATACCTGGTAATTTAGCTATTTACCTAGAGCCAGTATCTATTGTAGAATAGCATCAGTCATGCCACGATCAGTAGTTCTCTCAGTCAGTTACAAAACTCAGTAGAACTCATTCTGTTACAAAACTCAGGAAAACTCAGTAAACTCAGTATCAGTCCAGTCTAGTTAAGTATAATCAGTTCTGTGTCTTTCGGTTGGGAGTAGGATTCAACATCGAGTGAGCCCAAGGATGGGGACTCACCTGCCAGTAGAGGGTGTGATCCTTAGAAGCAATTTTTGCATTCCAGAACTACGCAGCCAGCATAGGTTGAGACATCAAACCTGCCAGATGAGGGTTGATGAGGTGTTTTAACCTGCCAGTAGAGGGTTCTACCATTCTCGTTAGAGTACCTTCTAGTTGAGGGTAACTCTCAGGTTGTCTTTACTCGTGGCATGGTACTGACACCCTTTCAATTGGGGTTACAGATTGGACCCCAACTCAGTTATCTTACCTTATTTGGGGCATGTCAGTTAGATGATTACCTCTCACAGTTTCAGTTTCAGTCTTCAGAATAGAACTCAGTTTAGTTCTACAGAATCAGGACTATCAGATACATTCAATCAGTATCAATAACTCAGTTATCAAAAATCTCAAATTATTAGTTACTCTGTATCAGAACTCAGTACTTATCTTCAAAAAAGCTCAGTTACAGTATATATATATATGCACAATATTGCATGCTCAGTATTTACAGTAGTTCATATTATCCACGTACTCTCATGTTCAGTTTCTCTATATCATTCAGTCAGTTATTGTTCATACATATGAATCCTTGCATTCAGCCTTACCCCATCTAGCATACCAATACATTCCACGTACTGACACATACTCTTTTTTTGCGCTATTATGTCTTATATCATAGGTTCAAATGCTCAGGTTCTTGATCACGCATAGATAGATCTAGATTCATCTAGTAGTAGATTTAGTAGTGAGTCCTCATCTATCGAGGATTTTCTTTCATTTCATTAATACAGTAGACTCAGTATTTAAATAGATGCAGTTAGTTGGGGGATTGTCCCATCAACTCTACTTTCAAACAGTTTTAGATTGGAGGCTTTTCAGACTAGAGTTCAGATAGTATTCATTGTTACAGATTATTATTTCAGTTAATGCACTTTATCAGTATTTACAGATTTTGAACCATATGGCATTTTAGCCTATTATTCCGCATTTATTACAGTATCATATTTCAGTGCTCACAGAAGATATCAGTCATGGGTTATCTTATGATCCTTCGGGGTCGTAAGCACCGTGTAGCATTCGGGGTATAGGCTCGGGGTGTTATACTGGTTCATTTGGAAAAGGGAAAGGGACATTTCTAGTTCTACAATCTAATGTATTATAATATGAATGGAGCCAATCCATTCCCAGAATAGCATCAAAATCAACAATGTCAAGTTTTATAAGATCAGCCATAGTATCACGATGGACTGATAGAACTCGACATTCGAGACATCTCTCTAAGAAGACTAGGTACGGTTAACACCGGAAGATCACAAAGTAAGGTACTATAATCTTGGGTCGTCAAATCACGGTTTCGGGCTACGAGTTATCTAAACTCGTATCTTCTTCGGGTAACCATCTAAATATTTTTAAGCCATATTTTGGCCTCCTTAACGATGTTTCATGCTTGTAAACATTCTTTTCTTTCATATTAAGGGAAAATTCGTGATTAGGTATCGTCATACCTAGACTTGTAAGCCATATCATATCATGTCCCTTCTCATTCAAAAACACATTAATGACCACCATAAGATTTGCACAACGTATGAGAGTTCTTATTCCAGTAGCCCACAAAAACTTATGCAAAAACATCATATTTTCAAGCTTCAAACATAAGGTGGCCAACTCTTTCATAAATCGCATGCAACTCTTTCATTTTACACAAAGAGCACATATATAACAAGAAAACACTCTCTCATCAAATCATAACCAACGTCAAGTCCATAAATGATAGTAAAAACATTTGACTCATATTTTAGGACATGAGAGGGAAATTTCTTGAATCTTGCTCTCATATTAATTCTCAAAAACATATAAAGTTTAAACACATGAATATAATTCAAATTTATGGAAAACTTCATGATAATCTTATCAAAATGTGTTCATGATGCATGTTCTTCAAAGTATTTTCAAGACCCTTTCTATATACATAATTTCGTGCCTTTAAAACTTTTTAAAAACTATAAACTACGCCCATGTGGTTTAGAATAGTCCCACATACCTTTGAATCAACGAAAACGTTGAGAAAATTGATCCTAAAAGCTTAATTCCTCAAACCCTAGTTACTTTCGCTTCTTTCTCTTAAGAAAGATGATTTGGGGATTTTGAGAAGTGAAGTAACGTATGTTAAGACCTTAATTTCATCCATATATGATTAGGAATGGTTTTAGGGTGTGAAAATACCTCAACGCCCTTAAAATAGAACAAAATGGAGCAACTTATGGTTCTTTACTTTTGCCTTGCGGCGCATGGCCAAAGCCAACCACAAGGTTGGCAGCGCATGGCCAAAGCCAACCTGAGGCAGTGAGCATTTTCTTTTCCCTCCGCGGCGCCGAGCCTTAGCGGAGGGTTCCCCTTACGACGCCAAGCCATTTTTCACACCCAAAAGTACCCCCAACGCATCCCATAACATCTAAACATGGTTTACCATCAATATAGGGGTCCTAAAGTCCATTTTTAAGGCATCACTCAAGCGTTAAAAACACGGGATGTTACAACACAATTGTGAAAATGTGCTTGTACAATTCCCCAATGTCATTTTTCTTTACGTCGATGTATTCCTACATTGCAGAATGTCAGATCAAGTATAAAAATTTAAAAGGGAATTTTAAAATTCTAAATCAAATAGATTTTAATGAAGAAAATGATGATGTGAATGCATTCGTAAAGTGGATGGCAGATAAACTGAAAAGGACTTACATAGCGGCTTTGAAAGAGCACGTGAAACTAAAGGATACTTCTATTGAGTTTGATTTATCATTTATTTTTATAATTTATTAAAATAAATACATCCCTCTTTTTCCTTTTTGATTATTTTTCCTGTTTAGGATGTTTGAAGAATCGTGAGTTTTCATAAATTTTTTGTGTGACTCTCATTTACATGATAGTTTTTTTTTTTTTAAATATATTCAATGGTATATATCTTCTCTAAGGCTTAGAACTTAAGGCACAACTAACGTATCACTAACTAAATTAATTAACTATTGAAAATTAAAGCCATCCAAATAAAACGCTACTGCCAGTTTCAGTTGCTATGATAGCCAAAAAAAGACATTAACAAGAAAAACTAATATTGCCTTGTTAATGTCCTTTTTCTGATGGCGGTCTTGTTTTAATGTTGCAGATGGCAATTTGAGTTATTTTGGCAACACATTTGAATTTGTGAGAAAAAAAGATATCTTTTGGTTAGCTGAATGAGATGGCTGAGTTTTACAGGATGGAGTTTCTATATAGTTAGCTCATCAAGATCGACAAACATATGTTTAGGACTTCCTTCTTTTTTAAAAAGACTTTTTTGTGATATGCTCAATAAAATTTAATCTAATATATACATGATCTTGAAAAAAATTGAACTGGTTGAGATAGGGTACACGCGCAAAGCGCGTGCCCACAAACTAGTATATTCTAAATATGCCATTTTGAAACTATACTTAAAAAGGTTCTTCATAAAACGCATAAATCTACATCTTGATTAGACTATCATATAGTTGCAGATTCCCCATATAGATTTTACATTGAAAGAAACAATAAAACTGAACCTCAAGTTTCTATAAAAGACATTGTATCTTTACAGATTCAATCCTCAAGTTTCTCTGTAGAACTTCTGTCCAGCTGCAAAAACCTCTAAGAATTTAGCCAATAATCTGACAAGAAAGATATGAAGAATTTGAGCCAATTCTCAAAGACGAGGCAGTTAACAAAAAAGTCTGATTGCTCATGTACCAGCAAACAAGAAGAATACTAACCTAACTGCTTGGTTTTGAAGGATGGTTGAAAGAATTAAAGCATATAGTAGGCACAACCCGTGGTGCATAAGATAGTTTTTCAAAAATATGACGGAGACCCTCATGCTTAACCATGGATTCAAGTATGTCATCCTCTGATGCAGAACATGAAGTATTCACTTCATTCCTGGACAAAAGTACATTTGAATGATATCTTTTTCTCGCCTGCTGTTCGATCTTGTCAACCTCCCATTTTGATGCCACTAGTCAGTAAACATGCACAGTTTTTTTCTGACCGTTCCTGTAGGCTCGACTGATGGCTTGCTGCTCTACTGAGGGATTCCAGAGAACGTCAAGCAAAACCACTCTTGAGGCCCCTATTAGACTTATTCCTTCTGAACAGGCTTTTGTCGATGCAAGAAGCACTTTGACATCACTCTTAGGGTCATTAAGAGAATTTATTGATATCTGCCGCTGCTTTACATCAAGTTTCCCATCCATATAGAGAATCTCTCAGCCTAAAGTCCAGCCAAAGAGAGACTTGAGTTTCTCCTTGATCAGGTTCAGAGGATCAAGTAACTGGCTAAATATTATAACTCTCTCTTTTGTCCCACCGCACAATCTGATCAGTTCAACAACAAATTTCATTTTCACTCCAATATCAGGATCCAACCGACATCTTATTTCTTTTAGCCGACTTTCAAACTCAGAGAACTCCTTCCTCTTTGCCACTAAGGAAGGATGAACAGAAATCAGAGACGCCAGATTTTGTTCGTAAAAGGAGCCTGGATTCTCTGGGATTCTTTTAAGCAGCTCCTTCTGCAAATATGTGGGCTTCAGGTGTACCACTGTATCCCTTATGCCCGGAAGGCTTACCCTCTTTACATTTTCGCTACAGCTATGGACAAGTGGTGAAATAATATCCCGTAGCTCTTCCAATGCTCGGGCATTCTTCTCAAGGGAACTGCTAAGGAAAGCCCATTTCTGCTCCATATCACCAGCAAATTTTGGACTTACAACACAGGAAGTGTTGTACAGCTCTTTGATGTTGTTCTGGAATGGAGTTCCAGAAAGAACTATGCACTTTTCTGTTTCAACCTCTTTCAGTGCTTTCCAAACAAGGCTTTGCTCATTCCGAGCAGTGTGCCCTTCTTCAAGAACCAGAAGACCAGGAAACTTTAAAAGTATTTCTCTAGTCTCTTTCGCAAAACTATTTTTCTTTCCATCTTCTCTCGTCAGAATCCTGAACAAATCATAGCTGATTCCCAAAATGCTATTAGTTTTCGCCCACGATCTCAGCTTCACCATGCGTATAAGGTTTGGATATTTTCTTGCGGCACGGGATAAACAGTTGAAGACACCAATTGTACCTTCATCTTCCCAGAAAGTCAAATCCTTGTTGTTCAAGTTGTGGAAGGGAATGTCCGCCTCCCATTTCTGGAACTCGGATTCCCAATTAAGAAGCAAGCTGGATGGAGCAATGATTACCGGCCGACACTTTGGAAACACCTTCAGGAATGACTGAAGAAATACAATGGTGAGTCGGGTTTTTTCGGTGCCAGGTGGATGTGAGATAATGCATCCTCCCTTACTATCGGATAGAGGCTCTCTCAGCCTCTCAAGATCTACATCTCCAGCTAGGTTTTTCCACATGAACTCAAATCCTCCACGTTGATGAGGATACATGGTAGTTCTTACACTTACAGGAACTAAATCCCAAACGGTTCCTTCTCCATAAATAGGAGAATCCTGGACTGCAGAAGAATCAGAAAATCTGAAGCTGTTAACATCCAACAGTGATGGCGACTCTTCAAAATATTTACTTCCATACCCCCTGGAGATCTCTGAGCCTGCATATTAAAGCAGTTCAAGAATGTAAGAGTCATTACGATAAAAAACGGAATCTGATAAATCAATAAGAACAAATGTTGTTGGTAGGACAAATCTTGTATACTTACAAAAGGAGGGAAGATGTACTTGTTCTCCAAAACCACATGGGAACAAACTTTACAGATAAGTCCAATTTGTTCATCCAGAAAAAGACGTTGGTTCCCCGCTTGACAGCCACATGTTTGTCTACTCTGCATCGGCAAAACAGATGGATTTGTAAAGCCAATATTTGATTCTGAGTCGCACATGTCCATTTCATCAAAAAGATTATCCATTTCCTTTTCCCTGTCTTCTTTCTCTGGGGGGAGAGGTTCCTCGTCTTCAAATCGGAATATCAAAGAGAGTGTTTCTTTGACAGGAATCCGTTCCTTCTCTTTGGGAGGAATGACTTTATCACAATCATCACCATTTATTATAGCGTCAACAACAAACTTCAGAAATGCCGATTCATCGAGAGTCTTCTTCCGAGTCTCCGAGTCATTAACCACGCAGTCCTCTTCAGACGAGGATTCAAGATCCTCTTCTCCTTTATCTTGCTCTTCATCCTCAACAACAAGCTGAGGTACTAGACTCCGAGGTTCTGATTCCTCGCCATCAGAAGCTGGAGATTCAATTTCTCGGTAAGTTTTGTCATTGGGTTCGCCATTGTTTTCATCAGTTGAAGCTTCAGATTCCGACTCAGAAGATGATTTAGTGTCAGCAAGCTCCTCCTCAATACTTATAACATCAGGACGACTCTCCTCTTTCGAGGAATCATCATCAGACCTTTCCTGGACTAAAGGCCGCTTCGTGACGGATTTCCTCCTCCCATCATTTTTTCTCTCGTCACCTCGAGAAGGCTCCGCCATTTTTCTTTTCCTGCTACTATTGGCATTTACAGAACTAGTAGGATTACCACTTTGACTCAATCTGTTCCTCTGAATTAACTCAACCATATATTTTAAAGATTGTTGTCTAGTCCTTCTCTTTGGAACAAAGCCATCCCCTGAATCCATCTTCTACCAGAATCAAAACACACAATTTTTCTTTATCAAAATGCACAAGCTTTAAATTCTTGAAACTGTAAAGCCAGAGTAACCAGAAAAAAATAAATCACAATAGATGCACGCATTCGATGTGTCAAATCGCATGAGATTTGTTAGGTTGGATGTGTGTTTCTACTATTTAAACAACATTATATTTTAAATGTCAGCTTAGCGCAAGTTAATTGTTTTAGGCGGAGTCATAAATGTCAGACAAGTTAATTGTTTTAGGTGGAGTCATAAATATCAGCTTAGGACAAGTTAATTGTTTTTGGTGGAGTCAGGTGTGAATGCATGACTATCCTAACCTTTTTCTTTTGTCTTATTTCACGGTCAAAATAGTTTAAATGTCAGTTTAGCGCAAGTTAATTGTTTTAGGAGGAGTCATAAATGTCAGCTTAAGGCAAATTAATTATTTTAGTTGGAGTCAGGTCTGAACGCATGACTATCCTAACCTTTTTCTTTTGTTTCATTTCACGGTCAAAGTATAAAGGTTTGAATATGAGAATTCCTATTATGTCAATTGGCTTAATTTATGGCAAACATATCCACCTACATAAATGTTAAAAAGTAATTATTACAACTATATAATTTATATTTGAAGAATCTATGAAAGTATTAAGTATTAACACTTTGATTTGAAATTTATGAATTACATAGATAAGACATAAAATAGTCAAATACAGCTTCAAACATTAATTAGGATTCACATATGGCATGAATCTTAATATAAAACATATGTGATAATTTAGGGGTGAATTCAAAATTTAATTTGAAAGAATTCGCCTTTTAAAATTTTTTTAGCTATGAATTCAAAAAGGAAACAAAATTATACCGCGTGTCTTAAATATAATAAACAAATTTACCGATGTCATTATATTGCATACAGATCTATATATGTATTTACCCATACTTAAATTGTGTGCATGTCTAAAGCTAAGCTATGCACATTTCTGCACGTTATTCAATAAATAGATTTTTCATTTCTTCATTTTCTATCTTTTAAAATTGATTGACCAAATGAAAATTTCATCATTAGCTAGTATCTCATCTAAACTGAAGAATAATGTATTGAAAAATGTGTGTCACACATGCGAAAACTCTAGCAATAAATTCATCTTTTAATATCATTTTCAGATATTTATGGTCTCATGAATGATTTTTTAAAAACTGACAGAACCGATCGAATCGAACTGTGTCAAGCTAAATTTTTATGTTTTTTTTTTTTTAAAAAAAACAAAGGTTTCAATATAAATCTAGAAATGTATCAACTAATTAGGGTAGATTTTAAATTTTATAAATTAAAATTTTAAAAAGTCTCAAACCGATTAAACCCCCTTGAAAATTCTTCTTCTTCATTACATCTAATTTCATAAATATTCTAAAATGGTACAGTTACATCAACTACACTTGTGTTCAATTAAAATACCAATGAATCTGTCATTTAATTATTCTATGTGATTAAACACTCACAAAATAAAATTTTAAAGTTAAATATTATAACAATAAAATTAGAGTAATTAAAATAAATGATAAAGAAGATAAAAAGGTTCTCCCATTTGGGTTGGGGGGGGGGGGGGTGTCATGTCATATAATTGGTCACGGATACAAGAGAAGAAAAGAGATATGAGTTTTGTATTTAGTGATGGATAAAATCCGATGAATTATTTTCGGCTATGATTCACATAGAACAAAAACAATCATTTATTTCCTTTTGCCACATCTGCATTCGCTAACTTTTATTCAATAAATTTATATATGTAATGGCTTGAACAAGCTTTAAAATTTTGAGGAATTCTTTTGAAAAAGTTTCAAAATAATTTTTATTTGATTTGGATTTCATTTTTAACTCTTTTAGCGTGGTTTGTCAGTTGTAGATTCCTTTAACATTGACAAATGTATTTCTAAAATAAAATTTTGATTTTACCATTTTCATTTTGAACTCATTTTCGGATTCTTTTGGACCCAACTCAAATATGGGTAATATGGTTATCATTAACTTTATTTTTAATGTGTAGATGTTTGTTTGAATGTTGTAGTTAATTTCGAGGTTGTTCTAAAGGGGAAATCTTTGTGTTGATGCACTTTAATCTTGAATTTTGTTGCTTTGAGGTAGGTTACGACTAAAATTCTTTCAGATTTAGTTGGGTAGTTAATAAATAGGTAAAACATGTTATGGGTTGGGAAAATAATTGAGGACTTTATATTTCGAGATGATTATTACTATTGTGTGCCTGTGTGGGGGCTTTATTTGACATCATTTTGAATTTATATATGCATTTAAGTACCTTTATTTTAGATATAATGCCCGTGTGTGGGCTTGATTTGTTACTATAAGCCTTATTGAGAAATATTTACCTTTATCAAAATAGCAATGCCCGAGTCAGGGTTGATATGATATTAATGATGTTTTACATGCATACTTATTCGGATGGCGCCAATTTAGAGTTGATAATCATGAGTTGTGTTCATAGTGATTTAATTTCTGGGCTCACTTATACACGTTTTAAATGGACTGAATATCTTCAATCTGATTTAGTTGTGAGCATTACATCCTCATTCCATACATATATGTTCATGAGATACCGGTGTCATTGAGGAACATTGTTTTTGAAAGAAAATGAGATATTTTTATAAAGACCCTCTCTGTGAACAAGAGTCGAAGAGGTCGATTGAGATTTGAGATATGAGCGAACCCCCCATGGGTCCTATCTTGGGAGCTGCGAGCTTAGTAGGTGTAAATAGAAAGTCATGCGATGACTTTTACTATTTATTGTATCATCATTGCATAGCATTGCATATGCATCTTTCACGATTCTTTAGTTTTGCTTTCACTTTGTTTACTTGTGTTGTTTAGTTTTAGTATATAAATTAAAACTATTAGTCGGGATGGTTTGAGCTACCGTTTGAAAATTTTTCTATTTATAGGTGTTGTGCTCATCGTTTTCTTTACATACAATATAATTTGTCTTACTTAGTCGGCATATGATACCTACCGAGTACAAATGGACCGTACTCACCTTTATTGTGCCCTTTTGGTGCAGATCTTAATTCAAGTACGACATGTAGGGGTTGATCTTGCTTTTAGAGACTCTGATCGAGGTACTTGGTTGGTCTAGGGACCAGAGTTGACTTCTGGACCTTCACTTACTTTTAATATGTCTTTACTTATTTTTGGAGACAGGCGTTGTACCTTTCTTATATTCAGATGATATATTAGATGCTCTACAATTATGACACCAAATTTTGGAAATTTTTTGTTATTTCTTTAAAACTTTCACATTATTTATGTTTTAAGTTGGCCTGCCTTCGCTCTAGTAGTCTCATCCTATTATATATTTAACTTGTTAAGAATTTCTTTGCTTTTTGAGTGATTGACTTATTGATCAAGGTTGGGCCGCAAAAAATGTCATCAGGCCTGGTTTTTAGGTCATGAATATATATGACAAAAATCATATTTATAAAATCTGACAACTACTCATTAATACAAGGTTTGATCATTTTAAGAAGAAATAAACTGACCATAATTCACCAAGTATTTTAGTTTCTCTAAAAAAACACTCAACATTTTCTTTAAAAATTTCAAGATGATATGTTGCTTGCATGTCTAGTGAAACATCACGGATTACACATGTCACGACCCGAGCCAAGGTACTCGCCGTGATAGGCATCCCGAACCGTGAAGGCCCGAGAGACCCCTTATCATGGAAGTGTGGAAGATACACTGAAAACATGATAGTCCCATAATCAAACTTAAAACTTCATAAATATAAAACCATAAGAAAACCCAAATCCAATCTAAAACATTCAGCGAAGCCTCTACTGAACTGAACATACTAGTCTGTCTAAACCGGGACAAGGCCCCTGGTCAAATCATAAAACTAAAAAGGAACCAACAAATGGGAAAAATATCTTGCTATGTAAAGGAGGCTCACCAACTCTGGATGGCTAGAACCAATCTACTAGTTAGCAGGACCACGGGACTGTACCTCAGAACCTGAAATATAAGGGGTCAATAGTCAAAAGTACTGGTATGTAGAACAATCCAAAAATAGCATATACTTCATGTAAAATAAGTGAGATCATTTTGAAAATAATTTATCATAATATATATATATATATATATACCGAATTTAAGATCCATGTTTTGGTAAATTCAATTTCATCCCATTTTATAGGTCTCCTTGTGGTGACCTTGGATCTTGCAAAGTTTGTTTCGACCAATAAGGTCTGATTTGATGCATCATCTATCAGTTTGCATCTTGGGTTCAGAGTCGACAATAATCTGTAATAAATTCTATAAGAAAGATAGATTAGCTCAGAACCAGGGGCAAAATTATAACCATGAGTTTTTATATTCAAAGTTGAACCATCAAGAATATTTACATCAGACAAACATAATTGAAAATTTGGTTGTGTGTTAAAATATAATGGACCATATGCTACCGTGGATTCAATTGAACCCATAAGAGACTGTCTGGAATTTATATTTCTAGCATCCCGAAGTGCAGCTAGAAATGTCTCTGGTAGCCCTTTAAAAGTTAAAGGTTTAAAAGCAATCTAAACCAAGCATGGATTTTAAATTTGGTTATTTTCCCGAATCATGTCACGGATGATGTGACAAACTCTAAGTTATCTCATGTAACTCAAAAATCCAGACGGGAGGATTTGTCTTCAATTTGATAATAAGTCCACAGTTTATAACCGACATTCCTTTTCTATGCCTAAGTTATTGCCTTCCCTGGATCATATATATCCCATTGAACAAATTTATGGTTCGGCTAGGAATGGTGCAACATCTTTGCATACTATTGATTCTGCATCTACTAGTTTTGTAGAAAGGATAAAAATTAATCCTAAGACCAATACTGTTCAGGATAGAGATAACATCTCTGATAGGGATAATCCAACACTTTCTGAAATAGAGTTTGATGCTAACAGTGTTTAATATGTTTCCCACCAAATTGATTTTAGTCCTGGTTCCTAGATAAGAAGTTATATTAAAAGAGAATTTTTTGATAAAAAATAGAACCGATTTAGAATTTGGTTACTTGAGACTTATAGTCCAGATGAGTTACATAATATTTCTAAAGAATTTTATGAGATGTGTACATTGCATAATCAGATTGTGTGCTTTGTGCCGTGGTTTGTAACCACATATTTTCCATTGTATGTTAAGATTTTGGAAAGATCTTATCAGGATGCGAGTGGTAATATTCTTCAAACTATTTACCCTCTCCAATCACCTTTTATATTGCCTAATAATACTGACATTACATTTTTTTCTTTCCAAAAATTCATTGATAATGGAATTGGTAAAGTAACTGTTGCAGAAATAAATAATTTGATTGCTTAAAATAATTATTTGAGTTTATATGTGAAAGTTTTGGGAGAACATATTTCTTCTCTTGATAAAAAAATGGATGAATTGGTTGAGATGGTGAAAAAGATAGGTGTTAAGTCCGCTATTGGTTCCACTTCAGAGGATAAGAAAGAAGACTTAACAGCTAAGCCTTGCATTTAGAGACCTCTGGATATTGAGGAATTTGAAAAATTATCTCATATTGAAGAATTGGAACAACTTCTTCATAAGAAGTTTTCTAATTTAAAAATTAAACCTATTGATCTAGCTAATGCCTTTGTTGATAGCATAGAGTGGTCTACTCCTGATATGGGTAATGAAATCCACTCAAAGCTCAATAAGCTCAGAGGTTTGATTAAATGGTAACCGGGGGAAAACATGTTGATATACCCCGAATGACTTCCAATTATTATCCGCGTCCAACTCCTCAAGATGTTTTGATAGAGGAAAGAGATTGAAATCAAACTAATACATCTTATAGCGGAGATGCAATTTATGAATGGAAATTGGCTGGTTTGTCTGAATGACAACTATCTATCCTTGTTCATTGTATGTTAATGTATTCTACGATAGAAAAACTACGGCTTCTTCCAAGAATCGTCAAAAATGTACAGATGCAATCATCTGTAAAATGATTGTTGCTGGTTTTACTGTCCAACTTCGTGGCTGGTGGGACAATTTCTTGACTGATAATAATAGGACATCAATATTTCAAGCTAAGTCTTCAACTCCTGGTAAAGATAACCTAGGAAGAGAATTACCTGCGGGTAGAGAAGATTCTATTTATACTCTTATCCTTACTATTTTACAACATTTTGGAGGTAGATTTACCAATCAATATGAAAATACTCTAACGCTCTTAAATGGCCTTAGATGTAGGACATTAAGAGAATTTATGTGGTATAAAGATACCTTCCTAAGTAGGGTCATGGATTTACCCAAAAATAGATATGATTATTGGAAGACTAAGTTCATAGACGGTCTCCCTCCTCTATTTGCTGAAAGAGTTAGGAAAGAACTTAGGGACTCCGATATAGAAATAACCTGGAAAAATTATACCTATGGTCAGCTGATATCAGACTGTACTCAAGAAGTTTTAGCCCTATGTAATGAGTTAAAATTGTCTAGACAAATTAAGCTTGATAAGCTTAGAGAAAAATCCCAATTAGGAGATTTTTGTGGACAATTTGGTATGGATAACCCTACTTCTACTTCAAAGGGTCAAAAATATTCTAAGTCTGATAAACCTTATAGGACGAAAAGATCTAGACATAGATCCAAAGAAGAGCGTGAGACTCATAAAACCCATCATAAGTCTACTAGATTTACAAAAAATATGTCTAAGCATGATCTTGCCAAGATTAAGTGTTACAGATGTTGGAACCTAGGACATTTTGCTCCTAATTGCAAGATCCAAAAGCTTAAGTCTTTAGGTCTTGCTGATGAGGTTCATGATCAGGTATATGGCTTATTATACATTTCTAGTTCCAAATCTAATTATAATTGTGATTATGAATCTTAAAATAATGTTGAATTACTTGATTTATCTTATAGTGATCATCCTAATGGAAATACTTGTGCTGATTGCAATGGTGATACTTGCACTCGTGATGAGATGTTTTATAAATTACAATCACAGTTTGAAGTTTTAGATTTAAATGCTTATTTAAATTTTCAAACACTTACTGTTGTTAGTGTTCTTGAATTATTAAAAGATGTTTCTGATGAAAAACTTTTTGAGAAAATTATTAATTTTGCTACAAAAAAATCTGTTGATAGAATCGCGAGTACTTTAAAAATTGTTGATAGCATTCATGTTATGTGAAGTACTGATGTTTATTATTACATGCCTTATTCTTTATCAGAGGGTAAATAGAAGACTTGCTATAAGTCAACTGCCTGGTAAAGATACATCTTTCAATGATTTAAATATCGAGGTTGATAACTTGAAAAAGGGAGATTATATCTCTAAAACAAAACCAAATAATCTGATTATTACAAAGATTGAGAAAGATACTTCTCACAATGATATTTCTTCTAGTTCCAAAGGGAAGGAAAAAATGTCAGAAAAAAAGGAGGAGGATATTGTTCATAATCATGATTTAGATGTAAAAAATGATTATATTTTGGGAATGATGCAAATTGTTACAGCCCATAAATGATATATTAATTGCACTATATTAATTGATAATGATTTCTCTGTAACTAATGTTGTCATGATTGATAGTGGTGTTGATGTTAGTTGCATTCAAGAAAGTTTGATTCCGACTAGATATTTTCATAAGACTACACATATTGTTAAATCTGCATCTGGTTATACTCTTGAAATTAATTATAAATTGCCTAATGCAGATATTTTCCAAAATAAGGTTAGCATTCCACACTTCTTCTTTTTGGTAAAAAATCAATTTATAGCCCCCAATCATACTTGGAACACCTTTTATAAATGCAATTTATCCTTATACTCATATTGATGCTAAAGGATTTACTGCTACTTATAAAAATAAGGAGATATCCTAACCTTTTATTACAGATCCAGTAACTAGGGATATTAACGCTTTAATTGATATGAAGCAACAACATGTTAATTTTCTACAAATTAAAATGTTTAGCATGCATATTTGTAATACCATGAAATTTGCTAAAATACAGAAAAAAATTAAGATGATCTCCGAACAAATGATTGTGGATGTGTGTACAGATCACCCAAATGTTTTTTGGAATCGAAAATAGAAGATTGTAACTCTTCCATATGAAGATGATTTCTGCGAGGATGACATCCCAACGAAATCTAGACCCTGTCAAATGAATGCAGAGTTAGTAGAATTCTGCAAAAAGGATATTGATAATCTCTTACAAAAGGGTTTGATAAAACATTCTAAATCACCATGGTCTTGCACTGCATTTTAGGTGAATAATGCTTCTGAAAAAGAACGTGGTACGCCGAGGTTAGTGATAAATTATAAGCCTCTTTATAAATGCTTAAAATGGATTAGATACCCTATTCCAAATAAAAAAAAGATTTATTTTCCAGATTGTATGATGCCAATATATTTTCAAAATTTGATTTAAAATCTGGTTATTGGCAAATTCAGATATTTAAAGAGAACACTTATAGAACTGCTTTCAATGTCCCATTTGGACAATTTGAATAGAATGTGATGCCTTTTGGATTAAAAAATGCCCCTTCTGAATTCCAGAAAATAATGAATGACATTTTTAATCCATATATGAATTTTACTATTGTTTATATTGATGATATTCTTGTGTTTTCTAAAATATTAGTATTGCATTTTAAACACCTTGATATATTTAAAAAGATTGTGATACAAAATGGCTTGGTGATATCTAAACCAAAAATGAGTTAGTTTCAGAAAAATATTCGAGTTTTAGGTCATAATATTTGTCAAGGAAAGATAATCCCTATCCAACATTCTCTTGATTTTCCTGATAAATTTTCGTTTGTTATTACTGATAGAACTCAATTGAAACGATTCTTAGGAATTTTAATTTACATATCCCCATTTTATTAAAATTTGTCAAGAGATTTAACCCCCTTATATGATAGGCTAAAAAAAGTCTTTCAATGTCCTTGGACTGATAGTCATACAAACCTTGTAAAACATATTAAACAATGACTCAAATCTCTGCCTTGCTTAACATTAGCTAACCCAGATTGGCAAAAAAATATTGAAACTGATGCTTCTAATATTGATTATGGTGGGATACTCAAGCAAGTTAATCACCATGATAATACTGAACGATTAATTCAATTTCATTCTGGGAAATGGAATGATAGTCAAAAGAAGTATGCAACGGTTGTACATGAAATGTTAACCATTGTTAAATCTGTTCTTAAATTTCAGGATGATTTATATAATCAAAATTTTTTGATTAAGATGCTCAATCAGTGAAGTATATGTTTGACAAAGATTTTTAACATGATGCTTCAAAATTAATCTTTGCAAGATGGCAGGCTCAACTAGCACCTTTTGATTTTGAGATTCAATATAAGAAAAGAATTGATAATTCCCTACCTGATTTTTTATCTACAGAATGCCTCAGTGAAAAATAAATTTTTGTACTCATTTCCCCTCTGAAAAACCATTAATCACCATTATAAAGGCACTTTCTTTAAACGCAGATATGCATATTCATATAATTGAGAAAATCATCCATGAACTAATCGAAGATGAATTTGCAGTCTTCAATTATGAAGAAATTAGAGATGAAATAGATTGGTATGATATTGATCTATATGACTAATCTGTTATGTGCAACATGACTACAAATCTGCCCTAGCAAATGGCCGAAGAAAAAGGTAGAGGCCGAGGAAGATACGGTCTTGCACTGCATTTTATATGAATAATGCTGCTAAAAAAGAACATGGTACGCCGAGGTTAGTGATAAATTATAAGCCTCTTAATAAATGTTTAAGATGGATTAGAGGGAGACCGTCTATGAACTTAGTCTTCCAATAATCATATCTATTTTTGGGTAAATCCATGATCCTACTTAGGAAGGTGTCTTTATAACACCTAAATTCTCCTAATGTCCTACATCTAAGGACATTTAAGAGCATTCGAGTATTTTCATATTGATTGGTAAATCTACCTCCAAAATATGGTAAAATAATAAGCATAAGAGTCTAATCAGAGTAGACAATAATCTGTAATAAATTCTATAAGAAAGACAGATTGGCTCAGAACCAGGGGAACAATTATAACTATGATTTTTTATATTCAAAGTCAAAGCATCATGAATATTTACATCAGACAAAGATAATCACAAATTTGGCTGTGTGTTAAAATATACTAGACCATATGCTACCGTGGACTCAATGGTCTAGCTAGGAATAGTGCAACATATTTGCATACTATTGATTCTGCACCTATACCTGTATCTACTAGTTTTATAGAAAGGATAAAAATTGATTCTAAGACCAATATTATTCAGGATAGAGATAACATCTTTGATAGGGATAATCCAACTCCTTCTAAAATGGAGTTTGATGTTAACAGTGTTTAATATGATTCCTCACCAAATAGATTTTAGTCCTGTTCCCAGTCAAGGAGTTATATTAAAAGATAATTTTTTGATAAAAAATGGAATTGATTTAGAATTTGGTTCTTTGAGACTTATAGTCCAGATGAGTTACGTAATATTTCTCAAGAATTTTATGAGATGTGTACATTGCATAATCAGATTGTGTGCTTTGTACCGTGGTTTGTAACCACATATTTGCCATTGTATGTTAAGATTTTGGAAAGATATTATCAGGATGCGAGTGGTAATATTCTTCAAACTATTTACCCTCCCCAATCACCTTTTATATTGCCTAATAATACTGGTATTAAATTTTCAACTTTCCAAAAATTCATTGATAATCGAATTGGTAAAGTAACTGTTGTAGAAATAAATAATTTGATTGCTCAAAATAATTATTTGAGTTTATATTTGAAAGTTTTGGGAGAACATATTTCTTCTCTTGATAAAAAGTTGGATGAATTAGATGAGATGGTGAAAAAGTTATGTGTTAAGTCTGATATTGCTTCCACTTCAGAGGATAAAAAAGAAGACTTAACAGCTAAGCCTTGCATTCAGAGACCTCTTGATATTGAGGGATTTGAAAAATTATGTCATATTGAAGAATTGGAACAACTTCTTGAGAAGAAGTTTTCTAACTTAAAAATTAAACCCATTGATCTAGCTAATGCCTTTGCTGATAGCATAGAGTCTTCTCCTGATATGGGTAATGAAATCCACTCAGAGCTAGCAGTAAATGCCTTATAATAGTGGATATCAACCTTCTTTTATTCAACCCTTAAGAATTTTTTACAGAAGAAAGAGAGGAGAGCGAACTGGCGAAGAGAGAAAATGAAAGTGGAAAGAGAAAATTGAAAAGCCTTGACCTTCCCTAACACTCAAAGGTCCTATACATAGAGAAAAAGGAATCTATACACCGTACTTATAGGTCCCACATTCGGGTCCCTATGCACAGTGTATCTACTGTGTAAATAGTAAAAGAGGGTCCCACATTCAGGTCCCATATATCTTGTTCTTATCTAAACAACATATTTTCCCTTTTTCAGCTTTAGAAGAAATTCCTCTGTTTTTGCAATGGCTTCTTCGTTCAGATTATCTTCTAAAGCAATTGGCTGAGAATCTGAAGGTCTCCTTGTGGTGAACCTTGATCTTGCAAAGTTTGTTTTGACCAATAAGGTCGGATTTGATGCATCATCTATCAGTTTGTATCTTGGGTTCAGAGTAGACAATAATCTGTAATAAAATCTATAAGAAAGATAGATTAGCTCAGAACTAGGGGCATAATTATAACCATGAGTTTTTATATTCAAAGTCAAACCATCAAGAATATTTACATCAGACAATGATAATTGAAAATTTAGTTGTGTGTTAAAATATACTGGACCATATGCTACCATGGATTCAATTGAACCCATAAGAGACTTTCTTAAATTTAGATTTCTAGTATCCCGAAGTGCAGCTAGAAATGTCTCTGGTAGCCCATTAAGAGGTAAAGGGTTAAAAGCAATCTGAACCATTCCAATATGCATTAAATTATAATGGCATTTATACATGTTGATATCACGTTTATTTAACAATCTAATAGTCTGCTCATCCGCATTTAATGCTAAAGACTGCTCAGTAGTTTCTATAATTTGCTTATAAAGCACTTTATCAAAGAAACCATATTCATAAATGATTTTTATATCCACCTTAGGAATAGTTCATCAATTAAGAAATTATCCCACCAGCCATGAAATTGGCCAGTAAAATCAGCAACAATCATTTTACAGAAGACTACATCTGTATTTTTTTGACCATTCTTGGTAGAAGTCGTAGCTTTTGCTATTGTAGAATACATTAACATGCGGTGAACAGGGATAGATAGTTGACTTTCAGACAAACCATCCAAGTTTCTTTCATAAATTGCATCTCCGGTAGAAGAGGTATTAGTCTGATTCCAATCTCTTTCCTCTATCAAAACATCTTGAGGAGTTGGACGCGGATAATAATTGGAAGTCATTCAGGATATATCAGCATATTTTTCCCTGGTTGCTGTTTAACCAAACATCTGAGCTTATTGAGCTCTGAGTGGATTTCATTACCCATATCAGGAGTAGACTCTATGGTCCAGCTAAACTTTTCATATCTATGTTAGAGATCTAACTTCTCTTACATAGTAACTATGAAGGATCCAGACTCTATCAAAATATAAAGGAATTTTTTGATAGTTTCTTGACTCGATTCTGAAATGGTTGGTGCAGTCAAAATTAGTACCACTTATGATGGCTTTGTCTTAGTGACTATGTCCAGCAAGCCGTGAATTTTAAGCCCGTTAAAATTGACAAAAGAGTATCACTTTTCTCACGGTTAGAAATGCTTGACACATGGGCTCATCATAGGTAGGTATTAATCTTTTGACAGGCCCCTTGTTCTGGTAAAAAAATTGATTTATCCATATAGTCAATAAGCTGTTTAAAATTCTCTTATATTTCGGTTGGTTCCTCAGTTACTGAACGATTAATTCGATTTTATTCTGGGAAATAGACTAATATTCCAAAGAAGTATGCAACGGTTGCACATGAAATGTTAACCATTGTGAAATGTGTTCTTAAATTTCAGGATGATTTATATAATCAAATTTTTTTTATCAGAACAGATGCTCAATCAATGAAGTATATGTTTGACAGAGATTTTAAACATGATGCTTCAAAATTAATCTTTGTAAGATGGTAGGCTCAACTAGCCCCTTTTGATTTTGAAATTCAATATAAGAAGGGAATTGATAATTCCCTACCTGATTTTTTATCCAGAGAATACCTCAGTGTCACGACCCAAACTAGGGCCTGGCCATGATGGACATCCCGAACCAAGAAGGCTCGGGCGTCCTACTGTATTTGGTAATCATGCTTAACATTCACATAATAAAAGAATATGTGGAAATATAATCTGATACGAAAACATGGTCATAATATGGATTCAGTTTAACAATAAGGAATGAAATTCGAAAATCACTAACAACATCTGGAATAGTCTGTGAAATCTCTACTATATGAAAATCTGACAACTATCTGAAAACTGGGACAAGGCCCCCAATACACCAAAACTGTAATAGATGAAAAATCTAAAGGGGGCAGGCCTTCTAGAATAGAGAAGGCTCACCACTACACAATCTAATCTGTTGTCTGAAATAGCTACTGCTTATCTGGATCCCTAGACTGAGCCACAGAACCTAATAGGTAGGGGAGGGGGTCAATACAGATGTACTGGTATGCAGAGTAAATCCAAAATAATCATTTATATTCAATATATATGAGGGAAATTTAAACAGTTCATAAACATATCATATAGTAAGAAATCACATGGGCATTTAAAAAGACTCTGCGAAAATATCTGAAATCTATGAAACTCTTTGTCTTACTGAAATCTATGAAACTCTTTGTCTTACTTCTGCTCTAGGTGGTGTACCCTACAATCTGTAATCCCACGGGCTATATGGGATCTGACATTAACTTGGCAGCCAAGTCCCCAACCCAAGTATGTCGCAAGGGTCAGAGTCACTGAATCTACTACGCCACACGGCCGTCACCAGCGTACAATAATAATCTACCCATATCGGCAAATACGGTTTTAGGCTAAGAGTTTCTTGAACTCATGCCTTATTCGGGTAACCACCTAACCCTCTTTATGCCTATTTTTAGTTCTTTAAACATGAATCCTCTAAAAACATACTCTGAAATCTTTAACTCTGTCATGGCATATACACATATATGGTATCATCATACCATTGACTTGCAGGCCGCATTCTCTGAGCCATTTATAGCAATTTATATCTCTATTTTCAAATCAAAGTTCAGGACCACCATATCAACAATTCTTTGAAGAAACTCATGTAAAACCATGCAGTTAATTCTCTTTATCAATGATTCAGTAAACAAAGGTGGTCATGTTAAAAGTCTCAATCTCATGCAATTCTTTCTCTTTAACATCACATGGTTATATGAAGAAACACCCTCTCAATAATTTGAAATCATATTCAAGTACAAGGACATTGACAAAACATCTTTCAAATCATAAAACATGCATTTGAACTCTTTTCCAACAAAACCATAAGCTTTAATCCAATACAAGAGAGGGAGTTCATAATTTATGCTCTCAAACAATCTTAAATCTCAAATCCTATACATATACATGTAAATTAATTTAGGGGATAGGACCACAAGGTCAAAACAATAGTAACATTAAATCATTTGGAGTATGTAATTTAGAACATAGTTTCCAAAACCCCTATGAAATTTATGCATAAAATCTTAAACATCATGCTCTAATGGTTTTAAGCCCATGTAGTTTTTAGGATAAACCACACGTACCTCTATTTAGGAAAGTAAAGGATGATTCATGGTGCCCACGACTTGGGGATTCCAAATCTTCTGTCGATTTCAAAAAGCCACGGTTGAATCTTGAGTTGTTTGGGTTTTCTTGTTTGAAACCCTAAGGAGTGTTTTTGATGGTTTTTGATGAAAATAACAATAATGAGGTCATTTGGGATTAAAATCCTGTGTTTAATCTGATAAGAGGGTGGAAAATACCAAATGTACCCGTAATGAGACATAATAAAAATATAACTGGGAGCCCAATTTTATGGGTCACCGCGATGCGCCACAATCGTGTTGGCTGACTGGAAATTGACGAATGGGATTCTTAGGGTCACCGCGATGCGGAGCCTTCGCGTTGTCCCACTGGTTGGGACCTGGAGCTTCAGCGCAATGCGCCACAATCACGCTAGGCTACTGGAATTTGACAATTGCTAAATAGACCCACTCCGTGATGCGCCAAGCACCAAAATGATAGTGTTTTACGATTAGGACTTAAATTAGCCATAACTTCTTGCCCGGGTATCGGATTTGGGCGAATCTTATATCGATGGAAAGCTTATTAAATTTTCCACATGATAAAAGTCGAAATTAGGGAAATTATATATGGTTTAAACTTTACTCATTTTTAACCCAAAAATAAGACTAAGTCTCTTTGACACTATTCTAGTCATTTAACTCTAAGAGCATATTACCACGAGCTAACACATGGACGATTTTACAGGGTGTTACATTATCCCCCCTTTAGGATCATACATCCCTGAATGATGATGCGGAACACAAACAAGCACGATTTAAAGTATACTAAGGCCATAAAAGAATATGACAAGGATTGTACCTTACATTTCATCATTCACCGGATCAAATAAGTCTGGGTATGTATCTCTCATGTCATTTTCTGATTCCCAAGTTGCTTCCTCAACTTTCTGATATTTTCACAAAACTTTGACCGAGGCTATTTCTTTGCTCCTCAGTTTCCTAACTTTACAATCCAAGACTACCACATGCTCTTCTTCATAGGATAAGGAGTCTGTCACTTTGACCTCCTCTACAGGCAACACTAATGAATGGTCTCCAATATATTTCTGTAACATAGATATGTGAAATATCGGATGAACAGAACCTAAATTTTCTGGCAACCCCACCTATCCTTCTCAAAATATGGTATGGTCCTATATAGCGAGGACTCAACTTACCTTTCTTCCCAAATCACATAACTCCCTTTATAGGGGAGACTCTAAGAAACACCCAATCACCAACCTCAAACTCTAAGTCTCTTCTCCTAACATCGGCGTAGGATTTTTGTTTACTTTGGGTGATTTAAAGTTGTTCTCTAATAATTTTAACGTCCTCCATCTCCTGATGAACAAGATATGGCCTGAATAACTTACTCTCACCCACTTCATACCACCCTATCGGTGATCTATATCTTCTCCCATACAAAGCTTCAAATAGAGCCATCTTAATACTGGCATGGTAGCTGTTATTATAAGAGAACTCTATTAACAGTAAGTGATCTACCCATCTACCTTTGAAGACAATCACACAAGCCCTCAACATATCCTCAAGGGTATGAATGGTGCGCTCAGCTTGCCCATCAGTCTGAGGGTGGAAAGTAGTTCTTAGGTTCACTTGGGTACCTAAACCCCTCTGAAAAGACCTCCAAAACTGTGAAGAGAATTGCGTACCTCTATCATATATAATCGATATAGGTTCCCCATGCAAATGGACTATCTCTTCAATGTATAGCTTGGCATAATCATCTCCTAAAAATTTGTTCCTCACAGGCAGAAAGTGAGCTTACTTGGTTAGCCAATCAATAATTACCCAAATAGAATCATACTGATTTTGGGACCTCGGAAGTCCCGTAATGAAATCCATATTGATCATTTCCCATTTACATAAAGGCAAAGCAATCTCTTAGGAAGTTCCACCAGGCGTCATATGCTCTACCTTAACTTGTTGACAGTTCAAACACTTAGCAACATAGTTAGCCACATCGCGCTTCATATTAATCCACCAATAAAAGGTTTTATGATCATGATACATATCGGTAGAGCCTAGGTAAACAACATACCTCGAAATGTGAGCTTCATCAAGGATTCTCTTCCGCAGACCATCTATATCTGGCACACAAAATCTACCCTGATATCTCAAAATACCATCACCACTAATTTCAAAGGACATCACCTTCTGTTGACCCAAATATTTCTTAATCTGCATCAAGATGGGATCTTCGATCTGCTTCTCTTTAACTTCTGCAAAAAGGAATGATTTAGCTATCTCGTGAACAACTACCCCTCCAACTTTGGAATCTAAGAGTCGCACTCCAAGATTTGCAAGTCGGTGAATATCCTTCACCATCTCTCTTTTCCCTTCTTCAACTTGAGAAAGGTAGCCCATTGACAACCTACTAAGGGCATCGACTATGATATTTGCCTTTCCCGAATAATAGTGCAGGCTCATGTCATAATCCTTTAGCAATTCCATCTAGCGCATTTTCCTAAGGTTCAATATTTTCTACGAGAAAAGATACTTAAACTCTTATGGTCAGTGAAAATATCAACATGCACCCCATAAAGATAATGCCGCCAGATTTTAAGCCCAAACAGCACAGCTGCTAACTCCAAGTCATAGGTGGGGTAATTTTTCTCATGCACCTTTAACTGCCTGGATGCATAAGCCACCACCTTACCGTGCTGCATAAGTACACAGCCAAGTCCCACACGGGACGCATCACAGTACATAACAAAACCCTTTGTTTCTTTCGAAAGAGTCAGAGTAGGTGATGTAGTCAATTTGTCTTTCAAATTCTCAAAACTACTCTCACAAGAGTTAGACCACACAAACTACACCTTTTTCTGGGTCAACTTAGTAAGTGGAGAATCTATGGAAGAAAATCATTCTACGAATCTTCTGTAATACCCTGCCAAACCCAAGAAGCTCCGAATGTCGGTTGGAGTCGTGGGTCTGGTCTATTTTCTACTGCCTCAATCTTTTAGGGATCCACCCTAATCCCGTCACTATACACAATATGCCCCAAGAAAGCAATAGAACTTATCTAGAATACACATTTGGAGAATTTTGCATACAATTTATGATCTCTGAGAGTCTGAAAAATAATTTGGAGATGACTGGCATGGTCCTCCTCACTCTTAGAATAAACCAAGATGTAATCAATGAATAATATGACAAACAAATCCAGAAACTGACGGAAGACCCTATTCATTAAATCCATGAAGGATACAGGGGCGTTAGTCAACCCGAAGGACATGACTTAGAATTCATAATGAACGTATCTGGTTCGAAATACTATTTTGGCAATATCTAGCTCCCTAACCTTCAACTGATGATATCCCGAACGAAGGTCTATCTTTGAAAAACATTTAGCACCCTGAAGGTGGTCAAAAAGATCATCAATCCTAGGAAGAGGATATTTATTTTTAATCGTTACCTTATTCAACTAGCGGTAATCTATGCACATACGAAGGGAACCATCTTTCTTTCGCACAAAGAGAACAGGTGTACCCCAGGGACAAACACTAGGATAGATAAAACCTTTATCTAGGAGATCTGTTAGATACTCTTTTAGCTCTTTCAACTCTGTTGAAGCCATTCTATATGGAAGAATAGAGATGGGATGGGTATCTGGCAATAAATTAATGCCAAAATCTATCTCTTTATTAGGTAGCATTCTCGGGAGATCATCTGGAAAGACTTCTGGGAACCCATTAATCACCGGGACAGATGAAAAAGAAGGACTTCTGATATTAGAATCTTTAACCTGGATAAGATGGTACAAACACCCTTTTGAGATAAATTTATGGGCTCTGGGATAAGATATAAAGTTCCCTCTAGGTGATAAAGAATGACCCTGCCATTCTAAGACTGGATTATTCAAAAAAAATAGTAACTCTCCGAGTTCTATAATTTAGTGTGGAATAACATGAATGGAGTCAGTCCATTCCTAAGATGGCATCAAAGTCAACCATCTCAAGCTCTATAAGGTCTGCCATAGTATCACAACCATAAATAGTCACAACACAATCCCTATACACCCTTTTAGCTACAACAGAATCTCCCACCAGAGTGGAAATAGAGAAAGGTTCATTAATCACATCGGGCTCAAACCCAAAACCAGCAGCCACATAAGGGGTCACATTGGATAAGTTAGACCCGAGATCCCAACAACCACATAAGGGGTCACATAGGATAAGGTAGACCCGGGATCAAGTAACACATAAATATCAAGAGAAAAAATTCATAATGTACCAATAAGTACATCTGGTAAGGCCTCTACCTCCTGGTGGTTGGTCAAGGAGTACAACCGGTTGCGTCCATTTCCGGCGGCTAAGGTGGCACCCAACTGAGGTGGTGGTGGTGCAGAAAAATTCGCCTGTGACTTGGCTCCTCCAACATTACTCCTTGATGGAGGACAGTCTCTTTGGATATGGCCTAGATGGACACATAAATAACACACTAAAGCACCAAACTAACATTTCCTTGGATAATTCCTCCCGCATCTCCCACAGTGCGGATAGGACCAAGAGGTATGAGCTACACTTCCCTGCGACTTCCCACCCTGCATCCTCGGCCCTTGACTAGACTGAAACTTCTAGGTGTGCTGCTCAACAGGGGTATGGACACCGGGGTATTATCTACTGACTGCGCATTATGCCAATTCTTTCTCTTTTGTCATTTGTTACCCCAATTACCGCTCTGCTACTGACTATAGCTCTGGTCTACTGTTTTGGCTCTCTTTGTCTGCCAGTCTTTCTCCTTAGATTAAGTGACCTTCTTCTTCTTCTTCTCAACTTGCTGCATGTGGATAGATATATGGCGAAATCCATGTCCTTGTTCAACATTTCTCCGTTACATTCAAGTACTAAGTCATTTGAAAGGTCGAATGCAAATCTCATTATTCGGGCTCTCATGTTACTAGTCATCTCTTGAGCATAATGGGTTAGTTGGTTGAACTTTAGAGTGTACCCCTGGACACTCACCTTTCCCTACTTTTGATTCATAAACTCCTCGGCTTTGGCCTCCCTCAGCTCGATAGAAAAGAATCGATCAAGGAAGGCTTCCACGAACTTGGCCCAAACTGTGGGCTCAGCATGCTCACTCTTTGAATCTTGCCACTCATTATACTATTGGCTCACTACATCCTTAAGATGGTAGGCTACTTACTCAATCCCCTATACCTTATATATATGCATCACCTTAAAGATCTTCTCTATCTTTTCCATAAACTCTTGTGGATCCTCTTCTGTCTTGGTACCAGTAAGCTTGGGTTGGTTCATCCTCATAGACTGGCCCACTCTTGTAGCCTCAGACAAAATAGATGTATACCCAATATCTTATGACCGTTGAATCTATGTCGCTTCTAAATGTTCAAGCATATGAATGTACTGTCTGAATCCTGCATTAGATACTTCGCTCTTGCGAGGCTGAGTGCGGTTAGTCCCCATCCTAGGAGCTCTGGGTGACCTAGTTGGGTTGGTCTGAGTAAGTGGAACTCTCAGAATAGCACTAATCTCTAAAGTATGAGCTTTATTTTGAGTCCTCATCCCATGAGTGGGAAGAACCTCCTCTTTCTGTGCATTCTGTTCGATAGTACGACGGGGAGGCATGATTGTTTTTCTGAAATGCAAGAGATCATGGATTAGAGGACAGATTAGACTCCAAAGAATGAACTAGATTACAAAGAGGGTAAACATTCATAAGAGCCTGGTAGCCTCTTTCTTATAAGTATGGCGCATTACACACCTATAAATAAGACTCTACCCGATGTAATTTTACAGACACCCTGGGACCATGAACCGTGCTCTGACACCAAATTTGTCATGATCCAAACTAGGGCCTGGTCGTGACGGACATCCTGAACAAAGAAGGTCCGGGTGTCCTACTCTATCTGGTAATCATGCACAACATTCACATAATAAAAGAAGATGCAGAAATATAATCTGATACGGAAACATGGTCATAATCTGGATTCAGTTTAACAATAAGGAATAAAATCTGAAAATTAATAACAACATCTGGAATAGTATGTGAAATCTCTACTACATGAAAATCTGACAACTATCTGAAAACTGGGACAAAGCCCCCAGTAGACCAAAACTGTAATAGATGAAAAAATCTAAAAGGGGCAGGCCTTCTGGAATAAAGAAGGCTCACCACTACACAATCTGATCTATTGTCTGAATTATCTACTGCTTATCTAGACCCCTAGACTGAGCCTCAGAACCTGAGAGGTAGGGGAGGGGGTCAACACAGATGTACTAGTATGCAGAGAAAATCTAAAATAATCATTTATATTGAACATATATGAGGGAAATTTAAAGAAGATCATAAACATATCATATAGTAAGAAATCACAGAGGCATTTTAAAAGACTCTGCGAAAACATCTAAAATCTGTGACACTTTTTGTCTTACTTCTGCGCTAGGTGGTGTACCCTACAATCTATAATCCCATGGGCTATATTGGATCTGCCATTAACTCGGCATCCAAGCCCCCAACCCAAGTGTGCTGCAAGGGTCGGAGTCTCTGAATCAACTACGCCACATGGGCGTCGTCAGCGTACAATAATAATCTACCTGTTTCGGTAAATACGGTTTTAGTCTAAGAGTTTCTTGAAATCATCCCTTATTCGGGTAACCACCTAACCCTCTTTATGCCTATTTTTAGTTTTTTAAACATGCATGCTCTGAAAACATACTCTGAAATCTTTAACTCTGCCATGGCATATACACATATATGGTATCATCATACCATTGACTTGCAAGTAGCATTCTCTGAACAATTTATAGCAATTTATATCTCTATTTTCAAATCAATGTTCAGGACCACCATATCAACAATTCTTTCAAGAAACTCATGTAAAATTATACAGTTAATTCTGTTAATCATTAATTCAGTAAACAAAGGTGGTCATGTTAAAAGCCTCAATCTCATGCAATTCTTTCTCTTTAACATCACATAGTTATATGAAGAAACACCCTCTCAACAATTTGAAATCATATTCAAGTACAAGGACATTGAGAAAACATCTTTCAAATCATAAAACATGCATTTGAACTCTTTTCCAACAAAACCATAAGCTTTAATCCAATACAAGAGAGGGAGTTCATAATTTATGCACTAAAAAAATCTTAATTCTCAAATACCATACATATACATATACATGTAAATCAATTTGGGTGATAGGACCCCAAGGTCAAAACAATAGTAACATTAAAACACTCAGAGTACGTAATTTAGAACATAGTTTCCAAAACACCTTTGAAATTCATGCATAAAATCTTAAAAATTATGCTCTAATGGTTTTAAGCCCATGTAGTTTTTAGGATAAACCCCACGAACCTCTATTTAGGAAATTAAATGATGATTCATGGTGCCCACGGCTTGGGGATTCCAAATCTTCAATCAATTTTAAAAACCCACGGTTGAATCTTAAGTTGTTTGGGTTTTCTTGTTTCTCACTAGGCTACTGGAATTTTACAATTGCTAATTAGACCCACTCCGCGATGCGCCAAGCACCAAAATGATGGTGTTTTACGATTAGGACTTAGATTAGCCATAACTTCTTGCCCGGGTATCAGATTTGAGCGAATCTTATATCGATAGAAAGCCCATTCAATTTCCCACATGATAAAAAGTCGAAATTAGGGAAATTATAAATGGTTTAAGCTTTAATCATTTTGGAAGCTAAAAATGAGACTACGTCTCTTTAACACTATTCTAGTCATTTAATTGTAAGACCATATTACCACGAGCTAATGCATAGATTATTTTTTGGGGCGTTACATTATCCCTCCTTGGGATCATTCGTCCCCGAATGATGACGTGGAACTCAAACAAGCATGATTTAAAGTATAATAAGTCCATAAAAGAATAAGACAAGGATTTTACCTTCTATTTCATCATTCACCAGATCAAATAAGTCTGGGTATTTATCTCTCATGTAATTTTCTAATTCGCAAGTTGCTTCCTCAACTTTCTAATTTTTCCATAACACTTTGACCGAGGTTATTTCTTTGCTCCTCAGTTTCCTAACTTGGCGATCCAATACTACCACGGGCTCTTCTTCATAGGATAAGGAGTCTGTCACTTTGACGTCCTCTATAGGCAACACTAATGAATGGTCTCCAATATATTTTTTTAACATGGATATGTGAAATATCGAATGAACAGAACCTAAAATTGCTGGAAACCTAACTCATACGCAACCCCACCTATCCTTCTCAAAATCTGGTATGGTCCTATATAGAGAGGACTCAGCTTACCTTTCTTCCCGAATCGCATAACTCCCTTCATAGGGGAGACTTTGATAAACATCCAATCACCAACCTCAAACTCTAAGTCTCTTCTCCAAACATTGGCATAGGATTTTTGTCTACTCTGGACTGTTTTAAGTTGTTCTCTAATAATTTTCATGTCCTCCATCACCTGATGAGCAAGATCTGACCCGAATAATTTAGTCTCACCTACTTCATACCACCCTATCGGTGATCTACATATACTCCCATACAAAGATTTAAACAAAGACATCTTAATAATGGCATGGTAGCTATTATTATAAGTGAACTTTATTAATGACAAGTGATCTACCCATCTACGTTTGAAGTCAATCACACAAGCCCTCAACATATCTTCAAGGGTTTGAATTGTGTGCTCAGCTTTCCCATCAGTCTGAGGGTGGAAAGAAGTACTTAGGTTCACTTAGGTACCTAAACCCCTCTGTAAAAACCACCAAAACTATGAATGCCAAGGGGCAATGCTAAATAGGGATATGGAATTTGCTAGGCTCTCAGTCCATACACAGTAGGTAGAATAGAAGAAAAAGAAAATTACCAAATCTAGAGAAAAGGATAGGCAGGCAAAGAGAGCCAGAACAGAAGATCAAAACCATAGTCAACCACAGAGTGGTAACTGGGGCAGTAAATAGCAAAAGAAAAAGTTTTGGAGTAACATACAGTCTGCAACTAGCGCCTCAGTGTCCAAACCCCCATAGATAGACGATTTCAGAGTTTTTAGACAAGTCGCTGACCCAGCGCTAAGGATACCCAGTCACAGAGCAGTGTCGCTCAGCAGTACCACCCTTATCTGCGGTGCGAGATTTATGGTAGGCATCATCCAGGAAGGTGTAATCTAGGGGCATTTGTGTGTTATTCTTGTGGTCAGATAGGTCACTTTCAGAGTTATTGTCTATCTTCTAGGAATAATGTTGGTGGGACAAAATCTCAGGAAAATTCCTCCGCACCACCACCGCCTCAGAAGGGCTCCACATCAGTGGCCGGGAGCGGTCACAAATGGTTATATGCTTTGACCTACTACCAGGAGGAGGAATCCTCACCAGATATTGTTACCGATACATTATGAATATTTTCCGGTGATGTATATGTGTTGCTCTATCCCGGGTCTACCTTATATAATGTGACCTTGTATGTGGCTGTTGGTTTTGGGTTCTAGCCCGATATGATTATTGAACCTTTCTCTGTTTCCACTTTGGTGAGTGATTCAGTTTTGGCTAGGAGGTTGTATAAAATTATGTTGTGTCTATTCTTAGTAGGGATACTGTGGCAGACCTCACAGAACTTGATATGGTTGCTTTTGATACTATCCTAGGGATGGACTGTCTCAATCGGTGTTATGCCACACTAGATTGTAGGACCCAAAATGTTACCTTTTATTTTCCGAATGATCCAGCAATAGAGTGGGAAGGTCACTCTTTAGCACCTAGAGGGCACTTCATATTTTACCTCAGAGCCTGTAAACTTATTTCCAAGGGTTTCTTGTATCATCTTATTCAGGTTAAAGATTCTAATGCCAAAAAATTTCCTCTTGGGGAATATTATGTCTAGTGAAGAGATAAAGGTTGATCCCCAAAAGGCTGAGGCAGTGAGGAAATGGCCCAGATCCATGAATCTAACCAATATTCAGAGCTTCTTGGGTTTGGTGGGTTATTACAGAAGGTTCGTAGAGAGTTTTTAATCCATAGAATCACCACATACTAAGTTGACTCAAAAAAGGTAAAGTTTTTGTGGTCTAACTCTTGCGAGAATAGTTTTGAGAAGTGAAAAGACAAGTTTACTACTGCTCCTATTTTGACTCTTTCGGAGGGTACAGAAGGTTTTGTTGTATACTGTGATGCATCACGAGTGGTACTTAGGTGTGCTCTTATGAAGCAAGGTAAGGTAGTGACTTATGCTTCTAGGCAGTTAAAGGTGCATGAGCGGAACTACCCTACTCATGACTTAGAGTTAGCGGTTGTGGTTTTTGCACTTAAGATCTGGTAGCACTATTTGTATGGGGTACACGTTGATATTTTCACCGACCACAAAAGTTTACAGTATGTTTTATCGTAGAAAGAATTGAATCTCAGGAAAAGGCGTTGGATGGAATTGCTAAAAGACTATGACATGAGCCTACACTATCATCCGGGCTAGGAAAATGTGGTAGCCGATGCCCTTAGCAGGTTTTCAATGGGTAGACTTTCTTTTGTGGGGAAAGAAAAGAGGGAGATGGTGAAGGATATTCACCGACTTTCAAATTTAGGAGTGCGACTTTTGGATTCTGAAAATGGGGGAATGGTTGTTCATGAGATAGATAAATCTTCCTTTTGTACAGAAGTTAAGGAGAAGTAGGTTGAAGATCCCATCTTAATGCAGATCAAGAAAGATGTGGGACAACAGAAGGTGATGTCCCTTGAAATTGGTGGTGATGGTATTTTGAGATACCAAGGTAGGTTGTGTGTGCTAGATGTTGATGGTTTGCGGAAGAGAATCATTAATGAATCTCATACTTCGAGGTATATTGTTCACACAGGCTCAACAAAGATGTACCATGATATGAAATCTATGTATTGGTGGAATAATATAAAGCATGATGTGGATAACTATGTTTCCAAGTGTTTGAAGTGTCAGTAAGTTAAAGTGGAGCATATGAGGCCAAGTGGTTCTTCCCAAGAGATAGCCTTTCCCTTTTGGAAGTGGGTGATGATTAATATGGACTTCATTATAGGACTTCCAAGGTCCCGAAATCAGTATGATTTCATTTGGGTGATTGTGGAGAAACCAGAAAATTGAAGAAACACTTTGGGAATCAGAAGTTGACATGAGAGGTCTATACCCAAACCTATTTGATCCAATAGATGATGAAATGGAATGTACAGTCCTTGACTTATTCTTTCTATGCCTTAGTATGGATGAAACTATGCTTGTCTGTGTCCCGCATCAACATTCGGGAATGAATGTTCCCAAGGGGGGATATTGTAACGCCCCAAAGTTTTTCCTAGTTAAATTTTTGTCCCAAAAGTATCAAGCATTGGCTTCTAGAATGATTACTTATTTCCCTATGGGATTTCTTAGATTTCAACTTTTCATTACGTAGATGATCGAATAAATTTTCCGTCGACATAAGATTTTTCCAAAACATAAACTCGATGAAGGAGTTATGGTTAATTTAAGTCCTAGTCATAAAACACCATCATTCCTGTCCTTGGCACATCGCGGAGAGGGTTTAAATGACGATGGTTAATTTTCAGTGAGACTCCACGATGGTGACATGTCGCGGAATGGGCCAAATTCCCATTCGTCAATTTCCAGTGAGCCACCGCGATCATGGCGCGTCGTGGTAGACCATGAAATTGGGCTCCCAGTTATATTTAATACCCATATAATTAAGGGTATTTGGGGTATTTTTCCAACCCCTTAACATCTTGAACATGGTATTTAATCCCCATTACACCAAAATACACCTACTCTCACAAAAATCCATCAGGAACTCTCCCTAGGGTTTCAAACAAGAATCCCAAATAACTCAAGATTTAACCGTGGAATTTCAAAACAAATTGGAGATTTGGAATCCCTAAGACGTAGGAATCAAGGAGCATCCTTTTTTTTCTTAAATATATGTACACGGGGTTTTCCTAAAATCTCATGGGCATATAAATCATGATTTTAAGAAAGGAGTTTTCAGATTTATGAATACATTCATGTTTTAGAAATCTTGACGGTATTGTTTTGGTCTTTTGTCCTTCCCCCACATTTATTTGAAATTGTATATATATGTATTCTTGTGTTTTAAGGTTTATGATTTAATTGAGAGCATGACTTATGTAAAATCCCTCTCTTGTTTTGATTTTCCTTTACTTATTATATGCTATAGATGTTTTGAAGGCATCCTTGAAAAAACATGGTTTAAAATATCTTGAATTGTGTTATGATTGGATTAAGATTTGGATTTCAAAAGTGAGGGTAGTTGTGTTGATAAATGTTGAAAATATTCATATAATAAAAGAGTGTATGATTTTTCCAAAAGCACATGACCACCATATGTTTAAAGAATTCTTGCATAGTTTTGATTTATGCTTCAGAATATGAAATCTCTTATACTATTTGCATGTTTGGGTGGCCTGAACTATGTTTTAATGAAAGATCATGCTTATTATACTAAGGATCAGAAATAGGAATTACAAGTCTTGGTGTGACGACACCAATTCAAATTATGCCATGATAATTCAGAACAAAATAGAATGCATGTTTGAAATCAGACTTTCAGATTTTAAGATTTAGAATGATATATGTTTAGAAGTGGTTAAAACCGGACATAAAGAGATGTTAGGTGGTTCCACAAAGTAGGAATGAGTTCAGACAACTCATTGCCCGAAACCGTGATTTGCCAATTAGGGTATATTATATTACACTGGCCTAGTGCCGTGTGGAGTATCAAAAATAGAAACTCTAACCTTTGTGGCACACTCGGATTACGGGATTCCCCGCCAAGTCAATGTCGGATTCCATACAGACCGTGGGATTTTAAAATTGTAGGGGCGTACCACCTAACTCAGAAGTAATACAAAGAACAGACAGTGCATTGACAAGAATGACTTATGATTTCTAGAAAGTGCCCATGTGTTTTGAGAATTGTTTATGCATGATGTTTTAAAAAAATTGCTCTCCACTATTTCACTTATATAAAAGTTTTATTTTGGATTACTTTGCATACCAATACATCAGTATTGACCCCCCCCCCTCCTCCCTCCAGGTTCTGAGGCTCAGTCTATGGGTCCAGAAAAGCAATAGATTTTATCAGACAGAGTTGCAGTTCCCAGTTGGTGAGGGCCTGTTTACTTTTAGACAACTATTATTAGATATGGTTTTGGTCTACTGGGGCCTTGTCCCAGTTTCAGACAGTTGTCAGATTTTCATGTAGTAGAGATTTCGTAGATTGAGTCAGATGTTATTTAGATGTAGTTGATTTACAGTTTCCATACTTATGATGAATTCAGAATTGAACATGTTTTCATAGAAGATTATGTTTCCACATCTTATTTTATTATATGAATGTTGTGAATGATTACTAGATAGAGAAGGGCATTCCGGGCCTTCATGGTTCGGGATGTCCGTCACGGCCAGGCCCTAGTTCCGGTCATGAAAGTACCTCTATTTAGGAAATTAAAGATTGATTCTTGGTGCCCATGTCTTGGGGATTACAAATTTTCAATCAATTTTAAAAACTCACGGTTGAATCTTGAGTTGTTTGGGTTTTCTTGTTTGAAACCCTAAGGAATGTTCTTGATGGTTTTTGATGAAAATATCAATAATGAGGTCATTTGGGATTAAAATCCTATGATTAAGATAATAAGAGGCTAGAAAATACCTAATGTACCCTTAATGAGACGGAATAAAAATATAACTGGGCGCCCAATTTTATGGGCCACCGTGACGCGGCACAATCGCGGTGGCTGACTGGAAATTGATGAATGGAATTCTTAGGGTCACCGCGATGCAGATTCATCGTGTTGTCCTACTGGTTGGGACCTGGAGCTTCAGTGAAAAGCACCATAATCTCGCTAGGATACTGAAATTTGACAATTGCTAAATAGACCCACTCTGCGACGCGCCAAGCACCAAAATGACGGTGTTTTACTATTAGGACTTAAATTATCCATAACTTCTTGCCCGGGTATCGGATTTGGGTGAATCTTATATCGACGGAAAGTTCATTCAATTTCCCACATGATAAAAAGTTAAAATTAGGAAAATTATATATGGTTTAAACTTTACTCATTTTGGAAGCCAAAAATGAGACTAAGTCTCTTCGACACTATTCCAGTCATTTAACTCTAAGAGCATATTACCACGAGCTAACGTATGGACGATTTTTTGGGGTGTTACACTCAGTGAAAGATAAATTTTTATAATCATTTACTCTCTGAAAAACTATTAATCACCATTATAAAGGCATTTCCTTTAAACGCAGATATGCATATTCTTATAATTGAGAAAATCATCCATGAAATAATAGAAGATTAATTTGCAGTCTTAGTACATCTGGTCTATTTTGTCTAAACTATAGACATGGTCTGAGTGGTATAACTCAGTGAAGAATGGGGATACTTTTGTCCATCATTTCTATAATTTTAGAAATGGGGCTGGAAAAATTTGAATAGTTGGGCCATGATACGACCACCAATGAACAAACCAATTAGGAAGTGGTTCGTCAAAAATTTTCTCACATATTTTGATAAACCATGAGTGTTTATGCTTATTATTATTATAATATAATATTTTGGTGAAGGATTGAATATAGTCCCAATATGTGAAGTTAATCTTGGAACCTTTCAGCAGTGCTTTTCTGCCATTGAGGTAGTACCCCAATCTCCCATAGTAATGATCTTTTTTATCACAATTTTTGAGAACCCAAGCACCTCTGGTTCTCCATCATAGGCCTGAAAGTGTTCAATCTCTGCACTTCCAGTAGATAATAGGATTGTTTCATAATATGTTCGAGTTTTATATGACTTTCCTGCAAAATAAAGGTTAGAAATCAAATATTTATGGAGTATCTTCCTCGGTTCATGTTTTTTTTTTAATTTCAAAAATTTCAATGAGAACTGTCAGCTCTCTATTGTCAATTTGTTCATATGGCTTGCTATCAACATTTTCTTTTGCAATATTATCTAACATATCTGCTTGCTTTGCAGTTAAATATGACTGTAGTTATCCATATAATGGATGATCCTCCGAAATATCTTCTATATGGATCGATTGTGAGAATGAAGATTCTCCTGGTAGAGAAGATGTTGTTTATACTCTGATGCTTACTATTTTACAACATTTTGGAGATTTACCAATCAATATGAAAATACTCGAACGCTCTTAAATGGCCTTAGATGTAGGACATTAGGAGAATTTAGGTGGTATAAAGACACCTTCCTAAGTAGGGTCATGGATTTACCCGAAAATAGATATGATTATTGGAAGACTAAGTTCATAGACTGTCTCCCTCCTCTATTATCTGAAAGGATTAGGAAAGAACTTAGGGGCTTCGATATAGAAATAACCTGGAAAAATTATACCTATGGTCGGATGATAGTAGCCTATACTCAATAAGGTATATCCCTATGTAATGAGTTAAGATTTTCTAGAAAATTAAGTTTGATAAGCTTAGATAAAAATCCCAATTAGGAGATTTTTGTGGACAATTTGGTATGGATAACCCTACTTCTACTTCAAAGGGTCAAAAATATTCTAAGTCTGATAAACCTTATAGGACAAAAAGATCTAGACATAGATCCAAAGAATAGCGTGAGACTCATAAAACCCATCGTAAGTCTACTAGATTTACAAAAAATAGGTCTAAGCGTGATCTTGCCAATATTAAGTGTTACATATGTGGGAACCTAGGACATATTGCTCCTAATTGCAAGCTCCAAAAGCTTAAGTCTTTAGGTCTTGCTGATGAGGTTCATGATCAATAGTATGCATAGATGCAGTTTTATCACAATTTTTTAGTACCCATGCACCTCTGCTTCTCCATCATAGTCCTGAAAGTGTTCACTTCCAGAAGATAATAGGATTTTTTCATAATATGTTCGAGTATTATATGAAAAATAAAGGTTAGAAATCAAATATTTGTGAAGTATCTGGTTAGAAATCAAATATTTATGCAGTATCTTCCACGGATTATGTTGTTTCTGAATTTCAGAATTTTCACTGAGAACTATCAGCTCTCTATTGTCAATTTGTTCATATGTCTGGCTATCAGCGTTTTCTTTTGCAATATTAGCAAATGTATCTACTTGCTTTGCAATTAAATGTGATTGCAGTTGTCCATATAATGGATGATCCTTCGAAATATCTTCTATATGGATTGATTGTGAGGATGAAGATTCACCTATCTAGAGAATCTTAGAATTTATCAAACTCATATTTCTCTTTCGTATCACTGGAGCATTAGATGATGACGCATATGATGATGCATGAGGCTATGATGATGAGGGGGCGGATCTTCACCCAGTGGAGTATCATCCTCGCCTTCTACCTTTTTCTCTGGCCATTTGCCAGGGCGGATCTGTAGTCATGCTGCACCTAATAGATTAGTCAGATAGATCAATATCATACCATACCATTCTATTTCATCTCTAATTTCTTCATAATTGAAGACTGCAAATTCATCTTCTATTAGTTCATGGATGATTTTTTCAATTATAAGAATATGTATATCTGTGTTTAAAAGGAATTGCCTTTATAATGGTGATTAATAGTTTTTCAGAGAGGAAATCAGTATAAAAATTCATTTTTCACTGAGGTATTCTCTAGTTAAAAAATCAGGTAGGGAATTATCAATTCCTTTCTTATATTGAATCTCAAAATCAAAAGGGGCTAGTTGAGCCTGCCATATTGAAAAGATTAATTTTGAAGCATCATGTTTAAAATCTTTGTCAAACATATACTTCACTGATTGAGCATCTGTTCTAATCAAAAGATTTTGATTAAATAAATCATCCTTAAATTTAAGAACACATTTAACAATAGTTAACATTTCATGTGCAACCGTTGCATACTTCTTTTGACTATCAGTCTATTTCCCAAAATGAAATTGAATTAATCATTAAGTGTTATCATGGGGATTAATTTGCTTGAGTATCAAACCATAACAAATATTAGAAGCATCAGTTTCAACAATTTTTCGCCAATCAGTGTTAGTTGATGTTAAGCAAGATAGAGATTTGAGTCGTTGTTTAATATGTTTAACAAGGTTTGTATGACTATCAGTCCAAGGAACTTGAAAGGCTTTTTTTTTTATCCTATCATATAAGGGGCTAAATCTCTTGACAGATTTTCATAAAATGGGGATATGTAATTTAAACTTCCTAAGAATCATTGCAATTGAGTTCTAATAGTAATAACATCAAAAAATTTATCATCAAAATCAAGAGAACGCTAGACAGGGACTATCTGTCCTTGACAATTATTATGACCTAAAAATCAAATCTTTGTCTGAAATAAACTCTTTTTGGTTTAGATATCACCAAGCCATTTTGTATCACAATCTTTTTAAATATATCAAGGTGTTTAAAGTGAAACTCTAATGTTTTAGAAAACACAAGAATATCATCAATATAAACAATAATAAAATTCATATATGGATTAAAAATGTCATTCATTATTTTCTGGAATTCAGAAGGGGCATTTTTTGATCCAAAAGGCATCACATTCCATTCAAATTATCGGAATGGGACATTGAAAGCAGTTCTATAAGTTTGCTCTTTAAATAGTTGAATATGTCAATAACCAGATTATTAATCAAATTTTCAAAATATATTGGCATCATACAATCTGGACAATAAATCTTTTTTATTTGGAATATGGTATCTAATCCATTTTAAACAATTATTAAGAGGCTTATAATTTATCACTAACCTCGGCGTACCACGTTCTTTTTCAGCAGCATTATTCACATAAAATGAAGTGCAAGACCATGGTGATTTAGAATATTTTATCAAACCCTTTTGTAAGAGATTATCAATCTCCTTTTTGCAGAATTCTACTAACTATGCATTCATTTGACAGGGTCTAGATTTTGTTGGGATATTATCCTCTCATAAATCATCTTCATATGGAAGAATCACAATGTGTTGTTTTCGATTCCAAAAAGCATTGGGGTGATCAGTACACACATCAACAATCATTTGTTCGGAGATCATCTTAATTTTTTCTTGTATTTTAGCAGATTTCATGGTATTACCAATATTCATGCTAAAAATTTCAAATTGTAAAAAATTAACATGTTCCTTCATATCAATTAAAGCGTTAATATCCCTAGTTACTGGATTTGTAACAAAATGGTAGGATATCTCCTTGTTTTTATAAGTAGCAGTAAATCCTTTAGCATTAATATGAGTGTAAGGATAAATTGCATTTATAAAAGGTGTTCCAAGTATGATTGGGAGATATAATTGATTTGTTACTAAAAAGAAGAAGTACGGAATGTAAACCTTATTTCGGCAAATATGTGCATTAGGCAATTTATAATTAATATCAAGAGTATGACCAGATGCAGATTTAACAATATGAATAGACTTATGAAAATATCTAGTCGGAATCAAACCTTCTTGAATTCAACTAACATCAGCACCACTATCAATTATGGCAGCATTAGTTACAGAAAAATCATTATCAATTAATATAGTGCAATTAATATACCATTTATGGGCTGTAACAATTTTCATCATACCCAAAAAATAATCAGTTTTACTTCCAAATCATGATTATGAACAATATCATCGTCCTCTTTTTCTGGCATTTTTCCTTTCCTTTGGAACTGGAAGAAAAATCATTGTGAGAAGTATCTTTCTCAATCTTGGTAATCCTGTGATCATAGATTATTTGGTTTTGTTTTAGAGATATAATCCCCCTTTTCAGGTTATCAACCTCGATTTTTAAATCATTGAAAGATGTATCTTTACCAGGAAGTTGACTTATATCAAGTCTTCTATTTACCTCAGAAAAAGAATAAGGCATGTAATAATCAACATCAGTACTTCGCGTAACATGAGTGTTATCAGCAATTTTAGTAGTACTAGCGATGCTATCAACAGATTTTTTTGTAGCAAAATTATTAATTTTCTCATGAAGTTTTTCATCAGAAAGTTCTTTTAATAATTCAAGAATGCTATCAACAGTAAGTGTTTGAACATTAAAATCAACATTTAGATCTAAATCTTCAAACTGTGATTATAATTTATAAAACATCTCTTCACAAGTGCAAGTATCACCATTGAAATTAGCAAAAGTATTTCCATTAGGATGATCACTATTAGATAAATCAAGTAATTCAACATTATTTTCAGATTCAGAATCACAATTATAATCAGATTCAGAACCAGAAGTGTATAATAAGCCATATACCTGATCATGAACCTCATCAGCAAGGCCTAGAGACTTGAACTTTTGGAGCTTGCAATTAGGAGCAATATGTCCTAGGTTCCCATATCTGTAACACTTAATCTTGGCAAGATCACGCTTAGACCTATTTTTTTTAATCTAGTAGACTTACGATGAGTTTTATGAGTCTCACGCTCTTCTTTGGATCTATGTCTAGATCTCTTTGTCCTATAAGGTTTATCAGACTTAGAATATTTTCGACCCTTTGAAGTAGAAGTAGGGTTATCCATACCAAATTGTCCACAAAAATCTCCTAATTGGGATTTTTCTCTAAGCTTATCAAGCTTAATTTGTCTAGAAAATTTTAACTCATTACATAGGGCTAAACCTTTTTGAGTACAGGTTATTATCATCTGACAATAGGTATAATTTTTCCAGGTTATTTCTATATCGGAGCCCCTAAGTTCTTTCCTAACCCTTTCAGCAAATAGAGGAGGGAGATTGTCTATGAACTTAGTCTTCCAATAATCATATCTATTTTTGGGTAAATCCATCACCCTACTTAGGAAGGTGTCTTTATACCACCTAAATTCTCCTAATGTCATACATCTAAGGCCATTTAAGAGCGTTCGAGTATTTTCATATTGATTGGTAAATCAACCTCCAAAATGTTGAAAAATAGTAAGCATAAGAGTATAAACAACATCTTTTCTACCCACAGGTAATTCTCTTCCTAGGTTATATTTACCAGGATATGAAACCTTAGCTACAAATATTGTTGTCCTATGATCATCAGTCAAAAAATTATCCCACCAGCCACGAAGTTGGCTAGTAAAACCAACAACAATCATTTTACAGATGACTGCATCTGTACGTTTTTTTATAATTCTCGGTAGAAGTCGTAGCTTTTTATATTGTATAATACATTATCATACGGTGAACAAGGATCGATAGTTGTCTTTCAGACAAACCATCCAAGTTTCATTCATAAATTGCATCTCTTCTATAAGATGTATTAGTCTGATTCCAATCTCTTTCCTCTATCAGAACATTTTGAGGAGTTGGACCCAGATAATAATTGAAAGTCATTTGGTGTATATCTTCATATTTTTCCCCGGTTGCCATTTAACCAAACCTCTAAGCTTATTGAGCTCTGAGTGGATTTCATTACCCATATCAAGAGTAGACTCTATGCTATCAGCAAAGGCATTAGCTAGATCAATGGGTTTAATTTTTAAATTAGAAAACTTATTATCAAGAAGTTGTTCCAATTCTTCAATATGAGATAATTTATCAAATCCATCAATATCCAGAGGTCTCTGAATGCAAGGCTTAGTTGTTAAGTCTTCTTTCTTATCCACTAAAATGGAAGCAATATCGAACTTAACACCTAGGTTTTTCACCATCTCAACCAATTCATCCATCTTTTTATCCAGAGAAGAAATATGTTCTCCCAAAACTTTCACATATAAAATCAAATAATTATTTTGAGCAATCAAATCATTTATTTCTACAACAGTTACTTTACCAATTCCATTATCGATAAATTTTTGGAAAGCAGAAAATGTAATACCAGTATTATTAGGCAATATAAAAGGTGATTGGGGAGGAGAAATAGTTTGAAGAATATTACCACTCGCATCCTGATAAGATATTTCAAAAATCTTAACATACAATGGAAAATATATGGTTACAAACCACGGCACAAAGCACACAATCTGATTATTCAATGTACACATCTCATAAAATTTTTAAGAAATATTATGTAACTCATCTTGACTATAAGTCTCAAAGAACCAAATCCTAAATCAGTCCCATTTTTTATCAAAAAAATACTATTTTAATATAAATCCTTGCCTGGGAACCATGACTAAAATCAATTTGGTGAGGAATCATATTAAGCACTATTAACATAAACTCTATTTCAGAAGGAGTTGGGTTATCCCTATCAGACATGTTATCTCTATCCTGAACAATATTGGTCTTAGGATCAATTTTTATCCTTTCTATAAAACTAGTAGATGCAGGTATAGATGCAGAATCAATTGTATGCAAAGATGTTGCACGATTCCTAGTTGAACCATAAATTAGTTCAATGGGAGATATATGATGCAGGGCAGGCAATAACTTAGGCATAGAAAAGGAATGTCGGTATTAAACTGTGGACTTGTTATCAAATTGAAGACAAATCCTCCCGTATGGATTTTGAGTTACATGAGATAACTCAGAGTTTGTCACATCATCCATGACTTGATTCAGGGAAATAATCAAATTTAAGATCCATGTTTCGGGAAATGCAATTTCATCCTATTTTATAGGTCTCCTTATGGTGACCTTGGATCTTGCAAAGTTTGTTTCGACCTATAAAGTCTGATTTGATGCATCATCTATCAGTTTGCATCTTGGGTTCAGAGTAAACAATAATCTACAATAAATTCTATAAGAAAGACAGATTATCTTAGAACCAGGGGCATAATTATAACCATGAGCTTTTATATTCAAAGTCAAAGCATCAAGAATATTTACATCAGACAAAGATAATTACAAATTTGGTTGTGTTAAAATATACTGGACCATATGCTACCGTGGATTCAATTGAACCCATAAGAATCTGCCTGAAATTTAGATTTCTAGCATCCCGAAGTCCAGCTAAAAATGTCTCTGGTATCCCTTTAAGAGTTAAAGGTTTAAAAGCAATCTGCACGATTCTAATATGCATGAAATTATAATGGAGTTTATACATGTCGATATCACATTTATTTAACAGTCTAATAGTCTGCTCATCCGCATTTAATGCTAAAGACAGCTTAATAGTTTTTATAATTTGCCTATAAAGCACTTTATCAAAGAAACCATATTCATAAATGATTTTTATATCCACCTTGGGGACAGTCCATTTATTTAATAAATCAAGATTTAGAGGTATATCCACATCTTCAAGTTTAGTACTTTTTGTACTAACTTCTCCAATATCTATTTTGAAAAAAAATGTATATCTATGCCAAAGACTTCAGATCTATTACATAATTACTATAAAAGAACCTAGGCTCTAATACCATATTAAAAGGACCAGACAGGCGGGCGGTAATCCACACGGCCTACCAGAGTTATTAAATAATATCGAAAAGCCTAGTCAGAAAACCAACCGAGGAACCAACCGAAATACAAGAGAATTTTAAATAGCTTATTGACTGTATGGAGAAATCAATTCTTTTACCCAAACAAGATTAAAGGTATGTTTTACAGAGTGGCAGTCCATCCGTCCATGCTGTATGGTGTTGAGTATTGGCCAGTCAAGAACTCCCACATTCAAAAATTGAAGGTAGAAAAAATGAGAATGTTGCGTTGGATGTGTAGACTTACTAGAGGGAATAGTGTCATGACCCGAGCCGGGGCCCTAAACGTGACGAGCATCCCCAACCGTGAAGGCCCGAGCTCCCTTGTTTATCTGGCAATCACACAGACGTTCATATAATATAAAGGAAAATGCATAAATATAAAAAAATACGGAATCACGGTCAATATCATAATTCAATTGAACAATCTATAATGGAAACCATAAACCTCAAAACAACTTCTAAACATCAGTCTGTGAAATCTCTAACAACTTAAAATGACATTTTTCTGAAATCTAGGACAAGGCCACCAATCGGGCCATGAATCAAAATGCAACAACAATAACTAGCTCTAATACCTGCCTTCCGAAGTAAGGGAGGCTCACAAGCTGCAAACTTCTGACACACACGAATCTACTATTGTATGGGACTACGGGACTCTGCCTTGGATCCTGAGAAAGAAGAGGGTCAATACAGATGTACTGATACGAAGAGCAATCAAAAATAATGAATTTATACATATATAACATAGGTGAGAGCAAGTCATAAAACATTATGCGTGAAATATTTTAAAATACATGGGCCATTTCAAAAGATCTCAAAACAATCTTGTCAATAAAATGGCATTCTTTGTATTAATTCTAAGCTAGGTGGTACACCCTACATATCTGAAAGTTTCCCATGGGCAATATAGGATCCGTCATTAACTTGACGACCAATCCCCCAACCCAAGTTTGCCGTAAGGGTTGAAGTATCTGAATCTGATATGTCCCAGGGAACTAGGCCAGCGTAGAATAATATACCCGTATCGGCAAAACATGATTTCGAGCAATGAATCATATGACTCATGCCCTCTTCGGGTAACCACCTAACTCTATTAGAGCCCAGTTTTAACCCATTCTAAACATGCATCTTTCTGAATTCAAAATCTGAAATCTAAAATGAAATTTGTATTCTGTTCTGAGTTTTATCATGGCTTTATCTGATTTGGTATCGTCGTACCAAGACTTGCAAGTCATAATTCTGAGCCATAAAATATCATGTTACAGTCTTTTCATTCAAAACATAAAGTTTGGACCATCATATCATTCAAATAGTTCAAGAGAATCCATATTTCAATCATATGTAAAAATTATGCAAGACTCTCTCTTTCAGACATTTCAACAAACATATGGTGGTCAAGTATTTTGTAACAATTCATGCAATCTCTTTGAATCACCACTTTTCATTTATATTAGCAAGAATCACCCTCTCTTTTCAATTCAAAACCATAATCAAGTCATAAGCAATAATCAAGACATTTGTATCATGCTTCTCAAAAATGCATTTTGAAACAATCCATATCGTATGAAAACAATGGGAAATCATAGAAAGAGAGGGATTCTATATTTTCATGCTCTCAATTAAATCTTCAAACTCAATTTCATACATACATATATACAATTACAAATCAATTTGGGGAAAAAGGCCTAAAGACCAAATAATAATATCACTACATAATTCATAAAGCAAGATTGTAAACATAATTCCAAAACCCATTTCAAATTCATGATTTCTCAACATTCAAAGCATCATTAAAAACGTTTTCACCATGCCCATGTAGTTTAGGAAAACCCCACGTAACTTATATTATAGAATTTTAAAGGTGGAACCCTGATCCAGATCCGTTTCTTGGAATTCTTGATCTTAGGGATGAGTTATTGATCTTTGGAAGAGAAGGAAATTTGAATCTTGTTCTTGGAGTTCTTGAGAGAAAGGGCGGATGATTTCAATTTGGGGAAATAAATTTGGGGCTAAAAATGCTTTTTTAGGACTATGTTATGTGGTTTGGACGATTGGGGTCGAGGGTAAAAGACTAAAATACCCCTAAGGAAATAATAAAAAAGTCGTAACGGTCCCTCAGTTGACAGACTGATATGCTGAAGTAAATTAGGCATAACATTTTACTCCGATGTTGGATTTGGACGAAATAAGTTGAGTTGGAAAGAGGACTCAAATATATTTAATTTAATATATAGCAGGCCACCCAATTCATTATATAACAGAAGTTATGGTCGACGAAAATTGACCCACGTTGAAGTGTCCTCTAAAACTTAATCGATGGAACTGTTTTCAACTCGTCTTAGAGTTAGGGGATTCTTGTGACCTCAATTCATATTCAAAGGTTTTCCCACACTATAGTAGTGATCACTACACATACATTAATAAGTAATTATTTATTTAGGGTCTATACGCGTAGGAGCGATGGTCTAAATTCTAGCCCAAAAGTACGGGGTGTTACATTATCCCCCACTTGGGATCATTCGTCCCCAAATGATGGGTAGGGACTTTTGAATCTCTAAAAGTGAAGACTAAAGAACATAACATCACATTGAACATTTTTCCTCAACAAAATGTGCGAAGGGAGTCAACGAGATTCATGAAAATCCCTAGGGAAATGTGTAAGCACGAAACATGAGATAACGAAACTTGATGTCGACATGATCTTGGCATGTATTTTATTATAGCACATGATCGAAACATTGTTAGACATGAATTTTTATAAGAATCCCCGGCCTGGTTAAGATTGGTACAAGACATGAGATGAGATTCTCGCGGCTTCTTTCGATTTCTCATACTAATTATGTATTCTAACCCTTCAGCTATCCTAGAAAGCCAATTTGGTTTTTGAGAAGAAAGCATGACGTATGCTATGGAGAATCCAATAATCAATCCACAACCATATCCTATCAGAACCAATTCCCAACACATCTCACTTAGAAATGTAGAATCACCTTCTTCATTTGGCACATAAGTTGTGTTGTTTTTCTCTGGTATCAAGTTACTTCCACAACCTCCCGAAACTAGAAATCCACGCAATCCATTATTGCCTTCATATGAGTTGTTCCCAAATGTAGAAAATTGAGGCCGTTTTGGAATACATCTTTCAAGATGATTGTGGGAGAGATTTAAGACTGCAAGAGATGTAAGAGAAGCAAGTTGTTTGGAGATTACCAGAAAGTCTATTGTGTTGCATATCCAAAACCTCGAGTTGGTCACTCATGTTACCCAAACATTGCGGAATTGCTTCCTTCAAGTTGGTTCTTGCCAAGTCTAGAACTTTTAATGATTTCAAATTGCAAATAGAAGAAGGGATCTCCCCAGTGAGACTATTATTTGATATGAAAAGAAAAGAAAAAAAAATATTCTACGAAGGGTGGTGAAATTGGTAGTTTCCCTCGAAGAAAATTGGACTGTAAATCAATAGAAGACGAATCAGGTCAATACTTGTCAACATGTTGTGGGATAGATTAAGATTTTACATGGAAGACATCCAATTTAACAATAGTCAATCAGTAATTCTTCCTTGAATCTTGTTATTTGGAAGGATCCAAAGTCTGCAGCTGCTTTGCTGATCTCAAAAATAAAATAAAATCCAGTTCGTTTACTTCACAACCAGACAAATATAAGTATTCAAGAGATTGAGGCACAGTAGACTTGACTTTGTTTTCATTGGTCAGAGAAATACTATTATATGAAAGATCAAGATGTGTTGGATTGAAAATGTTTTCGAAAAGACTTGGGAAGAGGACCTTGCAACTGATTCAGTGCTAAATTAATTGAGACTATGCTCTCGAGGTTCTGGATTGATTTGGGGAGAAGTAATTGTAACTGATTCTCGCTTGTATCAATAATGACTAGTATCGAATTGTACCTGAAATCCTTAAGTTGACCGGAAAAGTGGTTATTACTCAAGTCTAGATAACTCAGTGATGGCAAGGAGAATATCCAGGACGGTATTGCACCCTTCAGGGTGTTATTTGAGAGCTTAACTCTGCTCAGATTCTGCAGTCCACCCGTAAACTGAGGGAATATTGGTCCTTCGAGATGGTTATCTTGAAGATCCATATACTCCAGACGGATGAGATTCCAGAGAAAATTTCGGAATTGGCCCCAATAGATTACATGAACTTAGTACCAATCTCTGCAACGAAGTTAAATAGCCAAGATATTCAGGCAGGTAATTACCAGAAAAATTTACTCCTACGAGATCCAACTCCTTGAGAGAGGCACTGCTATTCCTTTTGTTCTTTGAAAAATAACCATTGAGCTGATCATTGCAACTTAAGTCGAGTGTTTCCAGGTTGGGCAGGTTAAAGATACTCTCACGTATTATCCCATACAATCCTGTACCCCTCAGACCTATAGTTGTTAAATGAGAAGAGAAATTCAGAGGAATGGTGGAAGAGATGTTCACACCGCTAAGATGAAGCTCTCTTAATTGGGTCAAATTCTGAAGGAGCATCTTGAAATCGTAAGCTGCAAGTCCGAGCTCACTGTTGTCTGATAAAAAAAATTGTAACTTAGAGAGGAGAGATATTTCAGAAGGAATTTGACCTGACAAATTGGAATTAGAAAGATTAAGATGTGTCACGCTCGAAAACCATGCCGAATAGATGGGAGATGTGAGAACCGTAGAAGTCATTCATAGAAAGATTGAGCCTTTGGAGATGAGACAGTTAGAATGAGCTGCTATTAGAACCAATCTCCCCCAACAAGTTGGCTGTAACTAAGATTAAGCTCAAAGACATCGCCACTCATTTCATCACATATCACCACCTCTCACGAGAAATAATCTTTGTTCATGTTCCATGAATTTTTTTTTTTTGGATAAGACTGCTCATCACAAAGAAAAAATACAGATGAGGCATCAACAACAAACGACTGGTTGAATCATCGTTCTCCCCCGCAACTTGCCACACTAAGAACATTCGGGAACTACCCTAATTCACCATCTCCCCCTTAGATCATAGTCACATTCCTAGACTTACGGACATAGGCCCTTATCAAATCTATAGCCACAACTCTCAACATAAAACAAAAAACGTCACCACCTACTTAAACTCTAAACTCTCCCTGAAGAACTATACTCTGAATGCCTTGCTTTCCTGTAAATGCTACTCTTAACTTCCGCTAGCCTCTATAGACATATCTCTCTACAACTCCCACTCTCTTGAGCGCACACATCCACACTCCTTATCACAAAAGGGGGTATCAATAAATACATGAACACAAACTCATCTCATTATTCTCTAATACCAAGTAACTAATTTATTTTCCAGGACATCCCCTTTCAAGGACACTAATCGTAATCTCTCTAACTCCCAAAGTCATCAACTTACGACTAACATTTTTATAGGCATAGACACCCACACTTCTAAATACTTAACACTCCATCTTCAATTCCTTAGAATACTATCATTACACCTCTAATCACATAACCTACAACTTAACAAAATCTGTAAGACTATACCATGGGCTCACATTGCATACCCTTTTTTTTCAATCAAACTGTAACGAACACCGTACAACCACTCACTAGACTTTTCACACTACAAGATTCGAGAATGAGATCTAGGTACACAAAACACTTATACAGATAGAACTTTATCTAACAACCTGCTACCTAAGTTCAACTTATTCATATATACTCGTGCTCTTATCCACATTAATAATTCAACCACAATTCATCATTTTAACACTAGTTCTCATGTACACATATACCCTACGATTTCTACTTAAACTTTCCATAAATTATCAACCTAGGCCATTTCACACATCATATCAAGACTGCTAATTAATTCCAACAAAACATGCATCATTACTCTTACCACCACACTTCACACTCAAGTTCAATCCTGTAGTCTAACGCTAATCATGTACCACCAACGAAGCATGACACATACTATAATAATCCATCAAATAATGAAATCAACCCAAAATACTTCACCTACAATCACAACCCTACCACAACCTCACTTTTACAACTCAAAAAAATCTACTACATACCTTCTCACATAAAGTACTAGTTTACCAATGCTAAAGAAAAGACCATCAAAGTGGTAAAGTCACATAATTGGATTAGTCGATCTTAATCCTGCAATATAACCCATTTCAATTTTTATCAACATATTCTAATTTCGCACATCATACGTACTTACCTAATCGCACATCACAATGATCTTCAAAACTCAATAAACAATAATGATTCTCTACTTACAACTTATTAACTAATCTATCCCTTTCTATTCACATCCTATAAATGATTTCTACAACCACCATAACCATTCATTTTGTGATCCTTCCCTATTCTGAATAAATAATAATCATAGCATGTATCTTCCTTCACAGACTACCATACAATCTACAAATATTGTTGCACATTAGTCTATCATTAGACCACATTATTCTATCACTATACAATAGAAACCCACCCCTCAACCCACGATTATAGAACTAAAATTATTTATTTACGCAAATATCACCCTCACTCTGACTGCTAACCTTGTGACTTCATGTCACCAACCTCTAGACCATCTCACTACGAATAGTTCATGACACTTTAACATACACTGCAACTTGATTTGAAATACAGTTCCAACATTATGCTACATATCATTATCCTTAAACATCACATCCCCAATAAGAAATCTTTTTTTAAGGAGACTGAATACACATCGTACCTCAGTCTAGAAAGAACAATTTCATCAAGATAAAAGTATACTCCTAAATTAATTCACCTTGAAGCTTTGCTAGACTCCTCTCAAGTCCTTGTGTTATCCCATAACTTTTCTGGATAACTCAATTAGATAGAACCACATCGCTGGAGGAGCTAGTCTCTTAGACTTGTATCACCTCGACAATGAGACATGACACATGAAATTAGAACAAGGAATGAATTTAGATAACTTTCTTATGGACAACTCTACAACACGAATTAGAGTATGCAAGAATAAGAAACAACTCCTAAATGCCCGGTAGCCTCCTGATTATAAGTGTGGTGCACAACACACCGATAAGCAAGACTCTACTAGATATTATTTTGCAGACACCCTAGGACCATGAACCGTGCTCTGATACCAAGTTTTTTATGACCCGAGCTGAGGCCCTAGCCGTGACGGGCATCCCAAACCATGAAGGCCAGAGCGCCCTTCTCTATCTGGAAATCATACACACGTTCATATAACATGAAGGAAAATGTGGAAATATAAAACAATAAAGAATCATGGTCAATATCATAATTCAATTAACAATCTGTAATGGAGACCATAAACCTCGAAACAATTTCTAAACATTAGTCTGCGAAATCTCTAACAACTGAAAATGACATTTGTCTAAAATCTGGGACAAGGCCCCCAATCAGGATATGAATCAAAATGGAAAACAAGTTGTAATACCCGCCTTCTGAAGTAAGGGAAGTTCACCAGCTACAAACTTCTGACACACATGAATCTACTACAATATGGGATTGTGGGACTCTACCTCTGATCCTGAGAGCGAGGGGGGGTCAATACAGATGTACTGGTACGCAGAGCAATCCAAAATAATGAATTTATACATATATAACATAGGTGAGAGAAAGTCATAAAACATTATGCGTGAAATAGTTTAAAATACATGGGCCATTTCAAAAGATCTCAAAACAATCTTGTCAATAAAATGTCATTCTTTGTATTACTACTGAGCTAGGTGGTACACCCTACATATCTAAAAGTTTTCCATGGGTAATATGGGATCCTTCATTAAACCGACAGCCAAGCCTCCAACCCAAGTTTGCTGCAAGGGTTGAAGTATCTGAATCTGATATGTCCCAGGGAACTAGGCCAGCATATAATAATATACCTGTATCGGCAAAACATGATTTCAAGCAATGAATCATATGACTCATGCCTTATTCGAGTAACCACCTAAATCTATTAGTGCCTAGTTTTAACCCATTCTAAACATGCATCTTTCTGAATTCAAAATCTTAAATCTAAAATGAAATTTGTATTCTGTTCTGAGTTTTATCATGGCTTTATCTGATTTGGTATCGTCATACCAAGACCTGCAAGTCATAATTCTGAGCCATAAAATATCATGTTACAGTCTTTTCATTCTAAACATAAAGTTTGGACCATCATATCATTCAAATAGTTCAAGAGAATCCATATTTCAATCATATGTAAAAATTATGCAAGACTCTTTCTTTTAGACATTTCAACAAACATGTGGTGGTCAAGTATTTTGTAACAATTCATGCAATCTCTTTGAATCACCACTTTTCATTTATATTAGCAAGAATCAGCCTCTCTTTTCAATTCAAAACCATAATCAAGTCATAAGCAATAAACAAGACATTTGTATCATGCTTCTAAAAAATGCATTTTGAAGCAATCCATATCATTTGAAAATAATGGGAAATCATAGAAAGAGAGGGATTCTATATTTTCATGCTCTCAATTAAATCATCAAACTCAATTTCTTACATACATATATACAAGTACAAATTAATTTAGGGAAAAATGCCTCAAGACCAAACAATAATATCACTAGATAATTCATAAAGCAAGATTGAAAACATAATTCCAAAACCCATTGTAAATTCATGATTTCTCAATATTCAAAGTATCATCAAAAACGTTTTCACCATGTCTATGTAGTTTAGAAAAACCCCACATACCTTATATTATAGAATTTGAAAGGTGGAACCCGGATCCTGATTGATTTCTTGGAATTCTAGATCTTAGGGATGAGTTATGGATCTTTGGAAGAGAAGGAAACATCAATCTTGTTCTTGGAGTTCTTGAGAGAAAGGGCGGATAATTTCAATTTGGGGAAATGAATTTGGGGCTAAAAATGATTTTTTAGGACTGATGTTATGTGGTTTGGGCGATTTGGGTCAAGGGGAAAGACTAAAATATCCCTAAGGAAACAAAAAAAAAAGTCGTAACAGTCCCTTAGTTGACAGACTGATATGTTGAAGTAAATTAGGCATAACATTTTACTCCGATGTTGGATTTAGACGAAATCAGGAGAGTTGGAAAGAGGACTCAAAGATCTTTCATTTGACATGTAGCAGGAAATCCAGTTCATTATATAATAGAAGTTATGGTCGATGAAAGTTGACCCATGTTGAAGTGTCCTCTAAAACTTAATTGATGGAATTGTTTTCAACTCGTCTTAGAGTTAGGGGATTCTTGTGACCTCAATTCATAGTCAAAGGTTTTCCCACACTATAGTAGTGATTGATACACATACATTAACAAGTAATAATTTAGTTAGTGTCTATACACGTAGGAACGATGGTCTAAATTCTAGCCCGAAAGTACGGGGTGTTACAGATAGAGTTAGGAATGAGATTATCCGAGAAAAGGTGGGAGTGGAATCGGTGGAATACAATATGTGGGAGGGAATGATTTGATGGTTTGGTCATGTGATGAGGAGGGGCACGGATGCCCCAGTTCATAGGTGGGAGAGGCTAGCTTTGGATGGTTTAAAAAGGAGTACAGGTAGGCCGAATAAATACTTTAGAGAGGTAATTAGACATGACATGGAGCTGTTACATCTTATTGAAGACATGACCCTAGATAGGAAGGTGTGGAATTCGTGGATATGGGTACAAGTCTAATGCGAGGGTGGGTTGTATCTTGTAGTTAGGGAGCTCTTGCGTAGCCGGGTTAGTAACCCTAGGACTATGTCCATTGGTAGGAGCTTATAGTATATACTATTACGAGGTGGGTGTCCTTTTCTTATTTCTTATTTTCATATTACTCTTATTTTCGTGTCTCTCATGTTTCTATTTTTATTAGTCCTTATTTATTATTTAGGTTATGCCACCAATCTTGTTTTTGTGTATTACTTTGATCTTGCTAACTATTTTTTATCTTGAGCCAGGGGTCTATCAGAAATAGCCTCTTTACTTCTTCGGAGGTAGTGGTATGGACTGTGTACATTTTACTCTCCCCAGACCCCACTTGGTGGGAATTCACTGGGTTTGTAGTTGTTATTTGTAAGGGGCTTGTCAAAAGATTAATACCTACCTATGATGAGCCCATGTGTCTAGCATTTCTAACCATGAGAAAAGTGATGCCCTTTTGTCAATTTTAATGGGCTTAAAATTCACGGCTTGTTGGACGTAGTCACTAAGACAAAGTCATCATAAGAGGTACTAATTTCAACTGTACAAACTATTTCGGAACCGAGTCAAGAAACTATCAAAAAAATTCTTTATATTTTGATAGAGTCTGGATCCTTCATAGTTACTATGTAAGAGAAGTTAGACCTCTAGCATAGATATGAAAAGTTTATCCGGACATATTCACGGCTGGAGCGGGGAAGAAAGTATTAAAGAACTACAAAATAAAAGAGCAGTAAACACCTTATAATAGCTGCTATCAGCCTTCTTTTATTCAACCCTTGATATATTTTATAGAAGAAAGAGAGGAGAGAAAAATAGCGAATAGAGAAAAGGAAATTAGAAAGAGAAAGTTGCAAAACCTTGATCTTCCCTAGCACTCGAAGGTCCTATATACAGAGAGCAAAAGGAATCTATACATAGTACTTATGGGTCCCACATCCGGGTCCCTATGCACAGTGTATCTACTGTGTAAATAGTAAAAGAGGGTCCCACATTTGGGTCCCATATATCTTGTTCCTATCTAAACAATATCTTTTCCTTTTTTCAGCTTTCGAAGAAATTCCTCTATTTTTGCAATGGCTTCTTCATTCAGATTATCTTCTGAATCAATTGTCTGAGAATCTTGAATATCTTCTGCAATATCCTCACTGGTGATGCTCTTCATTGAAGTATCAGAATATTGTTCGACAGTTTTTATCAAGTTTCTTCAAATTTCTTCCAAATACTATTCTATCATTGCCATCCTATCTCCATCAAAAATAGAAATTTATCTGGTGATATGTTTTAATGATTTATCTTCGACAATAATTTTCTGAGGAGTAGCTACATATTCCTGAACCTTATTATCAATAATATCCAGAAGTTTTTTCCCATTTAGTTTTTAAGTATTGAGGTCCTTGCGCATCAGCTTGTCCCAAAAATTGTTATAGAGAGTCCTGTATAGGCAAGTGTAAATCCCAGTTACAGTCCATTTCCCAGAATGAAATCAAATTAATCATTCAGTATTATCATGGGGATTAACTTGCTTGAGTATCCCACCATAACCAATATTAGAAGCATCAGTTTCAACAATTTTTTGCCAATCAGGGTTAGCTAATGTTAAGAAAGGTAGAGATTTGAGTCGTTGTTTAATATGTTTAACAAGGTTTGTATGACTATCAGTTCAAGGGCCTTGTTTAATATGTTTAATAAGGTTTTATATGACTATCAGTCCAAGGACCTTGAAATCATTTTTTTAGCCTATCATATAAGGGGGCTAAATTATGTTTAACAAGGTTTGTATGACTATCAGTCCAACGACTTTGAAAGCATTTTTTTAGCCTATCATATAAGGGGGCTAAATCTCTTGACAAAGTTTCATAAAATGGGGATATGTAATTTAAACTTCCTAAGAATCGTTGCAATTGAGTTCTATCAGTAATAACATCCGGAAATTTATCAGCAAAATCAAGAGAACTGAATAGGGACTATCTTCCCTTGACAAATATTATGACCTAAAAATCGAATATTTTTCTGAAATAAACTCATTTTTGGTTTCGATATCACCAAGCCATTTTGTATCACAATCTTTTTAAATATATCAAGGTGTTTAAAATGCAATTCTAATATTTTAGAAAACACAAGAATATCATCAATATAAACAATAATAAAATTCATAAATGGATTAAAAATGTCATTCATTATTTTCTGGAATTCAGAAGGGGCGTATTTTAATCCAAAAGGCATCACATTCCATTCAAATTGTCCAAATGGGACATTGAAAGCAATTCTATAAGTGTGCTCTTTAAATATTTGAATTTACCAATGATTTTTATATCCACCTTGGGGATAGTCCATTTATTTAATAAATCAAGATTTAGAGGTATATCCACCAGTGTTTTATAAGCAAATTATAAAAACTACTGAGCAATCTTTAGCATTAAATATTTGAATTTACCAATGATTTTTATATCCACCTTGGGGATAGTCCATTTATTTAATAAATCAAGATTTAGAGGTATATCCACCAGTGTTTTATAAGCAAATAATAAAAACTACTGAGCAATCTTTAGCACTAAATACGGATGAGCAGACTATTAGATTGTTAAATAAATATAATCTGATAAGCCCCTTCACACATTGAATTAGCGTACCCTCTTATAGGCTATAGCCGAATTACCATGACTTTTATTGACCATACTGATGAATACTTTTGTAGTTTGCAAATTGAAACACATTGTTTTGCTAGTTCGTCTTCGATTACCATTTCTTATCAAATTGTGATAGATAGGACATTGGGGGTGAAAGAGAATAATGTAGTATATACATTTTAATATAATATTTGGAGTTAGAGAATATCTTCATGTAATAACATGGATTCTTGTGCCGACAGTAGCATTTTATTAGCTAAGTTTGTCTGCGATATTATAATTGGTGCACAAATTTTCTGATTTGTTTCAATATTAGTTGGGATACCAGCCATCACATGTTCAATGGATGTAACATATTACATCCGCTATGAGCAAAAATGAGACAGCCAGCAAGTGGTGGCTTTTCTTCTGAACACTACTATCAGTAGAGTAGTTGTAGTACCACAATCGAAAACGACTAACGGCCTCGATCTCTATCTCCTACAAAAGGAACTACAAATTAAGTCCAAGGAAACAATGACAAACCTGGTTATTTCACTAAAACTAAGAGGATCTGGGATGGATTAGATAACTCTTAAAGCAAATATGCATTGCAACTGTGGTGGAAAGAAGAAAATTACGAAATCTAAAGAGGATGAGAGGCTTATTAAGTTTCTTTGGGGGTTAAATGAAACCAATGCTCTAGCATTATACTTGTCCTGCCAAATTATTAGATACCAGTTGTTATGCGTAAATGGTCCAAGAATACTCTTAACAAGGGGTGATATTATCCGCTATGGGCTATTTCAACACATTTTCCACAAATGTTCACATCATTAAGAGTATCCAATATCGTATAACCTTTTCAACTATCAATGTGAGTCCTTGTTTGCACACTCAACGAATACGACTTTGATACTAAAAAAGATATATTGGTTATAATTTTTCTTATCAACAAGGGTTCTTTGAGTGACAACAAAAAGCTGTGACAACCCCTTATCCATGCAGCCTTTGTAGGCAGAACGTTAAACGACATATATTGCCTCGAGGATGCAAGTATCTGATGGAAAAATCATAGGTGCTTCAAGTGGACTCATATAACACCATTAGAATAAAAGATTTAGCAAATACGACATATAACTATAAATGTCACAGTTTCTTCACTTGCAAGTTTCATCAGTTGCAAATTGGGTACCCACCAAGTCATCATGCCTAGAAATTTCAATTTATGTAATATAGTTGCCAAGGCATTCTTATCTAGTATACATTAGTAATTGCATTGATCTCATTTACTACTTCTTGTTATGATTTTTAAAAAATATTGTTCAAAAAAATGAATTATTTAAAATCTTTTCAATTTGCTAGTTTATCACATGAATAGTCTGTATGATCATTTTTGCTTTATTCGGGGATCATACATGCCCTTTATTATGTATTTGTATTCACTTTTTCCTTTTAACGCTAGCATTTAAATGCGGAAACATGTGATTCTTTGTTGTGGCAAAAACATGTTATTCTGACAAGATAGAGAGAGTAGTAGAGATTGATTTCTATTAACGTAAATTATCTTCAAAAAAGAGTTAAAATAGGATTGTAAGATGTTGGACACAAGTCTCATAGTCAAGAAAGTGGCATTTAGAATGGTTTTATTTCAAAATTTAAATTCAAAAGAAATACATATGATATCATAATGTTTTTACATAAATGAATATATCCACGTTCATATTTGTATGATGGATCTTTGCTTTAGTTCTGAGCTACATGGTACACCCTACACTTCTAAAATTTCACGGGCTATATGGAATCCGCCCTTGACTCAGCGGCCAAGCCCCCAATCCAAGTTTGCTGCAAGGATTGGATTATCACTAAGAGGGGACACGCAAGATCACAAACAAAGGTGCCATAATCCCCCAATTAGGTCAATATGTCATGGTAGTGCACAAGATTACAAAGCAGGATCCTAACCATAGTTCCAATTTGGGATGACATGAATCAAAAGTACAGAAGATCACAAAGAAGGGTACTATAATCCCATGTCGGCAAAATCACGATTTCGAGCTATGAGTTACCTAAACTCGTGCCTTTTTCGAGTAACCATCTAACTCTCTTTAAGCTTAATTTTATCCTCTTTAATGATGTTTTCTGCTTTTAAACATTCTTTTCTTTCATATTAAGGGCAAATTCGTGATTAGGTATCGTCATACCTAGACTTTCAAGTTATATCATATTATACATAGCATATCCCTTCTCATTCAAAAACACATTAATAACCACACCATAATATTTACAGAACGTATGAGAGTTCTTATTCCAGTAGCACACGAAAACTTATGCAAAAACATCATATTTTCTAGCTTTCAACATAAGGTGGTAAACTTTTTCATAAATCGCATGCAACTCTTTTATTTAACACAAAGATCACACATATAACAAGAAAGCACCCTCCCATCAAATCATAACCAACGCCAAGTCCATAAATGATAGTAAAACCATTTGACTCATACTTTAGGACATGCAATTGAACAACCCATAATGTGTTAAATCAAACAAATTTCACCTTGAGAGAGAAATTTCATGAATCTTTCTCTCGTATTCATTCTCAAAAACATATAACATTTAAACACTTGAATATAATTAAAATCTATGGAAAATATCATGATAATCTCATCAAAATGGGTTCATGATGAATGTTCTTCAAAGTGTTTTCAAGACCCTACCTTTAAAACTTGTTAAAAACTATAAACTACACCCATGATGTTTAGGATAGTCCCACATACCTTTGAATCGACGAAAACGTTGAGAAAATTGACCCTTGAAACTTAAATCCTCAAACCTTAGTTAGTCTCTCTTGTTTTCCTTACTGAAGTTGATTTAGGGATTTTGAGAAGTAAAATAACATATTTTATGACCTTAATTTCATCTATATATGATTAGGAACAATTATAGGGTGTCAAAAGACCTCAACACCCTTAAAATAGAACAAAACAGAGCAACTTGTTGCACTTGTCTTTTTCCTTGCGGCGTATGGCTAAATCCAACCACAAGGTTGGCGGCACATGGCCAAAGCCTACCTCAAGGTTGGTGGTGCATGGACAAAGCCAACCTGAGGCAGTGAGCGTCTACTTTCTCTCTGTAGCTTGGAGCCTTAGTGGAGGGTATCCCTTGTGACGCCATACCATTTTCCACACCCAAATGCATCCTTAATGCATCTCATAATATCTAAACATAGTTTACCATCAATATAGGAGTCCTAAAGTCCATTTTTAAGGCATCACTCGAGCGTTAAAAACTCCCCGAATGATGCTTCAAACCATAATAAGAACGATTTCAAATGTTACATGGAATGAAAAGAATAATATAAGGTCACTATCTTCCATATCATCATCCGCAGATTCAAAGAGGATTGGATATCTTGTGCACATGTCATTATCTAACTCACAAATAGCTTCATCAACTTTATGATTCTTCCACAACACTTTAACTGACGTTATATCCTTACTTCTCAACTTTTGAACTTCGCAATACAAAATATCTATGGGTTCTTCTTCATACGATAATGAATCCTTCATAGTAATCTCCTCAACAGGAAATACCAATGAATGATCTTTAATACATTTCTTAAGATTTGATATATGAAATACCAGGTGAACAGAAGCTAAAATTAAGGGAAAATCTAACTCATTAGCAACTCCACCTATCCTCTTCGTAATCTAGTAGGGACCCATGTAGTGAGGACTAAGTTTTCCTTTCTTCCCGAATCTCATGACTCCCTTCATAGGGGAGACTTTTAGAAATACCCACTCATCAACCTCAAACTCTAACTCCTTTCTTATCACATCAACATAGCACTTCTGACAACTCTAAGCGGTCTGAAGTCTCTCTTTAATGACTTTAACTTTCTCCATCACCTAATGAACAAGGTCAGACCCAAACAAATGATTTTCACTCACTTCATACCGACCAATTAATGACCTATATCTTCTTCCATAAAATTTCTCAAAAGAAGCTATCTGAATGCTATAGTGGTAGCTATTGTTATAGGAGAATTGCATCAATAGCAAGTGATCTACCTAACTACCCTTAAAGTCAATCACGCAAGCCCTAACATATCTTTTAAATTCTGAATGGTACGGTCCATTTTCCTATCCATTGAGGGTGGAAGGCGCTAAAGTTCACCTGGGTACCTAAGCCTCTTTGGAAAGACCGCCAAAACTAAGAAGAGAATTGTGTACCTCTATTAGATATGATTGGATACTAGTGCCCCATGCAATTGAACAATTTACTGAATGTACAGCTTGGCATAATTGTCTCCCAAATAATTAGTCCTCACAGGCAGGAGTTGACTTGGTCATCCTATCTATAATCACCCAAATAGAGTCGTATTTGTTTTGGGATCCTGAGAGTCCTGTAATAAAGTCCATGTTGATCATCTCTTATTTCTATAAAGGCAAAGATATATCCTGTGAAGTGCCACCTAGCCTCAAATGCTCCACCTTAACTTGTTGACAATTCAAACACTTAGCCACAAAGTTAGCAACATCTCTTTTCATATTATTCCACCAGTAAATCTCATTGAGATCATGATACATTTTAGTAGAGACAGGGTGAACAACATACGTGGAAGTATGATCCTTATGAAGAATTCTTTCTCACAACCCATCCACATCCAGCATACATAACCAACCTTGGTATCTCAAAACCCCATCACCTCCAATTTCAAATACCATGACCTTTTATTGACCAACACCTTCCTCAATCTGCATCAAAATAGGGTCTCTGGTTTACTTTTCCTTAACCTCAGAACATAGGGATGATTTAGATACCTCTTGTACAAATACCCCTCCATCCTCAGAATCTATGAATCGAATTCTAAAATCAGCAAGTCGATGAATATCCTTTACCATACTCCTCTTTCCTTCCTCCACTTGAGAAAGACTCCTTATGGACGACCTGCTAAGGGTGTCATCCACCACATTGTCCTTAGTTGGATGATAGTGCAGGCTCAAGTCCTAATCCTTCAATAATTTCAACCACTTTCTCTTCCTGGGATTCATCTCTTTCTGCGTGAATACATATTGCAAACTTTTGTGATCAATAAAGATATCAACACTCCCCATAAAGGTAATGATTCCAAATTTTAAGTGCAAACACCACAGACGCCAGCTCTAAGTTATGGGTGGGATAGTTCTTCTCATGCACCTTCAATTGTCTAGATGCATAAGCCACTACATTACCATGTTGAATAAATACACACCCAAGTCCTACCCGGGATACATCACAGTACACAACAAAACCCTCTATACCCTCCGAAAGTGTCAAAATAGGTGCAGTAATCAACTTGTCCTTCAATCTCTAAAGACTATTCTCACAAGAGTCAGACCATAAGATTTTACCTTCTTCTGAGTCAATCTGGTAAGCGGAGAATCTATGGATGAAAAAATCTCTACAAATCTCTTGTAATACCCTTCCAAACCCAAGAAGCTCTGAATGTTCGTTGGAGTCTGTAACACCCCGTATTTCGGGCTTGAATGTAAATAGTTATTTCTATGTGTAGATGTTCCAAAAGTCATAAATATGATGTAAATATAGTGTGTTAATCAATTATGTAGTGTGGGAATATAGTTTAGCATGAATTGAGATCATAGATTCCCCTTAACTCAAAGATAAGTTGAAAACAATTCTATCGATTAAGTTTTAGTGGACAATTCAACTTGGGTCACCTTTTGTCGACCATAACTTCTGTTATATACCTAACTGGGTGGACTACTATATATATAATGAAATTTCTTTGAGTCTTCTTTCCAACGCAACTGATTTCGTCCAAATTCAACATCGAAGTAAAAGTTATGACCAATTTACTTCAGCATGTCAGCCTGTCAACTGAGGGACTGTTGCGATTTTTTTTGTTTTCTTAGGAGTATTTTAGTCTTTCCCCCCGACCCCAAAAGGTGAAAACAAATGATTTAATGAATTATTGAGAAAAATATGCTCATTTTTCACCATTTTCTCTTAAATAAAAACCCTAAAACTTTCCCCAAAGATCAAGAAATCAAGCCTTAAGTCCAAGAATTCCAAGGAAACAAATCAAGATCCGATTTCTACTCTTTAAACTAAGTAATTTAAGGTACGTGGGGTTTTTCTAAAACTACATGGGCATGGTGAAATTATTTAATGATGAATAAATGTTTAGAAATCATGAACTTACAAAGGGGTTTTTGATTTACAATTATATTTATGTATTATGAAACCTTGTTGATGATAAAGTTTTGGTCTTGAAACTTTTTCCCCCAAATTTAATTTATAACCATGTTTAAATATGTATGTTTTTGATAAGTTTGAATTATGAATTGAGAGAATAAACTATTAGAAATCCCTCTCTTGTTTACGAGCTTCTTGTTTTCGTAAGTTATGATTTATTCGAAATGCATCATTAGAAGCATAACACAAATGTCTTGATTTTTGTTTATGATTGGATTATGGAATTGAATAGAAGAGAGAGTGTTTTACTTGATGTTAAAGGTTAAATATGTTTACTAAGAAGATTGCATGTTTTGTCACAAATTTTATGACCACCACATGTTTGTTGAAATGCTGAAAAAAGTGATCATTACATAACTTGACAAATGTTTTGAAGTCTGAATTTTTTTGAATTGTCTGAAGTATAGTGGTCCAAACTTTATGTTTTGAATGAAGAGACTATGATATGATATTTTATGGCTCACAAACATGACTTGCAAGTCTTGGTATGACGATAACAATATATATGAATGCCATAGCAGATTCAGAACAGACTAAAAATACAGATTTTACTCATATTTTTAGATTTTGAATTCAGAAAGATGCATGTTTATAAAACGTTAAAAACGGGCTAAAAGAGAGTTAGATGATTACCCGAAGAAAGTACGAGTTGAAAGACTCTATACTAGAAATCTTGATTTGCCAACACGAGATTATGGTACCCTTCTTTGTGATCTTGTGTACCTTGATTCAAAAAGTCCCAAATTGGGACATGGTTAGTTGCCCTGATTTGTGATCTTGTGCACTACCATGACATATTGATTTGATTGGGGATCATGGCAACAAGCTCTGTGGTCTTGCGTGTCTCCCCTTATGGATACTCCAATCCTTGTGGCAAACTTGGATTGGAGGCTTGGCTGCCGAGTCAAGGGACGATTCCATATAGCCTGTGGAATTACAGATTATAGGGTGTACCATCTAACTCAGAAGTAAGATAAAGAGTGAGTCATGGATTCAAAGAAATGTTTCAAGGTCTTTTAAGTGTGACCATGTGTTTTCATATATTATATATAAAATGTTTTATGAATTGATCTCACTTATGATATATATAAAAATTCATTATTTTGGATTGCTCTGCATACTAGTACATCTATATTGACCCCCCATATTTCAGGATCTGAGACACAGTCTCTGGGTCTCGTTAAGCAGTAGATTGCCTTGACAGAAGTTTGTAACTGGTGAGCCTCCCTTACTTTGGAAGGCTTGTATTGAAATTTGTTATTGTTATTTCATTTTGATTCATGGTCCGACCGGGGTCCTTGTCCCAGATATTAGACAGATGTCCTTCAGTTTTAAGAGATTTTGCAGACTAGTGTTAGATGTTGTTGATCATTATGAACTCATTTCGGTATTGAGTAGTTTGAAATAAAAGTTGACCATGATTCCGTTGTAATACTTTTCTGCACTTTTCCTTATTGTATGTGAATGGTGTTCATGATTCCAGATGGAAAGGGGCGCCCGAGCCTTCATTGTTCGGGATGCTCGTCATGGCTAGGGCCCTAGCTCGGATCGTGATAGATTCGTGGGTTTGGGATATTTCCTTACTGCCTCAACCTTTTGGAGATCTATCTTAATTCCCTCACTAGAAACAATATGCCCCAGAAAAGCTATTGCACTAAGCCAGAACTCACACTTTGAAAATTTGCCATACAACTCATGATCTTTAAGTAATTGAAGGACGATTCAGAGGTGATTGGAATGATCTTTCTCACTCTTGGAGTAAATTAAATTTTCACCAATGAAGACTATGACAAACAGTCCAAAACTGACAAAACACTTTATTCATGAGATCCATAAATATTGCAGGGGAATTAGTGAGTTCGAAGGACATAACTAGGAATTCATAGTGACCATACCAGGTTCGGAAAGAAGTTTGTAGAATATCAGCCTCCCTAACCTTCAATTGATGGTACCCCCGAACAAAGGTCTATCTTCGAGAAACATTTGGCACTCTGAAGATGGTCAAAAAGATTATTGATTCTGGGAAGAGGGTATTTTTTCTTTACTATGACCTGGTTCAACTAATGGTAATCTATACACATGCAGAGGGAACCATCTTTCTCACGCATGAAAAGTAACGGAGCACCCTTGGGAGAGACACTAGGACAGATAAAGCCTTTGTTAATAAGGTCTTTTAACTATTCTTTCAACTCTTTCAATTCTGCAGGAGCCATTCTATATGGTGAAATAGAAATAGTCCGAGTGTCTGGCAATATGTCAATGCTAAAATCTATCTCCCTATCTGGGGGTACCCCATAGAGATCATCAGGAAACACTTCTGGGAATTCGCTAACTACAAGGACTGACTAGAGAGAAGGAATTTCAGTACTAGAATCTTTGACCCAAACAAGATGGTGTAATCAACCTTTGGATATGATCTTATGGGCCCTAAGATAATATATGAACTCCCTCCTAGGTGCAAGATAATACCCTTCCCACTCTATTACTGGTTCATTCGAAAAAGAGAAAGTGATATTTCTGGTACTACAATCTAATGTAGAATAATATGAATGGATTCCATCCATTCAGAGAATAGAATCAAAATCAACTATCTCAAGTTCTATAAGATCGGCCAAAGTATCACGATGGAAAACAAACACCACACAATTTAATAAACTCTCTTAGCCACAATAGAGTCACCAACAAGGGTAGAGATAGAAAAATGTTTAGAAATATTTTCGGGCTTAAAACTAAAACCGACTTCCACATGAAAGGTCACATAAGACAGGGTATACCCGGGATAAAGATACACATACACATCACGAGAGAAAATCTTTAACATACCCATAATAACATCTGGTGAATCCTCTAAGTCCTGACGAGTAGCTAGGGCATACAAGCAGTTACAACCAACCTTGTAGAATAAATAGTAACCTTAGGTGGTGGATCTGTGGATGCATCTTGGGACTTAGTGCCCCAATATTTCCTCTAGCTGAAGGACAATCTCTCTGAATATGGCCTGTTTGGCCACAACAGTAGAACGTCCTTCCACAAAAATAACACTTCCCTGGATGATTCTTTCCACAAATACTATAGCAAGGATGAAATCTAAAGGGATAGGTCAAGCTTCCCTATGACTGAGTGTAACACCCTGAACGTTCGAGCTAAAAATAAAACCAATTGGACCTCTTTTCATATGTACTTTGACCAGAATCTAGAAATTTTATTGTATCTAGGTGCAAAGGTCTAGTCTTAAGTGTCGTAGGGGTATTGGGCATGAATTAAGGGCATAAGAAATCTCTAAAACAAATTTGAGTGAAAGATCCTTTAATGATTAAGTTTTCGTATAGGTTCACACAAGGACCAAATTTACACAAGCATTTCTCTTAGAATATTTAGAGTTATGTGACACATTACCTATCAAATTAAAGATTTTAGAGTCTTCTTTCCAATGCTACCAGCAACTCATTAATCCGAGACCTAAGTAAAAAGTTATGTGTATTTTACTAAGAACAGTCAGCCTTATACCAGACGAAAATTTTCTTTTTTTCTTTTCATTTCATATTCTTGGAGGGGTAATTTCGTCCTTTCCTTTTTTACATTAACCCCAAGTTATTGAAACCTACTTCTCCATTAATTTTATACGTTAAGACTCCTAGACTTACTATCCATTAGTTACACGTTACAATACAAACCTCCTTGCCTTTTTCAAGTTTAACAGGATAAAACCTCACTTTTCCCCATCAGTTTTTCATACGATATCCATAAATAAACATCCGTATTCCTCCTCTAAAACTCAAATCTCAAGAATCTAATGAAATTCATTCAAGAAAACAAGTCTATTCCCTTCTCCAGATCTCAGGTTCTCCAAACGTTTTAAGGTATGTAGAACCATCTTTTGCTCACGTTTCATTATGTTTTCTTATTCTCCAAATCTGTTTTGTAATCTTCTTTCCAAGCAGATGGTGTCTAGGTTTTTCTATTCATCAGTTTGATTAGAAACAAATCAACCTGTCAAGTTCTATTTCCTCTTGGTGTCTTAACAAGTGCTGATGTATTCATAACGTATGGACTGGTTTTTCCTAAATCTAGAACCTGAATCTTGTCCAGTCAATAATATGGTGGTCTCAATAATCTTCAACAAGTATTTTCTATTTCTAAATTTCTTGCAAGATGTTAGGATTAATTAACATAAAGAATATCCCTTTTATCTCTTAAATTAATGTCCGATCCCGTTTGAGTATATGCTGGCATGCTGAAATTCTTTAAGTTTAACAAGTAGGAAGGACTGCTTTATCTTCTACTGGGATCTCATGTTAATCTATTTTACAAAATCTTTGGTTGTAGATGATTTGTAATACAATATCTAGCCAATCCACAATGTCAAAATCTCAGTCATGCCATCATGTGAATGTTTCTATTAAAGTTATAAGATAAAATTTTATGAAACTCGAAACTCTTAAAGTATGATTCCAATTCGCTAATCCATAAGAAAGTCATCTTCTCGCAACATGCCTAAAACTCTTTTCCCTATGAACTATACATTATGAAATTACAAGCCCTAGTATAATAATACCAACTTCTCAGGAATTTTCCCATTGACTTAGTTAATAGATACTTAATAATATTAATATGAATATTTTTACAATAATGGTTCAAATCATGTACATGAATTATATCATATTGAACCATGAAATTACCTATCATGACTCTCCAATATTGATAGTATTAACTCACGAATATGAACCTATTACGGTTAACTCTCTATATGAGCCTAAAGTGGTTATACATAACTATGAGCCTAAAGAGGCTAAACCATGAGCATGAGCCTAAAATGTCTAAACTATAAACATAAACGTAACAAGACTAACATTTTTGGTCAAGAACTAATCAGATAAATAAGATAACATCATGAGCATAAGGGAGTTTGTTAGCTGACCGTGAAGGCATAGGTTGAAATGACAAATGCCCGAAACTATTTTTGCCGACATAGGATAGAGATTATTCCTTAAGTCGGATGACTCTTTTTTTATGTGTCCCAAAAAGGGACTAACCATGGATACTTTCTAGCAAATTATGTCATGTCACGTCCTATGCCTGGCAAGGTATAGGACAGCTTAGCTGATCGGGATGAGATCAGACTCCATGCGCTCACATGGTAGTTTATAACGGTTCATTACTTTCTCACACAAATAATCAAAGGAATTAAATCTACTTGACTTGGTCAATTATAAATTTAGCTTATATTCCTGTTCCTTTCCAGTTGTCTTCTTTTACATTTGAATTTTATTGTCATTTCTAATATCTTGACGTACTACCCTCCTGAAATGGTTTTTCATACCAATACATTCCACGTATTGAACTTCTTTGGCGCTACATCATTTCATGATGTAGGTTCTGGCTCTCATGTCTGTGGTCAGGCGCCTCATTAGGATCTCTATCTTCTGCTATTGGTGAGCCTCTTTTCTATCAGGAGATTGGATAGGATATGATGACTTCATTATATTTTATTTCCTTTTAGTATTGGTACTTTTTAGAGGCTTCACAGACTGATTTAGTTGCCAAACAGATCTTTTAATTTTTAGTATTATTTGTCATGACTATTTTATCTTCAGACGTTAAGTGATATTAATGAACATTGATGAAAAACATTATCTTTTAAGAACTCTTATTCTATTATGTTTCCTCTCTATTCATTATGTTAGCTGCATGCTCATGTGATATGCCAAAATGTTCACTCATACTAGAAATAGTATGGGGTGCATGCCACGTCTAGGGCCTTGGCTCGGGGCGTGACAAACTTAGTATCAGATAACAGAGTTCAACTGTCCTAGGGTGTCTTGTAGCCGTGTCTAATGGAGTCCTAATTATGAGTATGAAGCGTGCCACACTTATAATTTTGAGGCTGTGGGGCATTTAGGAAATGTATCTTTTCTTTCATATTCTAGATCATGCCACAGAGCTGCCTTAAGAATCTTATGTGAATTTGTGTGATTCTCCAATTCCTCTTACTATGCCTCACCTTTGAGGTGGTAAAAACATTAAAGGTCAGATTCCTATCGATGTAATTCTCTCAAATAGAGCCAACAAAAAAATTAAGAGACTGCATAAGAGATTATGAGAGACCATTTATGTGTTTAAGACCATTGATTCATAAGAATGCACACTTGTTCATTTTAATCGTGCGTCTGTGCGAAACTAAGATGTATTGTCAGATTTTCTTTTTTTTTCTTTTTAAACCTTGTTGTAAATGACACCTCGAACCAGAAGTTATGTATTTCAATGCTTGGATAGTATTATCACCTGAGAGATGGTGTAATTTGGGGGTCGTAAGTCATAAGTAGCAGAATGTATTCTAGAGCTAGAAATATGAATTTTGAAGTTCAATTGCCTAATATTGGAGATAGTAAATTGATTAAAGTATGTATCTAAAGACATGTATCTATTGAGTAATAGGGTGATAGGTTCTTAGATGTTGGCAAAGGTATAATAAGTTTGGTATAGATCTGATGGTAGTGATAACACTAGTTTTAGGAAATAGATGTAGTAGGCTTTATTAATTATTTGGAGAAGCTTAAGTTTGATTTTTTTAGGAGATGTGTGAATGTGCAATCACGATATATATGTGGAATAAGGGTGAGATATTAATTGATAGACGAGTCCTTAGATAAAGAAGAACCCTAAGTATTATAGAAAAAAGGGGTACCCAAGGTAGTATGTCGCTATATGAGATTCTAAGTTATTATGTTCAATGTATACCTAGTTAGTACCCTTGAGTTGAAAAAGTGTGGAGAAGGTCAAGTATGTATTATATGATGTTCTTGAGAGATGAATTGAGAGGATTAGATAATGTGAAGCCATTGAAGGTCAAGTATGTATTAATACAATTTTAATTTCCATTGAAGTGGGTGGATACAAATTTAGAGGTGTGATGTTAGTAGACTTAGAAGGGAAGAGAAGGTATAGAGGAAGTGGTTATGTATACCAATGAGAGAATAAATTATAAAATGATGACTGCAAAGTTTAGAGAAAGTTAAGAGATGTATATTGGGAGGAAGTCCTATCAAGGATTGTATACCTAAAGATATAGTTTATAGGGTGAGTAAGGTAATGATATATCAGATTGGAGAATAGGTTTGCATACTTTAAATGTTGACTTAGACCTAATAGGGAGATGATAGGGTAAAGAACAAAATTGGGTTTTGTGATGCAGATAGTAAGGGTTTTCAAAAAAGAGAGATGATGAGTTTCATTATGATTCAATCTTATTCTACCATATTTCATGACTTCAGCCAAGATGACACATTACCCATGTCTTATGCATCCATATCGTGCCTATGTCTAAGATCCAAAATTTTATGTGCAAACTCATGTCCATGTTCTAACCATTGAATAGGAAACAATAACTTTACACCACAATCCTAATATTACTCTAAGGTTATAGACATCCAGGTTCTACATTACATTGTTCCTGAGCTAAAACCCATGCTTTACGATAGGTTCAGTTCTAAGAAACCAAACTTTATGATATGTTCTTAGCTTGTGCTATGTTATTCCCCCACACAGAATGACTCTTTATTCACACCTTATGTGTTTTGGTACATAAAGTATAGGTGCCTATTTATTCCCAGGCCACATCTAGAGTGGAAAGGTCATGATAAGTATTAGTAGTAATTGAGCAGTATCCCTTCTATTCCTGGTGCTCTTATTCTAGACCTTCAGTGGTATTCCTTACGTCATGGCAGTGGTATGATATCAACTCATGAGTAATGGTTGGATAGGAGGGGGTAGATATTTCTTGTTGCGATTATTGTGGTGTACAGTTCATCTAAGATCATAAGCATGGATGAAGTGCGATATGAGGATTAGTCATATGTAATAGTTAGATGAATTCATATGTTGTGTCTCATGGTAGGAATACATGAAATTGTGGGTCATAGAGGTTGTAGGGTAGACAGAGAAGATTTTATATATGCATATATTATTAGCTGGGAAGAAACCATAAAATTATATTGATGAGCTTAGATATCATGTCGATACCTATGTGGCTAAATACACTATGAAATTTGTGACTTCTTGATTAGAGTTTGAGGATGGATGCTTTCATGATGAGAAAAAATAATGTGCCTGGGTATAACTGTAGATTCAAGATATTCCTTGTTGAGTTTTAGAACTAACCTAAGAGAAAGTCAACAATAAAGTTGAAGGTTCCTAAAGGGAAATAGAATATGGGATCCTGAAATTTAGACGAGCATGAGTATTTTAGGTGTGGCACCTTGTACCTCTGAGTAGGCTTGAACAGTGTGTTAGAATCATACTAGTACTTGTATGTGCCCATGTGAGAATTGTACTTTGGAAATAATGAAATGTAATATTCACGGGGAAAAGGTAGGTTCAAAAGGTGTTGTTAAGATCAAATGCTACCAGTATTAGAGGTGAAAATACCCATATTCCTATGTCTAATGCACCCCTATTTCATGTTATGTAACTTCGTACCAAATGGGACTTAAGTCCTAGTCTTCGTCATGCCATTCATGCTCTATAATTCCTATTTAGATAACTAAGATACCCCTATAGCTCATACCTAAATTCATATCTTACGTTGTTATGTTCATTTCCCATGAAACACATGTCCTATGCCATGTCTATGTTAAGTCTAAAGCATTCAATAACTCGTGCCTCTATGTTTCTTCTATGGCTTGTTACGAAGCTCCACGTGTTAGGAAATTTCATGTCATTAAGAAATAGTAAAGGAAAGACTAGACTATCCCAGTATTCCAATGTAAGGTACTCATTCATGAACATCATTCGAGGACAAATGATCCCAAGGGGAGATAATGTAACACCTTGAATGTTCGAGCAAAAAATAAAATCAATTGGGCCTCTCTTCATATGTACTTTGACCAGAATATTGAAATTTTATTGTATCTAGGTGCGAAGTTCTAGTCTTAAATGTCATAGGGGTATTGGGTATGAATTAAGGACATAAGAAATGTAACGCCCCGCATTTCGGGCTAGAATAAAATATATGACTCTGATGCGTTGATAATCCCCGAGCCTTAAATCCTATGCCAATTTGGCATGTTAATCAAGTTTGTAGTATGTGAATCCATTTGAGCATAAATTTAGACCATAGAAGTCCTTCAACTCAAGGACGAGTTAAAACTATTTCGATCGATTAAGTTTTAGTGGACGTTGTAATTTGTGTCAAATTCTATTGACCATAACTCATTGTATATGATTAAATGGGTGGCCTACTATATACCAAATTGTAGATAATTGAATAAGCTTTCCAATGATACCAAATTCGCCTAAAACGGACACCCGGTGAAGAAGTTATGGCCTTTCAAAGTTGAATGTGTCGCCTATGCACATATAGGCGATGCATAGGGCGGCGCCTATGCAAACATAGGCGATGCATAGGGCGGCGCCTATGTATATTTAGGCAATGCAAAGGGCGGCGCATAGTTATGGTTCTAGGTGACGAAAACACTCCGTTTTGAGTTACTTTAAGTGCAAGTTAGTCCTTACAAAACCCAAAATCGTCCTTACCCACTCCTAAACGGATTTGGGCCTATTAACAACATTGAAGCCTCCTATAAAATCCCAAAAATCTAATCCTTCAAGAACTTAAGAGAAGGAGCAACTAGGGTTTGAGAAAATAAGCTTGAAGGACCGATCATTCCGAAACTTCTTCGTGAAACAAATTACAGATTTGGAATCCTCTCGACGTAGGCTTCGATAGACACCAAAAATTCGTGGAGAATAAGGTACGCGGGGTTTTCCTAAAATCTCATGGGCATAGAAATCATGTTTTAAGAATTGGGTTTTCGAATTCATGTACATACTCATGTTTCAGAAGCTTTAATGATATTGTTTTGGCCTTTTGGCTTTCCCCCAAAGTGATTTGAAAGTCATATGTATATATATATATGCGTTTGTCCTGAAATATGAATTTAGAGCATGATTTTCATGAAACCTCTCTCTTAATGTAAATTTTTCCATGTTTCACGTAATATACAATGTTTTGAACACGAAAGAGAGGGTTGTGAATGTTGAATATGCATGCAATGAAAGAATGCATGGTTTTGCCAAAAATGAACATGACCACCATAGGTTTGATGAAAGTTTTGCATGGATTTGACTTGAGTTTTGGAACATGACATCTTTAATGCAAATTACATGTTTTGGTGGTCTAAACTATGTTTTGAATGAAAGCTCTTGCTTAATACATTATGGCTCAGAAAAATCATGACTTTCAAGTCTTGGTATGATGATACCAACTCAGACTAATGCCATATCAGACTCAGACTAACAGACATTTCAGACTTTCATGATTTTAGACATTCAGAATGTTGCATGTACAGAAAAGGTTAAAAATGGGCATACAGATATGTTAGGTGGTTCCCTAAAGAGGGCTTGAGTTCAAGCGACTCATTGCCTAAAACCGTGTTTTGCCGACCCGGGTATACTATTATGCGCTGACTTAAATGTCCTGTGGTGTATCAGACTCAGACACTCCAACCCTTGCGGCACACTTGGGTTGGGGGCTTCCCCGCCGAGTCAATGGCGGATTCCATACAGCCCGTGGAATATTCAGACTTGTAAGGGAATACCACCTAACTCAGAAGTTAAACACAGATCATGATTTGAAATGAACAGACAGGTTACATGTTTTCAGAAAGTGCCCATGTATTTTTCAGAAACAGTTTTATACATGATGTCTTGATGAAAAATTTCTTTCACTTAATATGTATATATATATGTATGTTCCATTATACTATTTTTTTGGATTGCTTCGCGTGCCAGTACTTTTGTGATGACCCCCCTCCTTCCAGGTTCTGAGGCACAGTCTAGGGGTCCAGCTACTCAGTAGACATTCTCGAATTTGAAGACTTGATCTCACAGTGGTGAGCCTTCTATTATTCGGAAGGCCTAATTATGTCAGACATTATCATATTTATTATGTTTTTGGTTTACTGGGGGCCTTGTCCCAGTTTCTTTTCAGTCAGATGTTTATGTTCTTAGTAGAGATTTCGCAGACTGATGTCAGATAGTATTATTCAGAAATGTTGCAGAACTTGACCATGTTTTTTGTACTCAGTTTCAATTCCGCATTTTATTATGATTATGAATGTTGTGCATGATAACCAGATAGAGAATGGGTGTTCTGGGCCTTGATGGTTCGGGATGCTCGTCACGGCTAGGACCTAGGCTCGGGTCGTGACAAACTTGGTATCAGAGCACGGTTCATGGTCCCAGGGTGTCTGCAAAATCGCGTCGAGTAGAGTTCTGTTTATGGGTGTGTAGCGCGCCACACTTATAAACAGGAGGCTACTAGGCGTTTAGGAATGTTTCCATTCTTTGTGATTTAGTTCGTGCTTCAGAGTCTAAACTGTCCCATTATTGGGTTGATTCAAGTGCAAAAAGTTTAGAGTATACATGATATAGTCCTTTTCGATTACGTTCTATAAGATTTTAAAAATTATGGAAAAACTCGATAGGAGTCTTTTAGTGCATCAATATATGCTGATTCTGATGTAAATATTGATCCTGATGGAATCGTGCATTCCAGCTTAAGGTATTAAGTGTATATTGTCCCTCACAAAATCTTGTTACAGTTGTGGACAATGTATAGCAGAATGTTGGAACTATATTTCTACCCAAATAGTAGCATAAGTTAAAGTGTTTTTGTCATGACCTATTGGTAGTGATATTGGACCAAGAAGTTGGTGATGTAAAGTCACAAAGTTAGAAGTCAGAGTGAGGGTGATATTGTGTAAATGAATATTTCAGTTGAATAATCGATGTTTGAGGATGATTTACCCCTTTATAGTGATAAACTAATGTGGTAGCTAGCAGCATGTGTGGATTGTATGGTAGTCCATGGAGGAAGTGTTTTACTCAGATTTTTATTTATACAGAATAATATGTATATTCTTAGACCATTAAATATTAGGTGTCAATTTTCTATCCCTTGTAATATGTAATCTTGTTATCATGATGTTTTTGAAAAAAATAAAAAATTTAAAGTCTAGTGAAGCCGTGTGGGGCTCTTTCGATTCACTAGCATAGTTGCCTTGTCATCCATCTCATTTTCTTGTTCAAAATACAAAACCAAAGTCTAGTGAAGCCGTGTGAGGCCTGTTTTGATTCACTAGAAACTTGTTGTCCAACTTGTTGTTCTTTCATTGGTTTAATATATGTATGGCTGAATCTGTTTGCATGAGATAGAGTTGGTAATGAAGTGATTCATCCTTGTGTGTTATTAGTTGAAGGTAGAGAAGGAGTTGTTGGTCAGGGTGATTTGTTGATTGCTTGAATGTGGAAATGGCTATATTAGCGAGTAAGTTATGATTATAGACTCATGGTTGTTTGAGGAATTTGAAGGCAGTCTAAATGTATGAATGAGTGAGTAAGTATGAGGTGAGAAATCCTTATAAGTAGATACAATTGTACGGGGTTATAATATAAGATTAAGGTTAACCATGTCTATTATGAGGCTTTAACCCCCTTGACCCTCTTTTCATTGGTAGTTGTAAACTTGTGCTACTTGTGAGAAGGTATGTAGTAGATTTTTGAGATATTTGGGTAGAATATACCAATTTGATGGATTAGTGTATTTATATTATGTTGCATTCTTCATTGGTGGTAGATGATTGATACTAAACTATAGGCTTGAATTTAAATGGTGTGGAGGTAAATAGTGGCAAGAGTTTGTTGATGCATATTTTGTGGGATTAATTTAGTAGGCTTGAGGTGCTAAAATAGTACATGCTAACAGAATGATGATAAGGTAAACCGTTAGGTCATGATCGATTATTGTGGTTATGATGTTCTAGTGCACTAGTGTTTCGTGATGTTTACTTATAGTTTCCAAGTAAAAATTTTGTGTAAGGTTGGGTTGTAAGTCATGCATAGCACTAGATATTAAGTCTGAATAGTTGAAGTTCATAAAGGTGGATGTGATGATTTCTTGATCAATGATGTTAGTTATATGAAAGTGATCTAATAGGCTTGAACGGTGTGTGAAATGGCTTAAGTTTAAATTGATTTGTAATGAAGTATAATGTTGTGGGTATGGTGTGTAAATATGCCCAAGGCGATATGGAGTTGTGGCATTTCTCTAAGACTATTACATGTTGTGTGTGACTAGTGGTACCATGGAGTTGCTAGTTGGAAAAAGACTAGTTAGATGATATATGGTGTTCTAGATAGCCAAGTTAAGGAGCCTTGATTGATAGTGTTGAGCCTTTTGATGTGATCTCGATTCTCATGGTAGAGATATATAAGTTTGGAGTAGCAATATTGGTATGCTAGGACGGAAGTGGTATGGTTCATCAAAGGCTTGGTGATATCCATGTTAAGTGTTAGAATCTAAGTTTGAGTTTTGAAGGTTGAACGGATAGAAATAAGTGTGCAAGCATTATACTTTGACTATTGGTGGCTATGGAAAGATAGAGTGTATCCCAGAAGGTAGTCATTCGGGTTGAGTTCTATGATATGCATGTATTGTCAATTTTTTCAGACCCTAGAGTGCAGTAAGTGTAGTTCAGTTAGAATCTGGTAAGGGATCTCCCAAACGCTAGATGATGACTTGAAGCTAAGTGGGAGATGATAGAACGAATAACCAAGTAAGGCTCTCAGATTCTAGTAGTGATGCAGTGTGATTTAGAACATCAGAAAGTAAGGGTGAATCTCAACCCATTCCTACCTCAATATTTTTTTTTGTTATCCGGATGCTTACTCATGCCTTACGATGAAGTTTCGTGATAATAGTTCATGATTCCAGTATATGATAGAGAGTCACGTACTCTTCCAATTCCAAGATAATGAGTTCTAGTTCATTCAAGTAGTCGGAATCACATTCCTTATGTTATGAACTCTAGTTGAGGTCATGAAACTCATGACGCATGTACTCACTCTTTATAGTGTGCTCAGTCCCATATAAAGATCTTTTTCACGCTTGAGGGTCTTATGTTTTAACCTTTTAGTGACCCTTCCTATGCAATGATAGTGGTGTTGATGTAAATGTTCTTGTTGATGGAAGATCATAGTATGCTTGTTTAGATAAGGCCATAAGTATGAAGTAAGATATGGGGCCAAGTCTTTGATACATGTGATGGTTAGTGGAAAAGTTTGTGTGTGTATGTTTTTAGGTTAGCGTGTGGGAGTTATATTGATAGTAGTTTAGAAACTATGTGAAGTATCTACTTATGGGTGTTTGCCTTGAAGTTAACAAGTGGTTATAAATTAGGCTTGAACGACGGTTTGGGATTGTAGTGGAAGGTCGCCATATGCATTAGCGACTTCATATTAAGAGTTCAGTGTAGTCATTGAAGTGGTAAGGCATGTTATGCTTAGGATGTGATTTTTAAAAGAGGTATAGAAGGTGGCATCATATGGTTTAGAATAATAGCGTGGTGTAGCATGTTGTATTTTTGTGATTTAGAGTTAGGCTAGATCGCGGGGTAAGGATTAAGATATTTTAGATATTAGTAGAAAAAAAAAACATTATCAATGCTCATATGAGAATTTTAAGCTGAGTTGAATGAATATGATATTTATAGGGAATAGTATAGTTAAGGGATATTCGGGAAGTGCTCTAAGCCTTAAAGTAAGAAGTATTGCCAAAGGTCTGAAAATTCTATCCTAATTTAGGAGTTATATGTCTATATTCCAGACCGCAGAGTAGTGTCAATGTTGTGATTTCCTCAGTGGGATGTTTTGTGTAATCCATACCCAAGATTCATGGTTCCCTATTACTGCTAGAGCTTCCTTAGAGAGAGTGTTGAAGAGAATACTCTAGTTAAGTATGAGGGTGTAGTATAATTCAGTCTGTATGGCTAATAAGTCAGTTTAGCAGTCAGATTAGCATGACTTGTTTTCTTGTCTTTGCACTTATTCATGCTACTCGAAATCTCAGACATGCTACTAGTCGAAGATAGAGTATACCAGTAGTTACGAGTATAGCCCAGTTCATGCATCATGCATTAAATTCAGATTCCAAATGTTCAGATCAGTGTATTTTTATTAGAGGACATGTCATGTCCGCGTTATTCCATATATTTAAGGCTTCAACAAGTTCTTACCCATCATTAGAGGACGAATGATCCCAAGGGGGAGATAATGTAACGCCCCACATTTCGGGCTAGATAAAAATATATGACTCTGATGCGTTGATAATCCCCGAGCCTTAAATCCTATGCCAATTTAGCATGTTAATCAAGTTTGTAGTATGTGAATCCATTTGAGCATTAATTTAGACCATAGAAGTCCTTCAACTCAAGGACGAGTTAAAACTATTTCGATCGATTAAGTTTTAGTGGACGTTATAATTTGTGTCAAATTCTATTGACCATAACTCATTGTATATGATGAACTGGGTGTCCTACTATATACCAAATTGTATATAATTGAATAAGCTTTCCAACGATACTAAATTCGCCTAAAACGGACACCCGGTGAAGAAGTTATGGCCTTTCAAAGTTGAATGTGTCGCCTATGCACATATAGGCGATGCATAGGGCAGCGCCTATGCAAATATAGGCGATGCATAGGGCGGCGCCTATGTAAATTTAGGCAATGCAAAGGGCGGCGCATAGTTATGGTTCTAGGTGACGAAAACACTCCGTTTTGAGTTACTTTAAGTGCAAGTTAGTCCTTACAAAACCCAAAATCTTCCTTACCCACTCCTAAACGGATTTGGGCCTATTAACAACATTGAAGCCTCCTATAAAATCCCAAAAATCTAATCCTTCAAGAACATAAGAGAAGGAGCAACTAGGGTTTGAGAAAATAAGCTTGAAGGACCGATCATTCCGAAACTTCTTCGTGAAACAAATTACAGATTCGGAATCCTCTCGACGTAGGCTTCGATAGACACCAAAAATTCGTGGAGAATAAGGTACGCGGGGTTTTCCTAAAATCTCATAGGCATAGAAATCATGTTTTAAGAATTGGGTTTTCGAATTCATGTACATACTCATGTTTCAGAAGCTTTAATGATATTGTTTTGGCCTTTTGGCTTTCCCCCAAAGTGATTTGAAAGTCATATGTATATATATATATGCGTTTGTCCTGAAATATGAATTTAGAGCATGATTTTCATGAAACCTCTCTCTTAATGTAAATTTTTCCATGTTTCACGTAATATACAATGTGTTGAATACGAAAGAGAGGGTTGTGAATGTTGAATATGCATGCAATGAAAGAATGCATGGTTTTATCAAAAATGCACATGACCACCATAGGTTTGATGAAAGTTTTGCATGGATTTGACTTGAGTTTCAGAACATGACATCTTTAATGCAAATTATATGTTTTGGTGGTCTAAACTATGTTTTGAATGAAAGCTCTTGCTTAATACATTATGGCTCAGAAAAATCATGACTTGCAAGTCTTGGTATGACGATACCAACTCAGACTAATGCCATATCAGACTCAGACTAACAGACATTTCAGACTTTCATGATTTTAGACATTCAGAATGCTGCATGTACAGAAAAGGTTAAAAATGGGCATACAGAGATGTTAGGTGGCTCCCTGAAGAGGGCTTGAGTTCAAGCGACTCATTGCCTAAAACCGTGGTTTGCCGACCCGGGTATACTATTATGCGCTGAGTTAAATGTCCTGTGGTGTATCAGACTCAGACACTCCAACCCTTGCGGCACACTTGGGTTGGGGGCTTCCCCGCCGAGTCAATGGTGGATTCCATACAGCCCGTGGAATATTCAGACTTGTAAGGGAATACCACCTAACTCAGAAGTAAAACACAGATCATGATTTGAAATGAACAGACAGGTTACATGTTTTCAGAAAGTGCCCATGTATTTTTCAGAAACAGTTTTATACATGATGTCTTGATGAAAAATTTCTTTCACTTAATATGTATATATATATATGTATGTTCCATTATACTATTTTTTTGGATTGCTTCGCGTGCCAATACTTTTGTGCTGACCCCCCTCCTTCCAGGTTCTGAGGCACAGTCTAGGGGTCCAGCTACTCAGTAGACATTCTCGGATTTGCAGACTTGATCTCACAGTGGTGAGCCTTCTATTATTCAGAAGGCCTAATTATGTCAGACATTATCTTATTTATTATGTTTTTGGTTTACTGGGGGCCTTGTCCCAGTTTCTTTTCAGACAAATGTTTATGTTCTTAGTAGAGATTTCACAGACTGATGTCAGATAGTATTATTCAGAAATGTTGCAGAACTTGACCATGTTTTCCGTACTCAGTTTCAATTCCGCATTTTATTATTATTATGAATGTTGTGCATGATAACCAGATAGAGAATGGGTGTTCCGGGACTTCATGGATCGGGATGCTCGTCACGGCTAGAGCCTAGGCTCGGGTCGTGACAAGAAATCTCTAAACCAAATTTGAGTGTAAGGTCCTTTAATGATTAAGTTTTCGTATAGGTTCACACAAGGACAGAATTTAAACAAGCATTTCTCTTAGAATATTTAGAGTTACGTGACCCATTACCAATCAAATTAAAGATTTTTGAGTCTTCTTTCCAACGCCACCAACAACTCATTAATCCAAGACCTAAGTAAAAAGTTACATGTGTTTTACAAAAAACAGTCAGAACAACCCTATACCAGACGAAATTTTTTTTTTTTTTTTTCTTTTCATATTCTTGGAGGAGTAATTTCGTCCTTTCCTTATTTACATTAACCCCAAGTTATTAAAACCTACTTCTCCATTAATTTTATATATTAAGACTCCTAGACTTACTATCCATCAGTTACACGTTACAATGTAAACCCTCCTTGCCTTTTTCAAGTTTCACAGGATAAAACCTCACTTTTTCCCATTAGTTTTTCATACGATATCCATAAATAAACATCCGTATTCCTCCTCTAAAACTCAAATCTCAAGAATCTGATGAAATTCATTCAAGAAAACAAGTCTAATCCCTTCTCTAGATCTCAAGTTCTTCAAACGTTTTGAGGTATGTAGAACCATCTTTTGCTCACGTTTCATTATGTTTTTTTATTCTCCAAATCTGTTTTGTAATCTCCTTTCCAAATAGATAGTGTCTAGGTGTTTGTATTCAGCAGTTAGATTAAAAACAGATCAACCTGAAAAGTTCTATTTCCTCTTGGCGTCTTAACAAGTGCTTATGTATTCATAACGTATGGACTGGTTTTGCCTAACTCTAGAACTTGAATCTTGTTGAGTCAATAATATGGTGGTCTCAATAATCTTCAACAAGTATTTTCTATTTCTAAATTTCTTGAAAAACGTTAGGATTAATTAACATAAAGAACATCCATTTTATCTTTTAAATTAATGTCCGATCCCGTTTGAGTATATGCTGGCATGCTGAAATTCTTTAAGTCTAACAAGTAGGAAGGAATACTTTATCTTCTACTGGGATCTCATGTTAATCTGTTTTCCAAAATCTTTGGTTGTAGATGATTTGTAATACAATATCTAGCCAATCCACCATGTCAAAATCTCAGTCATGCCATCATGTGAATGTTTCTATTAAAGTTATAAGATAAATTTTATGAAACTCTTAAAGTATGATTCCAATTAGATAATCCATAAGAAAGTCACCTTCTCGCAACATGTATAAAACTCTTTGCACTATGAACTATACATTATGAAATTGCAAGCCCTAGTATAATAATACCAACTTCTGAGGAATTTTCCCATTGACCTAGTTAATAGATACTTAATAATATTAAAATGAATATTTTAACAAGAATGGTTCCAATCTGTACATGAATTATATCATATTGAACCATGAAACTACCTCTCATGACTCTCCAATATTGATAGTGTTAACTCACGAATATGAACATATTACGGTTAACTCTCACTATGAGTCTAAAGTGGTTATACATAATTATGAGCCTAAAGAGGCTAAACCATGAGCATGAGCCTAAAAAGGCTACACTATGAACATGAACGTCACAAGACTAACATTTTTGGTCAAGAACTAATCATATAAATAAGATAACGTCATGAGCATAAGGGAGTTAGTTAGCTGGCCGTGAAGGCATAGGTTGAAATGACAAATGCCCGAAACTATGTTTTCCGACATAGGATAGAGATTATTCCGCAAGTCGGATGACTCTTTTTTTATGTGCCCCAAAATGGGACTAACAATGGATACTTTCTATCAAATTATGTCATGTGACGTCCTATGACCGGCAAGGTATAGAACGGCTTAGCTGATCGTGCCGAAATCAGACTCCATACGCTCACATGGTGGTTTATGACGGTTCACTACTTTCTCCCACAAATAATCAAAGGAATCAAACCTGCTTTACTTGGTCAATTATAAATTTAGCTTATATTTTTGTTCCTTTCCAGTTGTCTTCTTTTACATTTGAATTTTATTGTCATTTATAATCTCTTGATATACTACCCTCTTGAAATGGTTTTGCATACCAATACATTCCACGTACTGACCGCCTTTGGTGCTACATAGTTTCATGATGTAAGTTCTGGCTCTCATGTCTGTGGTCAGGCGCCTCATTAGGATCTCTATCTTCTACTATTGGGTAGCCTCTTTTCTATCAGGAGGTTGGATGGGATATGATGGCTTCGTTATATTTTATTTCCTTTTAGTATTGGTAATTATTAGAGGCTTCATAGACTGATTTAGTTACCAGACAGATCTTGTAATTTTTAGTATTATTTGTCATAACTATTTTATCTTCAAACGTTAAGTGATATTAATGAACATTGATGAAAGACTTTATCCTTTAATAACTATTATGTTATTTGTATGCTCATGTGGTATGCCAAAACATTCACTCATACTAGAAATAGTATAGGGTGTGTGCCACATCTAGGTCCTCGGGTCGGGGCGTGACTCTGAGTGCCCTAACCTCGTGGCCCGCTACTAGGATATGATCTCTATTCAACTAAAGGTCTGGGTGTGGGTGCACTAGTTGAATACTGAGCATTGCTCCAAAAAATTTTCTTAGACCATTTCTTATCCCATTTTCCACCTTACTGCTGACTGACATTCTGATCTGCAAACTTAGCCCTTTTTGTCTGCCTTTCTTTTTTCTCTACCTTAGCCTGCCTCTTCTTCTCCTCTTCTACCTGTTGCATATAAATGTTATCCTGGAGGTATCCATGTCCTTGTTCAGTATTGACCCTTATATTCAAACACCAAATCATCCAAGAGACCAAATGCAAACTTCCTCATAGGAGCCCTCATATTGCACACCAACTTCAGAGCATAATGGGAAACCTGGGTGAATTTTAATACATATTCCTAGACACTCATCTTTCCTTATTTCAGATTGACAAATTCCTCGTCCTTGGCCTCCCTCAATTCCTGAGGAAAGAAGTGATCCAGGAAGGCTTTTGAAAACTCCTCCCATACAGCAGGTGCAGTACCCTCATCCCTCAACTCTTTCCATTCCTCACACCACTGGTTGGGTACGTCCTTCAGCTGATAGGCCACCAATTCTACCCCTTTAGTAATACTATCATACATGACTGAATATTTTCTCCATTTTATCAATAATCCCTTGGGGGTTCTACTCAACCTTGGTACCCATAAAAGTGGGTGGGTTCAGCCTTCTGAACTGGCCAACCCGAGTAATTTCAGAGGAATCAAGCACAAAAGTCATATCTCCAAATTGATGGGACTGATAAGCCACAAGCTAATCAATCATATGGATGGACTAACGGAACTCAGCATTTGAGAATTCTCTCAGAGGAGACTAGGTATGGATAACATCGGATCGAAGAGCTTGAGGTAGGCTAGCTTGGACTGGAGGAACCCTGGAATAGCAGTGAACTCTGGGGTATGGGCTCTATAGTGGTTCCACATCCCATGTGGTGGGCGGACCTCATCAGCATAGGCGTTCTTCCTACTAAATCTATGGGGAGACATGATCTGAAACATAGAAATCAGGAGTTAGGAAATATTCAGACTCTATAGCACGAACTAGAACATGAAGAAAAGATAAACATTCCTAAATGCCTCATAAGTTCCTCCTTATAATTGTGGCACACTACACATCTATAAAATGGAATTTACTCGACATGGCTTAGTAGTCACCCTGGGACCCTAAACCATGCTCTGATATCAAGCTTGTCATGACTCGAGTCGAGGCCCTATCCACGGCAGGCATCCCAAACTGTGAAGGTCCGAGAAACCCCTTAGTATGTAATCATAAGCATAAGTCATATGGAATGGAAGTGTGGAAGATAAAATGAAAACATGATAGTCCCATAATCAAACTTAAAGCTTCATAACATCAAACCATAAGAACACCCAAATCTAATCTAAAACATTCTACGAAGCCTCTACTGAACTAAACATACTAGTATGTCTAAACCGGGACAAGGCCCCCGATCGAACCATAAAATAAAAAGGAACCAACACATGGGAAAGATGCCTTCTGAAGTAAGGGAGGCTCACCCACTCTGGATGTCTGGAAATAATCTACTAGTTAGCGGAACCAAAAGACTGTACCTCAGAACCTGAAATATAGGGGGTCAATACTCGAAAGTATTGGTATGTAGAACAATCCAAAAATAGCACATACTTCATGTAAAATAAGTGAGAATTTTGAAAATAATTTATCATAAGATATATATATATATATATAAACACATGGTCTTAATGTAAAAGGCTTCAATTCACATTTGTAAAGAGTTGACTCAACTCTTTGCTTTAGTTCTGAGCTACATGGGACACCTTACATTTCTAGAATTTCACAGGCTATACGGAATCCTCCCTTTGACTCGGCGGCCAAGCTCCCAATCCAAGTTTTCCACAAGATTAGAGTATCAGTAAGGGGTTACGCAAGATCACAAAGCAGGGTGCCATAATCTCCCAATCAGGTCAACATGTCATGGTAGTGCACAAGATCACAAAGCAGGGCTCCTAACCATAGTCCTAAATTGGGATGACATGAATCAAAATTACACAAGATCATAAAGTAGGGTACTATAATCTCAGGTCGGCAAATCACGATTTCAGGCTGAGTTATCTGAACTCGTTCCTTCTTCGGGTAACCATCTGACTCTCTTTAATCCCAATTTTAGCCTCTTTAATCATGTTTCATGCTTGTAAATATTCTTTTTTTCATATTAAGGTCAAATTCGTGATTAGGTATCGTCATAACTAGAATTGCAAGCAGTATCATATCATACATATCATAGCCCTTCTTATTCAAAAACATATTAATGATCACCAAAATCTTTACACACCGTATGAGAGTTCTTATTGCAGTAGCACACGAAAACAAATGCAAAAATATCATATTTTCAAGCTTTCAATGTAAGGTGGCCCACTCTTTCATAAAACACATACAACTCTTTCATTTAATACAAAGAGCACATATATAACAAGAAAACACCCTCTCATCAAATCATAACCAACGTCAAGTCCATAAATCATAGTAAAAATATTTGACTCATACTTTAGGACATGCAATTGAACAACCGATAACATGTTAAATCAAACAAATTTCACATTGAGAGGGAAGTTTCATGAATCTTGCTCTCATATTAATTCTCAAAAACATATAATGTTTAAACACATGAATATAATTCAAATCTACGAAAAACTACATGATAATCTCATCAAAATGGGTTCATGATTCATGTTCTTCCAAGTATTTTCAAAACTTGTTAAAAACTATAAATTGCGCCCATGAGGTTTAGGATAGTCCCACATACCTTTGAATCGACGAAAACGTTGAGAAAATTGACTCTTGAAGCTTAAATCCTCAAACCCTAGTTAGTCTCTCTTATTTTGCTTAAAGAAGATGATTTGGGGATATTGAGAAGTGAAATAACATATGTTAAGACCTTAATTTCATCCATATATGATTAGGAATGGTAATAGGGTGTGAAAATACCTCAACGCCCTTAAAATAGAAAAAAATATAGCAACTTATGGTGCTTAGCTTTTACCTTGCGGCGCATGGACAAAGCCAACCTCAAGGTTGGCGGTGCATGGACAAAGCCAACCTGAGGCACTGAGCATTTTCTTTCCCTCCGTGACACCGAGCCTTAGCGGAGATTCCCCATGAAATGCCAAGCCATTTTTCACACCCAAAAGTACTCCCAACGCATCCCATAACATCTAAGCATGGTTTACCATTGATATAGGGGTCCTAAAGTCCAATTTTAAGGCATCACTCAAGCGTTAAAAACATGGGATATTACATCTCAATTGTAAAAATGTGGTCGTACAATTCTCCAATGCCATTTTTCTTTACGTCGATGTAATCTTATATTCTTGCATGCAAAATGTCAGATCAAGTATAAGAATTTAAAAGGGAAGGCATAATACATAAATATGACCCTAAACTTGACACCAAATTATAAAATTGACCTTAAACTTTGACAGTGCACAAATAGGACCTTTAACTATTCAAAACCTAAACAAATAAACACCCCGATCCTATGTGGAAAAATGTGTGTTGTACACGCAAAATGGCGCGTGTCCGAGTTGGAATTGAAGGGTTTTTTTATTCAGCTTTTGTATAGTTAAAGGTCCTATTTGTGCACCAAAAAAGTTAAAGGTCATACTTATAATGTATTTTTTTAATTAGGTGGCACCATATGAGTGTATTAGCAATCCACGTTAGAGCAAGTGAGGTACACGCGTGTAGTTGAAAAATCGGAGTGTCTTTTTGTTCAGGTTTTGTATAGTTAAAGGGCCTACTTTTCCACTATCAAAGTTTAAGGTCAATGTTATAATTTTGTGTCAAGTTTAGGGTCATATTTATGTATTTATGTTACAATCTCTCCTGGATGACATCCCATCTTCTGAGATGAGAGATAGTTTCTCATTAACTGAGTGTTTTATAGGTTCTCAGATAATATCTTGAATCTTTTGAGGTAGCAAGTTTATTCTCCTATCCAGGTTGGTGTATTTCTTTGTTATATGTTTTGCTTCTAACTCAATATTCTTGAGCTTCCACCAAATGACACACACATATATATGATAACCCTCAATCTATTGTCTCGCACCTTTCGTAGTATTTTCTGATAGTCCTCTTGATCTAGAAAAATATTAAGAAGATTATAAGGCTTCTTTGTTTTGTGAAACTAGACCTCAGTGTTAAGTAGAATGGGTGAATGATTAGAACATTCAAGATTCTTATAGTCAGCTTCTACTCCACCATACATATGAAACCACTCAGGTTCTCAAACATCCAGTCAATATGGCTATAAACCCAGTTCTCAACATCCCTTTAGTTACACCACGAGAACAAACAACCCCTCCTAGTGACTTGACCTAAACCTATATCCTTAATACAGGCTTGGAAGTCAGCAGTCTTAGATATGTGGACTAGTGCCCTTTTTAGTCTATCTTTAGCATGGAGTAGAGTGTTAAAATCACCTAGTATTAAATAAGGTCCTAATGAAGTGTTAGATATCCCTCTCAACTAATCCAATAAAGCCTTTCTTTCAAGCACTGTATTTAACCCATAAACAAAGCTAACAACATAGGAAAACATGGAAGCATTATTGGTGATTTGAAAGTGCATCATTTGACTGAAGGTAGATCATAATGTCATAAAAACCTGTATTTATAGTAAGAAACAAATAGTCAGTCCATTCCAAACTTTATTTGAATTTTTACAGCCTAATGTTTCGTCACCCTAGTCTCCAATATAGTAATGCTCTGGGTCCCATATATGTTGTCCCTTGCCTAGTTGACCAGGGTCAATAGGCAACCCTCTATGCATCTTCTTGGTTCTATTTCCAGAGTTTTAGGCAACACATGCCCTCAATATGGATGCACAATCAATTTATTTCCTAGAACCTCAGTTCAACCTTGCCTGGGTTGGTTTTTTATATTAAACTACATAGCTTGGTCTGACATAAATCAAATCCTTTTGTGCTATCTGATGATTTGTAGCACTTTCTTTGCTCTGCTCAGCTGCAGGAGCTGTTGAAGTTTGTTGAAGTATTGAGTTATTTTTTGTTATTTTTCTTTTTAGTTTAGTAATTTTATTTTTGAAATTTAGTTATTTAAGTTGATATAGAATAGGATTTATTAGTATCCTAGTTGAAGGTAGAATAGGATTTTATTCGTTTCCTAGTTAGAAATAGAATAGGATTCTTTTGTCTATTTATATTCTCAGATGTGAATGAATAAACGAGAAGAATACTTTTTTATCCTCAAGCGTTTTCTTCTTCTCTGTGTCTTGTAGGACAACAATTGGTATCAAGAGCCAATTTCTTGACGGATCTGTGAGAGAGAAGAGCGCCAAAAATAACCCTGCATAAAAGTCAATATTGTTATGGCTTCCAACAATTTTTCAATTTCGTCACCCCCAATTTTTTCTGGTGAGAATTATCCAATTTGGGCTATCAAGATGAGAATATACTTGCGAGTATATGATCTGTTCAAAGTGGTAGAGGTTGTAGGAGAGGTAAATCCTTTGCCAGATAATCCAACTATGGCACAAATTAAGAATCACAGAGAAGAGGTTGCAAGAAACATTAAATCTCTCTCTTGCATACAACCAGCAGTTTTGTAAGTAATTTTTGCTCGAGTTATGGCGATTGAGACTACAAAAGAGGCTTGGGACAAGTTGAAAGAAGAATTTCACGGAAGTGACAAGATTAGGCAAATAAAAGTGATAAATCTAAGAAGAGAGTTTGAAATTCTCAGAATGAATGATTCAGAAACTATTGAAGAATTCTCCAACAAGTTGATGAAGGTTGTAAACCAAATCAGAATTATGAGAGAAGAGCTTACAGATTCAAAAATCGTGGAAAAGGTTCTTGTTAGTTTGCCGGAATGATTTGAAGCCAAGATCTCCTCACTCAAAGATTCGAAGGATCTCACAAAACTGTCACCTTCAGAACTTGTACATGCTCTTCAAGCTCAAGGGAAAAGAACATACTTGAGGCTAGAAGAAGCTACTGACTGTCACCTTCAGAACTTGTACATGCTCTTCAAGCTCAAGGGAAAAGAACATACTTGAGGCTAGAAGAAGCTACTGAAACTTCTCTACAAGCCAAGTTCAAAGGGAAGATGCAAATGCAAGAGGAAGGTGAAATCCCAGAAACTTCTACTAATTCTAGTAAAAATAATCAAGACGATTCTCTCAATGGAGTCAAGAAGAGAGAAAACTTTTCTCCATGTAAGTATTGCAGAAAACCCAATCATAAAGAGGATGATTGTGGGTTTAAGGGGAAGAAACCACTCCTCCAGTGTAGATATTGTAATAAGCTTGGACATATTGAAAGGTTTTGTAGAGTGAAGAAGGAGAACAACCAACAAACTCAAAAATCCAACATTTCGGAAGTTGAAGAACAGGAGGAGTTTGTGTTTACGGTGATGAAAGCAACAAGATTTAATGATAAAAACACATGGTTTTTGGATAGTGGTTGCACTCAACACATGACCAGCAAACGAGAATATTTTATGAAGTTGGAATCTGCCAAAGGTAGTGTCAAGTTGGCCAATAAAACCACGTTGGAGATTGTTGGTAAAGGAACTGTAACACCCCGCAAAATCATCCATGCGTTAGTTCGTGGTAATATTCTCTTAGAGTTAAATGACTAGAATAGTGTCAAAGAGACTTAGTCTCATATTTGGCTTTCAAAATAAGTAAAGCTTAAACCATATATAATTTTCCTAATTTTGACTTTTTATCATGTGGAAAATTGAATGAGCTTTCCGTCAATATAAGATTCGCCCAAATCCGATACTCGGGCAAGAAGTTATGGCTAATTTAAGTCCCAATCGTAAAACACCGTCATTTTGGTGCTTGGCTTGTCGCGGAGTGGGCCTATTTAGCAATTGTTAAATTCCAGTAGGATAGCACGATTATGGCGCGTCGCACTGAAGTTCTAGGTCCCAACCAGTGGGAAAATGCGATGGCTCTGCATCGCGGTGATCTTAAAAATCCCATTCGTCAATTTTCAGTGATCCACCGTGATCGTGGTGCGTCGTGGTGGTCCACAAAATTGGACTCCCAGTTATATTTTTATTCTGTCTCATTAAAGGTATATTGGGAATTTTTCACCCCCCTTATCAGCTTAAACAAGGGATTCTAATCTCAAATGACCTTATTATTAATATTTTCATGAGAAACCATCAAGAACACTCCTTAGGGTTTCAAACAAGAAAATCCAAACTACTCAAGATTCAACCGTGGGTTTTAGAAATTAATTGAAGATTTGGAATCCCCAAGCCGTGGGCATCAAGAATCATCCTTTAATTTCCTAAATAGAGGTACGTGAGGTTTATCCTAAAAACTACATGAGCTTATAAACACTAGAACATGATTTAAAGATTATCAAGCCTGAATTTTAAAGGGGTTTTGGAACTTATGATTTAAATTTTGCATCTTGGGTGTGTTGATGATATTATAGTTTTGGTCTTTAGGCCTTTCTCCCTTAAATTGATTTAAACTTATATGAATATGTATGATGTTAAAGATTTGGTTGAGAGCATTATTATTGAAACCCCTCTTTGATGATTTAGAGCTGATGAACTTGTTGGGAATGATTTGAGATGCTTGTTTACTGTTTTGAAGGGGATGTTTTCAATATTTCAGTATTTAACATGATTTTTATGATGATGAGAGGGAGTTTCTTGTTATGATTTCGTCTTTGTCTTAAAAAGAAAGAATTGCATATGATTGATATCTTTGACATGACCAACTTGTGTATTTGAAATGGTGAAAAAGAGAGTTTCTTGCATATGTTTACATGAGCTTTAAGAAAGAGTTTCTTGAAATGATTTATTGATATGTTTATCCCAGATTTACGTTTTGAAACAGAGATTATTATATGCTAATAATGGCTCAGAGATGTGACTTGTAAGTCAATGGTATCACGATACCATATAAATGTATGACATAACAGAGTTAGAGTTTTCAGAGTATGTTTTCAGAGAATGCATGTCTTAAAGATTTAAAAATGGCATAAAGAGAGTTAGGTGGTTGCCTGAAGAGGGCTAGATTTCAAGGAACTCTTAGCCTAAAACTGTGATTTATCGATCCGGGTATATTATTTTTATACTGGCGACGGCCGTGTGGCGTAGAAGAGTCAGAGACTCCAACCCTTGCAGCATACTCGGGTTGGAAGCTTCCCCGCCGAGTCAATGGCGGATTCCATATGGCCCATGGAATTTCAGAGTTGTAGGGTATACCACCTAGCGCAGAAGTAAAACAAAGAATGTCTCAGAGTTCAGATGATTTTCTTTCAGAGTCTTTCAGAAAATGCCCATGAGATTTCTTACTCTATGATATGTTTATGAACTGTTTTTAAATTTCTCTCATATATGTTAAATATAAATTATTATTTTGGATTTTCTCTGCGTACCAGTATATCTGTATTGACCCCCTACCTCCCAGGTTCAGTCAGTCTAAGGGTTCGGCTAATCAGTAGAGTATCCCATAGAGAAGTGATCTGTGCAGTGGTGAGCCTTCTTTGTTCCAGAAGGCCTGTTATTTTAGATTATATTATTCCGTTGTTTTGGTCTACTGGGGGCCTTGTCCCATCGTCAGATAGTTGTCAGATTTTTATGTAGTAGAGATTTTGCAGACTGTTCCAGATGTTGTTTAGTTGAGTTCGGATTTCATTCCTTATTGTTAAACAAAATCAAGAGTATGACCATATTTCCGTATCAGATTATATTTCTGCGTCTCCTTGTATTATATGAATATTGTGCATGATTACCAGATAGAGTAGGATGCCCGGGCCTTCATGGTTCAGGATGTCCATCACGGTCAGGCCCTAGTTCAGGTCGTGACAAACTTTGTATTAGAGGGCGGTTCATGGTCTTAGGGTGTCTGCGAAATTGCGTCTGGTAGAATCTAGTTTATGGGTGTGTAGCTCGCCACACTTATAAGAAAAGAGGCTACTAGGAGTTTAGGAATGTTTCCCCTCTTTTTAATTTAGTTCGTGCTTTGGAGTCTAATCTATCCTCTAATCTATGATCTCTTGCATTTTAGAAAAACAACCATGCCTCCCCATCGTACTAACGATCAGAATGCTCAGACAGATTAGGTCCGTCCTACTTAGGGATAAGGACCCAAAATAGAGCTTAGACTCCAAAGATTGATACTACTCTAGGAGTTCCACTTACTCAGACCAGCCCACCTAGGGCACCCAGAGCTCCCCAGGTGGGGACTAACTGCACTCAGCCTCGTGAGAGAGAAGTATCTAATGCAGAATTCAGACAGTCCATTTACATGCTTTCACAGTTAGTAACCACACAGACTCAACAGTAGGAAGATATTGGGTCTGCATCTGTTATGTATAAGGCTACAAGAGTGGGCCAGTTCATGAGGATAAACCCGCCCAAGTTTACTGGTTCCAAGGTAGAAGAGGATCCACTGGAGTTTGTGGATGAGATGGAGAAGATCTTTAAGGTGATGCATGCAGATGAGGTAGAGGGGGTTGAGTTAGCAGCTTACTAGCTTAAGGATGTACCGAACTAATGGTATAACGAGTGGGATGATTCAAAGAGTGAGCATGCCAAGCCCATAGTTTGGGCCGAGTTCGTGGAAGCCTTCCTCGATCGGTTCTTTCCTCTCGAGTTGAGAGAGGCCAAAGCTGAAGAGTTTATGAATCTAAAGCATGGAAAGATGAGTGTCCAGGAGTACACTCTGAAGTTCAACCAACTAGCCGGTTATGCTCCAAAGATGACTAGTAACATAAGAGTCTGAATGAGAAAATTTGCATCCGGCCTTTCAGATGACTTAGTACTTGAATGTCAGGAAGCAATGTTAAATCGGGACATGGATTTTTCCAGACTTCCAGTCCACATGCAGCAAGTTAAGGAAAAGGAAAAAAGATTACGAAATCTAGAGAGAAGGACAGACAGGAAAAGAGAGCCAAAAAAGCAAACCAGAGCTACAGTCAGCAGCAGAGTGGGAATTGGGGTAACAAATGGTAGAAGAAGAAGAATTGGGGTAATGCGCAGTCTGCAGCCAGTGCCCCGGTGACCAGACCCCCAATCGTACAGTGCACTTAAGATTTTTAGTATAGGTAGGGGTCGAGGATCCAGGGTTTACAGTCTCAAGAAAGTGTAGCTCAGACCCCTCGTACATACCCGCGTTGTGAGAAATATGGGAGGAATCATCCAGGGAGATGTCAGTTTAGCGCTATGGTGTGTTATTCGTGCAGCCATCAAGGCCATATATAGAGAGAATGTCCTGCATCAAAGGGTAATGTTGGTGGAGCCAAGTCACAGGATAATTCTTCTGCACCACCACCGCCTTAGAAGGGTGCCATTTCAGCCGTCGGAAATAGCCACAACCGGTTGTACGCCTTAACCAACCGCCAAGAGATAGAGGCCTCGCCGAATATAGTTACTGGTACATTGCAAATATTTTCCCATGATATTTATTTGTTACTTGATCCCAGGTCAACCCTGTTATATGTGACCCCTTATGTGGCTGTTGGTTTTGGGTTTGAACCCGATGTGATTATTGAGCCTTTTTCTATTTCCACTCTGGTGGGGGATTCTATGGTGGATAGAAGGGTGTATAGAAATTGTGTGGTGATTGTTTGTGGACGGGATACAGTGGCAGAGCTCATAGGCCTAGACATGCTTGATTTTAATGCTATCCTAAGGATGGACTGACTTCATTCATGCTATGCCACATTAAATTGTAGAACCGAAGAGTCACATTTTCTTTTCCAAATGAACTGGTGATAGAATGGGAGGGGCATTCTTTAGTGCCTAGAGGGAACTTTATATCTTATCTCAGAGCCCGTAAACTTATTTCCAAAGGTTGTTTGTACCATCTTATTTGGTTGAAGATTCTAATACTGAAAGTCCTTCCTTTCCATCTGTCCCGGTAGTAAATGAGTTCCCAGAAGTCTTTCCAGATGATCTACTAGGAATACCACCTGATAGGGAGATAGATTTTGGCATTGATTTATTGTTAGATACCTGTACCATCTCTATTTTGCCATATAGAATGGCTCCAGCAGAGTTGAAAGAGTTGAAAGAGCAGCTAAAAGATCTTCTAGATAAAGTTTTTATCCATCCTAGTGTTTCTCCCTGGGTGCACCTGTACTCTTCATGCAAAAGAAAGATGGTTCTCTTTGTATGTGCATAGATTACCGTCAGTTGAATAAGGTCACAATCAAAAATAAATATCCTCTTCCTAGGATTGATGATCTTTTTTACCAGCTTCAGGGTGCTAAATCTTTTTCAAAGATAGACCTTCATTCGGGATATAATCAGTTGAAGGTTAGGGAGTCAGATATTCCCAAAATAGCTTTTCAAACCAGATACGGTCATTATGAATTCTTAGTCATGTCCTTCAGGTTGACTAACGCCCTTGTAGCCTTCATGGATCTTATGAATAGGGTGTTCCATCAGTTTCTAGATCTGTTTGTTATAGTTTTCATGGATGATATTTTGATTTGTTCCAAGAGTGAGGAGCATCATACCAATCACCTCCGAATCATCCTTTAGAATCTCAAAGATCATGAGTTGTATGCGAAATTTTCCAAGTGCAAATTCTGGCTTAATATTATTGCTTTCTTAGGGCATATCGTTTCTAGTAACGGGATTAAGGTTGATCCCCAGAAGATTGAGGCAGTGAGAAAATGGCCCAGACCCACCACTCCAACCGATATTCGGAGCTTCTTGGGTTTGGCAAGGTATTACAAAAGATTTGTAGAGATTTTTTTTCTTCCATAGTTGTACCACTTACTAAGTTGACTCAGAAAAAAGTGAAGTTCATGTGGTCTGACTCCTGTGAGAATAGTTTTGAGAAGTTAAAATATAGCTTAGAACCTGCTCCCGTTTTGACTCTTTCAGAAGGTATGGAAAGGTTTGTTGTGTACTATGATGCATCCTGTGTGAGACTTGGGTGTGTACTTATGCAGCATAGTAAGGTGGTGTCTTATGTATCCAGGCAGTTGAAGGTGCATGAGCGAAGTTAGCCTACCCATGACTTAGAGTTAGCGGTTGTGGTGTTTGCATTTAAAATCTGGCGGCATTATCTTTATAGGGTCCATGTTGATGTTTTCACTGACCATAAGAGTTTACAGTATGTTTTCTCGTAGAAAGAATTGAAACCCAGGCAATGGCGCTGGATGGAATTGCTAAAAGATTATGACATGAGCCTGCACTATCATCCGAGCAAGGCAAGTGTGGTAGTCGTTGCCCTTAGCAGGTTGTCTATGGGCAGTCTTTTGCATGTTGAAGAAGGGAAAAGAGAGATGGAGAAGGATATTCACCGACTAGCAAATCTTGGAGTGCGACTCTTAGATTTCAAAAATGGAAGGGTAGTTGTTCACGAGATAGCTAAATCATCTCTTTGTGCATAAGTTAAAGGGAAGCAGATCGAAGATCCCATCTTGATGCAGATCAAGAAAGATGTGGATCAGCAAAAGGTTATGTCCTTTGAAATTAGTGGTGATGGTATTTTGAGATATCAAGGTAGATTGTGTATGCCAGATGTAAATTGTCTGCGGAAGAGAATCCTTGACGAAGATCACACTTTGAGGTATATTGTTCACCCAGGCTCTACCAATATGTATCATAATCTGAAAAACATTTATTGGTGGAATAATATGAAGCGCCATGTGGCTAACTATGTCTCCAAGTGTTTGAACTGTCAACAAGTTAAGGTAGAACATATGAGGCCTAGTGGTACTTCCCAAGAGATTACCTTGCCCTTACGGAAATGGGAAATGAACAACATAGATTTCATTACGAGACTTCTGAGGTCCCGAAACTAGTATGATTCTATTTGGGTGATTGTTGACAGGCTGACCAAGTCTGCATATTTTCTGCCTATGAGGACCTACTATTTGGGAGATGATTATGCCAATCTTTACATTGAGGAGATAGTCCGTTTGCAAGGGGAACTTGTATCCATCATATCTGACAGAGGTACACAATTCTCTTCACAGTTTTGGAGGTCTTTTCAGAGGGGTTTAGGTACCCAAGTGAACCTGAGTACTGCTTTCTACCCTCAGACTGATGGACAAGATGAGCGCACCATTCAGACCCTTGAGGATATGTTGAGGGCTTGTGTAATTGACTTCAAAGGTAGCTGGGTAGATCACTTGCCATTAATAGAGTTTGCTTATAATAACAGCTACCATGCCAGTATTAAGATGGCTCCATTTGAATCTTCATATGGGAGAAGATGTAGATCACCGGTAGGGTGGTATGAAGTGGGTGAGACTCAGTTCCTCAAAGTCTCCCCTATGAAGAGAGTTATATGATTCGGTAAGAAAGGTAAGCTGAGTCTTCTCTATATAGGGCCATACCAGATTTTGAGAAGGACAGGTAGAGTTGCATAGTTAGAGTTGCCTGCAAGTTTGGGTTCTATTCATCTGGTATTTCACATATCCATGTTGAAGAAATATTTTAGAGACCATTCATTAGGCTTTCCTGTAGAGGAGGTCAAAGTGATAGACTCTTTATCCTATGAAGAAAAGCCTGTGGCAGTCTTGGATTGCCAAGTTAGGAAACTGAGGAGCAAAGAAATATCTCGGTCAAAGTGTTGAGGAAAAATCAGAAAGTTGAAGAAGCAACTTGGAAATCAGAAAATGACATGAGAGATAGATACCCAGACTTATTTAATCTGGTGAATGACGAAATGGAAGGTACAATCCTTGTCTTATTCTTTTATGGACTTAGTGTACCTTAAATCGTCCTTGTCTGTATTATGTGTCATCATTCAGGGACGAATGATCCCAAATGGGGATAATGTAACACCCTAAAAAATCATCCATGCATCAGCTCGTGGTAATATGCTCTTAGATTTAAATGACTAGAATAGTATCAAAGAAACTTAGTCTCATTTTTGGCTTCCAAAATGAGTAAAGTTTAAACCATATATAATTTTCCTAATTTCGAATTTTTATTATGTGGAAAATTGAATGATCTTTCCGTCGATATAAGATTCTCCCAAATCCAATATTGGGGCAAGAAGTTATGGCTAATTAAGTCCTAATCATAAAACACCATCATTTTGGTGCTTGGCGCATCGCGGAGTGGGCCTATTTAGCAATTATCAAATTCGAGTAGTATAGCGCGATTGTGGCACGTCGAGCTGAAGTTCCAGGTCCCAATCAGTGGGACAACGCGATGGCTCCACATCGCGGTGAACTTAAAAATCCCATTTGACAATTTCTACTGAGCCACCGTGATCATGGCGGGTCGCGGTGGTCCATAAAATTGGGCTCCCAGTTATATTGTTATTTCATCTCATTAAGGTATATTGAGAATTTTTACCCCTCTTATTAGCTTAAACATGGGATTTTAATCCCAAATGACCTCATTATTAATATTTTCATCAGAAACCATCAAGAACACTCAGGGTTTCAAACAAGAAAACCCAAATAACTCAAGATTCAACCGTGGGTTTTAGAAATTGATTGGAGATTTGGAATCCCCAAGCCGTAGGCATCAAGAATCATCCTTTAATTTCCTAAATAGAGGTACGTGGGGTTTATCCTAAAAACTACATGGGCTTATCAACACAAGAAACATGATTTAAAGATTATCAAGCATGAATTTTAAAGGAGTTTTGGAACTTATGATTTAAATTTCACATATTGGGTGTGTTGATGATATTATTGTTTTGGTCTTTAGGCCTTTCTCCCTTAAATTGATTTAAACTTATATGAATATGTATGATGTTGAAGATTTGATTGAGAGAATTATTATTGAAACCCCTCTTTGATGATTTAGAGTTGATGAACTTGTTCGAAATAATTTTAGATGCTTGTTTAATGTTTTGAAGGGGATCTTTTCAATATTTAAGTATTTAACATGATTTTTATGATGATAAGAGGGAGTTTCTTGTGATGATTACTTCCTTGTCTTAAAAAAAAAAGAATTGCATATGATTGATATCTTTGACTTGACCACCTTGTGTATTTGAAATAGTGAAAAAGAGAGTTTCTTGCATATGTTTACATGAGCTTTAAGAAAGAGTTTCTTGAAATAATTTATTGTTATGGTGGTCTCAGATTTACATTTTGAAACAGAGATTATTATATTCTAATAATGGCTCATAGATGTGATTTGTAAGTTAATGGTATGACGATACCATATAAATGTATGCCATAACAGAGTTAGAGTTTTCAGAGTATGTTTTCAGAGAATGCATGTCTTAAAGAGTTAAAAATGGGCATAAAGAGAGTTAGGTGGTTGCCTGAAGATGGATAGAGTTCAAGTAACTCTTATCCTAAAATCGTGATTTGCCGATTCGGGTATATTATTTTTACGCTGGCAACGACCGTGTGGAGTAGCAGAGTCAGAGACTCTAACCCTTGAGGCAAACTTGGGTTGGAGGCTTCCCCTCTGAGTCAATGGAGGATTCCATATGGCCCATGGAATTTCAGAGTTGTAGGGTATACCACCTAGCGCAGAAGTAAAACAAAGAATGTCTTAAAGTTCAGATGATTTTCTTTCAGAGTCTTTCAGAAAATGCCCATGAGATTTCTTACTATATGATATGTTTATGAACTGTTTTTAAATTGCTCTCATATATGTTGAATATAAATTATTATTTTGTATTTCTCTGTGTACCAGTACATCTGTATTGACCCCCTACCTCCCAGGTTTGGAGGCTCAGTCTAATGGTCCGGCTAATCAATAGAGTATCCCAGAGAGAAGTGATTTGTCCAGTGATGAGCCCTCTTTGTTCTAGAAGGCCTGTTATTTTAGAATATGTTATTCCGTTGTTTTGGTCTATTAGGTGCCTTGTCCCAGCTTTCAGATAGTTGTCAGATTTTCATGTAGTAGGGATTTCGCAGAATGTTCCAGATGTTGTTTAGTTGAGTTCGGATTTCATTCCTTATTGTTAAACTAAATTCAGAGTATGACCATGTTTCCGTATCAGATTATATTTCCGCATCTCCTTTTATTATGTGAATGTTGTGCATGATTACCAGATAGAGTAGGATCTCCGGGCTTTCATGGTTTGGGATGTCCATCACGGCCAGGCCCTAGTTCGAGTCGTGATAGGAACTGTGGCAATTAAAGCTCCCAAAGGCACTAAATTTATTTGAGATGTTTTGCTGGTACCTGATCTTGACCAAAATCTTTTAAGTGTTGGTCAACTGCTAGAAAAAGATTATATGTTACTGTTTAAAGACAAAAAATATGTTGTTTCTGATTCTAGCGGAACTTAAATTTTGATCAAGTTTGTCGAAGTAGTCAATGTGAGCAGGTTATTATGACCACCAAGCACAATGATGACGATCTTATTTTTTATTCTGGAAAAAATAAAAATTGATATGCTACAATGGACGTTGAAATCGAACAAATCACTTCTCATGAAAATCCTCAAAAACTTCAAAACTATAAGGAGGCTATAACTAAGGATAATCCACATACTGTAGCTGGGACCACATCCGGATCTCCAGACTCTGGCAATAATAATAGTTCCAATTCATACCTCACATTTTATGAAGATCAGAAGGACAGAGATGATGGGATGGATGATTACGATGATGTTGATGACTATTTATCAGAATCCCATTGCAAGAATGATAGTGTTTCAGACAATACTTCACCTCATTTTGGTCCTTCACAGAAATATGGTTCAGCAGAGGAAGAAGAGCATTCCTCAGGAGATATTTCTTTAGATCCTGCAACATCGAGTTTTGAACCTAGTAAGGATGCAACGTCAAAAGATCTTAACTTTGTAGATGAAAATACCAGTGCAAGTGAAAAGTAGGTGCTTATGAGATATTTGCTTTGTGGTATCTGCAAATTGTTGTTATGTCGACCCGTAGTTCTTAATTGTGGCATGTTTATTGTGAAAATTGTGTGATCAATCCAAGCGACAAGCTATGTAGATGTCCAGTTTGCCAACTGGAGCATCAAAATGGATACCCCAACATTTGTTTAATTCTTGCACAATACGTGGAAGAGCAGTTTCCCGAGTTGTATGTATCAAGGGAAAACGCATCAGCGTACAGAGCTGCTCGTCAGATCCCATTAGCACAAAATTAGGACGAAGCTGATGGATGCAAATCACTACCTAGATTTGATTATTTCATATGGTTAACGGGAGGAGGACCATAAGTTCATATTGGAGTAGGTTGTGATCACTGTGGGATGTGTCCTATTGTTGGGGAACGGTACAAATGCAAAGACTGCAAGGGGAAAATAGGAGCTTGGAAGATGTTCATTTTGGAAAATTGTGAGGAGCTTATGCCCGAGTACCTTGGATTTGTGAAGGGTGTTGTGGACTCTAATTATTTGTCTCTCAACATCTCTGGTGAGATGCTACAACAGAACAAGATTCTCAAGGTGATTAGGAAGAACCTTGTGAAGAAATATTTTGAGATGTTCAATGAAATTGTTGAGAACAAGAAGGGATTGAAGCTCGCTGATATATTTACCAAAGCTCTTCCCAAAGAAACACTTCATGAACAACTTGGTTACCAGCAAATATCTCAAGAAGGAGTGTTGAAGTATTGAGTTATTTGTTGTTATTTTTCTTTTTAGTTTAGTAATTTTATTTTTGAAATTCAGTTATTTAAGTTGATATAGAATAGGATTTATTAGTATCCTAGTTGAAGGTGGAATAGGATTTTATTCGTTTCCTAGTTAGAAATAGAATAGGATTCTTTTGTCTATTTATATTCTCAGATGTGAATGAATAAACAAGAAGAATGTTTTTTTATCCTCAAACGTTTTCTTTTCCCTGTGTCTTGTAGAACAACAAGCTATTCACTGATCTGGCATAACACCTCTATTCAAGTGAGGCTGACTCTCTTAGGATGTCTATGATCTTGTTACTTAGGTTCTAGTACAGTCTCTTCCTCCTTGTTGCAACCCCCAGTGTTATAGCCAAAAGTGTTGCAATCCTGACAAAAGCTGGGATGCCATTCATAATCAATTCTTTACTCATATATTGTGTCATCGGTTATTCAATCATAATCACATCAGGTAATGGTTGGGTTAGGTCTGTCTCTATAAGAATCTCGGCATAAAATATAAATGCTTTCCTCCTTCACTGTGAGTTTTTCTGTACGTATTGGTTTGGCTAAGATCCTAGCAATTCTTCCTAGGTTTTCCTCAATCCAATATAAGAGCGGCAACCTTGGAAAAAGCACCCAAATAGGGATTACGTATAGAGAATCTGGCTGAAAAGGAAGTCTGGTTCCCACTTCTTTAGAATCATTCGATGGTTATCAAAAGTGTAAGGACCATTTTGCATAAAAAAGCTCCTTATATCAAAAGTGTACGGACCATTTTGCATAATAGCCATTGTCGTGTAAAAACACTTTACAGTTTCAACAAACCTCCATATTCCATTAACAAATTTCAGCATCTCCTTAAACGTAGGTGTACCTTCTATAACATACCATATCAATGTAGTGCTCCATTTCTCACATTGCTCATAAATTTTATCCTGGTATACTTGAAGTAGCTCTAATCCATCCTTCATCACTGGAGGGAAGAATTGTAAAGTCATACGTTGTTGTGCTTGTTTGTTGCCTTTGATGATATCAGCTAGCATAGGGCCTTCACGATTTTTCTCCCATGGGAATTCTTGTTTTTGAGTTGTTGTAGAAAGCAATCACTGCCTCCATTGTTTTTGACTTGTTAACTTGGCTGAGCTCCCGTTCATCCTTCTCAACAATCAACTTCCCAGATCTGGGGGGGGAAATTACGACAGAGCCACTTCTCCGGGACATATCTGTCGAGCGTGAAGGGGGAAGTGAGGTGCTAGAGCTTGGGATCCAACTACCAAATTGCATCAGTCCAAGGTTTTGAGGCACCCCTGGTAGCATATATTGTTTGTTTCTACGGGGTTCCAATTAAATTTTGAGGGTCTAATCCGAGCTTGGTAGGCATGCGCAAAAATCAACAATTGTTGATATCTGGTGTAATCGCTTAAGAGGTCATGGTCCGCTTAAGCAGCAGTTGCTTTAGCAACCCAAGACCGCTTAAGCGATTTCCACTTTAGCAACCAGGCCTTGCTTAAGTTGTAGCCGCTTTATGGCCTGGTACTACTTTAGAGGTAGCTGCTTAAGTAGCAACCACGGTATTTAACTTTTTTTCTCGATTTTTCACCCTTTTTGGACTTTAAGCTTCGGGTATGAGCAATTTTTAGGATTTTCATCACCATTGAGATTGGGTAAGCTCTAAAACCTTAATTCATTACTTCTCATTGATTTATATCTTCAACACACTCTTTAATATTGATTTTAACATGGAGTGTTGAGGATTTTTTTTCTGAAAAAGCTTTTAAATGGTTTTTATTCGATTTGGATATCATTTTTAACTCTTTTTTGAGTGTTTTTTCAGTTATAGATTTCTTTAATATTGGGGAATTTATTTCTAAAATAAAATTCTGATTTTACCCTTTTTATTTTCAAACTGTTTACAACTATGCCAAAAAAATAAAAAATATGAATAATAAAGTAGACAAAAATATTGAGAGAAGACAAAAGATGAGAGCTTTTCATTCTTCCAAAAATATCAAATATACAAGTGTTTCAAGTGTATTTTTATATGCACAATATGAGATACTATGCTTCTATTTATAGTCTTCATAGAGGCGTACAAAATATTATCATAATATAACATTAAACAAGAACATTATGGGGAGGTTAAAGGGTGTGAGAGTTACACCCATAATGGTGTGTGGAGTAATGGAGGATTAACTACACATCATGGAGAAGATGGGTGGGAGAGACTTAATTTCAAAGAGTTATGGACATCCATCATAGACATAGTATTTTATAATACTCCCTCTTGGATGTCCATAGATGATGTGCCTCATTAAAATCTTACTAGAAAAAAATCTGCGAAAAAAAATCATAGACATATTATTTTATAATATTTCTCCTTGCATATCCATAGATGATGTGCCTCGTTAAAACCTTACTAGCAAAAAATCCTGTGGAAAAAAATTCTTAGTGAATGAAAAAAGTACACATATCTTATAATACGCATTTGTTTGCTACCTCGTTAAAAATCTTGCCAGAAAAATTCACTGGAAAAAAACCTCGACCAAGAAAAAAAGTGCAATGCATATTTTACTCCCCCTGATGCAAACATCATTTCACTTCTCAAAGACGACGCCTCCAATTTTATATGTCAGCTTTCAAATGTTGATATTGATTATGCCTTTGAGATCAATCACATTCATGAAGATGTCATACTCTTGTAATTATCATCCTGATATATCATTTTCTTATTTCTTGGATATGTTAAGCCTTCGAACTCAGCTAAATAAATTCATGACAATCACTTTATTTGCAACATCATCGTCTCAAGTCATTTGCACATTGAACTTGTTTGTAGCAATAACTAATTAGTTGTGGATTCTTTCATTTGCATGATATTAAAATTGATTGCAGATCAAATATTCTTCGTGCAATTGCATAGCCAAAAGACCTTTGACGATATTTGATAGATATAATAAAACCATATCTATTATATTTGATTTCACTCATATTCACATAAAAGTGAAATTGTATATTATGCACATTAATAAAAACTACTCTCTCATGTATAGAAACTAGCAGGATACATAAGTACATCAATTGCACTAATACGTGATACTTTCTAATCATTTTATGAGATTGAAATGATCTTTTATTATGATAAGTGATCTCGCAACTATTGAGATATTCAATGAATTGAATCTCATTTAGATCCTTGAAGGATTTTCCTATAGCATTTACTGCCTATCAAGACATGGCAGTCATTCGTTATACGCATTCAAGATTTTCATATATTTTTTAAAGATATCTTATTGCAATCCACCATAGGAGAACACATCTCTAAACAATAATGTCAGGACTTTTGTAAATAACCTTTACGCCTCAACGCACAAGTCATATTTTATATCTTATGATTTTGCATTTCTCACAATCACCAATTTGTATCCCACTAGCATTATACCTTAGTCTATGGACTAATTTCAAAACATCACTTTTCAAGTAAAACATAATGTACTTAAATTGAGTATTTTATCTGTCCACATTATTCGATAGATTTAAACTCAATATCCCCCATTTATAAGAGTGGGTGCTTTATTATAACAAAAATACCATCGACGGATATTTGATATCGGTTACAATAAGACATAACTTATTGAGATCTCTTCATTTCATCATTTTCAGGTAACTGAATCTTTGTCATGGTTTTATGAAGTGTTGTGTTATAGTGCTTTTTAAAGCACTTTCCTCATTATCATTGATCATCTTTATCATTTGCTCCTCTTCTTTTTCAAGGAGTTTTACATTTGAAATAGATTTGTCTATCACGCTTCATGAGTGTCATAGACTCTGTCCTTCAAGAACTTCTCATTGGAGCACTTATAGCTGAATCAAAACATAGGATCAGTCTGACAATAAACTTGCAATATTTTGCAAATCAAATATTATCTATTGAACTTCAAGTTCATATTTTTTTACAAGGATCTAGATAATTAATTTCATATATTTCAACTATTAATCATATCTCCCCTAATATTAGAAAATTTAACATTCACCCCAATCTTATTTGGGGATTCATTTTTGTGCGTGGTGGATATTGCACATTCAAATATTTAGATGAATTTATTTGGTTTCTGACCCTGAACCAACAATATAGGAGTACCTTGTTGGCTTGATGCATATAAGTGTCACTACATTTAAATAAACTCGTCTCATACTATTTTTTTTTTTGGAAGATTTGTTCTTATAACCAATGGTTTAGCTATAATTGGAGGTACATAATTTTTTACTAAACCAATCAATATTATCAACTTTTATAGTTTGGAACCATGCTCTCAATTTAACAATTTGAGCAAACAACATTGTAAGACTCACATTGCAAGTTGATAGCAAAGTGCATCTGACCAACCATAATTTCATCTCATTTCATAGTAAACGGTCTGCATGGCAGGTGAACGTGCCCTTATGCACCTTGTTGTAAGTTTTAAAAGATTTGAGGAAAGCAATCATAATCCAATATAATATTTTATCGTGAAAACAAGCAACATAAGAGAATATTGAAGAACTTATTGTGCACCAGAACTTAAACCGATGTTATATTCTCTTCTTAAATTCACCATCTTATATTAAACCAATGGCACAATAGGTCAAAGTAGAACAAGACTCGCCTTTGAGCCTCTAACAATAATGCCACCTTTAATGGTTATAGCTTTGAGGAGTATAAACAAAAAAATATTCAATTGTTATATTTAAAATGAATTCAAATTTAAAAAAAAAATGTAAAGAAACCTAACTTACCCAATTATGTCACTAAAGTTTAGTGTGGCTAATCTGCAACTTAGTAGACCATAACGGTCAAACATTAAAATATTAGATATGATGAATGTAAAATATTTAAACTTAAGAATCATTTATAGATGATGTATGAGAACATAATAGCAAACACTCAAATCATAATTGTTATGCAAACACTCATCAAATAATAACTCTTTCATATATTTAAATGACCTCTTTAAAGTAGATAACCACATGCTCGTTAACTACTAAAACTTATACTAGATAAAGGGTCTTTATCTTATTTTTGACTAGTTCATATACAAGGAAAAGACTAACAAATAAAAACATGAAAAAAAAATACTATGGGAACCAAAAGACTAGTCCTTATTCTCTAGCAAAATAAAATAAACAAAGAAAATCACACTTCACTAACCAGGCACAAAATTAAAAATTTAGTAGTTTCTAAGCCAATAAGAAACAACTTTTGGATGAAAAAGATTTTCGCATATTATTTTTTGTGGCATGCAAATGCCTAGGCCAAAGAATCTTGTTATACCATAATGTATTTTTACCTAAATTTTTGAGATTTGTGTTGATAATATGTTCTAAAACTAAGCCAAAAATAAAAAATATGAACAATAAAGTAGACAAAAAATACTGATAGAAGACAAAAGATGAGAGATTTTCATTCTTCCAAAAATATCAAATGTGCAAGTGTTTCAAGTGTATCTTTACATGTACAATATGAGATACTATGCTTCTATTTATAGTCTTCATAGAGGCATACAAAAGATTAACATAACATAACATTAAACAAGAACATTATTTGGGGGGGAGGGGGGGGTAAAGCCCCGAAAGTTTCAAGCTAAAATTTGTCCCTAAAAGTATCAAGCATGAACTTCTAGAGTGAATTATACTCAAATACCTGTGGAATTCTTTAAATTTTAACTCTTGATTATGTTGTTGACTGAATAAGCTTTTCGTCGATATAAGATTCGTCCAAAACGGACATCCGGCGAGGGAGTTATGGCTATTTTATGTGCTAGTAGAAAAACATCATCGTCCAGGTGTTTAGCGCGTCGCGGAGAGGGTTTAATTAGAAACTGTCAAATTCCAGTAGGACCTCGCAATAGTGGCGCATCGCGGAGGATCCCAATTTCGCATTCGTCAATTTTCAGTAAGACTCCACGATCGTGGTGCATCGCGGAGTGAGACAATTTCCCAATTGTCAATTTCCAGTGAGCCACCGCGATTGTGGCGCATCGCGGTAGCCCATAAAATCGGGCAGCATTTATATTTTTTACTCTGTTTTATTAAGGGTAAAATTGTACTTTTCCAACCCCTTGTCATCTCTAACACGGGATTTAATCCCAAGAACACCAAAGTAAGATTATTTTCATAAAAATCTCTCAAGAAACTCCATTAGGGTTCCAAACTAAAAACCCTCATAGCTTAAGATTTAACCGTGGATTTTCAAAAGCGATTGAAGATTTGAAATCCTCAATCCGTAAGCTTCAAGAATTACCTATTATCTTCCAGAATTAAGGTACGCGGGGTTTTTCTAAAATCTCATGGGCATAGAAATCATGATTTTAAGAAAGGGGTTTTCCGATTTTTGAATACATTCATGTTTTAGAAATCGTGACGGTATTGTTTTGGTCTTTTGACCTTACCCACATTGATTTAAAATTGTATATATGTATATGTAAGTGATTTAAGTTAATATTTGAATTAAGAGCATGACTCACATGAAATCCCTCTCTTGATGTGATTGTTCCCATTTTTCACATGATATGGATTATTTTCGAAATGCATCTTCAAAAGCATGTTACGAAGTGTCTTGATTTATGAATGATTTGGTTATGAATCTTGAATTCAAAAGAGAGGGTTGTTTGTATTGAAAAATATTGAAAATACATATAATCAAATAGTGCATGGATTTTGCCAAAAGCATATGACCACCTTATGTTTGAAGAGTTCTTGCATAGTTTTGACTTATATTTTCTGAACATGAAATCTCTTATACTATTTGCATGTTTGGGTGGTCTGAACTATGTTTTAATGAAAGAATTATGCATGATGCATTATGGCTCAGAAATAGGACTTGCAATTCTTGGTGTGACGACACCAATTTAGATTATGCCATGATAATTCAAAACAGAATAGAATGAATGTTTGAAGTCAGAATTTTCAGATATTGAAACTAGAAAAATGCATGATTCAGAACAGGATAAAAATGGGCACAAAGAGAGATTAGGTGGTTCCCCAAAGAAGGAATGGGTTCAGACAACCCGTTGCCCTAAACCGTGATTTGCCGATCCAGGTATATTATATTACGCTGACCTAGTGTCGTGTGGTGTATCAGAATCAAAAACTCCAACCCTTGCGGAACACTCGGGTTGGGAGTTTCCCGGCCGAGTCAATGGCGGATTCTATATAGCCCGTGGAATATCATAATTGTAGGCGAGTGCCACCTAACTCAGGATTAATACGAAGATCAGAACTGCATTGCCCAGAATGATTTATGATTTTTTAGAAAATGTGCCCATGTGTTTTGGAACTATTTCATACATGATATTTTGAAAAATCTCTCTCTCGATATTTTATTTACATAAAAGCTTTATTTTGGATTTCTTTGCGTACTAGTACATCTGTATTGACCCCCCCCCCCCTCCCCCCTCCTCCTCCCTCCAGGTTCTAAGGCTCAGTCTAGGGGTCTAAAAAGGCAATAGATTTATCAGACAAAGTTGCAGTATTCAGTTTGTGAGCCTTCTCTATTCCAGAAGGCCTGTCTTTTCACGTTGTGTCACTTATTATTATTTTGGTCTACTGGGGGCCTTGTCCCCATTTCAGACAGTTATCAAATTTTCATGTAGTAGAGATTTTGTAGACTGAGTCAGAAGATATTTAGATGTAGTTGATTTACAGTTTCCATACTTATGTTGACTTTAGAATTAACCATGTTTCCGTAGGATATTATGATTTCGCATCTTCTTCAATTATATGAATGTTGTGCATGATTACCAGATAGAGAAGGACGTTCCGGCCCTTGACTGATCGGGATGTCCATCACGGCCAGGCCCTAGTTTGGGTTGTGACAAACTTGGTATCAGAGCACGGTTCATGGTCCCAGGGTATCTACGAAATTGCGTCAGGTAGAGTCTTATTTATGGGTGTGTAGCATACCACACTTATAAGCAAGAGGCTACTAGGAGTTTAGGAAATGTTCCCCCTATTTGTTCTTTAGTTCGTGCCTCAGAGTCTGAATCAGAAATTATCCCCTAATCAGTGATCTATTGTATTTCAGAAAATAGTCATACCTCATTTTCGTTCCAACAACCAGGATACTCAGGATGATAAAGTCCGTCCCACTCATAGGATGAGAACATAAAACAGAGCTCATACTCCAGAACTTGTCCCCACTCCGGGAGTCCCTCCAGTCCCGACCAGTCCACCTAGGGCTCCACGGACCAATGTTAACCGTCCCTCGACTACTCAGAGGGATATTTTAAATGCAGAATTCAGAAAATCTATTCATATGCTGACACAGTTGGTGACTAATCAGGCCTAAAAATCAGAAGATGTTGGGTCTGCACCTGTTACATCTGAATCTACCAGGGTGGGTCAGTTCATGAGAATGAACCCGCCCAAGTTTACTGGCACTAAAGTAGAAGATGTTGAGCTAGGTGGAAGGTGTTGAGCTAGTTCATTGAGTGATTCATGTGGATCAAGTGGAAGGTGTTGAGCTAGCGTCTTACCAGCTAAAGGATGTAGCGAACCAATGGCATAATGAGTGGGAAGAGGTGAAGGGTGACAGTGCTGAGCCCACAGTGTGGGACGAATTTGTGGAAGCATTTCTTGAACGATTCTTTCCTCTATAGTTCAAGGAAGCCAAAATAGAGGAGTTCATGAACCTTAAGCAGGGAAAGATAACTGTTCAGGAGTATACTTTAAAGTTTAATCAGTTGGCCCATTATGCTCCTGAGATGACGAGTAGTATGAGGGCCTGAATGAGGAAGTTTGTTTCTGACCTTTCAGATGATCTGGTGCTTGAATGTCAAGGGGCGATGCTAAATAGGGAATTGGACTTTTCTAGGCTGACAGTCCACATGCAGTAGGTTGAGAAGAAGAAGAAGAAGATAGTCGAGTCCAGAGAGAAGGATAGGCAAGGCAGGCAAAGAAAGCCAGATCAGTGGATCAAAACCCCAGTCAATAGCAGGGTGGTAATTGGGGTAAAAAATGGCAAAAGAAGAAGTTTTGGGGTAAGGAGCAGTCTACAGCTAGCGCCCCAGCGCCCATACCCCCAGTCGATAGACGATCCTAGAGTTTTCAGACAAATTATAGACCAATAACTCAGGATACTCAGTCGCAGGGTAGTGTGGCTCAACAGCATCGTACTTTCCCACGGTACGAGACTTGTGGTAGGCATCATCTGGGAAGGTGTCAGCTAGGCGCATTTGTGTGTTATTATTGTGGTCAGACGGGTTAATTTCAAAAGGATTGCCCTTCGGCTAAAAAGAGTGTTGGGGGTGCCAAGTCCCAGGCAAACTCTTCTGTACCACCACCGCCTCAGAAAGGCACCACATCAGCTGCCGGGAGTGGTCGCAACTAATTATATGTTTTGACCAACCGACTGGAGGTGAAAGCCTCGCCAGACGTAGTCACCAGTATGTTACAACTCTTTTCCCATGATGTATATGTGTTGCTTGATCCCAGATCTACCTTATCTTATGTGACCCCATATGTAGCTGTTGGATTTGGGTTTGAGCCCGATGTGATTGCTGAACCATTCTCGGTTTCCACTCTGGTGGGGGATTCTGTTGTGGCTAGGAGGGTATACAAAAATTGTGTTATGTCTATTCTTGGTAGGGATACTGGGGAAGACCTCATAGAACTTGATATGGTTTCTTTTGATGCTATCCTAAGGATGGACTGGCTCCATTGGTGCTATGCCACACTAGACTGTAGAACCCGAAAGGTTACCATTTATTTTTCGAATGAGCCAGTATTAGAGTTGTAGGGGAACTCTTTATCACCTAGAGGGAACTTTATATCTTATCTTAGAGACCATAAACTCATTTCTAAGGGTTACTGGTACCATCTTATTCGGGTTAGGGATTCTAAACCCGAAAGTCTTTCTCTTCAGTCTGTCCCAGTAGTAAATGAATTCCCAAAAGTTTTTTCAGATGATCTCCTAGGAATACCACCTGATAGGGAGATAGATTTTGGTATTGATTTATTCCCAGATACTCATCCTATTTCTATTCTTCCATATAGGATGGCTCTTGCAGAGCTAAAAGAGTTGAATGAAAAGCTAGCAGATCTACTAGATAAGGGTTTTATCCACCCTAGTGTGTCTCCCTGGGGTGCACCTGTACTCTTCGTGCAAAACAAAGATAGTTCCCTGCGTATGTGCATTGATTACCGTCAGCTGAATAAGGTCACCGTTAAAAATAAATACCCTCTTCCTAGGATTAATGATCTCTTTGACCAACTTCAAGGTGCTAAGTGTTTTTCTAAGATATACCTTCATTCGGGATATCATCGGTTGAAAGTTACCGAATTAGACATTCCCAAGACAGCTTTTCGAACCAGATATGGTCATTATGAATTCTAAGTCATGTCCTTCGGGTTGACTAATGATCCTGCAGCTTTCATGGACCTAATGAATAGGGTCTTCTGTCAGTTCCTAGACCTGTTTGACATAGTTTTTATTGATGATATCTTGATTTACTCCAAAAGTGAGGAGGATCATGTTAATCACCTCCGAATTATTCTTCAGACTCTCAAAAATCATAAGTTATATGCAAAATTCTCCAAGTGTGAATTCTGGCTGAATGTTATTACTTTCTTGGGGAATATTGTGTCTAGTGAAGGGATTCGGGTTAATCCCCAAAAGTTTGAGGCAGTGAGAAAATGGCCCAGACCCATGACTCCAATCGATATTTGGAGTTTCTTGGGTTTGGCGGGTTATTATAGAAGGTTCGTAGAGATTTTCTCTTCCATAGCTGCACCACTTACTAAGTTGACTCAGAAAAAGGTGAAGTTTATGTGGTCTGACGCTTGTGAGGATAGTTTTGAAAAGTTGAAAGAAAAGTTGACTACTGCTCATGTTTTGACTCTTTCGAAAGGCACAGAGGGTTTTGTTGTGTACTGTGATGCATCCCTTGTGGGTCTTGGGTGTGTACTTATGCAGCATGGTAAAGTGGTGGCTTATGAATCTAGGCAGTTAAAGATGCATGAGCGGAACTACCCCACCCATGACTTGGAACTAGCAGTTATGGTGTTTGCGCTTAGAATTTGGAGGCATTATATTTATGGGGTGCATGTTGATATTTTCACTAACCATAAGAGTTTGCAGTATGTTTTCTTGCAGAAATAACTAAACCTCAGGCAGAGGCGTTGGATGGAGGTTTTGAAAGACTATGACATGAGTCTGCACTATCATCTGGGCAAGGCAAACGTGGTAGTTGATGCCCTCAGCAGATTGTCTATGGGAAGTCTTTCATATGTTGAGGAACGGAAGAGAGAAATGGTGAAAGATATTCACCGGCTTGCAAATCTAGGAGTGTGACTCTTGGATTCTGAAGTTGGGAAATGGTTGTTCATGAGATATCTTAGTATTCCCTTTGTGTAGAAGTTAAAGAAAAATAGGTTGAAGATCCCATCTTGATACAGATCAAGAAAGATGTGGGTCAACAGAAGGTGATGTCCTTCGAAATTATTGGTGATGGTATTTTGAGGTATCAGGGTAGATTATGTGTACCAGTTGTTGATGGTTTGCGAGTGATAATCCTTGACGAAGCCTGCACTTTGAGGTATGTTGTTCACCCAGGATCTACTAAGATGTACCATGATCTGAAATCTATGTATTGGTGGAATAATATGAAGCGTGATATGGCTAACTTTGTTTCCAAGTGTTTGAATTGCCAACAAGTTAAAATAGAGAATTTGAGGCCAGGTGGTTCTTCCCAAGAGATAGCTTTACCCTTGTGGAAGTGGGAGATGATTAATATGGACTTCATCATAAGACTTCTGAGGTCCCGAAACCAGTATGATTCTACTTGGGTTATTGTAGATAGGCTGACCAAGTCAGCCCACTTTCTGCCTGTCAGGACTAACTATTCGGGAGAGGATTACGCCAAGCTGTTCATTGTAGAAATAGTTCATTTGCATGGTACACCTGTTTCCATCATATCCGACCGAGGTACACACTTCTCTTCTTAGTTTTGGAGATCCTTTCAGAGAGGCTTAGGTACCCAAGTGTATCTAAGTACTGCTTTTCACCCTCAGACTGATGGGCAGGCTGAGTGCACCATTTGGACCCTTGAGGATATGTTGAGGGCCTGCATGATTGATTTTAAAGGTAGTTGGGTAGATCACTTGCCATTGATAGAGTTCACGTATAATAATAGTTTCCATTCAAGAATTAAGATGGCACCATTTGAGGCATTGTATAGGAAAAGATGTAGGTCTCTGATAGGATGGTATGAAGTAGGTGAGATACAGATATTTGGGTCTGATCTTGTTCATCGAGCAATGAAAGATGTGAAACTTATCAGAGAACGACTTAAGACGGCTCAGAGTCATCAAAAATCTTATACCGACGTTAGGAGAAGAGATTTAGAGTTCGAGGGTGGTGATTGGGTGTTTCTAAATATTTCTCCTATAAAGGGAGTCTTGTGATTCGTAAAGAAAGGTAAATTAAGTCCTCTCTACATAGGACCCTATCATATTATGAGAAGGGTAGGTGGTGTTGCGTATGAGATAGAATTGCCTGCCAGTTTGGGTTCTGTCCATTCGGTATTTCATTTATCTATGTTAAAGAAGTGTATTGGAGACCATTCGTTAGCGCTATCTGTCGAAGAAATCAAAGTGACCGACTCCTTATCCTATTAAGAAGAGCCTGTAGAAATTTTGGATCACCAAGTTAGAAAATTAAGAATCAAAGAGATTGCCTCAGTTAAAGTGTTGTGGAGAAACCAGAAAATTGATGAAGCAACTTGGGAATCCGAAGTTGACATGAGAGCTAGGTACCCAAACCTTTTTGACCAAGTGGATGACAAAATGGAAGGTACAATCCTTGCCTTATTCTTTCTATGCCTTAGTATGCTTGAAGTCATGCTTGTCCATGTTCCGCGTCAACATTCGGGGAAGAATGTTTCCAAGGGGGAGATATTGTAACGCCCCGAAAGTTCCAAGCTAAAATTTATCCCTAAAAGTATCAAGCATGGTCTTATAGAGTGAATTATACTCAACTCCCTACGGAATTCCTTAAATTTTAACTCTTCATTACGTAGGTGACTGAATAAGATTTCCGTTGATATAAGATTCGTCCAAAAAGGACACCCGGCGAGGGAGTTATGGCTATTTTATGTGCTAGTCGCAAAACATCATTGTTCAGGTGTTTAGCGCGTCGCGGAGAGGGTTTAATTAGAAACTGTCAAATTCCAGTAGGACCTCGCGATAGTGCGCGTCGCGGAGGATCCCAATTTCGTATTCGTCAATTTTCAGTAAGACTCCGCGATCGTGGAGAGTCGCGGAGTGAGACATTTTCTCAATTGTCAATTTCCAGTGAGCCACCATGATTGTGGCACATCGCGGTAACCCATAAAATCGGGCAGCAGTTATATTTTTTACTCCGTCTAATTAAGGGTAAAATGGTACTTTTCCAACCCCTTGTCATCTCTAACACGGGATTTAATCCCAAGAACACCAAAGTAAGATTATTTTCATAAAAATCTCTCAAGAAACTCCATTAGGGTTTCAAACTAAAAACCCTCATAGCTCAAGATTTAACCGTGGGTTTTCAAAAGCGATTGAAGATTTGGAATCCCCAATCCGTAAGCTTCAAGAATTACCTATTATCTTCCTGAATTAAGGTACGCGGGGTTTTTCTATAATCTCATGGGCATAGAAATCATGATTTTAAAAAAGGGGTTTCAGATTTATGAATACATTCATGTTTTAGAAATCTTGACGGTATTGTTTTGGTATTTTGACCTTCCCCACATTGATTTGAAATTGTATATATGTATATGTAAGTGATTTAAGTTAATATTTGAATTGAGAGCATGACTCACATAAAATCCCTCTCTTGATGTGATTGTTCCCATGTTTCACATGATATGGATTGTTTTTGAAATGCACCTTGGAAAGCATATTACGAAGTGTCTTGATTTATGAATGATTTGGTTATGAATCTTGAATTCAAAAGAGAGGGTTGTTTGTATTGAAAAATGTTGAAAATACATATAATGAAAGTGTGCATGGATTTTGCCAAAAGAACATGACGACCTTATGTTTGAAGAGTTCTTGCATAGTTTTGACTTATGCTTTCGGAACATGAAATCTCTTATACTATTTGCATGTTTGGGTGGTCTAAACTATGTTTTAATGAAAGAATTATGCATGATGCATTATGGCTCAGAAATAGGACTTGCAAGTCTTGGTGTGATGACACCAATTTAGATTATGCCATGGTAATTCAGAACAGAATAGAATGCATGTTTGAAGTCAGAATTTTCAGATGTTGAAACTAGAAAAATGCATGATTCAGAACAGGATAAAAATGGGCACAAAGAGAGCTTAGGTGGTTCCCCGAAGAAGACATGGGTTCAGACAACCTGTTGCCCAAAACCGTGATTTGTCGATCCGGGTATATTATATTACGCTGGCCTAGTGTCGTGTGACGTATCAGAATCAAAAACTCCAACCCTTGCGGCACACTCAGGTTGGGGGCTTCCCCGCCGAGTCAATGGCGGATTCCATATCGTCCGTGGAATATCAGAATTGTAGGGGAGTTCCACCTAACTCAGGATTAATATGAAGATTAGAACTGCATTGTCCAGAATGATTTATGATTTTTTAGAATATGTACCCATGTGTTTTGGAACTATTTCATACATGATATATTGACAAATCGCTCTCTCGATATTTTGTTTACATAAAAGCTTTATTTTGGATTGCTTTGCGTACCAGTACATCTGTATTGACCCCTCCTACTCTCTCCAGGTTCTAAGGGTCAGTCTAGGGGTCCAAAAAGGCAGTAGATTTATCAGACAGATTTTCAGTGTTCAGTTGGTGAGCCTTCTGTATTCCAGAAGGCCCGTCTTTTCAGATTGTGTCACTTATTATTGTTTTGGTCCAGTAGGGGCCTTGTCCCAGTTTTAGACAGTTCTCAGATTTTCATGTAGTAGAGATTTCGCAGACTGAGTCAGAAGATATTTAGATCTAGTTGATTTACAGTTTTCATACTTAAGTTGAATTCAGAATTGACCATGTTTCCATAGCAGATTAGGATTCCGCATCTTCTTCAGTTATATGAATGTTGTCCATGATTACCAGATAAAGAAGAACGTTCTGGCCCTTGATGGATCGGGATGTCCGTCACGGCTAGGACCTAGTTCGGGTTGTGATAGGGAGTTACACCCATGTAACGCCTCATAAAAGACTTGCATAGATTAGTCTTTAATATTGAGCTCTTAGACTTAATGACTTACAATTTTCTAAGTGTAAAATTTGACTTAGTCATTTTAGCTGGCAATCTTCGGGATACAACTTTTCAACCTTCCCAACATCCGTTTTTAGATTTTCAAGTTGTGTTACGATCGGGAAAGATCATAGTGCATCTCGGATAAGTTTTGGAATTTTTCGGAACGCATAAGGCTGCGTTTGGATTTCAAAACAGTAGCAAAACGCATAGCCTATTGCCCAGTTTTCAGCATTTCAGGGTCAACTTCAAATAATTATAACTCCCTGTATATAATGAACTATGTGATATATAATATATCAAACGAATACTCTTTGAGTTCTCTTTCAAATGCAGTTGGTTTCATCCAATTTGATTATATTAGTAAAAAGTTATAATCGATTTACTCCAGACTATCAAACTGTCAACTGAGGGACAGATTTGACCTTAATTGCTCCTTAGGGGTATTTTGGTCATCCTTCACCCCTATATATACCACCAACACGGGATTTAATCCCTCAAACACCAAAATACACCTTCATTCATCAAAATTGCTCAAGAACACTCCTTAGGGTTTCAAAATAAAAACCCAAATAGTTCAAGATTCGACCGTAGGTTTTCGAATTTAATTACATATTCGGAATCAAAAATCTGCGAGCTTCAAGAAACATCTAGTATTTTTGGAAATAGAGGTACGTGGGGTTATCCTAAAATCTCATGGGTGTAGTATGAACATGCATGCTTTTAAATGGGGGTTTTCAATCAAATGCTAATAACTTGCTTTCAATATGATTTCTAAGTCATTTTTCTTTATGTCATGGGAATTGTTTGCCTATATACTTCAATGGTTGAAACCATGCATATGTGATTTGAGATTTTCCATGGAAGTTTGATAAATATGAATGATAAATTTCTTTCAAATTCTCATGATAATGTCTTGATACCCCATATCATATTGTGACCAACAAAAGAGAGCATGAATTTGAAATAATTATTGTTCACCACTTGTAAATGATGAAGCACCTTGGTTTTTACATGATTATGCATATGTGGATGTGATATGGATGACTTGCAAGTCGGGTATGACGATACCCTATAGAATATGATAGGTGATTGGATTTAATGAAGTTTGAATGCATTGATTTTACATGAGATAGGTGGATACCTAAAGAAGGCGTTTGAGTGTAAGGGCTCATCGCTGGAAACCGTGTTTGTCGACACGGGAATTTGGTACCAGGCTAAGTGATCTTGTGTACTTGACTTTATGTCATTCCCAAATTGGGACTATAGGTAGGAGCCCGGGCTAAGTGATCTTGGGCACTACCATTGGGTCAAGACACCATGCTTTGTGGTCTTGTGTGTCTCTCCCTCATTTATACTCTAATCTCGGCGGCAATTGAGGTTTGACAGTTGGTGTAAATTATGTAGGGTATTCCACCTAGCTCAGTTGCATTTCATTGTTGTTGAGAAACTGTTGCATTATGCCCATGTGTTTTCAAATGATTTGATATGAAATTTCTTTATAATGGCTCTCAACTATATTTTGTAAAAATATTATGTTTTGTTTTGATATCTCTGTGTGCCAGTACTTTTGTGCTGACCCCTCCTCTCTCCAACCTCTCAGGTTCAGAGGCCCAGTCTAGGGGTCAAGAGAATCAGTAGATCATTCAGACAGAGTTGCAGAGACAAGTGGTGAGCCTTCTATGTTTCGAAAGGCCTTATGTCCTGCAGTCCATTTATCTTATATTTAGTTTTGGGGTCTACTGGGGGCCTTGTCCCAGTTTATATACAGTTACTTGACTCAGTCATTTGTTAGAGATTTTCGCAGACAGTTGTTTAGAGGTTGATTGATATTGGGGGAACTTTATTTCCCCTTTATTGTTTCTTTTCATATTTATGACCATGTTTCCGAATTATTGTGTTTCTTCTGCATTACTTTGATCATATGAATTAGGTCCATGATTACCAGACAGATAGGGGTGTTTCGGGCCTCCATGGTTCGAAATGCTCGTCACGGCTAGGCCCTGGTTCGAATCGTGACAAATAATAGTATGTGGAATAATGGAGGATTAACTACACATCATAGATAAGATAGGTGGGAGAGACTTAATTCCTAAGAGTTATGGACATCCATCATAGACATTATTTTACAATACGAACTCATTTTTGAATTCTTTTTGGACCCAACTCAAATATGGGCAATATGGGTATCATTAGCTTTGTTTTAATGTGTAGATGCTATTTCACCAAGTAGGGTTGGGCATATTTTGGTTTAAACTAAAAAAAATAAAAAAAATAAATTTAATTTTGGTTTTGGTTTTGGTTTTATAGTTTTTTGGTCGATTTCGGTTTTAAAATTTAAAATATTGGTTAATCTGTTCGTTTTTTTTTTTTTAAATAATTAGTTAAACCAAAATATAAAAAATTATACACCTAGTATATTATTATACATATATTATAGAGTATTATACCCAATTACCCAACTCAATTCCCTACAACCCGCTACGACAACCCAACCCAATCAGGCTCAATACCCTTTATATATATTTATTACCAACCCAAATCCAACTCAGACACTCTCTAACTCTTAACACTCTCTCCCACTTCACCTCATACTCACTAGACACTTCAGTCTCTCACACTCTCTACCTCACTTCAGTCAACTTCATCATTGTCTTGTGATCGTCTTCGTCATCGTTGTCGTCTAATCATCATCGTTATGATCTACTTCAAAGATACCAACCGATTTGAGAATGTAAATCACTTTTGTGATTTTTTCATGGCTAATGAAAATCAGGTTTTAGAAAGCCATTTTTCTAAAAAAATATTATCAAAAATATTGTTAGTTACAGACTTTTCGAAGACAAATTTCATAGTTAATTCATGTTTTTCTTATAAAAATAACTAATTGATTGTTAGCTTTGATAATTGGGCCGTGTAATTATGATTTTGGCTTCTTTTACTGTCCAAATTTATTCTTCGTACACTAAAAAGGGAAAACCAAATTTTGATAAGATAAATTGCTTAAATCTGCAAAGAGCAAAAACTTCTTATCTTTGATTGAGACTTTCCAAACTAGCAGCTTTTTTGTGTGTTTATGAAACTTTACTTCTCAAACAATTTGCTCATAATTATTTGTCATCTCTCTTTAAATGCATATATTATTCGCTTCTATGGTTTATAACAAGTTTTCCTAATTTTCAATAATAATAATTAGAGAGTGAAATAGTATATCCTCATTTTTTTCGGTAGTTTGACAAGAAGAAGATAATCTAATGACTGATATATCTTTTAATTATTCTTAATTCTATGCTTATATAGGAAAATGTTTCACTTTTATACAAATTGGAAGCAGATAAAAAATAAACCCAAATGATGAAGAAGAATATCAATATGGGTTTGATAAAAATCCTTGATGTGCACATCTCACGAGCATTGTTTGTCTTTTTGAATCTCGACTTCCCAGTCAGGTAAATTCATTACTAATCTATTGTTAAATACCATGTATCTAGCCGAAACTTTGTGCAATATTCATCATATTTAATGCGTTTGTTCAATAAGATTTATGACAAATTCTTTATGTTTTCTTCTCTATTTTATTTTTCTAGTGATTGATTTACAAAAGACATATACATGTTTAATTTGTTTCACAAATGGAGTCTTCTTTTTTAGTAAGAGATGTTATAAATAGATTTGATCATGTAATAAATTAAAAAATTTCCCTACATAAGGAAGAAGTGTATATTTGGTTTATATCCTTACATTTTTACCTTAATTGTGAACAAAATTTTGGTAATTAAAAAAATACTTCCTTTTCTTCTATTTCATGTGACGTTTTTTCTTCATTAATTTGTTATGAAAAAATAGCATTTTTTTTAACTTAGAAACAATATATTTAACTTTAAGCTTCACATATTTTTACCACCCAAATATATGTTTTTATAGCCACATAATAAATTTGACTCGACATGAAGAAAAAAATTCTGACATTTGTGATCATAAACACGTTGTAAAATTTGTGTGACTATAAAACTCTCACTAATGGTATAATGAAAAGTTTATATCTTGATTATTTTCTCATATAGACATCATATATCATATTTTCTTAATGGATTAATTATAAAATGGTGTTACATAAATTGGAAGATGGGAGTGTGTATATATCTATATCCATAATCTATAATCTATAATCTATATCTATATTTATATCTATATCTATAATTTATATCTATAATTTATCTATAATCTGTAATTTATATCTATATCTATAATATATTAAAAGAGTGAAGACCCTTAGAATAGTTATTTGAACATTTTGCCCTTCATTAAAAATCTTCGTAATAACAAAATTGTCATTTCACTTATTTTCTTCATTTATTATATTATTATATTTATAATATTGACTCCTAAAATATATACAACTTTTTCCTATCTGCAAAAATAGGTCTTTTAAATATAAGGTAAGAGAAATCCTATGTACATAAAAAATAAGGAGTACTGATAAAAGAAATTCTTTCCGAGCCTCTTCTTTTGTAAACAAACTTTTGAATATTTAATAAAAAACAGATATATTTCCAAGGAAAAGTTATGGATAAACAAAGCTTAGAATTATCAAACCTACCAGAAAAGGTATATTTATTTACGATTATGAATAGCTAAATTCATAAATTCTTAACAATCATAATATGATAAAATAAGTTCATGTTAGTTACTTTATAGTAGAATTATTCAAAAAATAGCATATTAAAAGTTTATTAGCAAAGTGAAAAAGGAGAAAAATTCCTAAGAACTATGCCATCTTAAAGGTGAAACCGGTGAGGCAAGAAAGCCGTGGTGGGAAGTAACCAGAGTAGAGACGTTGTTTAAGGAAAAGTATCTAGATTACCATGCTAATAGTGGCCGAAGAACATGTTATTTAAGAATAATCTAATATATAGTAATCTAAAATGATCATATTTTGGCATGTGTATGATTGAAGGGAATATTTTGAAAATAGCATCATATGAAAAAGTATGATTACCTATTTATCAGATGAAATGATAGATAAATTTAAAATACTTGTTTTGTATGTACTTAAAGATATAGAAATAGTAGATATAAGAAAAATTATATACGAAGAGGTATTTTATTTTAATGAAGATTTATTAAGTTCTATAGAAAACTTACACTTATATAATGAAAGCTACTGCTCATATTTAGATAGTTCTACTCAGATGAATATTATACAGATTAGAAATGTTAGAATATATTAGAAAAATTAGAGAAAACCAAAGTGACCTATATGAAGAAATTAATTATAGAAACCGACTCAAAGAAATAATGGAAAATCTAAAAGAAAAATTAATATGGATAAAAGAAACCTTAGAAAATTTAGAAAAAAGTACAGATAATAGTTTATATAACATAAAAAACTCATTAAGAGAAGAAGAAAGAGAGATAATTAATAGTATTAATAACCTTAATTCAAATATAAATTATAGTACAATCAGAATAGAATATTACACAGAAATTAGTAAACAAGCAACTACTTTAGAATAAAATGATAGACTACGAGTATTTAAAATACTGGAAACAAAATATGGAAGAAAGAAGATTAATAGAAATACTTATGAGAGATAATTTAATTGAATATTTTGAAACAAAAGATATAGAATATTTAGAATACTTTCAAAATAATATACAATAATTACAAAGACTAACAGAAAAAACTAAAGAATATTACAGTAAATCATTTAATCAATTACCATATAATCACCCCCCAAGATATATGAACATTAATAAAATTAAAATAAATAAACTAAAAATATAAATGATTAGAGAAGTTAAGAAATATCCACGCATAAACAAAAATAGATCCATTAGAGCTATAATAGATCTATTTAAGTTACTCAAGTTATCCGCACCCCCCTACAATTGGTATCAGAGCCTATGTTGTTTAAAGTTATCGAAAGTAGTATATATTTGGATTTATTTGATTAATTTATTAATTATGATAAAATTAGATTTAGATATCCACCAAAGTATTATAAATATTATTTAGATGAATAACGTACAAAAACCACAAAAATATAAAGAATTAAAACAAATAATATCTGAAAAACATAAAGAATTAAAAATAAGGATAGAAAGACTACAATATAACATAATTGTCGGAGTTAGTAAAAACTCAATAAATGCACAAAAAGAAGAAATATCAAATTTAGAATCAACAATAGATAGTCTAGAATATATATATATCAACATAACCTATATACGTTTAAATAAAATAAACAAAGAAGAATTTATAATAGACGAAAAACATATGCAAATCACGAAGCATTAAAAATAAAAATAGTATTCTCTAATTTAGGAAGAAGATATAAGAAAATAGATGAACATTTATATTTAATGTTAGAAAAAGAAGAATTAAAATTAGAAGATAAGTTGGCGGTCATGGCAAGAATAGAAAGAAAAAACGAAGAGATAGACAGAAAAAAGGAAATAGATAAAATAAAACAACAAACCACAGAAGAAATACGAAAAATAGAAGAAACTAAAAATAGTAGGATTGCTGAATTAGATAAAGAACTACAAATGCTAAAAGATTTATATGAAAAGAGACAGAAAGAAAAAGAAGAAAAAGATAAAGAATAAAAATTATTAAACGAGATAAATCAATTTAAAGAAAAATTAGAAATAAAAAATAAAGAATTAGCAACTAGTGAATTAGAAATAAATACAATAGATGCTGAAGAAACAGATAATTATGATTCGGAAGATAGTGAAACATATACATAAATTCTAGAAAACATAGGAAAACTAGAAATTAATGAAAAACAAGAAGTAATTAATAAAGAAAATCCAGAACTAATAAATACAGAAGTAAATACTCTAGATAAAAATATAATACCTAGTACATCAGAAATAAGAAAACCAACATATAATTACAAAAGTAAGTTTAAAAGATATAATCCAAAGGATGAATATAATAAATGGACACCAAAACAAATAATTAATTACAACTTTTTAGATTTAGACTGTGTAATAGACACAAATAAAATAATACAACTATGGGTAGGATATATGCAAAACAATTATTAGATAGTAAAATAGATACAACAAACACACCAGAATATATAGAAAAGACATTAATAGGAACAGTAAAATTATGGTTTTTAAACCTAGCCGAAGCAAGTAAAAAAGTATTAAGATCTGATAACAAAACAGAAGGAACATCAACAACTACTAAAACACTACCAAAAGAAATATTGAAAAAATATAAAATAGATATAAGAGATGAATTTAGCAGTATAACAACAGAAGAAGAACAAAATAAAGAAAAAGATATAAATAGAAATTTAATGTTAAAACTGGCAATATGTAATATGTGTTATATAGATGAGTATACGTCCGCATTTAAAGAATATTATTATAAAGGAACATATAATATAGAAGAAAGTAAAGAAATAAAAAGATTATATTTTAGTAAATTACCTGAACCATTTAGTTCAAAAATAATAAAAAGTTGGGATGAAACAAAAACAGTAGATACCCTAGGAGCAAGAATAAAATTTTTACAACAATGGTATAGAAATCTATGTGAAAAATATAGAGAAGAAATAAAAATGGAAAAAACATTAATAAGAAATTTAGCATGTTGCAAAGATCAAATAGCACCTCAATTTGGATGTGAAGAAAGATATTATAAGAAAAGAAAAAGACATAAGAAATATAAGAAATACAAAAAATCAAAATATAAATATAAGAAACCAAGAAAAAGATATTATGTAAAAAATTATAAACATAAAAGACCATATAGGAAAAAGAAATCTATAAAAGAATGTACTTGTTATAATTGTGGAAAACTAGGACATTTAGCTAGAGATTGTAAACTACCAAAAAACCCAAAAAAGAAACAAATATCAGAAATAAAAATAGAAAATACAGAATATATGCAGATAGATTATATAGATTATGAATTAGAAAGTTAAGATAGTATATATGAAATTTCGGAGAATGAAACAAATAATGAAATAGCTAGTGAATTAGATGAATCAAATGACTGAAGAAAATATAAAAATGAACCAAATAACTGAAGAAGATATAAAAATAATAACAAAGGAAGAATATTTAAATGAAGAAGGAACAAATCAAAAAATAATATTTGATAGTAATATATTTAACGAAATAAAAGGAAAAGAGTTAGACTTAAGTGTAGAAAAATATTTAAAATACCAACAATAAAAAATATATTTAGTAGAAAAAAGGAAGAATACTACGTAGTAAGCCAAAATGAACATGTAATAGACTGTAGATATGCAAAAGATAGAGTTAGTATACCACTAGTAACAAAAAGAATAATTAATAAAGAAATAAACGATATAAAAAGTAAAGACCCAATAAAATATGTACACCTTGAAGGAACAGAGATATTAATAAAAACATGTTTTACAGAAGGAATAGATACACCAATAGAATTATATTTAGCAGATGATAGAATTATAAAACCTATAGAAAAAAGTATAATAACTTCCATAAAAGGAAATTTAATATACAAAAAACTTAAATTTATAATAAGTGTAAATTATTCAGTAGAAATAACAAATAAAAATATAGATAAATCATTAGTATTATATTGGAAAATATCAGGAATAGAACTAACCCCAGGAAGTAAAATATTTACAGCAAGACGTAAAAATCTATATGTATTAACAACAAAACATAAAATAACAGGAAAAAATAAAATTAATAAAATACAAATAGAAAGTCCTTTTGAACAATTTGTAAAAACAATTGATAATAATGATTATAGTTACAAATACATAGATATAGAAGAAGATTTAGAAATAATAAATGATAGAATAAGCACAACAAAAAGAATAGCTCATGAAAAACCATAATCATCAAGTTCATCAAAAAGAACAAGTTATGAAACAACTTCAACAGTTAATTTAAATCAATATTATATAACAGGAAAAACAAATGAAAAAAAAATATTTAATACTCTTAAATATAGGACAAGAAGAAAATTATATAGCAAAATATCTCGTAAAAAGTGAAGAAATAAAATCTAATAGTAATATATGCCCAGATCTACCAAGGAATCTAATAAACATTAAAGATACGACAGAAAAAGAAATAATAATAGGAGTCAGAAAAATAAAAATAGAATTTGAAATAAAGGAAGAAATGCAAAAAGCAGACATAATATTAGGAATAAAATGGTTAGAACAAGTAAAACCATACAATATAGAACATACACAATTATCTATAACATATAATAAAGAAAGATTATTCATAAAAAGAGCTTTAACATGATATGAAAATATATGTACTTGTAAAAATAATAGTAGAAGGATATTATAATAGGTATTATACACCTATGATAGATACAGGAGCAAAAGCAAACTTATGTAGATACAATTGTTTACCAGAAAGTAAAAGGGATAAATTAAAAACACCAATAGTAGTCAAAAGATTTAATAATGAAGGAAGCTTAATTACATATAAAGCTAAAAATGTAAAAATACAGATATGAGATAAAATAATAACAATAGAAAAAATCTACAATTATAAACTAACATCAAAAGATATGCTTTTAAGAATGCCATTTTTAGATAAATTATACCCACATATAATAACTAAAACTGATTGGTGGTTTACAACACCATGTAAACAAAAAGTAAGAGCAAAAAAAGTTATTAATAAAATAAGAAAGAAAACTGATTGGATAAAAGGAAGTGAAAAAATTACACAAAAGTTAGAAAATATAAAAAATATAGAAGACACAGTAGAACTAGTTGTATTTTCGATAAATAAAAAAGAAATAACTATATTTTCAATAGATAAGGTAGAAAAAATTAAGACAATTATATAGTGAAGATCCATTAAAAGGATGGGAAAAACATACAACTACTATAAAAATTGAATTAATAGATAAAAATAGCATAATAACTCAAAAACCAATAACATATAATTTTGACGATTTAAAAGAACTTAAAATGCATATAGATGAACTATTAGAAAAACAATATATATAAAAAAGCAATAGTAAACACAATAGTCCAGCATTTATAGTAAATAAACATAGTGAACAAAAAAGAGGAAAAAGTAGAATGGTTATTGATTATAGAAACCTAAATGCAAAAACTATGACATTTAACTATCCAATACCAAATAAGATACTAAAAATAAGACAATTACAAGGATATAATTATTTTAGTAAATTTGATTGTAAATCAGGATTTTAGCACTTAAAGTTAGATGAAAATTCAAAGGAATTAACAACATTTACGGTACCACAAGAATTTTATGAATGGAACGTATTACCATTTAGATATAAAAATGCACCAGGTAGATACCAACACTTTATGGATATTTATTTTAAACAATTACTTAATTGTATAGTATACATAGATGATATACTACTATATACAAAAATTAAAGTCAAGGAAACTATTCACATGTCATTTTCTTTCATAACTTTTACTATTTTGTCTTCTTTCTCTTCCATTATTGCTCCGTTGATTTTTATCTTCTAGCTGACGTCCTTATCTTCTTGGTTGATTTTTTCTTTAATTCTAGCCGAACTTCCAGGATAATATTATCTTCTCCATTACATCTCAAACATTGATGGTCTGGATATTTGTGTCCAATTATCTTGCAATATCTTGTTAATAATCCGTCTGAAATAAATCCCTTCTTAATTTCTCTTGCAGTAGATTGTTTGTCTGGGTTAAGTAACGTCATTATCCATTTCCTAACATTTTCCATATCTGTTTATCGTAGTTCTCTTGAATTTGAATAAATCATTTGATGATCTCTTGAATAATAGCTCCATATTGGGTTTCCATTGATATAATTATTTGCTAATTCTTGAATAATTGTAGCTATTCCAATAAGTCATTTATTTACATAAAAATCAGGTATCTCGATTTTGGGTATCTCTGGTTGCTGCACAATATCTTCCGGTATAATCATATCTCTGGTTAATCCTATTTTTACAATTTGTATAACTGGTTTGATCTCGTCGCATAATATCTCTGCTGGTGCAGTATAAAACTTTATATAAAATAGATTTCCTTTGGTTACTCTTTTATAGGTGGTGAATACTTTATGTTATTCTTCTATAGCTGTTAGTTCTTCTCCATCTTGGGTATATACGGTATTTAATAATCCATAGTCAAAACATGTTTTTATTAAGCTTGGGTTGGTTTTGGGTAGTGCGATTAGCTTGTTGTAACCTTGTAATTTTTGGGTTATATAGTTTATGTTTGGTTCTTGGATATTTGTAGCCCTGGGGTTAAGGTTTAGAAAAGTTTGTACTTTGTAGATATTTTCTATATATCCTCGGGCTATATGGTTATAAGCTTTTTAATCTTGGTTCAAACTATCTCGATATGTGGTAATTTGTGGGGGTATGAACAAGGGGTCTTTTTGTGCTTTTGGTATAAATGGTTTTTCAAATATCTTATTCATGTTTATGTTCTGGTATCTTTGTCGACTAACTCCTTTGCTTGTACCTGCAATTGTAGATTGATAAACGTTATGGGTTTTATGGAGTGTCCCAACGTCTCTTTTTAGCTCTAGAATTTTAATGTCTTCCGATCGACATAGCTCTGCACACTGCTGAGTTAGCTGATTCGTAGTCTTAGACTTCAGTTTAACTTCATTAGTCTTTAGTTTTTCTATTCCATTACCCATACTGTCCACTTTCATTGAAAGCGTAGTTAGGGTTTTGAGTATTTTTTCTAAAGCATCATTTTCTATTATATCAGTCTGTGTAGCTTTGTCTTGATATGTAATCTGCAATGACATTTTTGTTAGTACTAATTACTTCAATTGTTAATGTAAAATTAAATATATTTAATACTAGTCTCCGAATTTCTTTCGTTGTAACTGAATTTTGTATTTTCTTTGTAAACCACCAGCGTACCTGTGTATTGTCTGTTCGTACAATAAACTTTTTATATACAATATATGGCTCAAATGCTAATAAACATTTATATAATTAACATAATTCTTTTCTATTTATTTCCCATTTTATTTCTATTTCATTAAACGTACCTAAGTAGTATCTACAATGATGTTCTAATTTTTCTTCTTCATATTTATATTTAAGTACTCCTCCATAACTATATTCACTGGCATCTGCTTCTACTATATATATAAATTTTTTATTTTCATCTGGGAATTGTAATTTTGGTAAATCTTTATAAAGTATTTTTATTTTCTGAACTTATTTTTTATCTTCTTCGTTGTAATTATATTATACATCATTTTTTAATTTTTTCTGTAAAGGCTTTAGGTTCTCTGCTAATTTTGGTATATATTATCTTACTTGGTTTACTAATCCTAAAAATAATTGTAATTTCTTTTTTGTATCTAATTCTTCTTTTGAATTTATTATTTTTTGTACTATATGTTGTTGTATTTTTACTCCACTTTTATCTATTTGTATTCCTAAAAACTCTATCTAGTTTTTATAATTTCGGCTTTCTTTTCACTTAAACTTATTCCCGATTTTTATATTATATCTGTAAATTATTCTAATAATTTTAAATGTTCCTCTTTAGTTTTTGTATTTGAAATAAAGGAAGAAATGCAAAAAGCAGACATAATATTAGGAATAAAATGGTTAGAACAAGTAAAACCATACAATATATAGATTATACACAATTATCTATAACATATAATACAGAAAGATTATTCATAAAAAGAGCTTTAACATGATATGAAAATATATGTACTTGTAAAAATAATAGTAGAAGGATATTATAATAGGTATTATACACCTATGATAGATACAGGAGCAGAAGCAAACTTATGTAGATACAACTGTTTACCAGAAAGTAAATGGGATAAATTAAAAACACCAATAGTAGTCAAAGGATTTAATAATGAAGAAAGCTTAATTACATATAAAACTAAAAATGTAAAAATACAGATATGAGATAAAATAATAATAATAGAAAAAATCTACAATTATGAACTAACATCAAAAGATATGCTTTTAGGAATGCCATTTTTAGATAAATTATACCCACATATAATAACTAAAACAGATTGGTGGTTTACAACACCATGTAAACAAAAAGTAAGAGCAAAAAGAGTTATTAATAAAATAACAAAGAAAACTGATTGGATAAAAAGAAGTGAAAAAATTACACAAAAGTTAGAAAATATAAAAAATATAGAAGACACAGTAGAACTAGTTGTATTTTCGATAAATAAAAAAGAAATAACTATATTTTCAATAGATAAGGTAGAAATAATAAAGAAAAAATTAAGACAATTATATAGTGAAGATCCATTAAAAGGATGGGAAAACATAAAACTACTATAAAAATTGAATTAATAGATAAAAATAGCATAATATCTCAAAAACCAATAACATATAATTTTGACGATTTAAAAGAATTTAAAATGCATATAGATGAATTATTAGAAAAACAGTATATATAAAAAAGCAATAGTAAACACAATAGTCCAACATTTATAGTAAATAAATATAGTGAACAAAAAAGAAGAAAAAGTAGAATGATTATTGATTATAGAAACCTAAATGCAAATTATCCAATACCAAATAAGACACTAAAAATAAGACAAATACAAGGATATAATTATTTTAGTAAATTTGATTGTAAATCAGGATTTTAGCACTTAAAGTTAGATGAAAATTCTAAGGAATTAACAGCATTTATGGTACCACAAGGATTTTATGAATAGAACGTATTACCATTTGGATATAAAAATGCACCAGGTAGATACCAACACTTTATGGATAGTTATTTTAAACAATTACTTAATTGTATAGTATACATAGATGATATACTACTATATACAAAAACTAAAGAAGAACATTTAAAATTATTAGAACAATTTACAGATATAATAGAAAAATCGAGAATAAGTTTAAGTGAAAAGAAAACCAAAATTATGAAAACCAGAGAGAGTTTTTAGGAATATAAATAGATAAAAGTGGATTAAAAATGCAACCACATATAGTACAAAAAATAATAAATTTAAAAGAAGAATTAGATACAAAAAAGAAATTACAATTATTTTTAGGATTAGTAAACCAAGTAAGATAATATATACCAAAATTAGCAGAAAACCTAAAGCCTTTACAGAAAAAATTTAAAAAGGATATAGAATATAATTACAACGAAGAAGATAAAAAACAAGTCCAGAAAATAAAAATACTTTGTAAAGAGTTACCAAAATTACAATTCCCAGAAGAAAATAAAAAATTTATATATATAGTAGAAGCAGATGCTAGTGAATATAGTTATGAAAGAGTACTTAAATATAGATATAAAGAAGAAAAATTAGAACATCATTGTAGATACTACTCAGGTACGTTTAATGAAACAGAAATAAAATGGAAAATAAATAGAAAAGAATTATGTTCATTATATAAATGTTTATTAGCATTTGATCCATTTATTGTATACAATAAATTTATTGTTTGAACAGATAATACACAGGTACGTTGGTGGTTTACAAAGAAAATACAAAATTCAGTTATAACGAAAGAAATTCGGAGACTAGTATTGAATATATTAAATTTTTCATTTTCAATTGAAATAATTAGTACTAACAAAAATGTCATTGCAGATTACATATCAAGACAAAGCTACACAGACTGATATAATAGAAGATGATGCTTTAGAAAAAATACTCAAAACCCTAACTACGCTTTCATTGAAAGTGGACAGTATGGGTAATGAAATAGAAAAGCTAAAGACTAATGAAGTTAAACTGAAGTCTGAAGCTACAAATCAGCTAACTCGGCGGTGTGCAGAGCTATGATGATCGGAAGACAATAAAAATCCAGAGCTAAAAGGAGACGTTAGGACACTCCATAAAACCCATAACGTTTATCAATCTACAATTGCAGGTACAAGCAAAGGAGTTAGTGGACAAAGATACCAGAACATGAACATGAATAAGATATTTGAAAAACCATTTATACCAAAAGCACAAAAAGACCCCTTGTTTATACCCCCACAAATTACCACATATCGAGATATTTTGAACCAAGATAAAAAAGCTTATAACCGTATAGCCCGAGGATATATATAAAATATCTACAAAGTACAAACTTTTCTAAACCTTAACCCCAGGGCTACAAATATCCAAGAACCAAACACAAACTATATAACCCAAAAATTGCAAGGTTACAACAAGCTAATCGCACTACCCAAAACCAACCCAAGCTTAATAAAAACTTATTTCGACTATGAATTATTAAATACCGTATATACCCAAGATGGAGAAGAACTAACATGTAACGACCTAAAAATTTGATGAAATATGTGAAATTTATGATTTTGTGTGATTTAACTGTTTTACCCATCCCCGTAGTTGTATTATGGTATTTCTGGGGTGTGGGAGTGGTTGACATGATTTTTGATATATTTTGGTATCATTTATGCAATATTGTGATTTTTGATGGCTTCGAGAGCCTTATTTTGGACTTATGTGGTTATATTTTGATCTGTGCGATGGATAACCGAATGGACTGCTCCAGCAGCTCCAGAATATAAATTTTAGGCTAGGTACACCTTTGTTTCGGGTCCTGATTCACCCGATCTCATTTCGACCTATTGGTCGAAAAGTTGAAAAATTGGAAAGTTGGGTGTGGGACCCACTTTTGGTTGAAACGACCTCGTATGGAAAATCCTACTTCGCCAACAAATCCGGAATGTTGATTTTAGTGTGTTAGCATGTTTGGTATGATTTTAAGGATTTTAAATCTCATTTCGACCCTCGGTTTGGAAAATTGTGATTTCGGGTCTCGGGGGTCAATTTGTGAAAACGAATGTTTCTAAAAAATCTGGTTTTGGCATCGCGTACGAAACATCGAATTTAGTGTGGTTGCATAGTTCGTTTGCATAAATCGAACTCCGAACAAATCCCGGACACCCCATTGAATTCTGGATTGAGTTTAATAGAAAAAAAAAACAGCTTTTTTGTTTTTGACACTGATAAATAACATTTTTTTGACTCATTTTGCTTATTTTTTTTTTATCTTACCTCTTGAGAGTTAAACCCTAAATAGTTGGGATCTTAAAAGTGAAGATTGTGGGAGATTGAGAAGCTAGATTAACACCTATTTCTTGATTATATTACGGATTTAAGGTAAAAATTTACCCTTTTATTAGTAATTTCTTCCTTAATTTCTCAAAACCCCAAAAATCTTACGACTTGATTTTAAACCCAAATTTTACTCATTTTCTCTTGAATAATACTTTTATCTTCTAATTACTAGTTTTTCATCAATTTAACCTTCAAAACAACTCTGATTCTGGATTTTAACCCGGATTTTAAATATTTTACTCGGTAAAACTCAAAAATGGTTTTTCTTCGATTTGAATCTCGTTTTTGACTCGATTTAACTTGGGTTTTCAGCTGTAGGTTCCTAAAAATATTGGGAACATGTTTTTGAAGTAAAGTTCCAATTTTGCCCTTCTTTTTTGGAAACCCATTTTGGGTCCGTTTTGACCCCGAACAAAAAATAGTCAATATGGGTGTCTTTGGTTTCATTTTGACGCGTAGATTTTATATTTGATGTTTTTAGTAGAGTTCGGGATTGTTCGTGAAAAGTAAGGTCGCGTGTTCAAGTGTAGCGGACCGATTTCGGCTTTCGAGGTAGGTTATGACTTAACTCTTCAGACTGGGCTGAGTAGTAAATGATGATACAAAATTCATGTTAAGGGTGGGAACTAATCATGAAAAATGGCTATCTACGTGTTGTTCCCGTGTGGGGGCCTATATATGATGTAATTGTCGAAATTAAAATATTATGTGATATGTTTGACCATGTGGGGTCCTATGTGACATTGATAGCCTTGAATACATGTGAATAATTGTATTATATTATTTAATATGGTACCATGGGTGTATTGTGGTTATATTCATACTTTACTGGCATACGAGACATGTAGAAATTTATGGATGAAATGAAAATAATGAGTGAATATTGGCTCATGTGGTTGTGAAAATGTATCATTGTGGTTGATTGTGGAAATATATCATGTGGTTGGTTGTGGAAATACTTATTGTGATTGGTTGTGAGAATTACATCTTCATATCATACTCATTCATGAAACATTGGTACCACCGTGGCAACATCTGAGAAACACTGACAACACCTTTTTAAAAATATTGTAACACCTTATAAAACCCTTTCCGAGGGATGTGCCGGAAAGGAGATATGAGATATGTGGATTGTATATGGGTTGACAAACCCCCTATGGGTCCTACGTCGGGAATCTTTGGCTCCGTAGGTGTATACGGGGATTGTGCGATGATCTCGGAGGTTGTACGACAACCTCGTGCATCATCATCATCATCATCATCATCATCATTATCATATACATTGCACTTAATTTATTGTGTTTATGTTGTGTTTATTGCCTTATTGACTTGTCATCTATGTATTTGTCTTACCTTTCTTTACTTGTATTTGATGATCTTGTATCTACATGTTCTCTCTTGTTCTATTTTATATGTGACATAATCTATACTTGTGTTCTATATCTTGATGTGTTTTGGCAATATATGTGAGATATATTAGAACTGTTAGTGCAAACGGTGTGGGCTACTGTTGTGGAACATTTTCTGATTGCAGGTGATGTGCCCTTAGTGTATATTTTGTATGCCTTATTTACTACTTTGCTTAGTCGGCCTATGATACCTACTGAGTACAAGTGGACCGTACTCATGCCTACTGCGCCCTTTTGGTGCAGGTTCTAGCTCGAGTGCGCCTCAGCTTACTTGATTCGGGTAGTTGTTGGAGCTTCCAAGGTAACGGTTGGACAGTCATGCGTCCGAAGTTCACCTCTATCTTTCTATACGAGTTATGTTTTTATTAGTATTTGGAGACAGTTATTATTTCTTTGTGGTTATTTTTCTGATGTATTTGACTCTTGGATTGTATTAGTAGTTCTTACACTATTGACACCTGATTTTGGGCATGATTGGTGTTTTGGATAAGTTCTTTCCGCATTGTTATGATTATTTATATGGCCCGACTTCATTCTAGAAGCCTTACCTTAGGTATTTTTGTCTTTTTATCTATTTGTATCAGTTTGGGTGATAGGCTTACTTGTCAAGGTATGCCGCGACAAGTGCCATCATGATCCTCGTTTTTGGGTCATGAAAAATTGGTATCAGAGAAGCCAGGTTTCATTGGTCTCAACGGTGTAAGAATGGGATGCCTAATATAGTCTCGCGGATAGGTACGTAGACGTCCGTGTCTATCTTCGAGAGGCTATAGGATGTCTTTAGGAAAATTCGCTCGTTTCATTCTTTATCGTGCGAAATTTTTTCATACCTTGTATTCTGAGTTGTGTTTCACTCTTTCTACGCGAATGGAGTTGTTTATGCCTCTTATCAGTTGAGAAATGCAGCGAGAGATTATTGGATATCATTTGTTGGTTGTAGGCTTGTTAATGCTCCTGAGTTGTCATGAGATCAGTTTGTTGATGCCTTTCTAGAGATATTTGTGCCTTTTAGTTTGAGAGATCATACGTGGGACGAGTTTGATAATTTGGAGCGGGGCTCCATGACAGTTTTTGAGTATAAGGCATGCTTTCATACCCTGTCTTGATATTTCTAAGATAACATTTCCACCGAGTTTGAGAAGATTCAAAAGTTTGTGAAGGGTTGGGCTGTCTTCCTTCTGTTGGCTACATTTCATATAGTTGTGTTTAGGGCTTCTTTTTAGAGTATTGTGGATCATGCTAAGATGACAGAGGATATTCTTAGTGCATCTCAGGGAGGCGCCAAGAAGGCGCGACATTTTTGTGAGTTCAGGAGTCAGACCTCTCGAGGTAGAAATTTTAGAGGTTCTTGTCGATACTATGGTAGGCCAGTACAGGCGGCATTACAGAGTTCAGGTGGTAGACCTTCTAGTCCAGTAGTTCAGGGTGGTCGTTCAGGACCAGTTGTACCTTATCCTATTGAGATTAGTCGTAGAGGTTGTTATGTGTGTGATGAGATTAGCCATGTATCCAAGGACTGTTCTTGTCGCGTGTTTAGAGATAACCTTATTTTAGTTGTGAGAGGTAGGTGTTCTACCAAAGGTGCTAGAGGTAGAGATGGTAGAGCCCGTATTGGTGGTTATGTGGCCACTCAGCCAGATGGTAGTCATGGATAGTGCTACGCTATATCAGTCAGATCTCAGGCGGACGCTTCAGATGCTGTGATCACAGGTACCATTCCGTTTGTTTCAGACCTGCATGTTATTATTTGATCCTGGATCGACTTTCTTCTATGTTTCTGTATATTTTCCTTCGGGTTTTGATTCTGTTAGGGGGCCTCTTGTCATGCCTATTCATGTATCTACCTCGGTAGGTGATTCTTTAGTGGTGGATCGGGTGTACCGATCTTGTGTTGTGACTTTTGCCGGACGTGAAACTTTGGTAGACTTGCTTATGTTAGATATGGTCGATTTTGATGTTATTTTGGATATGGATTGTTTGGCTCCTTATCATGTTGTCTTAGATTGTTTTGCTAGGACTATGACTTTAGCTTTAGTTGGTGTGACAAGGATAACTTGGAAAAGGGTACACTTAATTCGGGTCCTAAGAGGGTTATATCTTATGTTCAGGCTCATAAATTGGTTGAGAAGGGATGTTTATCTTACTTGACCCATATTCGTGACACAAGTGTTGTTACACCTCCCTTCTTAAATTTTGTCCGTGTTGCCCGTGAGTTTATGGAGGTGTTCTCTACGGACTTTCCTAGTATGCCTTCGAATTGAGATATTGATTTTATTATTGATGTTGAGTCGGGCACCGAGCCCATTTCTATTCCTCCTTATAGAATGGCCCCAACAGAGTTGAAAGAAACTGAAGGATCAGTTATAGGATTTGTTGGATAAGGGATTTATATGACCTAGTATTTCACCTTGGGGTGCGTCTGCCTTGTATGTAAAGAGAAAGGATGGTTCTATGCAGATATGTATTAATTATCGACAATTGAACAAGGTGATGGTTAAGAATAAGTATCCTCTTCCTCGCATTGATGATTTGTTTGATCAACTTCAGGGCGCTGTGGTGTTTTCGAAGATTGAATTGTGGTTTGGTTATCATCCAGTTGCTGATTAGAGCTTTGGATATTCCGAAAATAGCTTTTCGGACTCGATATAGTCATTATAAGTTCTTGGACATGTTTTTTGGGTTGACCAATTCCCCTGCCTTATTCATGGACTTGATGAATAAGTGTTTCGACCATATGTTGGCCCCTTTATTATAGTATTTATAGATGATATCTTGGTTTATTCCAAGAGTGAGGTTGAGAAAGAGGAGCATTTGTGTATTGTGCTTTAGAGATTGAGGGATGAGAAATTGTATGCTAAGTTCTCTAAGTGTGAGTTTTGGTTAGTGTCTATTTTCTTTCTAGGGTCATGTGGTGACTAAGGAAGGTATTATGGTTGATCCAGCTAAGGTTACAACAGTTCGTGATTTGGGCTAAACCTACTTCGCCCACCGAGATTCGGAGTTTTATTGGCTTGGCAGAGTATTATCAACGTTTTGTTGAGGGTTTTTCATTCATTGCAACTCCATTGACCAAGTTGACCCAGAAGAAGAATTCTTATCAGTGGTCCGAAGCTTGTGAGGCGAGCTTCCTGAAGCTCAAGGATTTGTTGACTTCAGCTCCTATATTAGCTTTGCCTAAGGAGGGCGTGGGCTTTACTGTCTTTTGTGATGCTTCAGGTGTTGGGTTAGGTGTTGTATTGATGTAGGAGGTCAAGGTAATTGCTTATGCATCTCGTCAATTGAATCCTCATGAGAGGAATTATCCTACCCATGATTTGGAGTTTTGCGCAGTTGTGTTTGCCTTGAAGTTTTGGAGGCACTACTTGTATGGATTTCATTGTGAGATCTTCTCAAATCATCGTAGCCTTTTGTACTTCTTTATCAACGAGATCTTCTTAGAAGGCAGCGTCGTTGGCTTGAGTTGCTTAAGGATTATGACTTGACTATTCTTTACCATTAGGGAAAGGCTAATGTGGTTGTGGATACCTTGAGCTAGAAGTCGGCTAGCATGGGTAGCTTGGTGCATCTTTTGACTCAGGAGAGGTCGTTGGCCTTGGAGGTTCAGTCTTTAGCTAATCTGATGGTCGGGCTTGATATTTCAACACCAGGATGTGTTTTGGCACTTGTGGATGCTAGACCCTCTTTGATGGAGAAGATTTGAGCTCAATAGTTTGACGATGTTGGGTTGAGGCTGATTCGAGATAAGACGTTGAGTGGAGAGTCTAAGGAAGCCTCACCTAATTCAGATGAAGTTTTGAGGATTGAGGGCTGAGTTTGTATGCCGAGAATGGTGATCGAATTAGGTTGATCTTGGAAGAGGCCCATTGTTCCAGATATTCCATCCATCTAGCTGTGAATAAGATGGATCGGGATTTGAGACAACACTACTGGTGGGGTGGTATAAGGCTAGATATAGCAGATTTTATGTCTCGTTGCCTATGTTGTCAGCAGGTGAAGGCCGAGCATATGAGATTTGGTGGTTTACTTCAGAGGTTACCCATTCCTGAGTGGAAGTGGAAACGCATCACTATGGACTTTTTGACTGGTCTGCCGCGTACATCTCATGGTTCTGATAATGTTTGGGTCATCGTGGATCGATCGACCAAGTCAGCTCATTTTATTCCGCTTCAGGTCTCATTTAGTGCTGAGAGGTTGGCCCGTATCTACATTCGTGAGATTGTGCGTCTGCATGGTGTGCCGGTGTCCATTATTTCAGATCGAGGTCCTGTGTTCACATCTCACTTTTGGAAGACTTTTCAGGATGAGTTAGGTACTCAAGTGGATCTTAGTTCAGCGTTTCACCCCAGACTGATGGCCAGTCTGAATGGACTATCCAGGTTTTGGAGTAGGTTCCGCGCGTGCGTGATGGATTTTGGTGGCCAGTAGGAGCAGCATTTGGCTTTAGCATAGTTTGCACATAGTAATAGCTACCATTCTAGTATGGATATGGCTCCTTTTGAGGCGTTGTATGGTAGGCGTTGCCACTCTCCAGTAGGTTGGTTCGATATTTCAGAGGTGAGAACTCGAGGTACGGACTTGCTTCATGAGTCTTTGGATAGGGTCCAGGTCATTCAGGATAGACTTAGAGCGGCCCAAAGTAGGCAAAAGTGTCATGCTGATCGTAGACTTCGTGTCTTGAGTTTTGGTGTTGGTGATCATGTTTTCCTTCGAGTTCACCCATGAAGGGTGTGATGAGGTTTGGGAAGAGGGGTAAGCTTAGCCCTAGATATATTGATCCATTTGAGATTCTTCGAAATGTTGGTGATGTGGCTTATGAGTTGGCTTTTCACCTTGATCTATCAGTTGTTTTTCCAGTTTTCATGTTTTTATGCTTCGTTTCTATATTCTTGATGAGTCTCATGTCATTCGTTGGGAGTCAGTTTAGTTAGATGAGCGGTTGTCCTTTGTTGAGGAGCCAATTTCCATTTTGGCTAGGGATGTTAGGCAGTTGCGCTCTAAAATGATCCTTATGGTTCAGGTCCAGTGGGAACTTTGACCTGTAGATGTGACTACTTGGGATATTGAGTCTGATATGCGTAGTTCCTATCCCCAGCTTTTCATTGATTCAGGTATTTCCTTGCCTTAGTTAGAGGACAAACTAGATTTTTAGTGGTGGATGATGTAACGACCTAAAAATTTGATGAAATATGTGAAATTTGTGATTTTGTGTGATTTAACTGTTTTACCCCTCCCTGTAGTTGCATTATGGTATTTCTGGGGTGTGGGAGTGGTTGACATGATTTTTGATGTATTTTGGTATCATTTATGCAATATTGTGGTTTTTTATGGCTTCGAGAGCCTTATTTTGGACTTATGTAGTTATATTTTGATCCGTACGACGGATGATCGAACAGACTGCGCCAGCAACTCCAGAATATCAATTTTAGGCTAGGTAGACCTTTGGTTCGGGTCCTGGTTCACCCGAGCTCATTTTGACCTATTGGTTGGAAAGTTGAAAAATTGAAAAGTTGGGTGTGGGACCCACTTTTGGTTGAAACGACCTCGTATGAAAAATCCAACATCGCCAACAGATCCGGAATGTCGATTTTAGTGTGTTCGCATGCTTGGTATGATTTTACGGCCTTTAAATCTCATTTTGACCCTCGGTTTGGAAAATTGTGATTTCGGATCTCGGGGGTCAATTTTGTGAAAACGAAGTTTTCTGGAAAATCTAATATCTCCATCGCGTCCGGAACATCGAATTTAGTGTGGTTGCATAGTTCGTTTGCATAAATCGGACTCCGAACAAATCCCGGACACCCCATTGAAGTCCGGATTGAGTTTAAAAAAAAACAATTTTTTTGTTTTTGACAGCAGTGCAGATTTCTGCACTGATAAATAACATTTTTTTGACTTATTTTCTAATTTTTTTTATATTAACTCTTGAGAGTTAAACCACAAATAGTTGAGAGCTTAAAAGTGAAGTTTGAGGGAGCTAGAGAAGCTAGATTAACACCTATTTCTTGATTATATTACGGATTTAAGGTAAGAATTCCCCCTTTTCTTAGTAATTTCTTTCTTAATTTCTCAAAATCCCAAAAATCTTAGGGCATGATTTTAAACCCAAATTTTTCTCATTTTCACTTGAATAATACTTTTATCTTATAATTACTATTTTTTCATCAATTTAACCTTCAAAACAACTCCGATTCTGGATTTTAACCCGAATTTCAAATATTTTACCCGGTAAAGCTCAAAAATGGTTTTTCTTCGATTTGAACCTCGTTTTTTACTCGATTTAACTTGGGTTTTCAGATGTAGGTTCCTAAAAATATAGGAAATATTTTTTTGAAGTAAAGTTCCAATTTTTCCCTTCTTTTTCGGAAACCTATTTTGGGGGTCCGTTTTGACCCCGAACCAAAAGTAGTCAATATGGGTGTCGTTGGTTTCGTTTTGACGCGTAGATTTTATATTTGATATTTTTAGTAGAGTTCGGGATTGTTCGTGAAAAGTAAGGTCACGGGTTCAAGTGTAGCAGGCCGGTTTCGGCTTTCGAGATAGGTTATGGCTTAACTCTTCAGACTGGGCTGGTAGTAAATGATGGTTCAAAATACATGTTAAGGGTAGGAACTAATCATGAAAAATGGCTATCTACGTGTTGTGCCCGTGTGGGGGCCTATATGTGATGTAATTGTCGAAATTGAAATATTATGTGATATGTTTGACCGTGTGGAGTCCTATGTGACATTGATAGCCTTAAATACATGTGAGTAATTGTATTGTATTGTTTAATGTGGTACCATGGGTGTATTGTGATTATATTCATACTTTACTGGCATACGAGACATGTGGAAATTCATGGATGAAATGAAAATAACGAGTGAATATTGGCTCATGTGGTTGTGGAAATGTATCATTGTGGTTGGTTGTGGAAATATATCATATGGTTGGTTGTGGAAATACTTATTATGATTGATTGTGAGCATTACATCTTCATATCATACTCATTCAAGAAACATTGGTACCACCGTGACAACATCTGAGAAACACTGACAACACCTTTTTAAAAATATTGTAACACCTTCTAAAACCCTTTTCGAGGGATGTGCCGGAAAGGAAATATGAGATATGTGGATTGTATATGGGTTGACAAACCCCCCATGGGTCCTACGTCGGGAAGCTTTGGCTCCATAGGTGTATACGGGGATTGTGCGACGATCCCATTGTGCGACAACCTCGTGCATCATCATCATCATTATAATATACATTGCACTTACTTTATTGTGTTTATGTTGTGTTGTATTGCCTTATTGACTTGTCATCTATGCATTTGTCTTACCTTTCTTTACTTGTATTTGATGATCTTGTATCTATATGTTCTCTCTTGCTCTATTTTATATGTGACATAATCTATACTTGTGTTCTATACCTTGATGTGTTTTTGCAATATATGTGAGATAGATTAGAACTGTTAGTGCAAATGGTGTGGGCTACTGTTGTGGGACATTTTCTGATTGCAGGTGACGTGCCCTTAGTGTATATTTTGTACGCCTTATTTACTACTTTTCTTAGTCGGCCTATGATACGTACTGAGTACAAGTGGACCATACTCATGCCTACTACGCCCTTTCGGTGCAGGTCCTAGCTCGAGTGCGCCTCAGCTTACTTGATTCGAGCGATTGTTGGAGATTGCAAGGTAGCGGTTGGACATTCATGCGTCCAAAGTTCACCTCTATCTTTCTATACTAGTTATGCTTTTATTAGTGTTCGGAGACAGTTATTATTCCTTTGTGGTTATTTTTTTGATGTATTTGACTCTTGGATTGTATTAGTAGTTCTTACAATATTGACACTTGGTTTTGGGCATGATTGGTATTTTGGATAAGTTCTTTCCGCACTATTATGATTATTTATATGGTTCGGCTTCATTCTAGAAGCCTTACCTTGGGTATTTCTATCTTTTTCTCTATTCGTATTAGTTTGGGTGATAGGCTTACTTGTCAAGGTACGCCGCGACAAGTGCAATGATGACCCTCATTTTTGGGTCGTGACATAACAACTATAGAAGAATTACAAAAAGTATTCACCAACTA